>JAUIMM010000141.1:4310000-4910000 GCA_031769625.1 Taudactylus pleione | reverse complement strand
GTCTGCAAAGCTGACAGTCCGAGAAGAAATTAAAAAAAATCACCTATTTACATAGAAATGCATCACAGCTCGGAACCCAAAAAACACTGACACGCACATACTGTACAGAATTCTTCCTGTGATGGATACGGATCGTTAGGACAGCTCAGTGATACTTCTAGCTATACGCACTGGTTTATCAAATAATGTAGAATGAAATAGCCAATTATCAATGGCCTTGTTATCTATGTAGTAGGGTATGTACTTACTCACCATGTAATACGAACATTATAGCAAACTAACAGTACAGGGTTACTTTTACAGAATGATAGCACCACATAGCAATGATCTGCTGTGGCCGTTATTAAAGTGGATGTACTGTATATAGCATCTATGCCATCAGTGAGTCTACTTACCCTACTCCTGCAGTTTCCTGTGCAAACTGATACACACATTACTATCTGGTCACAACACATTACTTCCAGGTCACTACAAGTAGCCATTTTCCCACCGTTTGCAACCACGCCAGGCTGTGCATTAACTGACATGGTTGCAAGCAATGCGACCAGTCAGAAATGCCCACTGGGCAGCTGCTGGGAGCTAATCTTTCAGCAGGCGCCAATGGCAGAGGGACCTCCCGGCCCCCCTGCAGAGGAGCAGCCACTGGGGAAATCAAAAGCGCAATGGTCGTGATGTTCCGATCATCAAGAGTCTAATGTATCGATGACAATATAATAAAATCGATGTTAATGTTATGGGTTTCCAAAAAAAAAAATTATAATTTTTTTTTATAAAATCATGTTGGATAAATATGAAATAGATGTTCTTGACCTACTTTAATCATAAAAAAATGACAATTTCTGAGTGTTTTTTTGTAATAGAAATTGGCAGGTAAGTGGTTAATATAAATATGTCAGGGGTGCTGAATTACCATGGCCAAGCAGAGGACTGAATTGGGTCGATATGAGTAAGTTATAATACCCCCAACTACTCTGCCTTCTCCACACAGAGTCTGGGGCTCCCATCTGAAGCCAGACTTCAATGTAAGTAGGGTCCCCTTTCCTCCTGCGCAGAAGGACGCCTGCCGAGGGGGGTGCTGGTGCTGGGAGGGATCCCTCCCAGAGGGGTGGCGGTGAATAGATGCCCACAGGCTGCATTTTCGGGGGTTTGAAGTTAGTGCATCCCGCCCTGTGTCTTATACAATTTATCAAAGAGAATACTTGGGTTAGATGTACAGAGACAGATAAAGTACCAACCAATCAGCTCCTAACGGTCATTCTTCAAACACAGCCTGGAAAGTGACAGGAGCTGATTGGTTAGTATTTTATCTCTCTCCACTTTATCTCTCTCCAGAGCTTAGTACATCTCCAACAAGAACCTTCAAAGGGCATTTCTTCATATTTTAGGAATTGGGAAATTTGGTTGACAGTTTCAGTTCCAATAAAACAAAATAATCAAGTGTGAATGATAACTAGCTGGTATTTAAGAAACTTACAGTAAACACTTATCTTCTGGAGCGAAGCTAATTAATGCCATAGAAATGTAATTTCTTTATATGAAAATGTCTGGAGTCCAGATATATTGATGGGGAATGTATGCCTCTCTCAGGTATCTGAGGAAAGTTATACAATGAAACCAGCTATCATTCACATGTCGTGGAAATCGACTCCCCCACATTAGTATCTATACTGCCTTTCTGATTGCCTGCCCAGTGGAAAATGTTTATATAGTTTGTGGATAAAATGGCAATTGGTCAGCTCTGCGGACTCAATCAAACTGGGGAATTGTCCATTTTAGTCTCCATTGCACATGTACAGATTATGCTGTGGACAGTGTTATATTTATGACTGTATCCACTTTCTATATATCATTTGTTATAAGTTTTTCTTATTATATGCAATGCCCCATAACTTTTTATATTAAATCATAAATTTAGTAAGTTTTGTTTTTGTCACTCTAACCAAGAGAGAATAATTTATTGAATGTGCTAACCTTGTAATAGCCTCACTGTATTAACTCTTTGCATACTAGGGCAGGCTTTGTAAACCCTGCCTTGAATGTTGGTGTGTTAACTTTTAACTAACAAAGAGCATAGCGTGTATCAATGAACACATTTGTGTAACTTAAGGCGCATATCCACTACATGATATAAATGGACGACTGAACAATAAGGACATCAATCATTAATTAATCGTGCAGTGAATATGCCGGCAACGACCAGTGATGCGCTCTCCTGCTGGTTGGCATCTGTCATTGCCTGAAAATACTGGCCGACCTAACGATATCGTCAGGTTGTGCATGCTCGGGTATGAGGGAGGGTGCCTGCACTGAATGACATATCATCAGTGTGGGCACTTTATCCACTGCACAGTATAATGAATGATTGAACGATAATGATGTCGTTATCGTTCAATCGTTCTTTCATCGTGTAGCGAATATGCACCTTAATGGGCAGATTCAGAGGTGGACGCTGCGGCATCCGCTCTTGTGTCTGTTGCTGGAATCGTGATTGCGATAATATGCAAATTCAAGTTTCAGCCATACCCTAGCATAGTAGCTTGCGTCTGAATGAGCAAGCACTGGGACACCCACTTTCAGCGTCTGTATCTGCGGCTGTGCATCAGCGAATGCAGCCACTTCCACTGATGCGCCCGAGACACTCCCATAACATGCCCATGACAAACTTATTGTGTGCACACTCCAGACCACCTCTCAGTCACCTCCCAGGAATGCCCATCACTTTGCCGCCCCATTTCTGATATCATCTGTCCCGGTCGCTACATCTTTGTGCGTACACATTATGTAACGCATGCGTTGTAGGGCTGATCAGAATATGTTGCGCATGTGCAGTTGCAAATAATTGCTACATCAGCATCAGTGTCTGGATTGGTGAAGATAACATCTTTCATCATTTAGTAGAATCCCGGCAAGGGTCAACTAACCTACTACGGGAGACCAGCGCCCAGCGCCCAGCATCCTGATCGAAGGGATGCCGGGCGCTGTGTGCGGACAGCCGCGGGGGGGGAGGGTTGTGTTTAGGGTTCCCAGGGGGGGGCTTAGGGTTAGGTTCCCCCCCGAGAGGTTAGGTTTAGGCTAGGGGAAAGGAGGGTTAGGGTTAGGCACCCCCAAGGGAAGGTTAGGGGTAGGCACCCCCCCGGGGACTTAGGTTTAGGCGGCGGGGAAAGGTAGGATTAGGGTTAGGTACAGGTGGGGTTAGGGTTAGGCACCCTAAAGGAGGGTTAGGGGGTAGAGTTAGGTTAGTAAAGTACTTACCTTCTAGACGATCGGGATTTCCTTCCATGTTGGGCTGGCGTTGCTGAGATTTGCGGCCGGCGGTGTATCATACCGAACCCATATAATTATTCAAGTGCAGTTTGGGAGCTTTAAGATCTATTCATATACCATTGATAACATTCATATGTTGCAATATATGGAGGTAATTGTTGTAGTACAGTATATATGCATAAATGTGTGTTTTATATATGACTAGCTGGAGTACCCGGAGTTGCCCGGGATTTTAAGAATGTTTGTTTACACATCATCCTCCAACACACATCTCCTTAGGCAGGCCTCACGAAAAGTGTGACAAAGTTCCCCATCCACAGTCCTAAGGTCTTTGAAGGAAGTAGGACCTGTAACGGTGTAAAGCAAACTTCGGAGATAGAAGCATTCACAATTTGTCGGATGTACAGTGTAAACACGGCCAAGAGCTTCTGTTGCTATGATACCTGGATGACTGTGTACTTCGTGGTTGCTGGATCGTACTATGAAATGCACAGCAACTACTTCCAGTTCCTTGTGCAGCTGTTTCCGGCATTCAGGGTCTCCACGGTGTATAAGATTCATCCAATCGGTTTTACCCTTCAGGGGCTGACAAAGGAATGAACCGGAAGTAGCCTCTGTGCGTTCCATAGTGCGGTCCAGCAACCAAGGAGGTAGACAAAAAAGTTTGGTTGCCACTGTTGACACCATCTAGCTGTGTAAGCTGATGCATGAGCAAGTATAAATAAAAATGTGTGCTGCAGAGCTGCGTTCTTGCATCCCAGTATAGTTGCCATCTTTATGGGCCTGACTGTAAATCAGATGGATCATATTCAGACTCATAATAAGCCTGGCTTAATATCAATAGTGGTTCCTCAGTGCAGATTTGCTGACTGTGTCGGCAGTGCAGGGGTGTTCTCAATGCAGGGTGCCGGCAATGTCGGCAGAGCGGGGGTGCCAGCGGTGTCCTGAGTGCATGTGTGCTGACAGTGTTGGCAGTGCAGTGGTTCTGGTGGTGTCCTTAGTGTGGGAGTGCCGGCAGTCTCGGCAGTGTGGGGGTTGCTAAGGGTGTCCTGAGTATGTGGGGCAGCATTGCAGGAGTGCCGGCAGTGTCGGCAGCGGTGGTGTCAGCAGCGGGGGATGCTGCCAGTGGAGGTGCCGGCGGTGTCAGGCAGCGAGGAATGGTGGGAGCCATCTTCTTTTGCTTCCTGTGTGCATATTAAATGGGCTTAACGCTGATTGGCTGAGAGCCGTGACAGACGGCTCTCTCAGCCAATCAGCGTTAAGCCCGCTCAATACAAAACCTTGTGACCCGACAGCGGCATCGCAAGGTTTTGTCTCGGGTGATAGATCCGGGACAGGCAGGCATATCTGAGCTTGGCTCAGATCGCCCCGGATCCCCGAAATTCGGGTGGGTTCGGTTCTCTGAGAACCGAACCTGCTCATCCCTAATAAATTCATACAGCATTTAAAAAGGTACTGTAAACTCCATGCGAGAGCCATAGCAAATGATGATCAGAGACTTAGATTATATGCTACAGAATAAAATTTCATAATTCCTTAGTATGTAGCAAAATGCATGTTATAAAATCAAATTATGAAATGAAACAAAAATAACATTTTAATATTTTTATTATTGACCTTGCAGATGGCCCAAGAAGAATGGTGTCCAAATCTGCATCTAACATTAAACCAAACAGGACAATGCTTTTATTCTTCTTTGGTGTTTTATGTGTAGAACCATGAGAGATCTTGGCTTGTAAACTGTGGGCTAAATCCTTTTGTAATTCCGTACCTGACCTGTAGAGGGCGAATGCTATGCAAAAATTGTGTTTTTTAATTATTTAAAAATTAACAGTAATTAATTTTGATTTACAATTTTTTTAGTTGCCTCTGCCGTGTTTTAATACGTTCGTATGTAAAATTTCACGATCTTGGCTTGTAAACTGTGGATTTGTATAGAAAGACAGAATAACAGGAGGACAGAAGGACACATTTTAATTTTTATATAGTAGATATTGAATTTATTTTTGAACTGCAGTTTAGTTTTATATGTAATAAATTGACAATTAATATCAGCTTCTGGGGATCCTGAGTGTTTATACTGGCGCAGAGACATTGAGGGGAATTCAATCACAGGCGAAAAGCCATATTCGCCTGTTTTTTTGTGAAAAATTTGCCTAAAAAAAAATTCGCCAAATTCAATTCCAGGACAATTTCGCCTAAGTGGACACAATTCTCCAAAAATGATTCCCCAATCAATAGCTTGTGAAAAGAAATGCAAAATCTTTATTTTGGGGTGCAAACGTGGGGAAACAACTCAGAATCCTTGGGACAGCCCCCCAAAGGACAAATACGCAAAAAAAAACAGAAACTAAAACCTAAGAACACCCCAAAAAAGACATGTCATTTTTGGGGTGAAAATTTAAAAAGTGGGGGGATAAACATTAAAAGTAGCGAAAAAGACTTCTTGGGGGTCCACAAGTATTGGTCAGGTGTTTTTGGGATTGCAGGTGCATGCAGCAGGTGGATTTTTCACGTTTTTTAAAAGTTCACTTTAGAGACATAAAAACATGCTAGCACCCATTTTCAAGCACCCCAAATTTGACAAGAATACTTATTTTCACCAAAAAATACTGCTTTATGCCATTCTTCACCAATTTTACAAAGACGCTAATAGCAAGCAATTTACACAACTTAAGTATGCAAAATAGTGTTATTAGGGCTATTAGTACACATCTATATTGATTCCCTATGTTAGAGCATCTTTTTCTGGGGTACAGACTGATTTCCCCAATTCTTTCAGTACTTTTCACCTGTTCCGCATTCGCCTATTTCCGTTTTCGCCTGTTTGGCAATGGAATTAGGCGAAAAGCAGGGACGAGCACGGAATAAATTCGCCTCAGAAACAGGCGAATAAAGCGAACAGTCGGACAGGCGAAAACTTTGCCTCTAATTGAATATGGCTAATTGTTTCTTTTTCTATTTGTTTCGGTTCAGAAAATTGACAGAAGACCTCAGTTGTCAGCTGTAAGTATTTACACAGGATAGCATTTGTATAAAACCGTATGAGTTCAAATCCCGATGCCGGAAGACCGGTACTAGAAGATCCCGACAGGGTAATTATTTCTACTATCCCTAACTCTCTCCCCCCCCCCTAAACCTAACCCCACCTTCCCCTAGCCTGACCCTAACCCTCCCAGGGTCCGCACCCACGACCCGGCTTACCTTCATTCGGTATTGATCACAACGTAGGGATAATGGTAGGCATCAGGATTTTGACGGCTATCATTAGTCCCTTGTCGGGATATGAAAGTCGGTATGCCGGCGGTCGGCATTTCGACCGTGGGCTTCCTAACTACATACCGTATAAAAGTTTTGTATATCTACATCAGCATTGAGTTTGAATTGCGTGCACTACTGAATCAGGTCCTAAGTGTTTTTTGTGAGCCCTATTACACGCATTCAATAGGTGATGGCAGACAATACTGTAGGTGTGTGTTGGGTGCTGAATGCTTTATAACCCCTTACAGCAAACATACATGTCACACACGCAATTTTGAATTGGAATTTTGGGCTAGCGGTGCAGCGTTACTAAGATCGAGGTGCCCCGGGAAAAGTTTGGCATTAGACAATATTTAGGTGAATTGCATCTCTGTAACAATTGAGTTGTTAGAGAGACAGCGGAGATGAGCAAAGTGATTTAAATATTTGTTTGTGGTTGTTCTGCTTAAAAGAAAAAACTAATATCTAAACAAAATAGTTGAAAATGTGATTTGAAATCATGCAATCAACTGGGAATATTGCCAATACAATGAGACATGTTAATTATTATTTGACTACTGCAAAAAAGACTTCAATGGTCCAAGCAAGCAAGAGAGAGGAAGGATGTCACACAGGGGCTGAGGGACCAGTGCACAATGTTTGTGGCTGGGGCTAGTTGTTAGCATTTCAGCTCCCCGCTAATACTGATGGTACTTTATTCATCAAAATTGCACCTATATTATATGCAACCTTGTTTTCATATTTTTGAATTGACATTAGCATGTGGACTACTGTTCTACATTTTGGGATATAAATATCATCTAGTCTTCACCAAGTCCTCACATTTGTTTAATCTCATTTGACAAACAACCAGTGTTATCTGATGGTACTCGATGGTACTGATTAACGGCACCATTTTTTTTACTGGAAAAAGAAAGTCATCACTACTAGTATATTTTACACTCCTTCCTAGAACTTGTAGCTGCTTAATAGTCTAGGCTGACACTAACCTGGCCACAGGACCTTCGGCAGTTTATGTGAGTACCTGCACCTTTCTTTGACACTTTTTTCATGGAATAGAAGCACTACAAATAACACGTAACATATAACTTTGTAATTTTTCATTAAACAAAAATAAGCTAACATGAAAAAGCCATGTGTGAAAAATTAAATCCTCCCTATGAAATAATAGCTTGCCCAGTCACCTTTAGCAGCAATTAATTTCTAAATGAGAACATCCTTAAAACTTTGCTTCAGTTCATTGATGTTTGAGAGCACTTGTTTTTGCACAATTCTCCCCAAGGCCACCACAAAATCTCAATAGTGTTATGGCCTCTACTTGCCATTCTAAAACATGTAATTATTTTCTGTTTCTTCATATTCACTTTGGATCAGTGTCCTGTTGCATGGTGCAATTTCGGCCAAGCTTCAGTCATCAGACAGATTGTCTCAGACTTAGCTCTAGAGTACTCTGCTATGAAGAGGAGTTCATAGTTGATGTAATGATTGTGAAGCAATTATGTCCATTTGGAAGCAAAACAACTTATAGTATCACTCTCTGCCACCATGCTTGATGATTGGTACAAAATTCTCGTGTTGATATTCTGTGTTTGGTTGTCACTCTGCAATAACAGAAACAAATTGAGTTTGGTCTAGTCTGCTCAGTGGTCATTGCTCCAGAACCATTGTACTGTATTTTGGTCAGATGAATATTTGTCAACATAAGCCATACTGCAATGTTATGTTTGGAGATGGGGCTTTCTCCTGGCTTCCATACAATCCATATTCGTTCTTTCTTTTTATAATTATACAGTCATAAACTTTAAAATATACTGTTCTAACAGAGGTCTTTAGATCCTCAGATGTAGTTTCTGGATTCTGGGAAAAATATTTCATCATATTGTTTGATCTTTGGATAAATTTCTTGGGATGCCCATTCCTGATAATATTGGCAACAGTTTTCAATATTCTCCATTTTTCCGAATAAACACTATTTCAATTCAATGATGGCCTTCATATTGTTTTCAATTTGTTCTACTTAGCATGTTGTTAACACAAATCTCAATGCTCCAGACTGGACTGTCAAAGGGACTGCTTTTATATAGAGGTGGCGGCAGTTCCTGAGAATGAAATAATGAACATTACTAGCTAAGGTTACCTTCTTTATTTATATAGAAGCAGCAAGGGGGTACTTACTTTTCCCCACATGGCTTCATCATATTGGTCTGTTTTTGCTGTTGAACAAATGGTTCATAAGGCTATGATACATTTATACACTGTACATCCTTGTTCATTTCACAAAAGTTCAGAAAACTAGTTTAGTTCTATATTAGTTGGGGGAACCTGAAATGACCTATTCAGCTTCAACTTTTTGGGGGTGAGATCTGCCATCCCCAACACAAAAATATAGTGAATCAATTATTGATTACTTCTTGAACACAACTGTGTTCCTTGAGTCACAGCAAGAAGAACACACTTTCAATTTATGCAATGGTTGAGAACCCTTATTAGAAGGCTCTGACTCATCTGGGGACCTTTACGTAGTAGTCTTCTATAAGTAACTGTGCAGACCAATGACAATCAAAGAGAGTATATAGCACATATTCAATAAAGAAAGCCAACATCTAATTGGCAGCTACAGTATGCACAACAACAACACAATTTCCACACAGTTACCTGTAGAGCAGTTTCCATAGATATTACCCATTGTGTCAGTGACATCTCTATGTAATTAGCACCAACATCATCCAAGTACACAGAGATGTTTTCATGGTCAGGCTCTGAGAGGTCCCTATATAATTAATCGTTCAAGGAAGATGAGATATTTTCAGCATGGATAAAGCATATTCATAAAAGTGATAAGCTTGCAGCTTGAATGTCTTATTCCACTATACCTCAGCAGAAACATCTTAAAGAGGACGGAAAAGCTTCTCCCAGCCCTCCTTTATTCTCTTTAGTGCTGATGGTTAGAAAAAGCAAAATAGCTAAATCTTATTTATGGTGTTTATGCAAGCATTTTGCTCAGTTGTTTGCTATTCCCTTAGTCTCCTATTTTTCATACCCCCCTTATGCTCACTGCTGACCCTCCCTCTGCCATCCCGTTGGTCTTATCGCTTCCTTCACTTCCCTGCTGGCTATTACCAGGGACTTGAGAAAGTCTAAGACTGAATAATCCCCTTAGTGTCAAGTTTTGCAGACTGGGAAATGAATATGCCCAAATGCACTATCTGTGCTGAGATGGCTGTTGCAAGGAATAAAAAAACACAGATAAAAAGCAATTTCTTCAGGGTTGAAAGAGAAGGTGTTACTGGGTGGGTGGGGTAGAGGTGTATCGGCACAGGAGGATCATTTTAAATGCTCCATGTTTCAAGTGACAATGAGTCATTTACATGAATTCAGAATAATTTAAATAGGAATATTATTACTGCTTAAGGAGCACTCACAAAGGCAGCCACCTGCGCCACAGGTGGCTCGCATTCTGCATTTGGATTATAATCCACAAACACTTCAATGAAATTGTAGTTGCCGTATCACTGTTACACAGGTGGTTCAGCACATTACAATTTACCATTCAGAGAAATATGGTGTTTGGAAGCTGCTATATGTAGCCCGTGCACCACTGGGTATCTCATCCTAACGGTAGGGGAGAGAGAAGTTGTAACTCTCAAACACAGCATTCCACCCTGTTGTGTTCTCTCTCCAGAGTTGCAGATATCGGCAAGGTCTACCAAGGATTACCCAGTCTCACACACAGAGACTGGGTAAAAAAGAAGAAAGTACTTGGCATGTTTTAAAAATGGCAATTATATTAAGAGTAAATGGAAAGGACTTTGGGCCTGATTCAGCTTTGGGAATAGAGTGAAAAAGAGCACTTAACTGTGAACCAGGACAAACTATGTTACAATGCAAAGGGTGCAAATAGATACATTTTATTTTGCATGCATGGTATTACTGGTTGCTTTTGCATGTAGCCCACAAATACTGGACAGCTTTATTTTTACACTGCAATTTAGATGTCAGTTTGGACACACCCCTCCCAAATCTACATCTCTCTGTACATTTTACATCTGCCCCACCTGCAGTGCAGCATGGTTTCACCAGGATGATCAGTTACGTGCTGCTTCTCACTCTATTCCCAAAGCTGAATCAGGCCCTTTGTCCTTAAGAAAAAGTAAAGTGGCTGAGATGACTATAATTATGATATGCAATTAGCATGTCATAAGACAATAGTGCAATTTCAGTACAAAACATAATCTGAATGATGTGGGCAGGTATGTGAAGGTGTTATGATGAGGGACAGGTATATGGAGGTGTAAATGATGTGAGACGGGTATGTGGAGGTGTAAATGATGTGGGACAGGTATGTGGAGGTATAAATGATGTAGGACAGGTATGTGGAGGTGTAAAAAATGTGGGACAGGTATGTGGAGGTGTAAATGATGTTGGAGAGGTATGTGGAGGTGTAAATAATGTGGGACAGGTATGTGGAGATATAAATGATGTGGGAAAGGTATGTGGAGGTGTAAATTATGTGGGACAGTTATGGTGAGGTGTAAATGATGTGGGACTGGCTTGTGGAGGTGTAAATGATGTGGGACAGGTATGTGGAGGTGTAAATTATGTGGGACAGTTATGGTGAGGTGTAAATGATGTGTGGCAGGTATGTGGAGGTGTAAATGATGTGGGACAGGTATGTGGAGGTGTAAATGATGTGGGAGGGGTATGTGGAGGTGTAAATGATGTGGGACAGGTATGTGGCGGTGTAAATTATGTGGGACAGAGGTGTGAAGGTGTAAATGATGTGGGACAGAGGTGTGGAGGTGTGAATGATGTGGGATGGGTATGTAGAGGTGTAAATGATGTAGGACAGGTATGTGGAGGTGTAAATGATGTGGGACAGGTATGTGGAGGTGTAAATAATGTGGGACAGGTATGTGGAGGTGTAAATGATGTAGGACAGGTATGTGGAAGTGTAAATGATGTTGGAGAGGTATGTAGAGGTGTAAATGATGTGGGACAGGTATGTGGAGGTGTATGTGATGTGGGACAGGTATGTTGAGGTGTAAAAAATGTGGGACAGGTATGTGGAGGTGTAAATGATGTTGGAGAGGTATGTGGAGGTGTAAATAATGTGGGACAGGTATGTGGAGATATAAATGATGTGGGAGAGGTATGTGGAGGTGTAAATTATGTGGGACAGTTATGGTGAGCTGTAAATGATGTGGGACAGGCATGTGGAGGTGTAAATTATGTGGGACAGGTATGTGGAGGTGTAA
Organism: Taudactylus pleione; assembly: GCA_031769625.1. Classification (NCBI taxonomy): domain Eukaryota; kingdom Metazoa; phylum Chordata; class Amphibia; order Anura; family Myobatrachidae; genus Taudactylus; species Taudactylus pleione. The sequence goes on along the minus strand of JAUIMM010000141.1, from coordinate 4,898,220 downwards.
ATGATGTAGGAGAGGTATGTGGAGGTGTAAATTATGTGGGACAGTTATGGTGAGGTGTAAATTATGTGGGACAGGTATGTTGAGATGTTAGTGATGTGAAACAGGTAAGTGGAAGTGTAACTGATGTAGGACAGGTATGTGGAGGTGTGAATGATGTGAGACGGGTATGTGGAGGTGTAAATGATGTGGGACAGGTATGTGGAGGTGTAAATGATGTGGGACAGGTATGTGGAGGTGTAAATGATGTGGGACAGGTATGTGGAGGTGTAAATGATGTGGGACAGAGATGTGGAGGTGTTATATTGATGGGAAAAGGGGTTTTAGAGCTTTAAGATGGGAGTTATAAGTGTTTTTTTCCAACTGTTTAAAACTTTCATTAAAACACTTAAAAATCACAATACATTTTTTTGTACCCCAAAATACTGGAAACTAATTTGCTGAAAAAGCTTATGATGGATATCAGTTTTCCACTATTAAAAGAGGCAAACATCATAATTTGACATAATTCTCCAGAACTTTTGTTGTGGTCACTAAAGGGTAAATTTACTAAGGTGCCGATTTCTATTCGATGTCATCCGAGATCAATCTCTGATGATATCGTCCGTATTCATGTGTTTCATTTTTCGAACAGGTTACTGAATTTATTAAGCTGTCATTCATGCTGTTCGATGGTGTAATCATTCAATATAATTCGTATTATTCATTTGTATTTAGCGTTTGATTTTGACTAACTCGAACAAACAGATGCACGTACGGATCAGGGAGGCCCGTGATACATGCATCTGTGTGTAAAAAAATAAACATGGAAGCACGGATGGATCAGTGAGATCCGTCTGTGCTTCTGTGTTAAAAAAAAATAAAACCTGTGTAAAAATATAAAAATAAATGGTGTGGCCCACTCCCCAAAAGAACCAGCACCAGTATCGCAAAGGTAACCTTAAGTAACCTTGGGGTTCTCACCATTGACTTCAATGGTGGGAACCGTTCATTGGCTGAGAGGCGGAAGGGTCACCTCTCTCAGCCAATGAGTGCTCAGCACCGGGATTTCTATATAGGGATGAGCGCTGGACCATTTTTGCTGGATTTGGAGTTGGCTCTGATTCATCGTCTGGCTTTGGATTTGGATTTGCCAAACCTGCTGTGACTGGCTATGGATTTGAATTTTTTACAAAACTTGACAAAAAAAGCTAAAATCACATAATTTGGGCTTTTTTTGTTCCTGGAGTATTATTATCCTCAATAACATTAATTTCCAGTCATTTACAGTCAATTGAGACCACCTCACAGCTTATAATATTGTTTTCACCAGTATTGGCCAAAGGTTGCAGTGAGCTGACTGATTACTAAGCAACAGAGCAGCGACACAGCAGTACAGACACCACAGTTTAAAGCACATCTATGAAACATTGCCACACAGCAGTGGCAAAAATGAAACATAGTGCAAGATGGAACTGTCCTTGGGCCCTCCCATCCACCCTTATGTTGGATATTAAAAAGAACATGCACACTGTAACAAACCAAGCAATTCAGCGATGTGGACTGCCACTTTTGTGACTGAAGTGCTTGTTTTTTTTGGGCCCCCACAATTGGCTTAAGGCAACAGCTCTACAGTGGCAAGATGTCATCGTCATCCTCACCCTCATCAGTGTGTACATCATCCTCACACAATATTCATTAATCCCCGCTGGAATCCACCATTACAGAAGACTCTGTACTTTGACGTAATTGCTGGGAAAGATCTTCCTCATGGAATTTCCAGTTCATTTTGATGAACATCATCTTTTCCACATTTTGAAGAAGTAGCCTCCTACGCTGTTCGCTCACAAGGTTCCCAGCTGTGCTGAAAGCTCTCTCTGAGTACACACTGGGGGGTGGGCAGCTTAAGTAATGCAAAGCTAGTTTGTACTAAGGCAACCAAATTGTCTTTTTTTCCTTCCAGTACTCAAAGGAACTCTGTGACATGTCTAATTGTATGGTGCCATGAAAATATTCCTCCACCATTCTTTGGATGGTGATCATATCAGATGGAGTTACGTTAGAGTTGTCACTAATGTTGAGAAATTCTTTTAGACCTGACCAGATGTCAAAATGTTGGGTTAACTTATCTGCATTACCACTGGGTCTTTTGGGAAAGCAGATTTTTTTTTCTGGATGTTGCAGAAGATGTCGTAGTGCTTGCGCCACTTGCCAACTTGCTCACCAGTAGCTCTTTGCATCTTTTATGATCTGGGTCAGTTGGAAAGAAAGACACAGCATACGACTTAAACCTAGGATCAACCACGGTTGCTAAAATATAGTGATTAGATTTCAAGATCATGGCCACCCGTGGATCCTGGCGAAGCGAATAAAGGACTTGATCTACAAGTTCTGCATACTTTGCGGATTCACTTTGTTTAATCTCCTCCTTCAATTTCTCCAGCTGATTTTCCAAAAGCCTAATTAGGGGAATCACCTTACTCAAGATAGCAGTGTCAGCACTCACTTCAAATGTGGCTACTTCAAATGGTTTGAGCATCTTGCACAAGACAGAAAGTACTCTCCACTGTGTTGGGCTAAGGTACATTCCCCCTCCTCTCCCAATGTCATGGCTTGTTGTATAGCTATGGATTGCTTTTTACTGTTCCTCCATCTGCTGAAGCATGTAAAGGGTGGAGTTCCACCTTGTTACCACCTCTTGTTCAGTTGATGGCAGGGCAAATTAAACTGTTCTTGCAGGTGCTGCAATCTCCTGCATGCTGCTGCTGAATACTGAAAATGTCCCGACATTTTTCTGGCCACAGACAGCATCTCCTGCACGCCCCTGTCATTTTTTAAGAAAGCTTGCACCACTAAGTTGATTGTGTGAGCAAAACAGGGGCTGTGTTGAAATTCACCCAACTGTAATGCTTTCACAATATTTGAGGCGTTATCAGAAATCACAAATCCTGAGGAGAGTCCAAATGGGGCAAGCCATGTTTCTATGACATCTCTTAGTTTTTCTAAGAGGTTGTCAGCGGTATGCCTTTTATTGAATCCGGTGATACACAGAGTAGCCTGCCTCAGAATGAGCTGGAGTTGTATATTAGATACTGCTTCTGCTGCTGTTGAAGGTAATTCTCCCACCCAGAGGGCTGTCACAGTCATGTAATCTTTAGTTTGCCCACTACCGCTTGTCCACATATCTGTGGCTAAGTGGACAGTTGTTACAATGGCATTTTTATAATTAGGTTCTTTTTAAAGTCCTGGTACAGCCGAGGAATGGTTTTTCGGCTAAAATGAAACCGAGATGGAATTTGGTACCGGGGACACAGGACCTCAATTAACTTAGTAAAACCCACTGCATTAATTGCAAATATTGGACTCAGATCTAATACCAGCAAAGCTGTCATGGTTTCAGTGATCCGCTGTGCAAGAGATTCTTTAACAGTCAATTGTTTTGTTAAACTACTACTAGTAGTCTTCTTGGTCCACTTCTGGGATGAAGATCCACCCCCAGCAGCAGCAGCAGCAGCAGGCCTAGCACTCAAGGACTCTTCTAAGGAGTCCTAGAAAGGGGATGAGTCACCTAGCAAATTGGATGCTGGGCTACCTCTGATCATTACTGCACACAAGCAGCTTTGCAATTCCGTCCTTGCTATTATGGTAATGCAGCAGGAAGCGTCATACCTCCTACATGTATTAATGATCCTACCTGCGTCCATGGACGCAGCATCCGATCATCTGCTTGATCCTTGGCTTGCTGAGTGACCATGGGGTCACGCAGGTTGACCATCGCAGTTCAGGAAGAGGCGAGGAAATCTCCATCAGCCGACGGAGATCCTGGCCTCTTCCCCACCCCCCCAGCGGTGCCGTCACACCTCTGTTTTGGGAAACGGAGGCAGCTGCCAGTGGCGGAACTAGAGAGTGGAGGGCCCAGGTGCAAGAATATGCTTTGGGTCCCTCTATGCAGTGCCCCAAGTAGTGGTCCCATATGTAGTGCCCCATATACGGTGCCCCCAGTAGTGGTCCCCCTATGCATTGCCCCCAGTAGTAGTTCCCCCTATGCATTGCCCCCAGTAGTAATCCCCATATGCATTGACCTCAGTAGTAGACCCTCCTATGCAGTACCCCCAGTAGTAGCCCCCCTATGCATTGCCCCCAGTAGTAGTTGCCCATATACAGTGCCCCCATTAGAGGCCACCCCCCATACAGTACCCCCAATAATGGCCCCCCTATACAGTGCCCCTAGTAGCGGCCACCCCACCATACAGTGCCCCCAGGAGCGCCCCTCCTATGCTGTTCCAGTTCCCATTCCCCCTTACACACACACATAAAGAAAAAAAAACACAACTTGCCTGAATCCCCGCTCCTTGCGGCCCACTCTTCTGCACTATGGGAGATACATCATGACGTCTCTCCCATCATTCGCTGCGGGGGGAGCCGGAAGGCGGAGCTCATGATTGAGCTCCAGCCGGCACCCTCCGTGGACGCAGCAACCAATGAGAGTCTGTCTGTCTGTTACTGTGTGTTTGTTACTGTGTAGTGCTGGCCGCTCTCACTGCGGTCTGCACTACACTTGTGGGGCCCGGAGGACACTGGCAGCGAGTGCAGCGGTGGCTATCGGTCCCTGCATCACAGCGGACCCTGGTGCAAGCCACCGGCTGCACTGCAGCTAGCTCCGCCACTGCCCCCTCCCCACCCAGAAACAGCAGCAGACTGTTAATCACTGGGCAGAACAGGCGGTGTAATGGTTAGCGTTACTGCCTCACAGCAAAGAGGTCATGGATTCAATTCCCACCATGACCCCAACTGTGTGGAGTTTGTATATTCTCCCTGTGCTTGCATGGGTTTCCTCCGGGTACTCCGGTTTCCTCCCACACTCCAAAAATATACTGGTAGGTTAATTGGTTCACCACAAAAATTAACCCGTGTGTGTGTGCATTAGAGATGAGCGGTTCGGATTCTGTGGAATCCGAACCGCTTCGAACATAGGAAGCGTTCGGGTGTTCCCCGCCTGACTCGGATCCCCGTTCGGGGCCGAACGGCGGCTGCCTGAGTTCTCGCTAGAGAATCCGACATCAGGGCTCCTATTGTGTAGGGCGGTCTGCCCTACACAGAACAAACACACAGCCGCCAGCAACAGCTGTGTGTTTGTTACAGCAGCCAATGAGAGTCACACAGACTCTCATTGGCTGCTGCATGGAGGGAGTCAGCTGGAGCTCACTCATGAGCTCCGTCTTCTGGCTCCCTCCTCGGCGCGTGGATGCAGAGCGGACGGCGCGGGAGCGGGGTAAGTTTTTAATTTTATTTATGTGTGTAAGGGGCCGGGGGCGCTACTGGGGGACACAACTACTGGGGGGCATACTACTGGGGGTTCCGCTACTTGGGGGGGCATAATACTGGGGGCCATACTACTAGGGGGGCCTGCTACTGGGGGGGCCATACTACTGGGGGGGCATACTACTGGGGGGGCCTGCTACTGGGGGGGCCTACTACTGAGGGGGCTATACTACTGGGGGGCCATACTACTGGGGGGCCTTCTACTGGGGGGGCATACTACTGGGGGGGCCTGCTACTGGGGGCCATACTACTGGGGGGGCTTGCTACTGGGGGGGCCATACTACTGGGGGGCATACTACTGGGGGGGCCTGCTACTGGGGGAGCCATACTACTGAGGGGGCCTGCTACTGGGGGCCATACTACTGGGGGGGCCTGCTACTGGGGGGGCCATACTACTGGGAGGGCCTGCTACTGGGGGGGGGCTGCTACTGGGGGGGTCTGCTACTTGGGGGGCATACTATTGGGGGGGCCTGCTACTGGGGGGCATAAAACTGGGGGCCTGCTACTGGGGGGGCGTGCTACTGGGGGGCCTACTACTGGGGGCCATACTACTGGGAGGGCCATACTACTAGGGGGGGCATACTACTGGGGGGCCTGCTACTGGGGAGGCATACTACTGTGGGCATTGTGTAAAAGGGGCACTACGGTGGGCATTGTGTAAAAGGGGCACTACTGTGTCGTAACAGAGACACTACTTTATGGTGTAATGTGAATCAGGGGCACTATGTGTGGTGTAATGTGAGTAAGATTGTGCACTGTGACTCCTTAGGCCGTAGCCTACTTTGTAAACAAGTACTCTGATTTTGCTGGCCGTTCCCCACTGGGTGGGTGCACTACTTTTCATTTCTGTCACTGCTGTGTGGCAATGTTTCATAGATGTGCTTTATACTGTGGTGTCTGTGTCATTGTGCCGCTGCTCTGTCGCTTAGTAACCAGTCAGTAATGTTGAAAACAATATTATAAGCTGTGAGGTGTTCTAAATTGACTGGAAATTAATGTTATTGAGGTTAATAATACTCTAGGAAGAAAAAAAAGACCAATTTATGTGATTTTAGCTTTTTTTGTCAATTTTTGTAAAAAAATCCAAATCCAAATCCAGTCACCGCAGTTTGGCAAATCCAAATCCAAAGCCGGACGACGAATTAGAACCGAATCCACATCCGGCAAAAATGGTCCGGCGCACATCCCTAGTGTGCATGTGGTAGGGAATATAGGGCCTGACTCAGAGTCGGACGCTATTTGCGCTCGCTCGTTCAGAAAAAGGGGCCGGCTATTTAAATTGAGCGCTCGCTCTTTGCGGTCTGTTGACGCCTCTATGTCTGAGTGAGTGAACAAAACATGTGCTCGCTATTTTGTAAAGACGCCCCCATGGCCGCTCGCATCATACGTCATCTCCGCTATTTATTTGATTAATCGAGTACATCGAAAGGCGTCTGAACTGCTCGCAGTGCTTGTGGTAGGATTTTCCTACCGCAATCATGCGAACAGTTCAGGCTAAGAAACAACCAAGTGACGTGGTCGATGACGCGGCTTTGTTAATTATGCACACCCTTAAAACACCCGTTTTGACCGTTTGGCATGCCTGCGTTCGGATCTCCACTCCCCGTTTTCAAGCACCTTCCCCTGTTACCACCCACAAACGCCTCATCCTGTCACTCAAATTAGCAGGCACTCACTATTTTGCGAGCGCTCGATTTCTGACCGCACTGACTGGTTGGCGCATGCGCATTACGACCCATACGCATGCGCAGATGTGCGAACATCGCTCGGAGCGAACGAGCGGCCGCTTACGAGCGGCTCTGAATCAGGCCCATAGATTGTAAGCTCCACTGGGGCAGGGACTGATGTGAATGGCCAAATACTCTCTCTCTGTAAAGCGCTGCGGAATATGTGTGCGCTATATAAATAACTGGTAATAAATAAATAAATAAAATCACTGACAGTCTGCTGCTGAACTGCGTGCAATCATGCAGAATCATACTGCACATGCATAGTATGGGTCTGGCTCATGTGCAGATTCCCGACCATCGTAAACCTGTAGCAGCACACGTTAGCCCCTAAAGAATTAATCTTTGGGTTTAAACTCATTCTGGGAGACAGCATAAGAAGAGGTAGCAGCTTGTAGTGTCGAGGTCCCTGCAACAACAAAATGACGGTAAGCATACAGAATTATACTGAGTGCTATTAGAATAAGAACAGTGACGAAATGTGACTCTGGCCTGATTCAGTGATGTTCGCAATGGCGATATTTATGCAGTTGAGCGATTATTGGTTGACTGGGCATGCGTCAGGGTTGCACAGCACACGCGCCAAGGTACCTTAGCAATGCCGTTTGCAGTGAGGATTGTTTTGCAAAGTGATTGACAGTCAAGGACATATTTTGGGGCAGTTACGGGGAGTGGCAGCAAAAACGTAGGCATGTCGCCACCGTTTTCTGAAAACCCATAAACAGATAAACTGGTTCTGACGTCTCAGTTCAGACGGCTATTCTGCGCGACTATAGGGCTACTCAGATGGCCGATTATCGAATGATCTGCGACGGCGCTTGCATATGTGTACGCAGTTGTTTGGATTTGCGATCGCCACTGTGGGTGTCTCAATACATATCCCGGCGTCTGCGACATTTGCATGTTTTCGCACAGCAGCTGCATATTATACATATACATTACTGAACCAGGCCCTCTGTCTTGAAGAAGGAGATGCTGGGGATGGTAGTCCCAGTGATAATTAAGATTCTTAACAAGACGAAGGCAATGTTGTTGGCCATTGTTTAAACAACTGTACAAACAATGATGTAGAAAGTCGCCCTAATAATAACAGTAAGCTCAGATGTGAGCAGAAGATAATGGGACGAGTAGCCCTGGCAGTGTCAGGCCATTCCCCTAGCTCATACGGGCCGCAGTCATGATGATTTGCCATTTGTATGTACTGCTGTACAATATATAGCGGGTTACTTACACTTGCTGTGGATACTACTGACCTCTTATGGATACCTGGTGGGTTCCAGACATACTTATCAAAAGTATGAATGAGTCCCTAGTGGCTCAACTCATAAGGTCATAAGGTAGAAGTAGTAGTAGTAACACTATGACAGTCCGCAAACAGCTGGTTCCATTCCAAGCTCCCTCCAGATCAAACCTGAACTCTTGCTGGACTGGAACTGGACTGCATTTGAAATGGATGTGGACTCTGGACCTCAGAGCTGGGCCTTGAGACCCTCTGAATGTCTGGCTGCTTGCACTCAACCTCTGATACAGTACTATAGTTTATTCTCTGGCTATGGCAGATTCCCCTCTGTGATTTTCTTAGCCCTCTCTAATAACCTGGCAGCTCTCCCTACCAGATCTGGCAGCTCTCTACATTGGTAGCTTCCCTGTATAATGGCAGATCTTTCTTAAGAGTTTAAAGTAAACCCTTTCTCATAATGTAGATGTGTTGTATATCAGATAAGACTCATGGACTCAGGAGTGCAACATAATACATTTACTTAGTCTAACATCAGTTACTGAACAAACAGGAACTCCCTCCCAGCATGCATAGCCCCATGGAAAGTCTCCTCAAGATACATATCTACATCCCTCCCTTCATAAAGATGATAGAGAAGAGGTAACACAATAAAAAGAGAATAACGAAAGAAGAGAGAATGGGTGTGGAAGGTTATGTGACATAATCCCTGAATCGGGAATTGGGCCTGCATACGCGTCCTGACTTGGTGGTATACGTGTTCGGAATGGGAGCCTGGTCATTGCAAGGGATATCTGTTGGTGCCGTTTAGTCAGATGGCGGTTCATTATCAATTGAGGAAACCACAGGTTCTGACAACCCCGGGCTTGGTGTGATGTGGGAGGGGTTTGTGCCATCCACTGTTACATTGGGTGCAGTAATAGTCTCTTCAGGTACGACCGATGCTTCATCATTGGGCCTGAGTCACTACGGTTCGCTATTCTGCTTATACGCACGTAACTGCATTGCTGATATCAGTGGTGCTATTTAAATGTTTGCATGTGAATGTGTTGAATTTTAACTTACAATTTAAAACCTTCTAGAGCCTCATAATTTCTCATTTTCAGAAAGTGCCTTTTACTTGTATGTTTTTGTTGAATATTTTACAAGACAGGGCCGTCAGGGCTGCCATCAGCAATTGTGGGGCCCAGTACAAGTAAAACAGGTAGGGCCCCCTTCTTCTGGGCCTACCTTCTGAGCTACTCCTCTGGACGCAGATTAGTAGCACGAAGCCGTGGCGCCAGGAGCAAGTCCATGATATGTTGACCCACAGAGCTACACACATTTCTAAGATTAAACTAACAAATATAGAAAAATGGAGTCAGGAGCGTGCAGTGGTGTAACTAGGGTATTTGGAGCCGAGGGCAAATTTGAAAATGGAGCCCCCTCCGCCCCCAATATGCGCGCGCCGAAGGTGCGCGCTGCAAAAAAAATAGGCGTGGTCACAAGGGGCGTGGTCACTTGACAATGGGGCATGTCCCTTAACTTTCCTTTCCATATGCACCTTAACCCCTGTAGTGTTCCTTATACAGTCTGCCCTATGCAGTGCCCCCAGTAGTGGTCCCTCTTATGCAGGCCCCCAGTAGTGCCCCTTGTACAGTACCCCCAGTAGTGGTGCCCCTTGTGCAGCTCCCCATTAGTTCCCCTTATACAGTGCCCCCAGTAGTGGTCCCCCTTATGCAGGCCCCCAGTTGTGCCCCTTATACAGTGCCCCCAGTAGTAATCCCCCTTATGCAGCCCCCCAGTAGCGGTCCCCACTATCCAGTGCCCCTTGTAGTGGTCCTCCCTATTTAGTGCTCCCAGTGCAGTGTCCCTTGTGCCTCCAGTAGTAAGCCCCTTATATACTGCTGCCAATAGTAGACCCCCCTTATGCAGTGCCCATTATATAGTGCCCCCAGTAGTAGACCCCCCTTATGCAGTGCCCATTATATAGTCCCTCCAGTAGCAGTCCTCCCAATTAGTGCCCCCAGTAGTGGTCCCCCAGTGGTGCCCCCAGTAGTAGTCCCCCCGATTACTGCCCCCAGTAGTAGTCCCCCCGATTAATGCCCCCAGTAGAGGTCCCCCCAATTACTGCCCCCAGTAGTAGTCCCCCCAATTACTGTCCCCAGTAGTAGTAGTCCCCCAATTACTGCCCCCAGTAGAGGTTCCCCCCAGTGGTGCCCCCAATTACTGCCCCCAGTAGAGGTACCACCCCTCCCAATACATAGCAAAAAAATAAAAAATGTCTAAAAAACTTACCTGCATCCATGCTCCGGCTCCCGGCGCCGCAACATCCGCCCTCCTGGGCTGGCACGCTCTGCATTATGGGAGAGACGTCATGACATCATGATGTCTCTCCCATTACCCACTGCAGGAGCCTGACGGAAGCCCGGCTCTGGCAGTGGGTGCTGCAGCAGCCAATGAGAGTCTATCTGACTGTCATTGGCTGCTGTTTAACACACACATCTCCGCCAGCACTGGCGGAGATGTGTGTGCAGCAGCAGCAGCCAATGAGAGTCTGTCTGACTCTCATTGGCTGCTGAATAACACACACATCGCTGCCGTGCTGGCGGCGATGTGTGTGTTAGCACAGCCTGAGCCCACCTGCCACCCTCTTCCTGGCGCTATTGGGCAAGCGCTCAGGGGGAGGGAAGGGGCTCAGCTGTGCAGCACAGGACCGGCGCTGGAAGCCTAGCGCCGGTCCTGTTTAAATGTGTAGCGCTGACCGCACTCACTGCGGTCGGCGCTACACTGGCTAACTAGGGCGGGCCGGTACCGTGGCCGGCGGCGCCCCCCCGCGCCACCAGTCCCACGGCGCCCAGGGCATGTACCCTGCTCGCCCTGCCCTAGTTACGCCACTGGGAGCGTGCACGTAAAGGGGAAATCAAGGTAGGTGGGTGGGCTGACTGTTAGACTTTAATCCAATAAAGGAAGCCTGCGGAAGTGGACAAGAGGGCAAGTAGAGTTGGAGTTTTGAGCATAGTGCGTGCCAAGGGTCGCCATCAAGGTGTACAGTGGGTAATATAGGGGCCTGGACTGACATTAACTTGTCACAGTGATCTTATCAAGATATTTTTAATTTATATATAAATATTGCAACAGCCCACGTGGTTTACTGATGTTCTGCAGATAACTATAAAATAGAGGGAGACATTTTGTTGGCTAAAAAAAACCTCATAAAAAGTTATACTTACTAAGCTACATTTTAATGGTGGCCTCTGGGAGATCAGAAGTGATGAGTGTGATACAGGTAGTAACCCGCGTACCATAGTGTAATACAGCAATTTGCGTCATTATGCTCCTGAGTTCGGGCTCATGATGAGGGAGGCAGGATTGGTCATCCACTCTCCCAGGAGAACTCCCTCCCGAAAATACCAGGAAAGTAGTCAAGTAAGTAAAAATCAGGAGCACCAAGAGCCGCCACAGGCCGGTTAATGATGGTGGGCGTGACCTAATCACAGCAGACGTGGCCACGCCCCCTTAGAGAAGAGAAAAAGAAAAAATACTATTTGCTGCGCCGTGGCCCTGGAAGGGGGGCACTGTGAGCCCCTCAGCCCGGCGCAAAATCAAAGGGGGGGGCAATCAGTGTGATCGCTCCCCCCACAAACAGAGAGGAGACTGCTGCTGCTGCTCAGCAGGCAGCGAGCAGTCTTCCTGCTCCCACTGCAGCCCAGCACACAGCAGTGTGTGCTGGGCTGCTGACAGATAAGAGGGAGGGGGGGGGCAGTGTCGGACCCAGGTCCCCTCCGTGCCCCTCCAACATGCCCCCATCCCTCTCAGTGCTCCTAGTAAAAATATAGAAACTAGTGAGATCATTGGGGAACTTTGGCCCTCATTCAGAGCCGTACGCTCTGAGCAGAGCGCACGCTCTGCATGAGGGCCGGGCTCCTTTTTCATGGAGCGTCCTCCTGGACGCTCGTATAGCTGTGGGTCACCACCCACAGGCTATACGAGCGTGCATTTTGATGGCCGCGATGGTCGTGACCATCGCGACCATCGAAATTGCGAGCCGGAGCCTGCGGTTGAGGTTTTCAACCGCAAGCTCCGGAGTGATTTTGGCTCTATCAGAGCCAAAATCACTCCCACTGACATCACTAGTGATGTCAGTGGGCCGGCTTCTGACGGGAGGCGTTCCCGTGGGAACGCCCCCGTCAGGGAGGCACGCCCCCGGCACGCCCACCAAAGGGGGCGTGCTGTCAATCAACATTGACAGCACGCCCCCTTTGATCGGACACAACGAGCGAAGGAAAGTCCTTCGCTCGTCGTGTCTGGCGCATGCGCACGACGGAGCTCCCTCCGTCGTGCGCATGCTCAGTGCAGACCATCGACCCACTTGCGAGCGTACAGCCGCTCGCGAGTGGGTCTGAATCAGGCCCTTTGTTCCTATCTTCTAGTGAATTGCTGGCTGCCTTCTAGTGAATGTTAATTCTGTGCATAGTTATAGTATGGCTGCATTAGGCGTAGACATTATGCTGCTATATAACATTTGGAATGGTGCAAATATAATCATCATTAGTTGCAGACACAATTGCCTTATAATCCCCCATATACAGCACATGCTTCCCTGCAAGAACTCTCAGATGAAGTTAGCTTGGTTTCCTGAAAAATCACATATAGTTTTCTCATCCTTTCCTAACCCCTCCCTGTACGAAAATAAAGCATTTGTCCTATTATCTAGGGAGACCATATCGCATTTAAATCTGCCAACTGCAGGTCGCATCCCTTCTCCCCTCTGCTGAATTACTTTGCTGGGACACAATGGTTTCTTACTTTGTCATTTAAACTGCATAAAGAGGCAGAAATTGATTTTTATTGCGGATCTTTATTTCTAATAAAACTCAGAGGGCCTCTTTTCTTTCCGTCTTCAATGGCCCTTGAATGCTTTCAATCTGCAGTTCTCTGTTTCATAGGCAGAAATAAAATCAAATGAAATGGATTTTCAAAAACAGAAAAAAGTCTGTGTCTGAGTGGAGGTGAGGGGGTGGGAGGGAGTGCAGAGGTAAAGACGGAGATGACTTCATCTGTACGGAGACGTATGCATCAGTATAGGTGTGCGCTGCAAATGTATTCCTGAGATTAACATACAGTGAATGAGGATTATGAGAAGGCAGGCACATCAAACCAAATGCACTGGGCTTTGAAGAGGAACATATATACTATATATATCTATTTATCTATCTATATATACAATATATATATATATATTAGGGGTGTGCACCGGCCACTTTTCGTGTTTTGTGTTTTGGTTTTGGATCTGGATCTTTCTTCGTGTTTTGGATCTGGATTGGTTTTGCCAAAACCACCCTTCCGTGTTTTGGGTTCTGGGTTTTGTGTTTTGGATCTGTATTTTTTTTTTAAAAAGCATAAAAACAGCTAAAATCACAGAATTTGTTGGTTTCTCTGCTCCTATGCTATTATTAACCTCAATAACCTTAATTTCCACTCATTTCCAGTCTATTCTGAACACCTCACACCTCACAATAGTGTTTTCATGTCCAAAAGGTTGCACCGAGGTAGCTGGATGACTATGCTAAGCGACACGAGTGGGCGGCACAAACACGTGACCCATCTAGGAGTGACACTGCAGTGGCAGACAGGATGGCAGTTAGAAAAACTAGGCCCCAAACTGTACATAATGCAAAGAAAAAAAAGAAGTGCAAGATGGAATTGTCCTTGGGCCCTCCCACCCACCCTTATGTTGTATAAACAGGACATGCACACTTTAACAAATCAATCATTTCAGCGCCAGGGTCTGCCACACAACTGTGGCTGAAATGATTGGTTCGTTTGGGCCCCCACAAAACAAGCTGGCAATTAATGTGTCCCTGCACAAACTGGCTCTACGGAGGCAAGATGTCATCCTCATCCTCCTCATCCACCGATTCCTCACCCTCTTCAGTGTGTACATCCTCATCCTCACAAAGTATTAACTCGTCCCCACTTGAATCCACCACCACAGGTCCCTCTGTACCTTCTGGAGGCTGGTCTCCCTGGAAGAGCTGATAATTCATTTTGATGAACATCATCTTCTCCACATTCTGTGGAAGCAACCTCCTACGCCTTTCGCTGACAAGGTTCCCGGCTGCACTAAACACTCTTTCGGAGTACACACTGGAGGGGGGGCAACTCAGGTAAAATAGAGCCAGCTTGTACAGGGGCCTCCAAATTGCCTCTTTTTCCTGCCAGTACAGGTATGGACTGTCTGACATGCCTACTTGGATGCTGTCACCGATGTAATCCTCCACCATTCTGTCAATGGTGACAGTATCATATGCAGTGACAGTAGACATGTCAGAAATTGTTGCCAGGTCCTTCAGTCCGGACCAGATGTCCAAACTTGGTCCTGCCTGCCCTGCATCACCGCCAGCGGGTTGCTTAGGATACCTAAGTTTTTTCCTGGCAGCCCCAGTTGCGGGAGAAAATGAAGAAGGAGCCGTTGACGTGTCACGTTCCGCTTCAGCTGACAGTGTGTTCACCAGCAGGTCTTTGCACCTCTGCAGGCTTGTGTCGGCCGGAAAGAGAGACACCACATAGGCTTTAAACCTAGGATCAAGCACGGTGGCCAAAATGTAGTGGTCTGATTTCAACAGATTGACCACCCTGGAATCCTGGCAAAGCGAATGAAGGGCTTCATCCACAAGTCCCACATGCCGAGCGGAATCGCTCCGTCTTAGCTCCTCCTTCACTTTCTCCAGCTGCTTCTGCAAAAGCCTGATGAGGGGAATGACCTGACTCAAGCTGGCTGTGTCTGAACTGACTTCACGTGTGGCAAGTTCGAAGGGCTGGAGAACCTTGCACAACACGGAAATCATTCTCCACTGCGCTTGAGTCAGGTGCATACCCCTTCCTTTGCCTATGTCATAGGTGGATGTATAGGCTTGTATGGCCTTTTGCTGCTCCTCCATCCTCTGAAGCATATAGAGGGTTGAGTTCCACCGCGTCACAACCTCTTGCTTCAGGTGATGGCGGGGCAGGTTCAAGAGTGTTTGCTGGCGCTCCAGTCTTCGGCACGCAGTCGCTGAATGGCAAAAGTGGCCAGAAATTTTTCGGGCCACCCAAAGCGTCTCCTGCACGCCCCTGTCGCTTTTCAGAAAATTCTGCACCACCAAGTTTATTGTGTGAGCAAAACATGGGACGTGCTGGAATTTGCCCAGATGTAATGCCCGCACAATATTGGTGGCGTTGTCAGATATCACAAATCCCCAGGAGAGTCTAAGTGGGGTAAGCCACTGGGCGATGATTTCCCTCAGTTTCTCTAAGAGGTTGTCGGCGGTGTGCCTCTTACTGAAACCGGTGATACACAGCGTAGCCTGCCTTGTAACGAGCTGGCATTTCTGAGATGCTGCTACTGGTGACGCTGCTGCTGTTGCTGCGTAAGGTGATACATCTACCCAGTGGGCTGTCACAGTCATATAGTCCTTAGTCTGCCCTGTTCCACTTGTCCACATGTCCGTGGTTAAGTGGACATTGTGTACAACGGCATTTTTCAGGACACTGAGGACACTTTTTCTGACGTTTCTGTACAGTCTCGGTATCGCCTGCCTAGTGAAGTGGAATCTAGACGGGATTTGGAACCGGGGACACACTACCTCCATCAATTGTCTAAATCCCACTGCACTAATGGCGGATACCGGACGCACGTCTAACACCAACATAGCAGTCAAGGCCTCAGTTATACGTTTTGCTTCAGGATGACTGCTGTCGTACTTCATCCTCCTCGCTAAGGACTGTTGGAGGGTCAATTGTTTAGTAAAAGTAGTGGTGTTCCTACTTCCTCTCTGGGATGATGAACGACTCCCAGCAGCAGCAACAGCAGCAGCGGCAGCAGTAGGCGTAGCAATGCAGGATCCTCCAGAGGAATCCCGGATAGGAGAGTCAGTCATGCCAGTGACATGGCCTGCAGGACTACTTCCGATCCTGACTAAGGAGGAAATTGACGAGGAGGGAGTTGACGGTGTGGTTTGCAGGCGCTTGGATACAACAGGACAACGGGATTTAGGTGTCCCTGGACTGCTTACGGTCTTAGCCAAAGTTTCTGAACTTGACAGTAACTTTTTATGAACGCGCTGCAGGTGCCGTATAAGGGAGGATGTTCCTAGGTGGTTGACGTCCCTACCCCTACTTATTTCACCTTTACATATGGTACATATGGCAAGACAGTTGTTGTCCAGATTTGGATAGAAATATTGCCAGACCAAAGAGGTGGAATGTTTGGTCTTCTGCCCAGGCATGACCGTGATGGGCTTTTTCATCCCACGGACAACAACTGTCTCCCCCGGAGCCTGATTTAAACAAACCACATCACCATCAGAATCCTCCTCGCCAACTTCCTCCTCAGCGCCAGCTACACCAGTATCCTCATCCTGTTGTACTTCAACAGTGACATCTTCAATTTGCATATCAGCAAGTGGACTGTGGGTGCTCCTTTCAGCACTTGCAGGGGGCGTGCAAATGGTGGAAAGAGCCACCTCTTCCCGTCCAGTGCTGGGAAGGTCAGGCATCGCAACCACCACCACACTTGGACTCTCCTTGGGGATTTGTGATATCTTCTTAGAAAGCACAGTTCTTCGCTGTGCTTTTGCCAGCTTAACTCTTTTGATTTTTTTAGTGGGAGGAGGGCTTCCATCGTCATGTGAAGCTGAACCACTAGTCATGAACATACTAGGGATCGACCTTAGCCGTTCCTTGCCACTCCGTGTCGTAAATGGCATATTGGCAAGTTTACGTTTCTCTTCAGCTGATTTAAATGTCTTTTTCAAGGTCATTTTCCTGAACTTTGCCATTTGGGATTGTATGTGCCCTCTACTATGACATTGGGCATCGGCCTTGGCAGACGACGTTGATGGCATGTTATCGTCTATGTCATGACTAGTGGCAGCAGCTTCAGCACTAGGAGGAAGTGGTTCTTGATCTTTCTCTATTTTATTTTTATCGGAGAAAGTTTGGTCCTCCATTTATGTTATATCGATTTGATATATACGTGCGGCTAAACACAGAAAATAATTTTTTTTTGGTTTGGACTGGAGTGTACTTTGGGGGTTACAGCACCCTTTAACGGTCAAGCCAGCCGGCGCTTTACTTATGACACAGGCGCACGCTTGGCACTACTTTGTTGATGCACGTGCGGCTACTGCGCACACAATTCACAAACACAGAAAATTATTTTTTTTTGGTTTGGACTGGAGTGTACTTTCGGGGGTTACAGCACCCTTTAACGGTCAAGCCAGCCGGCCCTTTACTTATGACACAGGCGCACGCTTGGCACTACTTTGTTGATGCACGTGCGGCTACTGCGCACACAATTCACAAACACAGAAAATAATTTTTTTTTAGGTTTGGACTGGAGTGTACTTTCGGGGGTTACAGCACCCTTAACGGTCAAGCCAGCCGGCCCTTTACTTATGACACAGGCGCACGCTTGGCACTACTTTGTTGATGCACGTGCGGCTACTGCGCACACAATTCACAAACACAGAAAATAATTTTTTTTTTGGTTTGGACTGGAGTGTACTTTCGGGGGTTACAGCACCCTTAACGGTCAAGCCAGCCGGCCCTTTACTTATGACACAGGCGCACGCTTGGCACTACTTTGTTGATGCACGTGCGGCTACTGCGCACACAATTCACAAACACAGAAAATAATTTTTTTTTTGGTTTGGACTGGAGTGTACTTTCGGGAGTTACAGCACCCTTAACGGTCAAGCCAGCCGGCCCTTTACTTATGACACAGGCGCACGCTTGGCACTAATTTGTTGATGCACGTGCGGCTACTGCGCACACAATTCACAAACACAAAAAATAATTTTTTTTTGGTTTGGACTGGAGTGTACTTTCAGGGGTTACAGCACCCTTTAACGGTCAAGCCAGCCGGCCCTTTACTTATGACACAGGCGCACGCTTGGCACTACTTTGTTGATGCACGTGCGGCTACTGCGCACACAATTCACAAACACAGAAAATAATTTTTTTTTGGTTTGGACTGGAGTGTACTTTCGGGGGTTACAGCACCCTTTAACGGTCAAGCCAGCCGGCCCTTTACTTATGACACAGGCGCACTCTTGGCACTACTTTGTTGATGCACATGCGGCTACTGCGCACACAATTCACAAACACAGAAAATAATTTTTTTTTAGGTTTGGACTGGAGTGTACTTTCGGGGGGTTACAGCACCCTTAACGGTCAAGCCAGCCGGCCCTTTACTTATGACACAGGCGCACGCTTGGCACTACTTTGTTGATGCACGTGCGGCTACTGCGCACACAATTCACAAACACAGAAAATAATTTTTTTTTAGGTTTGGACTGGAGTGTACTTTCGGGGGTTACAGCACCCTTAACGGTCAAGCCAGCCGGCCCTTTACTTATGACACAGGCGCACGCTTGGCACTACTTTGTTGATGCACGTGCGGCTACTGCGCACACAATTCACAAACACAGAAAATAATTTTTTTTTTGGTTTGGACTGGAGTGTACTTTCGGGGGTTACAGCACCCTTAACGGTCAAGCCAGCCGGCCCTTTACTTATGACACAGGCGCACGCTTGGCACTACTTTGTTGATGCACGTGCGGCTACTGCGCACACAATTCACAAACACAGAAAATATATTATTTTTTTAGCACTTGGGGGGAGCACCCCTGATGGACAGAGCACCCCCTGGACAACACTACAGCACCCCTTTAGGACTGGGACACTGCACAGGACTTTGGAACTGACTGCACAACACAGTCCAGCCAGCCCCTATGGACTTTGAAGTAGTGGACACAGCCCCTATTAACAACAGCAGCACAGCACAACACAGCCAGCCCCTATGGACTTTGAAGTAGTGGACAACAGCAGCACTACACTACACTACACTACACAGCACTAACTCCCACCCTCCCTCTTCACTGTCCACAGCCGAGTGAGAAAATGGCGCCGACGCGGGTACCTTATATAGGATCCAAAACCCGCGAGACTCGGAAGGCGGGATGATGACGTTTTGCCTCGATGTCAGATCCGAGTCAGGCGGGAAAAGTCGAGCCTGACTCGGATCGGACTCGGATCGGGGGGGCTCGGGGGGGTTCGGATTTCAGAAATCCGAACCCGCTCACCCCTAATATATATATATATATATATATCAGGAATCTGCATTCAGCAGTGCACTAGCGTGGTGAATAAGGCCCTTTATCTCTCTCCATTTTATCTCTCTCCAAAACTTAGTACATCTCCCCCCCTATTTCATTGTCATACAATTTGATTGGTGTCTTCCTTTTTGTGAAGCCCCTTCCTCACAGAGGGCCTGATTCAGAGATGCAGGCTGATTCCGCCACTATACGCAGCGGCTGTGCGAATATATGCAGATGTCGCAACCGCCAGGATTTGTATTGAGATGCCCACAGACGGCATCGCAAATCGAAGCAGCTGCATACAAAGACGCGGTATCGGTCACAGATCCTTTGATTATCGGCCTTCTGACTACCCCTATGGTTGCACAGAATGGTCACGTGTACTGAGACGCTAGAGCCATTTTTATTGCATATGAGATCGCAGACGCAGGCTGTGGCACTTCCCGGTCACGACACGCTTGTTTTTTTTCCGCCACTTCCCCATAACCTCTCACAAACGGTTCCTGACTGACAGTCACACTGAAAGTGACGACGAGCAATGGCGGTAATGTATTAGCCTCCCTATAATATATGCATTGGGTGAGGTGGGATTTTTATAAGGGAGACGGGTGTCTGTACTGTGCACCCATAGCAGCTGTACCTTCTGCTACCACATATACAGTATATATTTGGCTTGTCCATAAAAGTAAACTGAAAGCATACCAACCAAATGTTCCAATTTCAGCAAGGCAGTCCCAATTTGAGGGGACTGTTCTGATATCCCACAATCATGATTTTCACCCCGATTTGCAAAGAAGTTGGGTGGTATTCTTCTGCAGATGGCTTGCGGAATTAAAATTGTGCTGTTTTTTTTTTTTGCACCACTGCAACAATTTTAGACTTTGGGAGGTACAGTATGTGGATGATATAAATGTATTGCGTTGATAGTATCATTTTAGGTAAAGAAAAACGCTGTAGGCGGCCCTGCAGACTTTGGTGTGCCCTTAAAATGCACCTTCTCTACCAGCAATTCTTATTTAAATAATGTCATCTCTCAAAACATAATCTCGTATTTGCAGGTAGGTGCAATTGTAGGCATAGGAATACACCTAATCTGCACACAACAAGTAAGTCCTCCAGTCCACCCAACTCCTAACATCAGTGCACCTACACAGATGCTGTCATTTTAGCTTGCAAATCCATGGACTTATTTGTAATCAGGGCTGCCATTATGGGTGGAGTACCGGGACTGGAGGCCCCGGCACGGACCGTGGCTGAAAGGAGAGTGGGGGTGCACCGAGGCCCGCCCACTCTTAACGCCACTGACCCACTGCACAGCCTGCAGCCCGTGCTACCCCAATGAACAGAAGAAAGGTGGCCTGGCCACTGCTATCGCCCACCACCGACCTGGTCCCCATTAGTAAATAGTAAATGGAGGAGGGAGGGCCGCTCCTCCACCAACCTACAGTAACAGAAGACACCCAGTTCAATAAAGTTTGTTTTGGAGTCGGCCGCATCGCTGGAGGGAGGGATCGGAGGATCCGCGTCTGCCGGTGAAGAAGCACTAGCAGAGAAGAAGCCAGAATACAGGACTCAGGCCCCCATTTACTAACCAGTTTTATCACGAAAAGAGTGGTAAATGTCACTGTGTATGATAAATGGTGCTCCAGCCAATAAGCTCCCAACTGTCATTTCTCTAACAGTTGACAGTTGGGAGCTGATTGGCTGGAACACCATTTATCATACACAGTGAAATGTATCACTCGTTTTGGTGATAAAATTTGTTAGTAAATGAGGCCCTTAGAACCTTCTTCAAGAAAATAAGGGCAGACGGTAGAGCGCCAGATTTAATAAACAGGTGGGGGGGGTGTAAAAAAACAAAACGTTGGGCTCTGGGCAGAGCACTGGATTCAATAAACAGGGGGGGGAGAGGCTGCCTATTTTTGTCATTCCTGGGCCCCACAATTTCTGATGGCAGCCCTGCCTGCAACTGTGTAAACGACACGTAGGCGCTTCACAAAACGCCATCTGCACTGCACTTTTGCATATTTACAAATGAGCTTTAATGAATGGAATCTGTCCGTGCCTACGTGTACACTCGCACCAGCAATGTGTATGCATACCTATACATGGTAAATGTACATTACTGGATCGTGCACTGCAAAGTTTTAAATAAATCTTGTGTTTAGCACTGGAGTTTAAATAATAGCTAAATTATTCTAATCATATGAGAGGATGGAAGTGAGAGTTAATTACAAATGAGTAGAGATTTTACGTGTGTCTTATTAAAGTAACCACATTAATCCGGCCTTAGAGCAGGATGCAGGAAGATCTCCTAAGCTGGAATGTGCGTCGTAGAAAGCCCAGCAAGACCCAGTATATGGCTGACATTAAGCCTCTCAAGTTTATCTGTCCCTTTCTATTACGACCTGTGAAGATGAGTACTACCATACAGATAGCTCAGACACAGAACAGAAGAGAGTGAAGGCAGGAAGAGCAGATGCCAAGGCCCAGCTAGCAGCTCCCTCCGTGTCTTGGAGGGTAGGTTACTGATTCTCTTGATTAACATATTCAGAGATGGATTAACCAAAGCCTCCAGCAGGATTCTCAACATATATCTAATGAGTAGAAAAATCCAACCACTCTATTAACTTTATCAGATACCAGGCTAAGTTCTGAGACCTGCAGGCATGTGTGCTGCAATATTATTGTCTCTTCAACAAGGCAAAGTCTAGGATCTTATTGCTTATGGAATAATGCAAATATGATGGACTGCATAGATGATTTGAGGCCACATGTAATGTAGTGTATAGACTTTGGCCATATACAAATAGTCATGATAGAAGACACCTTTTTAAATAAATGAATAACAGAAGTAAAGTAATGAAGAAAAACAATATTTTAGCCAAATAAAAAAGGGGAAGTCTAAACGCCTATATTACATAGATATCTGAGTATACATATATTAGAGCAGCAAATCATTAAGGGGGTCTATTCATTAAGATACAATTATCAGAAGTGATATTTTAGTTTTAAAATCACCACCAGTTTTTAGTTAAAAAAGGGGCCATTCATCATTATCTTCTGGCTAAAGAGTCACTTCCGAAATGCTGCTCTTTTTCTGGAGACAGCTTTTTTGAAGTGTGAAATACTTCCCCTGCTTCTCCTGAGGTCCTCATTTCCGCTCCATCACTTCTGCTTAGTTCTGCGCTCGCCGCTGAGTGCAGGGATCTGCCCAGCTGTAAAGATGCTGCAGTCGCAGCCAACAGACACTCCTCCTCCCTCCCTGCCTGCCCCATTATCTCTTTTCCATACTGCAGTGAGTGCACCTCACACCACCCGCCCCTTCTGCCAGGTCTGATGCTATAGCTGTGGACGGCTCCCCCCGTCTTCTCCCCTGCAGCCGCGAACCTCCTACTGGTACCCTGCTACTCTGCTTTCCACAGTATTGGAGGAGCGAAGGAGGAATGGAGCTCTGAAACAACAGGAGGTATCCAAGCAGACTATCGAGAGCTGTACGCCATCTCAGGATGACGTACAGTAACATTCACAAGTTCCGAAGAAAATGCTTTTTAGGAGCTTGATGAATGACACAATTTCCACATCCCTGGATTGTGGAAATTATCGGGGGAGAAATATAAGCAGGAGATATCAGTGATATCTCCTGTTACATTGTTAATGAAAGGCTCTGACAATTAAGTTCTACAAAAGTAGGTGAAATGTTAATTTTCACCTACTTTTGTAGAAATTAAGAGATGAAGAATAGGGCCCTAACTTTGATAATAAGTAACATTCTAGGGGGTTCTTACACTTATTATACTGGGTCCAGGACCCTTTATTTGTTCCTTTTATCATATCTCTCTATCTATCTATCTATCTATCTAATGATATGCTGGGATAATTATCTGTTAGATGGGTGTCAGTGTTGCAGTGTCTAAGGTGCTCAGTCAAGGTCCACACATCTGTTCATTTATACAGCGGGTAAAATAAGTAGTGAACACATTAACATTTTTCTCAGTAAAAATATTTGTAATGGGGCTATTGTAATTCAATATTCACCAAATGTCAGCAACAACCCATGCAATTCACACATGCAAAGAAATCAAACCATAGATGTCCATAAATTAAGTTATGTGTAATAATGTGAAATGACACAGGGAAATAGTATTGAACATGTTTACTGAAATGTATTTAATACCTCGTACAAAAGCCTGTGTTGGTAATGACAGCTTCAAGACGCCTCTTGTATGGAGAATCTAGTCGCATGCATTGCTCAGGTGTGATTTTGGCCCATTCTTCCACACAGTCTTCAAATCTTGAAGGTTCTGTGGGCCTCTTCTATTAACTCTGATCTTTAGTTCTTTCCATAGATTTTCAATTGGATACAAGTCAGGTGATTGGCTGGGCCATTCTAGCAGCTTTATTTTCTTTCTCAGAAACCAATTGAGCATGTCCTTGGCTGTGTGTTTGGGATCATTGTCTTGCTGAAATGTCCACCCTTGTTTCATCTTCAGCATCCTGGTAGATGGCAGCAGATTTTTTATCAAAAATGTCTCGGTACATTTTTTCCATTCATCCTTCGTCCAATCATACGAAGTATGCCAGTACCGTATGCTGAATAACAGCCCCACACCATGATGTTTCTACCTTCAAACTTCACTGTTGGTATGGTATTTTCGGGGTGATGTGCAGTGCAATTTCTCCTCCAAACATGGAGCCTAATTCAGAGCCGCTTGCGAGCAATGTAGATATTTCCCTACTGCGCACGCGCCGGGCCCGATATGCGTGTGCCCCGCCAAGCGACTGAACTTCAGTCGCTGCGGGGCTCTCTACAAAACGGCAGCTGGCGATGGTGAGTGACAGCTCGCCCCGTTTTGTAGGTGGGTAGGGGGGGTGGCTGCACAAACGCAGGCGTTCCCCTAGGAATGTCTGGCGTTTGTGGGAGGACTTACTGACATCTATTAGAGCAGGGAGTCCACTCGGGCTTGCGGCAGCCGAGACCTTACCCCAGGGTCTCCAAGCAAGCCCGATGGTCGCGATAATCGCGACGGTCTCCAGCCCAATCGCACAAACTGTGGGTGGAGACCCACAGCTTTGCGAGCGGCCTGGAGTCAAAAAATAAACAAAAACGCCCACAGACACTGTGAGCTGCCTGCGGCAGCGAGCGGGTCTGAATCAGGGCCATGGTGTGTATGATGGCATCCAACGAGTTAAATTTTGGTCTCATCTGACCAGACTATAGTCTCCCAGTATTTCACAGGCTTGTCCAAATGTTGTGCAACAAACTTTAAATGAGCTTCAACATGCTTTTTCTTCTGCAATGGAGCCTTGCATGGTGAGCGTGCATACAGGCCATGCCGGTTGAATGCATCACTTATTGTGTTCTTTGAAACAATTGTGCCTGCTAATTCCAGATCTTTCTAAAGCTTTGCACAAGTGGTCCTTGGCTTTTGGACAACTCATCTGATAATTATTTTCACTCCTCTGTCAGAAATCTTGTGAGGAGCACCAGTTTATGGTGAAATGATCTTCTTTCCACTTCTGGATTATGACCCAACAGTGCTCACTGGAACATTCAGAAGTTTAGAAATCCTTCTGTAGCCAATGCCATCAGTATGTTTTGCAACAATAAGGTTGCGAAGGTCTTGAGAGAGCTATTTGCTTTTACCCATCATGAGATATTTCTTGTGTGACACCTTGGTAAGGAGACACCTTTTTATAGGCTATCAGTTGGAATTGAACCAGTTTATATTAATTTGCACTAACAAGGGGATTGATTGCTTTCTAATTACTGATAGATTACAGCTGGTGTCTTGACTTTCCATGCCTTTTTGCACCTCCCTTTCTTCATGTGTTCAATACTTTTTCCCATTTGCCATTTCACATTATTACACATAACTTAATTTATGAAAATCTATGGTTTGATTTCTTTGGATGTGTGGATTGCATGGGTTGTTGCTGACATTTGGTGAATATTTCATTACAATAGTCCCATTACAAATATATTTACTGAGAAAAAGGTTGAAGTGTTCAATACTTATTTTACCCACTGTAAATAAAAGATAAGTGGTTTACTGTCAGCATACTGTAGAAAGAAAATAGCAAACACCTAGCCCCCATTTAGGGCACTGACTCACTTCTTCGCCCCTGACTAACCTTGGGCAGCTAGTCTGCAAATAAAGTCCAAAGTCTCTCTCTGCTTTCTGCAGAGTCTATCACAGGCTCCGGCATGGCTTTCACACAAGGTTTCTCTTGTGGACCTCTATGCCTCCTGCATGTATGGACACTGGCTTCTATAGCCTGCAGCTTAGCTGTTTTTACATCAAACAGTCTGAGAGGTTTCTGGTCCTCCCTGCCTCCTGCAGATATGGACACTGGTCCCCTGGCCCCCAATGGCTTGGCTTAGCTTCACTGGGCTCTCTGGCTTCCACAGTCCAACTTACAGCGGCAGCCTGATTGGTCTACTTTCTCCTCAGCCCACACCTGGGGGTATAGTTACTATGGTTCGATTTTGATTTCTGTTCGATTTTGCATTAGATTTTGGTTCGATTTTGGTTTGATTTTTTATGAAGGGATTTACTAAAGCCAAATTGAATGTCAAATCGAACAGAAAAAGGAATTTGAAATGAAATCGAATTTCTGAAAAATATCGATGTCTTCACATAGAGGACAATAGGATCCCTTCATTTACTAACTGTAAATCAAATTAAAAGCAGACTCAAACTCGAACTGCAAATCCCCAAATGAAAAGAAGAACTTCATGCAGTTCGATTTCACAGAGATACATGCATACATTAGTGAGATGCATGCATGTATCCTACTGTAAAAAGCTTGTAAAGAGTTAATGTTTAAAAAAAAATTACGTGGGGTTCCCCCCTAAATACACAACTAGCCCCGGACTTTGCATAGCCAGCCCTGGTTGTGTAAGTACAGGGGAAAAATTGCATAGGGTTCCCCTGTACTTAGCACAACCAGCACCAGGCTCAGAACCGGTCCTGGTTCTGGAATTACATGGGAAAAAATGTGTAGGGTTCCCCTATAATTTCCACAACCAGTACCAGACCCTTTCTAGTGGTGGGGGGGTAATGTCACAGCCAGGAAAACCCTGTCACCGGGTTCTCCAGCCAAAACATTACCCCTAACCGCTAGTCAGCCCAGGCTGGGGATCCCTGGGGAGTTGGGGACCCCCAATAAAGGGGTCCCCCACTCCAGGCCTAGGCTGATAGCTCGGGGCTATCCCCGCCACCCGTGGGTGGTGGGTGGTGGTTGATAGTGTAAGTGTAGTGCAGTGGTTCCCAAACTGTGCGCCGCGGTCCTGATTGAGCAATTCTTGCTATACAGCACATGTATGAGTCACACTGCACATGCACAAAGTGAGATTACCAGCGACGGTCGCAGTGATGACTTGGATGCAGTGTGATAGATGAATCGGTTGTGGGAGGTAACGGGGGGATGGCGAGGCAGAAGCATATAGGCCAGTGGTTCCCAAACTGTGCGCCGTGGCACCCTGGGGTGCCTCTGTACACTTGCAGGGGTGCCTCAGGTTGGTGGTCCAGCACCAAATCAAATTCTTTATGGTCAATGTAATGTAAATATGTGGACAAACAGAAGCGCAAACCTGTCCGCCACACATAACTGACCCTAAGGATGACAGTAAGCAAAATTCACTTCACTTTACTACTTCACTACATTTTTTTCTGAATTTCTCAATGAGAACATTTTGGCTTAGGGGTGCCCTGAAAACAATACTGATACACTAGGGCGCCGTGATTCAAATAGTTTGGGAACCACTGGTGTAGTGTAAAAAAAGATAAGTGTAAACATTGTCTTTACAAGTAGAACTGCAGGTACCCGCAAACCTTCCCCGCATGCTGGTACATGGAGAAACACTAGTACCAGCAGTGTCCCGTGGGTGGGGAAAAGGGCAGTGCAGCGGTCACTGCTGGTGAATGGATGCCGGGCGCATGTGCCCGGCATCCATTCACAGTGACTGCAGCGCTTGGGGGCTGCCCGGCATGTCGGTAAGTGCTGGGCACACCCCAAAGAGTGACGAAAAGGGGACACATCATAAAGATACGCCCCTTTTTCCTTGCCCACGACGCCTTTTGGGACGCACACACACCTTTGCCGCGCGCAGAAGTGCCCTTTCTCTAGGTCCGGAACCCTGCCTGGCACTATATATACCCTGAGTGAGCAATATATATATATATATATATATATATATAAATATATATAGCATGAGAAATGGCACTCAAAAAACAGTATTTGGCAGGGGGTGCTAGATCCAAAACAAGTTGTAATATAAACACCCTGTCACTAAGCAAGCTAATCGCCTGCAGCGTAAACAAAAAAACAGCACTCACGTTTATTCATGTGGATTCATCTAAACGTGAGTGCTGGTTTTTTGTTTACTCTGCAGGCGATTAGCTTGCTTAGTGACAGGGTGTTTATATATATATATATATATATATATATATAAACACATATATATACAAAAGTATACCTTTATTCCGCGCTAGAAGTCACAAAGATTCACAGTGGCTCCCCTGTTAGTGGGTGCTTTTAAATATACAAAGCCCACAGTACTGGTGCATCTTATGCTGTGCAGTGCCCCCTATGCAATGCCCCCTGTAGTAATGCCCCCTGTAGTAATGCCCCCTGTAGTAGTGCCGCTGGTAGTAATGCCCTCTGTAGTAGTGTCCCATATAGTAATGCCCCCTGTAGTAGTGTCCCATATAGTAATGCTCCCTGTAGTAGTTCCCCCTGTAAAGCCCCAGTGGTAATTCCCCCAGTAGTAATGCGCCCAGTAGTAATGCCCCCTGCAGTAATGCCATCAATATTAATGCCCCATGCAGTAATGCCCCCTGTATTAATGCCCCCAATAGAAATGTCCCCTGTAGTAGTGCCCCCAGTGGTAACGCCCCCTGCGTTAAAGTACCCAAACAGTAATGCCCCCTTTAGGAGTAATGCTCCCTGCAGTAATGCCCCCTGTAGAAGAAATGCCCCTTGTAGTAATGCTCCCAACAGTAATGCCCCCCTTTAGCAATGCCGCCAATAGTAATGCCCCCTGTAATAGTGCCCCCAATAGTAATGCCCCCTGTAATAGTGCCACGCACACGCAACGTCTACTGCCATCCAGTCTGCCTGGCTGCTCTTCGGAACTATGGGTGATATGTCATGACGTCTCTCCCATAGTGCCCATGGAGGGAGATGGAAGCCGGAGCTCAGGAGGGAGCACCAGCCTCCAGCTGCCACTGTGGCGAAGGAGTACTCAGGAAATGGAGCCTCCCTTCGGCGCCTGGCTGAGGTGGGCTGGAGGAGGCGGAACTGGTTCCGTCTCCAAATAGAAGTGGCGGAATGCAGTTCAGCCCCGTTCAGGCCCACTTTAACACCTGGTGACCTCCTTCCTAAACAATACTGATTCTGCCTAAATATGTATAAATCCTGCTAACTACATGGTCTAGCAGGACTGGATTGTGGTTTACGGGAGCTCTGGGGAACTAACTAGTGGGGGCCCCTACCAATAAAAGTGTTAATATGATAGGCTAGTGATGTCATTAATAGTATAATACTGCCAGCACCACAAATGTGTTAAACCTAATGCCCTCTGTTTACATTATGCCACACAGAAACCCCAGATAACATATGCCACAGTGCCCCCCACACAGCTGATGTAGCTATGTGTGGGGGCCCTATGTGTGTGGGGGCCCTGGCGATTGCCCTGTTAATCCGGCACTGTGGCCTGGAGACTCAGGTGTTAGTATGTGTGTAACTCACTCTTATAACTTTCCTTTGGGAAAGGAGTGAGAATTAGCACCTAACTGTGAACCTGGACAAACAATATTGCAATGCAAGGGTTGTAAATACATAATTTATTTTTGCATGTAAGGTAAATACTGGCTGCTTTTGCATGTAGCCCACAAATACTGCACAGCTTTATTATTACTCTACAATTTAGATGTCAGTTTGGACACCTCCCTCCCAAATCTAAATCTCTCTGCACATTTTAAATCTGCCCCACCTGCAGTGCAGCATGGTTTCACCAAGATGATCAGTTGCGTGCTATATCTCACTCTATTTCCAAAGCTGAATCATGCCCTTAGTCCCTCACCAAAATCTGTCTTTAGCACTCAGTATAGATTCTTTGTGATTCCTACCTGGATTAGAATCTGCAATCCTGGCCATTTCAGGGAAATCATTTGTTAGTAATTAAGACACACACTCAAACTGTACAGCAAGCCCCTTGGCACATGGTAACACCAGACTATAGAATTTAGATCCAGTGCACTCAAAAAAAGGATTTAGAGAATAATGAGCACTGCTTCCCAAGTGGCTTCGGAAAGCCAAAGTAGAATTCCACATTGTTGTATTTGGCACCCATACAAATTAGGAAACTTATTGGTGTAGCACAGATTAATGATGACAAAAACACATATGGTATAAACAATAAACCTACTGACAGTATTGCATCAATTCACGGGAACAGAAACAATGCAAGGTTCCACAATATTAACAAACAATGGTGACATAGTGTTTCAAACTCTTCAACTCTTAGCCACCAAGCACCTGTATATCGGAATAGGCCTTCCTCACACATGCAGTCTACAGTTACATACCTGGAATCACACCCTAAACGGACTCACAATACAAGCACTATAGTACTATATTTGTACAATGATAATCCGGACCACTATAAGCAAAATTAACAATTGAAATTGTCTGATATCTGGCACACCTGTGGCATCACTTCTGTTCTCCCAATGCCAGGCAGGCTGGGGAATGTAGTCTTTGTTGGTGGGGTGATAGCGAGGGCTGACTTCAGTTACAAGTTCGTCATATCTTCTCTCCTAGCTTCACACATAGGTGAATATAGACCCAGGTGTTATATATGATGCCAGCTTAAAGTGCAGTAAGGATCCCATTAACATTTGTGTTGGTCTAGTCAATTAAATTGTAATAGCAGTGATTCTGGCCATCCACAAGTTATGTATTATTATGCATGATGTTAGAATGTTCTGTATCATTTGATATGGTGAAAGAGGATGTCTGTTAATGTAACTCTCAAAGTATTTTATCACTCCTTGCTCCTTTGTGTCAGCAAATGGAAATAAAGTTGAATACATCTATTTGTATTAGGGGTGAGCGGGTTCGGATTTCTGAAATCCGAACCCCCCCGAGCCCCCCCGATCCGAGTCCGATCCGAGTCAGGCTCGACTTTTCCCGCCTGACTCGGATCTGAAATCGAGGCAAAACGTCATCATCCCGCCTTCCGAGTCTCGCGGGTTTTGGATCCTATATAAGGTACCCGCGTCGGCGCCATTTTCTCACTCGGCTGTGGACAGTGAAGAGGGAGGGTGGGAGTTAGGGCTGTGTAGTGTAGTGTAGTGTAGTGCTGCTGTTGTCCACTACTTCAAAGTCCATAGGGGCTGGCTGTGTTGTGCTGTGCTGCTGTTGTTAATAGGGGCTGTGTCCACTACTTCAAAGTCCATAGGGGCTGGCTGGACTGTGTTGTGCAGTCAGTTCTCCATAGGGGCTGTGTCCACTCCAAAGTCCTGTGCAGTGTCCCAGTCCTAAAGGAGAGCTGTAGTGTTGTCCAGGGGGTGCTCTGTCCATCAGGGGCGCTCCCCCCAAGTGCTAAAAAAATAATATATTTTCTGTGTTTGTGAATTGTGTGCGCAGTAGCCGCACGTGCATCAACAAAGTAGTGCCAAGCGTGCGCCTGTGTCATAAGTAAAGGGCCGGCTGGCTTGACCGTTAAAGGGTGCTGTAACCCCCGAAAGTACACTCCAGTCCAAACCAAAAAAAAATTATTTTCTGTGTTTGTGAATTGTGTGCGCAGTAGCCGCACGTGCATCAACAAAGTAGTGCCAAGCGTGCGCCTGTGTCATAAGTAAAGGGCCGGCTGGCTTGACCGTTAAGGGTGCTGTAACCCCCGAAAGTACACTCCAGTCCAAACCAAAAAAAAAATTATTTTCTGTGTTTGTGAATTGTGTGCGCAGTAGCCGCACGTGCATCAACAAAGTAGTGCCAAGCGTGCGCCTGTGTCATAAGTAAAGGGCCGGCTGGCTTGACCGTTAAGGGTGCTGTAACCCCCGAAAGTACACTCCAGTCCAAACCAAAAAAAAAATTATTTTCTGTGTTTGTGAATTGTGTGCGCAGTAGCCGCACGTGCATCAACAAAGTAGTGCCAAGCGTGCGCCTGTGTCATAAGTAAAGGGCCGGCTGGCTTGACCGTTAAGGGTGCTGTAACCCCCGAAAGTACACTCCAGTCCAAACCAAAAAAAAAATTATTTTCTGTGTTTGTGAATTGTGTGCGCAGTAGCCGCACGTGCATCAACAAAGTAGTGCCAAGCGTGCACCTGTGTCATAAATAAAGGGCCGGCTGGCTTGACCGTTAAGGGTGCTGTAACCCCCGAAAGTACACTCCAGTCCAAACCAAAAAAAAAATTATTTTCTGTGTTTGTGAATTGTGTGCGCAGTAGCCGCACGTGCATCAACAAAGTAGTGCCAAGCGTGCGCCTGTGTCATAAGTAAAGGGCCGGCTGGCTTGACCGTTAAGGGTGCTGTAACCCCCGAAAGTACACTCCAGTCCAAACAAAAAAAAAATTATTTTCTGTGTTTGTGAATTGTGTGCGCAGTAGCCGCACGTGCATCAACAAAGTAGTGCCAAGAGTGCGCCTGTGTCATAAGTAAAGGGCCGGCTGGCTTGACCGTTAAAGGGTGCTGTAACCCCCGAAAGTACACTCCAGTCCAAACCAAAAAAAAATTATTTTCTGTGTTTGTGAATTGTGTGCGCAGTAGCCGCACGTGCATCAACAAAGTAGTGCCAAGCGTGCGCCTGTGTCATAAGTAAAGGGCCGGCTGGCTTGACCGTTAAGGGTGCTGTAACCCCCGAAAGTACACTCCAGTCCAAACCAAAAAAAAAATTATTTTCTGTGTTTGTGAATTGTGTGCGCAGTAGCCGCACGTGCATCAACAAAGTAGTGCCAAGAGTGCGCCTGTGTCATAAGTAAAGGGCCGGCTGGCTTGACCGTTAAAGGGTGCTGTAACCCCCGAAAGTACACTCCAGTCCAAACCAAAAAAAAATTATTTTCTGTGTTTGTGAATTGTGTGCGCAGTAGCCGCACGTGCATCAACAAAGTAGTGCCAAGCGTGCGCCTGTGTCATAA
This sequence comes from Taudactylus pleione, assembly GCA_031769625.1. Lineage (NCBI taxonomy): Eukaryota > Metazoa > Chordata > Amphibia > Anura > Myobatrachidae > Taudactylus > Taudactylus pleione. The sequence goes on along the minus strand of JAUIMM010000141.1, from coordinate 4,865,687 downwards.
GTAATGGGCCGGCTGGCTTGACCGTTAAGGGTGCTGTAACCCCCGAAAGTACACTCCAGTCCAAACCAAAAAAAAAATTATTTTCTGTGTTTGTGAATTGTGTGCGCAGTAGCCGCACGTGCATCAACAAAGTAGTGCCAAGCGTGCACCTGTGTCATAAGTAAAGGGCCGGCTGGCTTGACCGTTAAGGGTGCTGTAACCCCCGAAAGTACACTCCAGTCCAAACAAAAAAAAAATTATTTTCTGTGTTTGTGAATTGTGTGCGCAGTAGCCGCACGTGCATCAACAAAGTAGTGCCAAGCGTGCGCCTGTGTCATAAGTAAAGGGCCGGCTGGCTTGACCGTTAAGGGTGCTGTAACCCCCGAAAGTACACTCCAGTCCAAACCAAAAAAAAATTATTTTCTGTGTTTGTGAATTGTGTGCGCAGTAGCCGCACGTGCATCAACAAAGTAGTGCCAAGAGTGCGCCTGTGTCATAAGTAAAGGGCCGGCTGGCTTGACCGTTAAAGGGTGCTGTAACCCCCGAAAGTACACTCCAGTCCAAACCAAAAAAAAATTATTTTCTGTGTTTGTGAATTGTGTGCGCAGTAGCCGCACGTGCATCAACAAAGTAGTGCCAAGCGTGCGCCTGTGTCATAAGTAAAGGGCCGGCTGGCTTGACCGTTAAGGGTGCTGTAACCCCCGAAAGTACACTCCAGTCCAAACCAAAAAAAAAATTATTTTCTGTGTTTGTGAATTGTGTGCGCAGTAGCCGCACATGCATCAACAAAGTAGTGCCAAGCGTGCGCCTGTGTCATAAGTAAAGGGCCGGCTGGCTTGACCGTTAAGGGTGCTGTAACCCCCGAAAGTACACTCCAGTCCAAACCAAAAAAAAAATTATTTTCTGTGTTTGTGAATTGTGTGCGCAGTAGCCGCACGTGCATCAACAAAGTAGTGCCAAGAGTGCGCCTGTGTCATAAGTAAAGGGCCGGCTGGCTTGACCGTTAAAGGGTGCTGTAACCCACAAAGTACACTCCAGTCCAAACCAAAAAAAAATTATTTTCTGTGTTTTTGAATTGTGTGCGCAGTAGCCGCACGTGCATCAACAAAGTAGTGCCAAGAGTGCGCCTGTGTCATAAGTAAAGGGCCGGCTGGCTTGACCGTTAAAGGGTGCTGTAACCCCCGAAAGTACACTCCAGTCCAAACCAAAAAAAAATAATTTTCTGTGTTTGTGAATTGTGTGCGCAGTAGCCGCACGTGCATCAACAAAGTAGTGCCAAGCGTGCGCCTGTGTCATAAGTAAAGGGCCGGCTGGCTTGACCGTTAAGGGTGCTGTAACCCCCGAAAGTACACTCCAGTCCAAACCAAAAAAAAAATTATTTTCTGTGTTTGTGAATTGTGTGCGCAGTAGCCGCACGTGCATCAACAAAGTAGTGCCAAGCGTGCGCCTGTGTCATAAGTAAAGGGCCGGCTGGCTTGACCGTTAAGGGTGCTGTAACCCCCGAAAGTACACTCCAGTCCAAACCAAAAAAAAAATTATTTTCTGTGTTTGTGAATTGTGTGCGCAGTAGCCGCACGTGCATCAACAAAGTAGTGCCAAGCGTGCGCCTGTGTCATAAGTAAAGGGCCGGCTGGCTTGACCGTTAAGGGTGCTGTAACCCCCGAAAGTACACTCCAGTCCAAACCAAAAAAAAATTATTTTCTGTGTTTGTGAATTGTGTGCGCAGTAGCCGCACGTGCATCAACAAAGTAGTGCCAAGCGTGCGCCTGTGTCATAAGTAAAGGGCCGGCTGGCTTGACCGTTAAGGGTGCTGTAACCCCCGAAAGTACACTCCAGTCCAAACCAAAAAAAAATTATTTTCTGTGTTTGTGAATTGTGTGCGCAGTAGCCACACGTGCATCAACAAAGTAGTGCCAAGAGTGCGCCTGTGTCATAAGTAAAGGGCTGGCTGGCTTGACCATTAAAGGGTGCTGTAACCCACAAAGTACACTCCAGTCCAAACCAAAAAAAAAATTATTTTCTGTGTTTGTGAATTGTGTGCGCAGTAGCCGCACGTGCATCAACAAAGTAGTGCCAAGCGTGCGCCTGTGCCATAAGTAAAGGGCCGGCTGGCTTGACCGTTAAAGGGTGCTGTAACCCCCAAAGTACACTCCAGTCCAAACCAAAAAAAATATTATTTTCTGTGTTTGTGAATTGTGTGCGCAGTAGCCGCACGTGCATCAACAAAGTAGTGCCAAGCGTGCGCCTGTGTCATAAGTAAAGGGCCGGCTGGCTTGACCGTTAAAGGGTGCTGTAACCCCCAAAGTACACTCCAGTCCAAACCAAAAAAAATATTATTTTCTGTGTTTGTGAATTGTGTGCGCAGTAGCCGCACGTGCATCAACAAAGTAGTGCCAAGCGTGCGCCTGTGTCATAAGTAAAGGGCCGGCTGGCTTGACCGTTAAAGGGTGCTGTAACCCCCGAAAGTACACTCCAGTCCAAACCAAAAAAAAATTATTTTCTGTGTTTGTGAATTGTGTGCGCAGTAGCCGCACGTGCATCAACAAAGTAGTGCCAAGCGTGCGCCTGTGTCATAAGTAAAGGGCCAGATGGCTTGACCGTTAAAGGGTGCTGTAACCCCCGAAAGTACACTCCAGTCCAAACCAAAAAAAAATTATTTTCTGTGTTTGTGAATTGTGTGCGCAGTAGCCGCACGTGCATCAACAAAGTAGTGCCAAGCGTGCGCCTGTGTCATAAGTAAAGGGCCGGCTGGCTTGACCGTTAAGGGTGCTGTAACCCCCGAAAGTACACTCCAGTCCAAACCAAAAAAAAATTATTTTCTGTGTTTGTGAATTGTGTGCGCAGTAGCCGCACGTGCATCAACAAAGTAGTGCCAAGAGTGCGCCTGTGTCATAAGTAAAGGGCCGGCTGGCTTGACCGTTAAAGGGTGCTGTAACCCACAAAGTACACTCCAGTCCAAACCAAAAAAAAAATTATTTTCTGTGTTTAGCCGCACGTATATATCAAATCGATATAACATAAATGGAGGACCAAACTTTCTCCGATAAAAATAAAATAGAGAAAGATCAAGAACCACTTCCTCCTAGTGCTGAAGCTGCTGCCACTAGTCATGACATAGACGATAACATGCCATCAACGTCGTCTGCCAAGGCCGATGCCCAATGTCATAGTAGAGGGCACATACAATCCCAAATGGCAAAGTTCAGGAAAATGACCTTGAAAAAGACATTTAAATCAGCTGAAGAGAAACGTAAACTTGCCAATATGCCATTTACGACACGGAGTGGCAAGGAACGGCTAAGGTCGATCCCTAGTATGTTCATGACTAGTGGTTCAGCTTCACATGACGATGGAAGCCCTCCTCCCACTAAAAAAATCAAAAGAGTTAAGCTGGCAAAAGCACAGCGAAGAACTGTGCTTTCTAAGAAGATATCACAAATCCCCAAGGAGAGTCCAAGTGTGGTGGTGGTTGCGATGCCTGACCTTCCCAGCACTGGACGGGAAGAGGTGGCTCTTTCCACCATTTGCACGCCCCCTGCAAGTGCTGAAAGGAGCACCCACAGTCCACTTGCTGATATGCAAATTGAAGATGTCACTGTTGAAGTACAACAGGATGAGGATACTGGTGTAGCTGGCGCTGAGGAGGAAGTTGGCGAGGAGGATTCTGATGGTGATGTGGTTTGTTTAAATCAGGCTCCGGGGGAGACAGTTGTTGTCCGTGGGATGAAAAAGCCCATCACGGTCATGCCTGGGCAGAAGACCAAACATTCCACCTCTTTGGTCTGGCAATATTTCTATCCAAATCCGGACAACAACTGTCTTGCCATATGTACCATATGTAAAGGTGAAATAAGTAGGGGTAGGGACGTCAACCACCTAGGAACATCCTCCCTTATACGGCACCTGCAGCGCGTTCATAAAAAGTTACTGTCAAGTTCAGAAACTTTGGCTAAGACCGTAAGCAGTCCAGGGACACCTAAATCCCGTTGTCCTGTTGTATCCAAGCGCCTGCAAACCACACCGTCAACTCCCTCCTCGTCAATTTCCTCCTTAGTCAGGATCGGAAGTAGTCCTGCAGGCCATGTCACTGGCATGACTGACTCTCCTATCCGGGATTCCTCTGGAGGATCCTGCATTGCTACGCCTACTGCTGCCGCTGCTGCTGTTGCTGCTGCTGGGAGTCGTTCATCATCCCAGAGAGGAAGTAGGAACACCACTACTTTTACTAAACAATTGACCCTCCAACAGTCCTTAGCGAGGAGGATGAAGTACGACAGCAGTCATCCTGAAGCAAAACGTATAACTGAGGCCTTGACTGCTATGTTGGTGTTAGACGTGCGTCCGGTATCCGCCATTAGTGCAGTGGGATTTAGACAATTGATGGAGGTAGTGTGTCCCCGGTTCCAAATCCCGTCTAGATTCCACTTCACTAGGCAGGCGATACCGAGACTGTACAGAAACGTCAGAAAAAGTGTCCTCAGTGTCCTGAAAAATGCCGTTGTACACAATGTCCACTTAACCACGGACATGTGGACAAGTGGAACAGGGCAGACTAAGGACTATATGACTGTGACAGCCCACTGGGTAGATGTATCACCTTACGCAGCAACAGCAGCAGCGTCACCAGTAGCAGCATCTCAGAAACGCCAGCTCGTTACAAGGCAGGCTACGCTGTGTATCACCGGTTTCAGTAAGAGGCACACCGCCGACAACCTCTTAGAGAAACTGAGGGAAATCATCGCCCAGTGGCTTACCCCACTTAGACTCTCCTGGGGATTTGTGATATCTGACAACGCCACCAATATTGTGCGGGCATTACATCTGGGCAAATTCCAGCACGTCCCATGTTTTGCTCACACAATAAACTTGGTGGTGCAGAATTTTCTGAAAAGCGACAGGGGCGTGCAGGAGACGCTTTGGGTGGCCCGAAAAATTTCTGGCCACTTTCGCCATTCAGCGACTGCGTGCCGAAGACTGGAGCGCCAGCAAACACTCTTGAACCTGCCCCGCCATCACCTGAAGCAAGAGGTTGTGACGCGGTGGAACTCAACCCTCTATATGCTTCAGAGGATGGAGGAGCAGCAAAAGGCCATACAAGCCTATACATCCACCTATGACATAGGCAAAGGAGGGGGTATGCACCTGACTCAAGCGCAGTGGAGAATGATTTCCGTGTTGTGCAAGGTTCTCCAGCCCTTCGAACTTGCCACACGTGAAGTCAGTTCAGACACAGCCAGCTTGAGTCAGGTCATTCCCCTCATCAGGCTTTTGCAGAAGCAGCTGGAGAAAGTGAAGGAGGAGCTAAGACGGAGCGATTCCGCTCGGCATGTGGGACTTGTGGATGAAGCCCTTCATTCGCTTTGCCAGGATTCCAGGGTGGTCAATCTGTTGAAATCAGACCACTACATTTTGGCCACCGTGCTTGATCCTAGGTTTAAAGCCTATGTGGTGTCTCTCTTTCCGGCCGACACAAGCCTGCAGAGGTGCAAAGACCTGCTGGTGAACACACTGTCAGCTGAAGCGGAACGTGACACGTCAACGGCTCCTTCTTCATTTTCTCCCGCAACTGGGGCTGCCAGGAAAAAACTTAGGTATCCTAAGCAACCCGCTGGCAGTGATGCAGGGCAGGCAGGACCAAGTTTGGACATCTGGTCCGGACTGAAGGACCTGGCAACAATTTCTGACATGTCTACTGTCACTGCATATGATACTGTCACCATTGACAGAATGGTGGAGGATTACATCGGTGACAGCATCCAAGTAGGCATGTCAGACAGTCCATACCTGTACTGGCAGGAAAAAGAGGCAATTTGGAGGCCCCTGTACAAGCTGGCTCTATTTTACCTGAGTTGCCCCCCCTCCAGTGTGTACTCCGAAAGAGTGTTTAGTGCAGCCGGGAACCTTGTCAGCGAAAGGCGTAGGAGGTTGCTTCCACAGAATGTGGAGAAGATGATGTTCATCAAAATGAATTATCAGCTCTTCCAGGCAGACCAGCCTCCAGAAGGTACAGAGGGACCTGTGGTGGTGGATTCAAGTGGGGACGAGTTAATACTTTGTGAGGATGAGGATGTACACACTGAAGAGGGTGAGGAATCGGTGGATGAGGAGGATGAGGATGACATCTTGCCTCCATAGAGCCAGTTTGTGCAGGGACACATTAATTGCCAGCTTGTTTTGTGGGGGCCCAAACGAACCAATCATTTCAGCCACAGTTGTGTGGCAGACCCTGGCGCTGAAATGATTGATTTGTTAAAGTGTGCATGTCCTGTTTATACAACATAAGGGTGGGTGGGAGGGCCCAAGGACAATTCCATCTTGCACTTCTTTTTTTTCTTTGCATTATGTACAGTTTGGGGCCTAGTTTTTCTAACTGCCATCCTGTCTGCCACTGCAGTGTCACTCCTAGATGGGTCACGTGTTTGTGCCGCCCACTCGTGTCGCTTAGCATAGTCATCCAGCTACCTCGGTGCAACCTTTTGGACATGAAAACACTATTGTGAGGTGTGAGGTGTTCAGAATAGACTGGAAATGAGTGGAAATTAAGGTTATTGAGGTTAATAATAGCATAGGAGCAGAGAAACCAACAAATTCTGTGATTTTAGCTGTTTTTATGCTTTTTAAAAAAAAAATACAGATCCAAAACACAAAACCCAGAACCCAAAACACGGAAGGGTGGTTTTGGCAAAACCAATCCAGATCCAAAACACGAAGAAAGATCCAGATCCAAAACCAAAACACAAAACACGAAAAGTGGCCGGTGCACACCCCTAATTTGTATACTAATTTCATGCTATTCATCTCTAATCGGGGGATCAATTTAGACAATCTGATAAAATGTGCGAAGGGAACAATTTTAAATTATAACATGACTTTATTGTTCCATTAAATAAATGGCAAAAAAGCAACCAGATTCAGGGGTGGCCATTTATTCAGTGTACAAATAATACAGATAAATCCCTTTAACCAATGCTATGCTTTTCAGATTGATTTTTTCCTTTTTAAATAGTTTCCTTGTTCTTTCTCCCACTGATTTTCTATTGATTTTTGCCCTTTTATTTGTCTCTTCCTTCAACAAAGATTTTCCAATTGACTTTTGCTCATTTAGCAGCACAGAATACAAGATTAAAATCTTCTACTCTCCAATAGAGGGAATAGTGAATAATGTACACTAGCTACCATTGAATGATTTACACTAGTCACTAGTGAAAAGGCACTGCATTACCCATTGGCCACCAGTGGACCCTGTATTGCATGGATTGTGGGTGGTGAAGGGTGACTGTGAGGATCAATAGCTTCCTACAGATGTGTCCTGCTACATTTTTGCAAATAACGCTACAAATGTGCGCACGCATCGCATTGCAATTACCCACAGCAGCATACGCTACACTATGGTGCACGCTGCGACTGCACCATACATTCCTATGGAGGCACGGGTGTTAACACAGTGCGCGTATCCGCTCGCGGGCATACACCTCGCGTCATGCGTGGCGCGATTTGCTGCGTAAGCAACAAAGATGTAGCAGGACACATCTGTATGTCTGAGCGGTCCCATATTCCTAGGCTGCGTGCACAGCTAGGGATGGCCATTAAACATAGATGTTTTCTTCAAACATAGATGTTGGTTGATGTTCAGTGGGCCTAATTCAGCACTGCTGAACGCAGATTCCCGATGATCGGGAATCTGCAGACGCCAGACCCGTTCTGCGCATGTGCAGAACGGGTCTGCGAGCCCCCACGTAAACGTTTGGGGGTTGCGATGGCCTCCATTTTCTGAAACGGAGATGGGTTGCCACCGTTGGGGGGGAGGGAAGAGGCCAGGATCTCCGTCGGCTGACAGAGATTTCTTGGCCTCTTTCTCACAGCAGCGACGGCCGGCTGCGTGACCCCTTGGGTCACCATAGATGGCCGATGGTCCACAGAGTATCCACTGCTGCATTGGATAACGCAGCTCGGATACGTAATACAGCAGGGGGCGTAATATTACATATCAGCACAGACGGAGTAGCTAAGCTGCTTGCTGAAGCTGAATCAAGGCCAATGTGTTACCTTTTTTGTTTTTGTTCTGGAAGCTGATGTTTTCTGCTCGATAGTTTTATGACATCAATGGTCATGTGAGTCAATGGATACACCAGTGGTAACAATATCCCATCCCTACATCCAGTTCCTACATGCTCAGTCCATGGTGAATGAGTCAGTGCTGTCATCAGGGCTGCCTTCAGAAATTGTGAGGCCTGGGACTGACAAAATAGGAAGGGTTAGGGGGGGGGGATGGGGGGAGCTGTGGATAATGTCAGCGAAGGCGAAAACCAGTTTACATTTATTTTTTAAAGTTTGGGTTGTTGGGGTGCGTGTTACTATAATCTGTCAATATATCATATAAATTATATGATACCCTAGCCCTGCCTTGGCCACCTCCGTATGATACATAAATACCCTCATAGCAGCTCCACCTCACTCATACACAAACATATACCCCAACCACCTCCCTTTCACACACATATACCCAGCCCTGCCCCAGCCACCTCCTTCTCACACACATATACTCCAGCCACGTACCTCCCCTACATATATACGCCTGCCTAGCTACCTCCCTCTCAATGCTCATACACACTAGACGATGTGCTGTATGAACGATATTGGTAAAAGATTTCCCTTGAACTTCCTGTAGTGCAGGACAAACGATATTGGGTGTACACACTGACAGATATCTTTCAGTGAAGTCATCCTGCCACATCTCTGAACAGGCAATTCTTGACGATATCGTCAGATTGGCCTGCATGTACGGACGACAAAAGACATCGTTAACGACCCGCGGGAGCACATCGTTGGTCGTTCACTGCATACACACTGAACGATATGAACGATATATCGTTGAATGATATCGTTATCGTCCATATCGTTCAGAAAAACATCTAGTGTGTATGCGGCTTCACACATATAGATACCCTAGCCCCACCTCAGTATGATACATAATTACCTTCATGGCAGCTCCACCTCACTCACACGCACATATACCCAAACCACCTCCCTCTCACACACATATACCCAGCCCTGCCCCATCCATCTCCCTCTCACACATATTACCCAGCCCTGCCCCATCAATCTCCCTCTCACAAATATATAAATCCTGTCCCATAGGCAAACGCAGGGGGGGGGTTCCATCTGCCTGGAAACCCCCCCTCCCCAGCACACACCATGACCACAATATAAATAGTAATATAATACAATGTTACTAGTGCTGCATGTTCTTCTCAGTATCACAAATGAAATAATTAGCACAACCTGTTGATCTTTTAAAATGTGTCAGCCAGTAATAAATACACCTTTGCACCAACTAGGAGATGTGGAAAACATGCACTGTTAGGGGTGCACTGCTATAGACCATCAATAGGGTTAATGATTAATACTGTATAATAATACACTGTGCAGTACATAAGTAGACCAATATGTACATATATATGTCCAGAGCAGTGCTAGGTTCTTCTGCCGCTCCCCCTAGACTCCCGGACTTGCTCCAATGCTCTGCAATGGTGCCCACATCTCAATAAAAACATTTGGCTCAGGCAGGATGGTCTTACAGCCGCATCTAATGGGTTACTGTGATCGCTGGTCCTGTATATGCTGGAATTATGCAACACAATATATTAAAGCAGGATAAGTTCTAATTATTCCCTCTTCATGGACTGGCCACACTCACTCTAAAATCAAGCATTTGGAAACCCCCCTCTAGAAATCCTGTGTTTACCACTGTGTCCCAGCCACCTCCTCTCGCACATATACAACAGCCACCTCCCTTTCACAGATATATCCTATCCCTGCCTCAAAGCTGACAGACAGAGTTTTCCAGTGTGCTTGCCAGCTGATCCTGCAGACATAATGGGGGGAATTCAATTGTTTTTTGGGGGGCGTCTTATCTAATGGGCGTCTATCAGAGCAATTCAATTGTTTCTCCGTTAGACGCCCATTAGTGTTTAACACGCACAGAAACACCAAGTTTAGATGCTCAAAACGGCTAAACCCGACTAAACTTCTAGTTTGAAAGTCTAAAGTCCTGGTTTGGGCACCCAAACTGCGGACTTTGCACACATTTTTTCTCGCACCTCAGGAGGCTGCGAGAAAAAAATGTGTCTGCCGCAGGTAATGGGCGTCTTTCAGACAAATAATTGAATTGCTCTGATAGACGCCCATTACTTAAGATGCCTAATAAAACAATTGAATTCCCCCCAATGTCGCCTTTTCTTGAACCTGCGTTATGAACGTGATGCTTCCTTGTGTTCCTATATATTTGTTACTACATATTGTCTGCTGTTTTGTCTCCTCCATGGCGGCGGACATTTTGTTAAGGAAATTTCTATACAGTTATAGTCCGCAGCTGCAGAGGTGGACCCCCTCTCTGTCCGGGCTCAGGACTAGAGTCCCAGCAGCCTCCAATGGAGGTCCTGGCTTTCATGCTCCCTGTGCTGAGGGTGTAGCACTGGCTTTTGCTGAGCCTGCACCTGCAGCCTAGAGAGGCAAGTGTATAAGAAGCAGACATACTAAGGCCCAGAAATCTTCTTGGTGGCTCTGCACCCCAGTTTCACACTAGGCAACGACATTGCAAGTATGTACTAACTAAGATATTTGTATAGCCTATTGATGGCAGGCAGGTTGATTTTTTTGTCAACCAATCAATTACGCAAGTGGTGTAAATACAGCACAAACAAAATGCTCAAGTATTATTTTTTTCTGTAAGTAACAATGATGTAACCAAGACTTTGATTTCAGAGAAATCAAAATTTGAAATGTGTCCTCATTTTGCGCCATATGGTGCAAGACGCACCGCGTAACTTAGATGTAGTGAAACGGGCAATATTCAAATTTTGGCATTTTTTGTTTTTTACATTGCATAGCATCTTTTTCGCACTGCAGCCTTATACCAACAGACTTGTAGTGTACTGGGGTCTTAGAATTTCCACCTTTGTTGCAATCGTGGCAGTGTATATTCGCACAATACAGCGTGGCCGGACGCATGGCGCAGGTCTGCCTTATCGGCCCCCGGTCTCCTGCCATTTTCCACAGATTTGTGTCTTTTTCGCACTGCTATTGGTACTTAAGTTTGCCACATTCAGTAAGTGCTGGCTATGCATACTATGCAAGACCATCGCGACCATCGGGGCTTGCGACGAGACCCTAAGGTTGGGTTTCAGCAACCGCAAGCCCCAGGGAGCTTCCTGCTATGATCGAGCAGGGAGCTACCCACTGACATCACTGCTGATGTCAGTGCGGCCGCCCACAAAATGGCATGGGTTCCTTAAGGAATGCCTCCGTTTGTGAAACCACCCCCCCGCCATGCCTACAAAACGGGGCAAGCTGTCGATCAACATCGACAGCCGCCCCTTTTGTAGTGAGCTCCGGAGCGACCCGCTTGCGAGCGCTCAGCGCTTGCGCGCAGTTCTGAATGAGGTCCTTTGTGTGAACCTATAGAAACTTATAAGAGCAGCTAATAAAGCAAATTCATCATCTAAAGCTGCTCACAATTGAAAGTGTAGCCAGGTTATACTATCTAAATTAAAGTCTTCTACTGCTTGATGTCTTAAATCATTCCTTAAATAATCTGGCCTGCTTCAGACATGGACGCACTGGCGATTCAGCCGCAAGTGGCCAATGGTTTTTGATCTGTATATGTGCAATAGCCGCACTACACATGTGTAGTTCTGGTCCTGCGTTGTTGCAGACGTTGAGTGAGTGACAGTCTGAAGTTGTTTGGGGGCAAGGAGGTGGACCGTTTCACAAATGGGGGCGTGTTGGCCCCATTTTTGAGATGTGCCGAAGCCAGTGGCTGTGTAGTTGGATGCAGATTCACTGACCGTGGCAGCAAAGTTGAAGCGGGCATTACGGTTGCTCAGATGCCCGCGGGATTTTTACGATGGTGCATCTTAGTACGTTAGCAGCGGATCTGAGAATGCACAGGTGGGCGTCTCAATTCAAAAGATGACACCTGCATCATTTACAATACATACCTTCTCAGTCCCCACTGCTACGGAAGATGCAGCACAGATCACTCCTGTGTCTACCTCTGAAACAGGTCCAATGCTATTTGTCAATAAAGCATTTAAAAGTTATTTTATATTACTAGCGCTCAAGTTCTTACCCACCACACTGCCCTCTGTTGACAGACATTTATGTACAGATCTATAACCTGATAAAACCTATAACAGCGGTCTGCCCGCTACAACTGAAGCATCCTTTGACTCACTAACGGATTTTTCACGGGGTTATACAGTTATGCATTACCTAGCTGTATTGGATGAGGAGCACGCCTGTGCTGCCTCCATCCATAGTGCCAACCAGGTAACTGAGTCGGCAGGACCTGCCAGAGCTCAGCAGGACTTGCGATATGCGCTACTGCACATGCAAGCCTTGTTTTCGTATCTTTCCTCCCTGGATGCACAAGATTCTCCTATGACAGCAGCCATGCATTGCCTACACTATCACCACTGCTATAGTAGAGAGGCATGCATAGTGCTATCTTACATTGGGGGCGCATTCTACTACTCAGACTCTTGGTGCACTACATAGCCCAGGGATACCCTAACACTCCAGGCTGCATCAGTACCTTTGTTTACACACCTGTTATATCCCTGTGTCATATGCTACTTATTGTATATCTACCTGGTTCAATAAACCTAAGACCTGGTTAAGCTACAGTATTTCACGTGTGGACTAACCACCACTGTGATACCCCCGAGTTCGGGGAGAATTCAGTTGTAATGTGTTTAGAGTAGGGGTGAGCGGGTTCGGATTTCTGAAATCCGAACCCCCCCGAGCCCCCCCGATCCGAGTCCGATCCGAATCAGGCTCGACTTTTCCCGCCTGACTCGGATCTGAAATCGAGGCAAAACGTCATCATCCCGCCTTCCGAGTCTCGCGGGTTTTGGATCCTATATAAGGTACCCACGTCGGCGCCATTTTCTCACTCGGCTGTGGACAGTGAAGAGGGAGGGTGAGAGTTAGGGCTGTGTAGTGTAGTGTAGTGTAGTGCTGCTGTTGTCCACTACTTCAAAGTCCATAGGGGCTGGCTGTGTTGTGCTGTGCTGCTGTTGTTAATAGGGGCTGTGTCCACTACTTCAAAGTCCATAGGGGCTGGCTGGACTGTGTTGTGCAGTCAGTTCTCCATAGGGGCTGTGTCCACTCCAAAGTCCTGTGCAGTGTCCCAGTCCTAAAGGAGTGCTGCAGTGTTGTCCAGGGGGTGCTCTGTCCATCAGGGGTGCTCCCCCCAAGTGCTAAAAAAATAATATATTTTCTGTGTTTGTGAATTGTGTGCGCAGTAGCCGCACGTGCATCAACAAAGTAGTGCCAAGCGTGCGCCTGTGTCATAAGTAAAGGGCCGGCTGGCTTGACCGTTAAAGGGTGCTGTAACCCCCGAAAGTACACTCCAGTCCAAACCAAAAAAAAATTATTTTCTGTGTTTGTGAATTGTGTGCGCGGTAGCCGCACGTGCATCAACAAAGTAGTGCCAAGCGTGCGCCTGTGTCATAAGTAAATGGCCGGCTGGCTTGACCGTTAAGGGTGCTGTAACCCCCGAAAGTACACTCCAGTCCAAACCAAAAAAAAAATTATTTTCTGTGTTTGTGAATTGTGTGCGCAGTAGCCGCACGTGCATCAACAAAGTAGTGCCAAGCGTGCGCTTGTGTCATAAGTAAAGGGCCGGCTGGCTTGACCGTTAAGGGTGCTGTAACCCCCGAAAGTACACTCCAGTCCAAACCAAAAAAAAAATTATTTTCTGTGTTTGTGAATTGTGTGCGCAGTAGCCGCACGTGCATCAACAAAGTAGTGCCAAGCGTGCGCCTGTGTCATAAGTAAAGGGCCGGCTGGCTTGACCGTTAAGGGTGCTGTAACCCCCGAAAGTACACTCCAGTCCAAACCAAAAAAAAAATTATTTTCTGTGTTTGTGAATTGTGTGCGCAGTAGCCGCACGTGCATCAACAAAGTAGTGCCAAGCGTGCGCCTGTGTCATAAGTAAAGGGCCGGCTGGCTTGACCGTTAAGGGTGCTGTAACCCCCGAAAGTACACTCCAGTCCAAACCAAAAAAAAAATTATTTTCTGTGTTTGTGAATTGTGTGCGCAGTAGCCGCACGTGCATCAACAAAGTAGTGCCAAGCGTGCGCCTGTGTCATAAGTAAAGGGCCGGCTGGCTTGACCGTTAAGGGTGCTGTAACCCCCGAAAGTACACTCCAGTCCAAACCAAAAAAAAAATTATTTTCTGTGTTTGTGAATTGTGTGCGCAGTAGCCGCACGTGCATCAACAAAGTAGTGCCAAGCGTGCGCCTGTGTCATAAGTAAAGGGCCGGCTGGCTTGACCGTTAAGGGTGCTGTAACCCCCGAAAGTACACTCCAGTCCAAACCAAAAAAAAAATTATTTTCTGTGTTTGTGAATTGTGTGCGCAGTAGCCGCACGTGCATCAACAAAGTAGTGCCAAGCGTGCGCCTGTGTCATAAGTAAAGGGCCGGCTGGCTTGACCGTTAAGGGTGCTGTAACCCCCGAAAGTACACTCCAGTCCAAACCAAAAAAAAAATTATTTTCTGTGTTTGTGAATTGTGTGCGCAGTAGCCGCACGTGCATCAACAAAGTAGTGCCAAGCGTGCGCCTGTGTCATAAGTAAAGGGCCGGCTGGCTTGACCGTTAAGGGTGCTGTAACCCCCGAAAGTACACTCCAGTCCAAACCAAAAAAAAAAAAATTTTCTGTGTTTGTGAATTGTGTGCGCAGTAGCCGCACGTGCATCAACAAAGTAGTGCCAAGCGTGCGCCTGTGTCATAAGTAAAGGGCCGGCTGGCTTGACCGTTAAGGGTGCTGTAACCCCCGAAAGTACACTCCAGTCCAAACCAAAAAAAAAATTATTTTCTGTGTTTGTGAATTGTGTGCGCAGTAGCCGCACGTGCATCAACAAAGTAGTGCCAAGCGTGCGCCTGTGTCATAAGTAAAGGGCCGGCTGGCTTGACCGTTAAGGGTGCTGTAACCCCCGAAAGTACACTCCAGTCCAAACCAAAAAAAAAATTATTTTCTGTGTTTGTGAATTGTGTGCACTGTGGCTGCACGTGCATCAACAAAGGAGCAGCGCCAAGCGTGCGCCTGTGTCCCATAAGTAAAGAGCCGGCTGGCTCATTTCTTAAAGGGTGGTGTAACCCACAAAGTGCACTACTCTCCAGCAAAAATAAAATAATATTTTCTGTGTTTGTGTGCGCTTTAGCCGCACGTATATATATCAATATAACATAAATGGAGGACCAAACTTTCTCCTATAAAAATAAAATAGGGAAAGATCAAGAACCACTTCCTCCTAGTGCTGTTGCTGCTGCTGGGAGTTGTTCATCATCCCAGAGAGGAAGTAGGAACATCACTACTTTTACTAAACAATTGACCCTCCAACAGTCCCTAGCGATGAGGATGAAGTACGACAGCAGTCATCCTGAAGCAAAACGTATAACTGAGGCCTTGACTGCTATGTTGGTGTTAGACGTGCGTCCGGTATCCGACATTAGTGCAGTGGGATTTAGACAATTGATGGAGGTAGTGTGTCCTCGGTTCCAAATCCCGTCTAGATTCCACCTGCATCCTCAAAGCAGCAGCGACAAGCGTGCGTCTGTCTGTTAAAGGGTGGTGACACCCTCAAAGTGTGCTACACAAACAATTAAAATATTGTTCTTTTTTTTTCTGTCTTTGTGAATTGTGTGGGCTGTAGCCGCACCTGCATCCTTAAAGCAGCAGCGACAAGCGTGCGTCTGTCTGTTAAAGGGTGGTGACACCCTCAAAGTGTGCTACACAAACAATTAAAATATTGTTCTTTTTTTTTTGGTCTTTGTGAAATGTGTGGGCTGTAGCCGCACCTGCATCCTTAAAGCAGCAGCGACAAGCGTGCGTCTGTCTGTTAAAGGGTGGTGACACCCTCAAAGTGTGCTACACAAACAATTAAAATATTGTTCTTTTTTTTTTGGTCTTTGTGAAATGTGTGGGCTGTAGCCGCACCTGCATCCTTAAAGCAGCAGCGACAAGCGTGCGTCTGTCTGTTAAAGGGTGGTGACACCCTCAAAGTGTTCTACACAAACAATTAAAATATTGTTCTTTTTTTTTCGGTCTTTGTGAAATGTGTGGGCTGTAGCCGCACCTGCATCCTTAAAGCAGCAGCGACAAGCGTGCGTCTGTCTGTTAAAGGGTGGTGACACCCTCAAAGTGTTCTACACAAACAATTAAAATATTGTTCTTTTTTTTTCGGTCTTTGTGAAATGTGTGGGCTGTAGCCGCACCTGCATCCTTAAAGCAGCAGCGACAAGCGTGCGTCTGTCTGTTAAAGGGTGGTGACACCTCAAAGTGTTCTACACAAACAATTAAAATATTCTTCTTCTTTTTTCTGTCTTTGTGAATTGTGTGGGCTGTAGCCGCACTTGCATCCTCAAAGCAGCAGCGACAAGCGTGCGTCTGTCTGTTAAAGGGTGGTGTAACCCTCAAAGTGTGCTCCACAAACAATAAAAATATTCTTTTTTTTTTCTGTCTTTGTGAATTGTGTGGGCTGTAGCCGCACTTGAATCCTCAAAGCAGCAGCGACAAGCGTGCGTCTGTCTGTTAAAGGATTACATCGGTGACAGCATCCAAGTAGGCATGTCAGACAGTCCGTACCTGTACTGGCAGGAAAAAGAAGCAATTTGGAGGTCCCTGTACAAACTGGCTCTATTTTACCTGAGTTGCCCCCCCTCCAGTGTGTACTCCGAAAGAGTGTTTAGTGCAGCCGGGAACCTTGTCAGCGAAAGGCGTAGGAGGTTGCTTCCACAAAATGTGGAGAAGATGATGTTCATAAAATGAATTATCAACTCTTCCAGGGAGACCAGCCTCCAGAACGTACAGAGGGACCTGTGGTTCCAGCAGGGACGAATTAATACTCTGTGAGGATGAGGATGTACACACTGAAGAGGGTGAGGAATCGGTGGATGAGGAGGATGAGGATGACATCTTGCCTCCGTAGAGCCAGTTTGTGCAGGGACAGATAAATTGCCAGCTTGTTTTGTGGGGGCCCAAACGAACCAATCATTTCAGCCACAGTTGTGTGGCAGACCCTGGCGCTGAAATGATTGGTTTGTTAAAGTGTGCATGTCCTGTTTATACAACATAAGGGTGGGTGGGAGGGCCCAAGGACAATTCCATCTTGCACCTCTTTTTTTTCTTTGCATTATGTACAGTTTGGGGCCTAGTTTTTCAATGCCATCCTGTCTGCCACTGCAGTTTCACGCCTAGATGGGTCACGTGTTTGTGCCGCCCACTTGTGTCGCTTAGCATAGTCATCCAGCTACCTCGGTGCAACCTTTTGGACATAAAAACACTATTGTGAGGTGTGAGGTATTCAGAATAGACTGGAAATGAGTGGAAATTAAGGTTATTGAGGTTAATAATAGCATAGGAGCAGAAAAACCTACAAATTCTGTGATTTTAGCTGTTTTTATGCTTTTTTTCAAAAAAATACAGATCCAAAACACAAAACCCAGAACCCAAAACACGCAAGGGTGGTTTTGGCAAAACCAATCCAGATCCAAAACACGAAGAAAGATCCAGATCCAAAACCAAAACACAAAACACGAAAAGTGGCCGGTGCACACCCCTAGTTTAGAGCATAATATCTGTTTGTTTGCATATAAAATACAGTATGTTTTGCTATTATAAGGCTGTATTGTGCACGTATGTTGGACCAAGTATGGGTATTGTTATGCCATGTTTCCATGCTGAGAACTGCCCTTGTATCCCCCTGGGACTATGAATTATCCCACTGCGGTGGACTTCTGCTCATGGCAGGGCACAGGACAGGGGTTCCCCTATGGAGTAGGGAAGGGAAGCTCCACTTGTCCACGAGCCCGGAGCAGCAATCAGGCACGCGGGACCTCCGGGAGGAGAGCCACCGCGAGCTAGAGACCCAGACGAAGGGTATATAAGGAGGTGCCCACCAAAACGGTTAGCACCCTGAACTGTTGGTGACGCAGTGTGGAGTTACATGAAAAAGGCACTTACCTGACTGCGGACATCAGTCTCGGGTCCGGAGGGAGCAATCTACAGGAGGAAGCCGGAGTAGCTGGGACGGACTTCCCTAACGGAGAAAAGGAGGTGGAGTAGCCGGGAAAGAAGGAGGTTCGGGGCGGCGTCTGTAGCTGGGTCCCGTGCCGAGAGTGCCAACCTGAAGAAAAGGAGGCGGAGAGTCCTAGACTGAGTGACAGTCTTATCAGCCCAAGTTACTGCAGGAGAAGGTCTGTAATGACATGCAATATAGCAGCACATTAACACTTGCCAGCTCAGTGGAGGAAATACCAACTACAGTCTAGCAGTTATATTGTGCTAAACAGCTTTCCCCGTTACAACCACCATACCGTGTGTAGCCAGCACAGCTAGACAATTTTGGACTTAATAAAGAGACTAACACCTTTAGGCATCTTACATTACCCCGCCGCTAGTGAGTGCTAGACATAGTATCCCCAGCCTCCCATTAACCCCTCCAAGTACTGTAACTGCCAACTGCTCCGCCCAGACTGTCTGGTCTCCCACCGATAAACAGGCATCTGCCCTTGTCATTGGAAACTTATTTACCACGTCGCTTATGAGGATGAATTAGATTGAGTCAGGATCTCCGTGATTAAAATTGTTTCACAAACTATAACACTTGAGCGTGAGAATGTACAAGCTATACAGTGCCATTCCCGTAAAATCAGTTCTGCTGCTATCAGGCATTGCGCAGGTTAAGTACATATAGGTGGAAACAGAGACTTAACTGCAATTATGAGAATATTTTCTTGTGAAATTGAGCAATTGCAACATAATATTTTTGTGCATTGCACAGTGGAGCTTTGAGGAGAGGACAGTATATTACCAAAGTACAGAACTGCATCAGACCAGGGTGCACCACCTTTAAAGTAATATCTGGCCAGCAATGTGTGAACTGTTTTAGTTAAGATAGATTACATTACTGAGATAGATGGTAGGGTAATTAGTTAGGATCTGATTCATTGTGTTTAAATTGATTTGTGTGCCATGTGTTAACTTGTTTTAAGTATACAGGCACACAGTCCGGAGATGGAGTTGTTCCTGCATAATAAAAACCTTAGTTATTCGGTGTCTGTTATATGCAGCGGATTGTGATAAAATGTGTTTATATAAACTGAATACTAAAGTATAAGTATCTTTGTCCAAGTCTTATGCTCTTACAAAGTAATTGTTAATAAAAGAGACACAAGCTGGAAGACCAACTGACTGATTATATTGCAAACAACCACAAGAAATCATATCCATTCTCTCAGTGGAACCATCCGTGAATAGTGACTCTCAGTGTAGTAATCAGGGAGGTACCAATCCAATATCGCTGAGGGTGTTACACCACCAGCACCAAACAGCTGCTCAGCACATTTAATACCTTATGTACTTTGGCTAAGTGTATTGTCTACTACTTAGGGAGTCACAGTACACAACGCCAATTCCACCCAGTGTTATCCCGCTGCACAATTCTGCTACTGCCACTCTGCCAATAGACTAATAGTTGGGCAGAGGATGAAGCTACAAGTTGAGTTGGATGGAAATGTTGCCTATATCACTTGCCTTTGCCTTTGCGAGGCATCTTCTGATACAAACTTCTGTCATGTCATAACTATAGGAAGACCCTGGAACCGCACTAGGAGAATGAGGGTGCTAAGACAGACATAGCACAGGAATAAACAAAGACAAAAAGTAATTCAAACAGACACTGCGATAGAGCAGGATATATCAACATAAATAAAGGGCAGGTAAGTCAGGAGCTGGACAAAGGGTCAAGTCACAAAATCACCAATGTATGTTTTTGAGATAAAGTAGGTCTGTGATGTAGTATCTATATAGATAGTTTATGTGCATTGTCATGTAATAGTAAGATGAGGTAGTGTACCTTTAAGGATCATGCAGCATAGAAGGACATGTGATCAGGAAGTGGAGAAATATAGAAGGAGTAAGAGAAAGGAGAACAGTCATAATGAGTCATTGCTATGAAGAAAGGTACATCAGGATATAACAGGTGCTGGACGGCATGAACTTTATCTGGACTCAATTACTGCCCAGAGTTCATCACAGCAGACAGGGTACCCATACATAGGCAAACACAGGGTGGATTTCAGGTTGCCTGGAAACCCCTCCCTAGTCAGCGACCACAATAGCAGTAGTATATAATACAATTTTACTGGAGCTATGGGAACAAGCTTGCTCTAATATACCATTAATGCATCTGGTTTTAGACAGTTAATTGAGGTCCTGTGTCCCCGCTACCAAATTCCATCTCTGCTCCATTTTACCAGAAAAGCAATTCCTTGCCTGTACCAGGACATTACAAAAAAACAAATTCTTAGCCTTCAGAATGCCATTGTACTCACTATCCACTTACAACAGATATGTGGACAACCGGTAGTAGTCAAATTAAAGAACATGACTGTGACAGCCCACTGGGTGCGCACATCGCCGTCAGCAGCAGCAGCAATAGGTAACACAAAACGCCAGCTCATTCACAGGCAGGCTTCTCTCTGTATAACTGGCTTCACTAAAAAGCATATCGGTATCAACCTGTTGGAAAAGCTATGGGATGTCATCGCAAAATGGCTTACCCCACTAGGACTCTCCTCAGGATTTGTCATTTCTGATAACAACAAACATTGTGAGAACATTACAACTGGATGAATTTGAACATGTCCCAAGTTTTGCACACACACTCAACTTGGTGGTGCAGATTTTTTTTTAAATGACAGGTGTGTGCATTAGATGCTGTCTTTGGCCAGAAAAATTGCTGGGCATTTTCAGCATTCAGCAACATCATGTAGAAGATTGCAGCAGTTGCAAGAACAGTTTAATTTGCCATGCCACTGACTGAAGCAAAAGGTAGTAACATTATGGAATTCAACCCTTTATATGCTTCAGCGAATAGAGAAACAGCAAAAAGCCATCCAAACCAACATAACAAGCCATGACATAGAGGAGGGGGAACGTACCTTAGTCCAGCCGAGTGGATAATACTTTCCGTGTTATGCAAGGTATTGAAACCATTCAAAGTAATAACCTTCAACGTGAGTTCAGAAACTGCCAGCTTAAGTCAGGTGATTCCTTTAATTAGAATAATGGAAAAGCACCTTGAGAAATTGAAGGGGGAGATGAAATGAAGCAATTCTGCTTAGTACGTTGAACCTTTAGATCAAGTTCTTTATTCGCTTCACCAGGACCAAAAGATTGTGAACATCTTGAAATCAGATCACTACATTTAAGCAATCATACTTGATCCTAGGTTTAATCATACGCCATATCTTTCTTTCCAACTGACACAGATCTTAAGAGATTCAAAGAGCTCTTGTGAGCAAGTTGACAGCTCAAGTGGCACATGACATGACAACGTTTACTCCTTCAGATTCTTATGCAACTGCTGCTGCTAGGAAATAACTGAGCTTTCCCAAGAGATCCACTGGTGACGAGGATAAGTTACCACCAGAGCACCCGAGTGACATAACATTTTGATATCTGCTCAGGTCTAAAAAAATATGTGACACGTCTACTCAATCGGATACAGTAACCATCCATAGAATGGTGGGGGATTATTTAAATGATAGTGTGCAAATGAGCTTGTCAGACAGTCGTTTTGACTACTGAGAGGAAAAAAGGCATTTTGGAGCCTTTTGTACCAACTTGTTATGCTTTACCTAAGCTGCCCACCCTCCAGAAAAGAGTGTTTAGCATAGCCGGGAACCTTGTGAGAATCGGCGTTGGAGGCTACTTCCTCAAAATGTGGAAAAGATGATGTCCATAATTATTAACTACAAATTCCACAAGGAAAACTTTTCCCGCCAATTACGTCAAAGTACAGAGACTTCTGTAATGGTGGATTCCAGTGGGCATGAGTTAATATTGAGTGATGATGATAATGATGTTAACACTGATGAGTGTGAAGATGATAATGGCATGATCTTGCCACTGTTAACTGTCTTAAGCCCATTGGTAGCTTGTTTTGTGGGAGCCTGGGCAAACCAAGCACAAAGTGGCTAGTCCCTGTCTCTGAAGTGCTTGATTTTTTAAACTGTGTCTCCTTTTTAATATACATAACATAATTCCGGACAATTCCATCTTGCACCACTTTTCATTATGAGCTGTATTTTTGCGGTGTATTGTGGACGGTATTTTTTGCATAGACAAACATGACTTATAAAAATGTATGAAAAGAAAGCTAAATTCTTCTGTGAAAATAAAATATACAGTATTTACACCTATATGAAGATTTATATTTGTATGTAGATACGCAATCTAAAACACACACAAATATGTGCAGGAAGAACTTATTAAAAAGTCACCCCTATTTGTATCTCACCTCTGTAAGCAGAGAATCGGAGAGGAGAGAAGTAACATTGAGTAAGAGATTAAGGAACTGTAGGGTGTGAAAACCAGATGGGGGGAGGAAAGAGGAAAAGATGAGAAGAAAGGAGGGATAGAACAGGCCGGATATATAACTGGAGGTGGGTGGGACACAGAAAAGTTTAGAGAAGAAAAAGAGAAAGGGACAAGGAATATTTAACAGGGCCCCACATTTGGTAAAAGTTTAGTAAAGGTTGATTACAAAGGGAGTATTTTGAGGAGAGAAATAAAATACATTTCCAAAAGCTTTATTGTTCTATTGTGTATCTTATTAAAACCTATGTACCATCCAGACGTAGTTCTTTGCTTTCTTTGGCCTTGGATAAGATAACAAATCAGTTATCTTCTGTGCATTGTATACAATCGGATTCAACGACACCCACACAGACATACACAATAATGCATAGTATTTATTAGAGCTTAACCGAGAACATGCATAAACCACTAAACAAAAGACGTAAAAGTAATTTAGATTTGGAAAATCCAGTTAAAAATGTATAATAATTATAGTCATGATACCCTATTGTTTTCTTTAAAATTTTTCCAGCCTGTCAATGCCACTTGATTGCTTCACGGTTTTCATTAGTACATATGAAGAGGTTTAGCGGATAAATAAACACTCACTACAATGAACAACATAATAAAGATAAAGAGTACCATAACAAAACACTAAATAAAATAAAAAATACACATTTGTATCTAATAACATAACCAAACATATTTGAAGTTTGACTTTAGTAATTGAAATGTAATGTAATCTCACAACAAATAAAGGCACATACCTAACATTGGATTTGTGTTTATTACAGTTTCTCCTTTACTGTAGTTATTTTTGCCATTTGTGATGTAAAAATGGATAAAGAAAAAAAATCTAATTTGCTGCTATAAATATATTATTATACCCCTTTCAGACAAAACAAATTACCAGGTTAAACACTTCAACCCGGTAATTTGCTGATTTACACAGGTATCTCTTCTATCTGAAAGGGTCAATCCGGGTCTAAATTCCTGGGACTTCGTGAACTTAGACCCGGGTTGACCCTTTCAGACAGAAGAAATACCCATGTAAATCAGCAAATTACCGTGTTTAAATGTTTAACCCGGTAATTTGCTCTTCTGTCTGAAGGGGGGTCAGGCAGGAAATGGCAAAACAACCCGGTACGCAAATGCCAGTTAAAATCCGGGTTTTTTGCCATTTTCTGTCTGAAAGTGGTATTAGTTTTTCAATTTGCATCAGTTCCTCTTTAATATTATCCAAGATATTAAAATATATTTTAATAACAATTTTCCTTTGTGGTTTAACAAGGAAATGATACATCCACTTTAAAAAAAAATTAAATTAAATTAGATTTTTTGATTGTGTCTGATGTCATAAAAATAATAGCAATTAACTAGTCTGCTTCAAACGTAAACTTTGTCCAGTATTTATATATATGTTGCGACAGTGACTGGAAGTCATTTCTTTATGTGTACCACAAGACTGTCCTCAAAAGCTTAGAGCATAAAAGCGAATATACTTTGGAGACACTGAAATAACATGCATACCCTACAAAACTTTTTCCTATTAATATGAGGCTGGAGAAACTGACAGTCTTCTACCTGCAGGCTGCGGAGCGAGCTGCACAGAGCAGGCTCCAGATACTACCTGCAGGGTGTTTTAGCCGATTTGCATTAATATCTTTAGAATAGATATTGAGTGAAAGCACCAGGTTTGTTCTTGGAGCACTTGTGATAAATGCTAGCAATTCCTGGCTATATAATAACACCTCTCAAAAACACAGCCAGACTCTTGCTCCTGTATGTCTCACACAAAACAGCTCAGAATTAAAATGCAGAACCTATTTTGCCCTCAAGTAGATCATGTCAAAATAAAGTATTAGATTGTTGTAATGCATAGAAGAATACAATTTCAACACAAAAATTTACATTTAAATTCCTCTTTCTGTCCGCAGGCAAAATGGAGTGGAGGATGAACAGTGATATTTAATAAGTAGGGAATGAGTATTTGTGGTGTATAATCCCTTACCAGATTAATTAAGGGGAGAGTTATGGAATCTGTTTTTTTTTTTTTTAATATAGCGGGTTAAGTGGCTTTGTAACCGTAGTATAACATACAAGTGCCTCTCATTCTGTTGTCTAATAGTTTGGGGAAATTATAACTTGTCTATAACAAGTACAGTATCTATTATGTTTTATTTTTACTGCAGTATGTATTTAATTTCTAGAGCGCAGATAATGTACACAGATGTCTGCGATGTATTTATTTCTGTAATGCACTAAATAGGAGGTTGAGCTCTCAATCAAATTAACATAACTGAAATATAGTGGTAATGAAACAGCTGAAAGCTGTGGTGAGATGTGGCCGTGTATTCACCTACTTCAAAGATTGTGGTAAATGAAGATACAACAACAGATAGGGCTCTTGTGCGATGGCTGTCTCCACATTTGCTCAGTACTGCAACATGGCGGGGACTCTGCAAAGCCTAGAAGGCTTTGCCGAAGCTGGAAAGGCTTTTGCTGGGTCCCAGTTGTCGGCAATGAAGGCTGTACTGTTAACGCCATCTTTAGGTGGTGTAGGTGGTACAGTCACAAACAACTTTAAGATAAGCTTACACAGAGCCATAACAGGGCACAAATGAGCCCTGAGCTGGCCTTGCCCCCTGAGCGCTCGACGTAATGACATTGCACGCATGAAGTCAATGGTGGGAACCGCAGAATAAACTTTTGTAACCCTGCGACTCTCCATTGACTTTAATAGAGGGAGTTGTTCATTGCCTGAGAGAGGCGGGGGCTGACCTCTCTCAGCCAATGAACACTCAGATACGGCTCTACAAAGGCAGAAGCCGCGTCTGAGCTCTTCATTCGGGAGGTAACAACCATCGTGGCTGTTGCCTATTGCGTGGATCGCGTTACTCGTTTTTTTTATTTTACCAAGACCATGGATGCCTACAGGGAGAAGTAAACCACTCCAGGTAATGTAGGTGAATGTGTATTTATGTATTAAAACTTTACTATCATGGTGTCTGTTTATTGTGTTTATTTAAACATTTAATTACAGGTGAACTACAGGTACCAGTGGGCCCTTAATGCCCCGCATGCTGGTACTTGTGGTTCTCCAAACACCAGCATGCGAGGGAGACTTGCTGGGACCTGCAGTACTACTGTAAAGACAATGTTTATACTCTTTTTTTTCTACACTACACTTACACTATCAACATGCCACCCACCGCCCAGGGGTGCCCTGGAGAGGGGGACCCCATTTTGTTAGGGTCCCCAGCTCCCCAGGGATCCCCGGCCTGGGCTGACTAGCGGTCAGGGGTGATGCTGCGGCTGTGGGGCCCGGTGAAAGGGCTCCCCTGGCTGTGGCATTAGCCCCCCCCGCTAGAAAAAATCTGGTGCTGGTTCTGGATAATACAGTGGGATCCAACATATTTTTCCCCTTGTATTTCCAGAACCAGGACCGGATCAGAGCCCATTGCTGGTTGCTCAAAGTATGGGGGACCCCTATGTCATTTGTTCCCCATATTTTGGCAACCAGGGCTAGTTCTGATTAGCCCGGTGCTGGTTGTGCTTAAGTACGGGGGACACGTTGTTTGTCCCCTGTATTTTGCACAACCAGCACTGGGTCACTAAAGCCTGGGGCTGGTTGCTCTTTTGGAGGATGGGTCTCGCAGATTTTTTATTTTTTTTTACACAGGTCTATTCATTTTTATTAGACACAGATGCACGGATAGAGATCTGTGCATGCATCTGTTTCCTAATGCATGCAGCACGGAATGCCTTGTTCCATGCATGGAAGCATTGGGAGAGAAATGGCGCTGAGTCCAGGTCTCCGCGCCTTATGTAGAGCCAAACTCTCACGAGAATCCAACATTAGGAGGATGACTTTCAGCCTCGCAGTGGGATCCAAGTCAGGCGGGAACACCCGAGCCGTGGCTCAGGTGGACTCGGATCCAGCGGCGCCGAGAGGGGGGGCGGGTACAGATTACCCGGGCCCGGGCTTCCTGCGGTGCCCGGCGGGGGCCCGGGTCCGACGCCGCCCCCCCCTCTCTCACAGCAGCCCAGCACACAGCGTGTGCTGAGCTGCAGTGGGAGACTGCTCGTGCACCAGCCACAGCAGTCTCCTATGCCTGTGGGGGGGAGCGATCACACTGATCACGCCTCCCCTGGCTTTGCGCCAGGCTGAGAGGGCTCAGAGCGCCCCCCTCGCCAGCTCTCAGCGGCGCGAAAATATATTTTTTTTTCTCCTGAAGGGGGCATGGCCATGCCTCCCGCGATTAGGCCACACCCCCTGTTACTAGGGCCCTCCGCGGCTCTTGGCGGGCCTGCTCGGATCCCCAGTGTTTGCAGCAGTTCAGATTCCACAGAATCCAAGCCGCTCATCCCTACTAGTTAGTGCTGCTGATCATCATCATGCACTGGTCTCCAGCACCCTCAAGAGATTCAACTCCTGACAAGTGTTTCTGCTTCTGCATACAGTTCTCCTTGATGTACCCTGCCTTTACACTTTACCCACATACTGTGTAAGCTTGCCATATCATCCCTTTCATTTGGGACACATGTAAATGACACAGGTTCTGTGGCTGATTAAAACCAGGTGAAATGGTGATTTGAAGTCAGCCGGCCACAGAATCTGTGTAATTCATATGTGTCCCGAATTAAAGGGAAGATATGGCAAGCCTACCTATATCCTTTCCAAGTGTACGGAGTCATAAAAGTAAGGTATCCAAAACTGTATACGAGGGATATGCATACTTAGCTTTGTATGCACGCACAGTAGGACCATGCATATTTTATGCAAATGAAGCAGCGGGTGATTCGAATCTGCATGTGCCCCGAGGCATATATATCACATAATTAAAATGAATATGGAATTATATTTTATGATGGCAGTCCATACCTGCCAACAGGCCCAGGGGTCTATTTATCAATTTTTTTCCCTAAACAAAATTACTTTCATGTGTCGCTACAGCTACTATAGCATTATAGAGCATAACGCTACACGTGTTTGTCACATGTGTGGGAATACTTCCCATACACATTGCTAATGTGATCTGGCAGGTTTGACATATTGAATAAATTATGCCACAGGGAGCATGTTTACAATATAGTAATAGTTAGAGCACTTACATGCTTATGGTTTGGTCAGCCTATGGGAAAAGATAAAATGATGCAAAACGTGTTTTTGGGACTACAAGATTTTTAAGTATTTAAAAAAAAAAATGGTTGAATCTTGTGGTAAAAGACAAGGGGGTCTATTCATTATGTTAATTATCGGGGTCTAGGCGGACCGCGATAATTAACATACTAACTTTATGTGAGCGCCGGAGTATATCATCATTGCTGCGACGCGGAGACAGCTGATTCGAAAATCATCTGTCTCCCCGAATGTTTCAGTGAAACTTAGCACTGCCGAGTCTGACTCAGCAGCGCTAGTGGGGAACTAGAGTTCACGTAGGCACACAAAGCCCCGGCATCCGGTGGAAGGAGCCGGACAGGGGCAGAGCGATCCGAAAGGTGTGTGGGAGCAAACGCCATATGAAAATGTTAATTTTCACCTGCTTTTGTAGAAATTTTGGGATAATGAATAGGGTCTATCAAGATCACAATGAAAGAGTTACTGAGGCGAATGCAGAGCTAATTGAGATTTGGGTGTAATTGCTCCCACATTGGATGTAATTGCTCCCATATAAGGGTTTGATTCAGCGCGGATCGCAATTGCGATAGCAGCTGCGTAATCGCACACAATGCGCCTGCAAAAATATGCTAATGCCTGCCACCGCTCAGCCAGCATAGGGACGCCCACTGCTGCTTTCTCACATCCGTAATACCTTGCAGTCCTGCGATAACATCGGTAACTTCGAAGCACATGGTCCCATCACACACAATTACAGCAGGTCTGACCCGTCGCAGAAATTGCAAGTCTCGTCGCACGCAGTGGGTACACAAGCTGTGTATGCAATCACAGTGGCTAATTTATGCACGCCCATGCAACAGTGTTCAAACGTCTCTGCAACCACTCCCCCTTCACCACCCCCAAAAGCTTACGGCCTGTCACTCATTTTGGGATGGATTCCTGTCTGCGTGCATAATCGCAGTGTGGTGCTTACGCAGTATGCAACAACTGGGCGATCTGCGTGCGCAGTTGCAACTGCGATCCATGCTGAATCAGGCCCTAAATGCGTACATTTACCCATATGCTGAGTGTTGCGCATCTCTGTGGCCCCTAGGGGCGTATCTATAATGGGTGCAGGGTGGGTGGGGAACACGGGCCCCTGGGTCCAGGGGGGCCCCACACCGCACACCCTGGCCATTTACAATTGTTTGCGCATGCACAGTACAGGGAAAATGGCCGCCGCGGGGACCTGTGACCTGTGCATGTCACAATCCCGGCTAGTTTTTACCTTGTGACTTACCTCTGCCAGCTGCTCCATGGATCTGTGTTTGTAATTCTCCTAGGACATCTGCTCTGGCTGAATCATGCTGGCTGTTACATCTCTGTGTGTACAGAGCTCTCACCTCCCCACACTGCTTAAACACCTGGACCCTGCTCTGTCTGTGAGCATTGCTAGTCTTAACTGGAATCACAGGTGTGGTCCTGATTCTCAAGGGCTGCAGAGATGAATACTCCCTCTGCATGCTGTGCCTTGCTCCACTCTGAATGCCACTGCCAGACCACCTGTCTGTATCCACCAATCGCTGCCAGACTCTAGGTATATAGATCCTCCTCTAATAGCACTCAGTGCTTGAACATCTTGTTACATTCCGTGGTGTACAACTTATGCTATAGCTGTACCTCTGAGTACCAGTATGTCCCAGGCTCCTGCTGGTTCCTAGACCAGTGCTATCCGTAAGCCTGCTGCGTTCAGCTATCCATGCTACCAGTCTCTCACCTACAGCTCCTAGGCCACTCCAAGTAGCTACCACGCTACCAGCTTCTCTACACGGCTCCCAGGCCGTACCAAGTAGCTTCCATGCTACTAGCTCCTCCACACGGCTCCCAGGCCACTCCACGTAGCCACCCAGCTACCAGCGTCCTACCCACGGATATGCAGCCACTCCATGTAGCCACCCAGCTACCAGCGTCTACCCACGGCTATCCGGCTGCTCCACGTAGCCACCCAGCTACCAGCATCTACCCACGGCTATCCAGCCACTCCACGTAGCTACCCAGCTACCAGCGTCTACCCACGGCTATCCAGCCGCTCCACGCAGCCACCCAGCTACCAGCGTCTACCCACGGCTATCCAGCCGCTCCACATAGCTACCCAGCTACCAGCGTCTACCCACGGCTATCCAGCCGCTCCACGTAGCTACCCAGCTACCAGCGTCTACCCACGGCTATCCGGCCGCTCCACGTAGCCACCCAGCTACCAGCATCTACCCATGGCTATCCAGCCGCTCCACGTAGCTACCCAGCTACCAGCGTCTACCCACGGCTATCCAGCCGCTCCACGTAGCCACCCAGCTACCAGCGTCTACCCACGGCTATCCAGCCGCTCCACATAGCCACCCAGCTACCAGCGTCTACCCATGGCTATCCAGCCGCTCCACGTAGCTACCCAGCTACCAGCATCTACCCACGGCTATCCAGCCACTCCACGTAGCCACCCAGCTACCAATGTCTACCCACGGCTACCCAGCCGCTCCACGAAGCCACCCAGCTACCAGCATCTACCCACGGCTATCCAGCCACTCCACATAGCTACCCAGCTACCAATGTCTACCCATGGCTATCCAGCCGCTCCACGTAGCCACCCAGCTACCAGCGTCTACCCACGGCTATCCAGCCGCTCCACGTAGCTACCCAGCTACCATCGTCTACCCACGGCTATCCAGCCGCTCCACATAGCTACCCAGCTACCAGCGTCTACCCACGGCTATCCAGCAGCTCCACGTAGCTACCCAGCTACCAGCATCTACCCACGGCTATCCGGCCGCTCCACGTAGCCACCCAGCTAGCAGCATCTACCCACGGCTATCCAGCCACTCCACGTAGCTACCCAACTACCAGCGTCTACCCACGGCTATCCAGCCGCTCCACGTAGCCACCCAGCTACCAGCGTCTACCCACGGCTATCCAGCCGCTCCACGTAGCCACCCAGCTACCAGCGTCTACCCATGGCTATCCAGCCGCTCCACGTAGCTACCCAGCTACCAGCGCCTACCCACGGCTATCCAGCCGCTCCACGTAGCCATCCAGCTACCAACGTCTACCCATGCCTACCCAGCCGCTCCACGAAGCCACCCAGCTACCAGCGTCTACCCATGGCTATCCAGCCACTCCACGTAGCTACCCAGCTACCATTGTCTACCCACAGCTATCCAGCCGCTCCACGTAGCTACCCAGCTACCAGCGTCTACCCACGGCTATCCTGCCACTCCATGTAGCTACCCAGATACCAGCGTCTACCCACGGCTATCCAGCCACTCCACGTAGCCACCCAGCTAGCAACGTCTACCCACGGCTTCCCAAGCCACAACAAGTAGCTTCCACGCTACCATCCGTCTGCAAGCCCATCTACTAGTAACCCGACCAGCTCAGTCAGCCTTCCTGCCGGTCCCAGTCCGGTTCCTCCAAGTCCACTCACTTCACGGCTCATTAGCTGCACCAAGTAGCTTCCGTGCTACCATCCAACTGCAAGCTCCTCTACTGGTACCCCGACCAGCTCAGTCAGCCTACCTGCCGGTCCCAGTCCGGTCCCTCCAAGTTCCTTCTGGTCTCATTCCTACATCTCCAGTTTCCAGTTCCAGTCACTCATCACCAAAGGCAGTTCTCACTGCTACCCACTTCTTATAATAAAAGAGCTATTCATGTTAACCATGGTTCCAGTCCAGCCGGCCTCCAGTGATTCCAGTTCATCACCTGATACAGGTAACTCACTAGCACCAACTGTGACAGTGCAGACACTATAGACTCTGGGCATACTCTGGGCACACCTATAACTCCGGCGCTGGCCACGCACAACTCAGTGCGCTGCCGGCCGCCAGGCGGAGAGGAGGGGGCCCATGTCGGAGTCTGCACACAGGCCCCCTCCTCTCTAGAAATGCCCCAGCTGCCCCATTCGTGTGCTTGGTTTCATAGTCATCATCATTATCACTGCGCGTTTGCACAAGCCCTACTCTTCGTGCAAAAAATATTCCTGATAACAGCTGTAATTACGTGTATGCACAACTGCGTAGCTTGTAAATCCATCAACATCCCTCACTAATCTACATGCAAAGCCCCATTACCACCCACTTTCATCCCTTCAGGGAGCACTGCACAGAGTTGAGTGCGCTTAGCTCCAGGTTATCTGCAACACGAAAACATCCAAGATATGTCCGCAAAACTGGCCTGGTTTGAACTGTGCATCATGGTATGTGTTGTGGAACCTGTGCTGAGGAAGAGGCACAGGATGATCCAGGTAAGTTTCCCCTTTAATTGCATCACTGTTGCTAGTAGCCCTTAGCGCTTTCTGAATACTCAGTAATGAGCTTTGTGCCTGCATACACAAGTACTGTATGTTCTGAGTTTAGTGTAGGACAGACCCGCATCTCTACTGATAAATGCCTTGTATCCTGCAGATTGATGGCTCCATGAGGCCTTCCCTTCATCTAGCAAATGCCAGAAATGGGCCCAGAATGCACCATCTGTGAGGGGGTACAATTAAGGCTAATCATTTCTTGCAGCGTTCTCTTTCGAAACCAATTAGCAAGAAAAATAGGGGCTATTAAGTAGGTAAATCTCAAGAACTGGCTGTACCATTGATAAAATACCTTAGCTCTCTCCGTTTATCTAGAAGAGCGTCTTATATACTGGATTGTCTGCAATTGGGAATTAGTTTATTAGACTACTGCAAATCATTCATACTTTAAATTATTTATGTTTTAACTCTAAGTGAATACATACAGAATAAATGGTATATTTAAACCTACGTGCTACACACATCAAAGAACGGTTTCAGCAATACGTGTTTCATTTAATGTGGATAAAAAACAAACAAAAACAAACAGCAAACAAGTGATTCCAGGGACAATTCCTTGAAATATAAACAATAAAATAGCAGCACTAATTGTAACGATGAAATACAATTTATTATATTACACAAAAATTGTTGAATAAAAGATTAATTATAATAAAAACTCTGTACTGAGAGGTCAATATATAATAAAATCATCACATGAACATGTACATAGATGTGTAAATTGTAGGCGTAAAGGCATATAACTTGAAACCCTGTTGGCACTGGTTAATTCAGCATGACCAATTGGGCATGCACCATAAGAAAAGTCATGTATGGGTAGCAAATTCCAGTATTTAATGTAGATATATTACCAGCCTGCAATCACGATGATGAGGGGTGCTTTAATTAGCAATGGTCTTCATAGGTATTATGGTCCAACGCAAAACAGATGAAGCCTCGTAGTGACCAGATGCTGGATAGAGTGCACAAAAGTCCCAAGTCCAAGCGGTGCCCCAAAGGATTATAAGGTGCTGAGATCCATAATGATGGTGCCAGATGCCAGGGTATAAATCACCAACGCGTCTCGCTGCTAAACAGCAGCTTTTTCAAGGTCTTGAAATTGCTATAATAATGGCAAAGCTGCCAGAAGGGGAAGGGTACTCAAGTTTAAACAGAAGGGGAGGTATTCAATTAAGGGCCATGCAACTTACAGTGTTTTGCTATTGGTTACTTGTGACTACTATAGCACTGTCCTTAGATACTTATAGCTTCTTCCTATATGTGCCATCCGAATATGGGCCTGATACTGAATCATTCAGGTATCTATGTGATCTTCCGCCTCTGAGTCAGGTGCATCTGTACGACTGCACTGCCCCAGCCCCTGGTTGTGATCGCAGCCGTCATCACTATTATCTGCATTTACACTAGCTTACCTCTGCATAGTGCGCAATTCTGTATTCACACCCACAGGATGCTTCTTTTACGTGCAAATGTCCCCTTGTCACTAGAGATGTTTTGATTTCGGTTTTGGATCTAGATTCACCTTCGTGTTTCGGTATTGGTTTTGCTGAAATCATGTAATTTTTGCAATCCAAAACCCGAAATTTGGACAGTGGCAAGATCAGAACCACGACTTGGATTATTTTCCAGATCTCCTCAAGAGATCAGAGCGATGACTCGGATCTGTCCGGATTTACGAAATTCGCATGGATTCAGATTTCTGTAGAAATGAACCGCACATCTTTTCATGCCACCCGGTAACTCTTATTCAGCCATATGCGAGAAGCAACCGAGACGCGGCCTACTCAGAGTGGCTAGCGTGCGCAGTTTGATAAAAACCACATGATCTGTTTGCATTCGTAACTGCGTGCAGCTCGGAATCAGATCCTATGTATCTGGCGGTGGTGTTAAATTTGCAACAGTCATCAGATAGTGTGTCCAGTGCCATAGCATCAGTTCTATAATATTCCCAAACTGAAGGGGGGCAGTGGGATAGAGCTGCAGAGCCCCGTCACAGGTCTCAGGGAGGATGAGCAGTCTCAGATCAGTGACTGATTAAGGAGGAGCACCATGGTAGTGTGGGCATCTGGGGAAGGGGCTACTCATCATTGGCGGATGTGCGCTCTACACCATAGCAGCAGTTGGCCCGTGGTGCCATAGACAGTACCTTCTTAATAAATACCCATCCCTTACATCTATAGCACTACAATAAGGGCTTCTCCATACCCCTGCCACTCTTTAGAATAGATTACTATCTACCCTGCTACCCAATATACCCCCACTCACGCTTACCCTCTAATTACTGTACTTAATTATACCATCCGGTACTATTGTATGAAGTATCTTTTTCTGTATGTATAGACCACAATCTATATATGTATGAATTATACTATACATATCACTTACATAAGATGCTGGCCAGTAATGTGCCAAAAGCACTCCAGGGCTTGCGGCAGCGAGACCCTACCGCAAGGGTCTCGTCGCAAGCCCGATGGTCTTGACCATCACGACCATCATTTTGGCCGCTCGCTATAGCTGTGGGTGGTCACCCACAGCTATGCGAGCGGCCAGGAGGCCGCTCAAAAAGTAAGAGGGCCGGCCCTGATTCAGAGCGAGAGCTCTGTCAGAGCATCCGGCTCTGAATCAGAGCCTGAGAGTGAGGCAAACAACCAACTGCCATTGCAGCTCCGCTATTTACAGTGTCCAGTCACAAGCCAGCTCATTTCCGGCTTGCTCCATGTATGTATGTATCTGTGTGTATAAATATTGTATACTAGCTGGGACACACGGCATTGCCCGGGTTGAAGACTGTACCCTGAAGAACACCTGCAGCCTTTATTTGTTTACATTGTCCTCGCCTATAACCTCATTCCATTGATCCTGAAAAGGACCTCACTGTTCGCTAACATGCATGCAAACAGTGACGTAACTGCCGTGGGTATAGGGGTGCGGCTGCTATGTTGCCCAAGCTGCCTCTGTGGCCCGCTGCTCCCCCTGCACCTAGTCACGCTCGCAAGGTGGGCCGGTCCAGTCAGGGCCACTGAGGGGAGCCCGTGTGTCAGCGGAGTTGATTTAGTGCCAACCCGGTAGCTTGTTACAGCTGGCACACCAGCAGGCAGCCATGGAAAGACATGCTGGTCATGCAATCCGAGCTTGGGGACCGGCAGTCAATCAGCAGTGGCGTCTCCTGATTGGCTGCCGATGCGCGAGCTCAGACCGGCACCAGATTCAAATTGTAGTGACACTGTCTGTCCATGTCTGCCGCTGCCTGCTGGTGCGTCAGATGTAATTAGCTGGTGGCCTGGCACCAAATCCACACCTGCTAGCTGCTGATGACTCACAGGGGGAGGCAAGAAGCTGTTGGAGGGACACGGGGAGGTGAGTTGCTGGGGGGGCATAATGTGTAAGGGGCATTACTGTGTGGCATAATGTTATTAGGGGCATTACTGTGTGGCACATTGTATAAGGGGCACTACTATTGCGTGGAATAATGTGTTATATGCAGCACTACTACTATGTGGCATAATCTATAAAGGGCATTACTGTGTGGTATAATATGTAAGGGGTCTTACTGTGTAGTGTAAGGGGCCTTACTTTATGGCATAATGCATAAGGGGCATTACAGTACTATTGTATGGCATAATGTGTATAAGGGTTACTACTGTGTGGCATAACATGAATGGGCTATGTGGGGGCAAATGTATGTGTTTTTTTACCTCTGGGGGACCATTTTAAGATCTTACTATGTGGTCCACAAAGTTGTACTTACGCCCTTGCATACAAAGGGCTGACTAATATACAGTATATGATCACTTTAAAAAGGACTAAAGGCCCAGTTTATTAAAATCCGCAATTTACCTTGTAATTGTGGTAATTAAGTGGAAATATTGTTTGAATTATCACATGAATGTATTAAAATCTGGAAGCCATGACAGAGCTTGCGATAAAGCCCTGTCCCGGCGAATTGCTCTACCTACAGCAACTTAAGTCTATTCTCATTTGCGATAGACAGTCTGCTACTGTGCATGCGCTGCTTCAAATAAAAGATTAGCGGCAAACTATTTTTTGCGTAACAGTGATCAGCTTGTGATCTGTTTAGACCACCAAGCTGATCACAGGGATCCAGTTCCCGACTCTGCTTGTCAGAGCAGAGCAGGAGCCGGGGAATCGGGGGGGAACACTGCTCAACGCCTTCTCCAGGTGGGCTCCCTCCAGGTATTTGCTCACATTACAAGTATGGTAAATGTTGATCAACAGCTCGCCCCCGTTTTGTAGGTGGGTAGAGGGGGTGGCTGAACAAACGGAGGCATTCCCAAAGGAACACCTGCAGTTTGTGGGCGTCCATCTGACAAAACTTGTGATGTCAGTAGTGGACTTCCGGCTCTATTAGAGCTGGAAGTCCACTCGGCATTGCGAGTGCTGAGACCCTACCTTAGGGCAGGGCCGGATTAACAATGGGGCGGGTGGAGCTACAGCTCCAGGCCTCCCATGAAAATAGGCCCACAAGATCTGCTGCAGTGCAGGCTGTATTGACAGAAAAAAAAAAATAATAATTTCCTGCCACCACCAACAGTTCAGCACATTATCCTCCCGAACAACCCCTTCCCCTAGACACCGACCGCGGAGGTGAACCAAAGCTCCGCCCCTACTCACGCTAAGCTCCGACCCCCTCCAATAAGAAACTGTCTCCAGCGTGGCAGCTCACTCGTTGTAATAAACTCCGCCCCCTGTTGCGATAAGCTCCGCCCTGGCTTTCCAAAGCTGTGTCCAGTGTGGTAGCTCTCTGGTCATACTGAACCCCGCCCCTTGGTCGCGCTAAGCTCCGCCCCTGGAAATCCTACACTGAAGCACCAATGTAGAAACCTCCTAGTCTAGTTAAGCCCCTCCCCCCCGCTCATGCTAAGCTCCGCCCCTGTCACCAGAAAATGTTTCACCAGTGTGCCCGGAGGGGAACCTGGTCATGCTATGGTCCACCCCTCTGGTGAGAGGCAATGAGTGAAGGGTAGAGTGTAAGTGAGGCCTTTGAGTGCACACTCTGCCAGCATGAGGAGAAGCAAGGTGATGGTCCTGGCCACCTGTTTGGGCTCCTTCATACTGGTCATATGCTACTTCCAGAGCAGCCTGAGCTCAGGTAAGTGTCACCCCTGCCTGGCTCTTCTCAGGGGTGAGGGTTGCAGGGATCACAGGCGTCTAGAGTGCAAGCTCTGAGGGTCAATAGCCTTTCATTCTCCTACTGTTATAGCTTGTCAGAACAATTCATCTTTGTTTAGCAGTCTCTCTTGCTGCAGTACATAGGATGGCAGCTGTATGGGGATTTATAGATGTATATGTGTGTGTACAGTAGTCAGCAGGTCACTGAATGTAACAGATTGTAAGCTCTTGGGCCCAGTAAAGAACAGTACAGATCCCCTCCTCGTGTGCTATGAATGTCATTGTAGTATCTCTGTGTATGTGGATTACAGTGCTGTGGAGGCTGGTCCTCTGACATACCCCTACTTTATACTGCAGCTCCCACAGACTGGCCCTGTCCCCTCCCCAGCCTGGACCAGATAATGACCTTGACTTAGGACTTCAATTTATGCGTTTTAAAGTGATCTAGAAGGTGGTACTGTCTGGCAGGATGAGTTCTGTGCCCACAGTGATAATGATATGTCCCTATGTGTGTTGAGTATGAAAGTATTCTCATTTATCATATTTACAGACCTCTGTATAGGTGGTTAATTGGGTTGGCAAAGTTTATTGGGTGGGTGTGGGGGGGGGAAGAGAGAAAAAAAAAAAAGGAACTCACCTTTCACCCAGTAACTATCTGCAGCAGGCATCTTCTCCTAGCCGACAGAGCATGGCAGTCCTATGAGTGACGGAGGAGACCAGGAATATAGATATACCAGATATATGATCGCATTTACTTCTTGCACCAGGGCCGGTCACTAGAGGGTGACATCAGGCCCCCGGCAGCAGCAGCAGTGTGAGAGAGGAGAAGCTTCAAGGTAAGAGGAGGGGAGGGGAGGAGGGGGGTCGGCTAGGCACCCTCATTACCGCGGGCCCCGCCAGCCGGACATTATGCCACTGAGCTCGTATGCGCTTACATCTGGGTTTGTCTCAGGGCCCCCCCGGGGCCCCCAAAATCTCGGGGCCCGGTATAGTTGTGCCCGTAGTCCCCCCCTGTTGCCGGGCCTGGCGTCCAGTGATGCTCACTGCATCCGTCTCAGGATCCCGCCCTCCGTTCACTCTGGGATAGATCTACAGAGAACTTTATACATTTGGGACCTGTGAGAAGTGTATAACTCTACAGAAGCTTCTTAACCCTATCTTACCATAGTGAGTGATTGAGTGTGTGGACTTTGGGTCTGATTCATTATGGATCACAATTGCAACCACGTACACAAATTGGTAGATGGGGCGTACTGCGCATACATATGCATCGCAGTGCGCGTGCGTGAGATAGCATTGCGATCATACAGAAAGAATGCCATCGCAGAGTACACGGCAGCTTGTGCGGGAGAGAGATCTTTTCTGATCCCCCCAATGTGTACTCACTGCCTCCGGCTCCAGTTATCTCCCTCCACTGCACCTGCAGCCATATGTCAGCCCGGGGCAGCCTCACGTTTGAACTGCAGCCACCTCCAGTCCGACTCCTGTAACTGCCGGTATCTCCGGTTCCCTGGGGAGGGGGGTGACAGTGTGAAGGGAAAAGCTGAAGGTATCCCTGGTGGCTGTTGTTTTGGGGTTCCTGGACCCCTTGGACCACCAAATTCTAGTAGCAATTAGCTCCCATTCTCTTGCACCTTTTGACGATAGACCCCAGCGAAGCGGAAATAATGGGTCACAAAGAGTAGAACCAAAGAACACTAAACCAATTTGGATGCCACTCTGGGGGATTGTTTCGGGGTTCCTGGAATCCTAGGACCACCAAATTCTGGTAGCATGTAGCCTTCATTCTCCTGCACATTTCTATGGTCATGATAGACCCCCAGGAAGTGGAGATAATGGGTCCCAGAGAGTGGAAATAGGGGTTCTGGGCGCTGATTGGTTCTGCTGGCCGCAGTATACATATATATGATATGGAAGGCGGTGCATGCACAGACAGGAAACCAGGCGGCGGTCAGTAAGGTGAGAAGGAGGAATGTATCTCTATTCTGAAAGACTGTCTCCGCAGAAGAGATACTTATGTAGAGGAGCCATGCTGAATTGCTCCGATATTTATGGAAAACTCAATGCGAGTTCTAAACTAATGTAACACTATACAAGTTTTAGTATTGGTGAATAGACCCCTGAGTCTTTGCCCCGGATGACAGACAGCCTAGCATCACCCGTGTGTGTATTGTATATACAGTAGCTCCACTAAAAAGGGGTGGAAGGTATTTGCTAACTATGCCCTCCATGGAGATAGCCACACCCACAGCACAGACCACACCCTCTGTGTAGACCACACTCATACAACACTGGTCACGCCCCCACATCACTAGTCACAGTGCTGCAGCGCTTGTCACACCCCCTGCAGCGGCACACAATAGGCCCTTCATAAATTTCAGCTCCAGGCCCATGGGGACATTAATCTGGCACTGCCTTAGGGTCTCCTTGCAATGCCGATGGTCGCGATAATCGTGACAATCTCCTGACCGCTCACACTAACTGTGGGTGGGCACCCACAACTTAGCGAGCGGACAGGAAATAAAAAATACTCCCCGTCCTGATTCAGAGCGTGCGCTCGCAAATAGTTAGCGGTTCTGAATCAGGCCCATAGTCCACAAAAAACAGAGCGCACTCATCAGGCCAAATTAAGAGTTTGTTACTCATATTACAGAAACAATCATAGGACAGGACAGGACAGCAGAATATCCCCTTTCTGTAATAACAGTAAGACAAATTTTATCAGTGGACCATCATAGGGACCTTTAATTAGAGACTGGCAAACTGCTTTTATCCCCTCCTTGTGTGGTATAATCATATAAAGGAAACACACATCCATGGTTGCTAGATAGGACCCCTCAGGTAAGTTGTTTGGTGACAATAAACCTTCTAAAAAGTCCCCATTGTCCCTTATGTAGCTGCTGGTTCCCTTACACATGGCTGCAGATAAAAATCAAGCAGTTGAGCCACCAGCTGCAAAATAGAGCCCCAGGACAATATTATTGGACAACCTGGTGTCTTGTGCACTTTTGGCAGTATATTAATAATGAGGCAAATCGGGTGCTCTGCTGTCAAAAACTTTGCCAATGTCCCGTAGATCTTTTGTCTGCTCACTGTCATGATATTCAGTTGACCGCATTGAAATCTACCAATTTATATGTTAAAGGGTATATAAGCTGTTTTCTAATCTCTGAATCATCGGCAGAGGCATCCTGGAGGACAATTGCTCCTCCCTTATCTGCCTTTCTGATTATGATGGACAGATCTCTACGTAATGAATTATGGGCTTTTCTTTAATCGGTACTAAGATTATCAAATTGCTTCACATTCATTTTATCGGCCTCCTCAACTTCACAATTCACCATCCTTAAAAATGTTTTCAAACTTGCATTTGTGATGGGGGGGGTCAAAGTTACTGGGTCTTTTAAAGACCTCCTTCCCATCTAGAGTACCCTTTATTTTATTATTGAAAAATTCTCTCAATCTTAATTTTCTGCCCATTTTGTAATGGTCTATTGACCAATCAAAATGATTACATTTGCATGTAGGCACAAAACTCGTCTATAGAGTGCTGTACACTAAATATGTTCCTGGACTAACACTTATGCTGGCCATACACGCTACAATTATCGGGGCGATCCGCCCGATATCTTTGGATCACCCTGATAATTGTAGCATATGTGAGGGCGACCAAGGGTTAAATATTGCTCAGTCGGGCATGCCAGATTGTTCAGCATGCCCGTCCAATGCGATATTAAAGAGGTAAACTGTCGCCCTCATCGGACAGTGTATGCCCAGCCGTGGCCGACAGACAGACATTTCCTGTGTTCCTTCCCATGGAAGGAACAGGGAAATGTCTCCTCCCCCAGGGGCGGAATGCGGATGTCGGGCTAATACACTGTGAAAAATCTTACAGTGTATGCCGCGGACATCTGCGGCTGGCAGGCTGCCAGATAAAATGTCTGTCAGTCTGACAGGCATTTTATCTGGACATGTATGCCCAGCTTAAGAAACATTAAAAAATTCCCTCTGCACATGGACGAAAATACTGTAGGTATTTAGTTTTGTGCAGGAGCAATTATGGCCAACTTCTGTTTAGCTCTGCATTACCCACATAGTACAGTGTGCTGTTATTATATTTATAACACATTTTAACGCTACTTTAATTTGAAGATAACTTACACATCATATATTTCAGTATTTAGGAAAAAAATATATATATTCTAAAGTTATCATTTAAAAGTGATGTCATACGTTTGTATTCACTATCAGCGCCCCCCAGTGGCAATAATACTCTTTCTGCATGTCTGTGAACAGAAAATAACAAATCTGTTTCTTTTTGTCACAAGGATATTAGATGCCTAAACAGAAAGCAGAGCAGAAATCAAAGCTTAAATTAATGCTTTAACCCATAAAGGGGAAAACCGATATCACCAAATTTTAATATAATCCAGAGATACATCCAAGAGATGCAAACGGTCTTTGCTTCTCATTTATTCTAAGGCAGCTGGTAATCCTTCAAGTTCTTTTTATATGACACAGATCAAAAGGAGGGAGCTTTGTAGAAGAGGTTTGTAAACGTCTGCTGCTAAATTTCTAATTATCGTCATCCTGCATGCTCACATGTCAGATGCTACACGCTTAAGCTATTTGCAGGCTAGAGGCAAGACACATGGGGCCTGATTCCGAGCCTCAGGCAATCCGCATGCACTGACGCTGTTCACACAGTTGAGCAACTATTTGCAACTGCCCCTATGGTGAATGCGTTACACAGAGTGTACGCACACAGGTGCTGCCGCAATCGGGTCAGATGGTGACAAACTCGTAGCGGAAAAGTGACGGGCATCCCTGGGCAGTGACTGTGTGATGGCTGGTGGGGCACACAAAAATGGTCCGCTCAGTGGGCGTATTATGGGCGTGTCAATTCAACCAGCTAAGTTCACAGACGCAGGCATGGGGTGCCAGGTTCATAAGGCTGGTGCAAGTTTCCATGGTGTGACATATGGTGGTGTATAAGGTTGCACCAATCGGTGATACAGCGTGCACGGGCGCTGACAGTGGGTGTCTCAGACCTTGCACATTCAGACGCATACATGTACACGAGGGAGGGCATTTATAACAGCATTTGCATAGACTGGCAGACGGGTGACCACCAATAGACGCTGCTGCATGCGCCTTTGTGTGCGACTCAATCAGGCACATGGTGAATGAAGCAGGGAATGAACATCAATATCTGAGCTTCATATGCAGAGGACATATGCAAGGTTTGTGCATTGTGGGGCTGTACGTAAAGTGGCTGTAGCTGTGGGCAGCTGCAGAAGCCTGTTTTACTGCTTTATGCTAATGCGCAAATCCATTCAACTAATGCGGGGGTTCAAGTGTGTGCAAATTAGGGGTGAAAAACGACAAGGGCGTGCAGGAGACAATTTGGGTGGGCCGAAAAATTTCAGGCCACTTTCGCCATTCAGTGACTGCGTGCCGAAGACTGGAGCGCCAGCAAACACGCTTGAACCTGTCCTGCCATCACCTGAAGCAAGAGGTTATGACGCGGTGGAACTCAACCCTCAATGTGCTTCAGAGGATGGAGGAGCAGCAAAAGGCCATTCAAGCCTATACATTCACCTATGACATAGGCAAAGGAGGGGGTATGCACCTGACTCAGCGGAGAATGATTTCCGTGTTGTGCAAGGTTCTCCAGTCCTTCGAACTTGCCACACGTGAAGTCAGTTCAGACACTGCCAGCTTGAGTCAGGTCATCCCCCTCATCAGGCTTTTGCAGAAGCAGCTGGAGAAAGTGAAGGAGGAGCTAAGACGCAGCGATTCCGCTCGGTATGTGGGACTTGTGGATGAAGCCCTTCATTCGCTTTGCCAATATTCGAGGGTGGTCAATCTGTTGAAATCAGACCACTACATCTTGGCCACCGTGCTCGATCCTAGGTTTAAAGCCTACGTGGTGCCTCTCTTTTCGGCAGACACAAGCCTGCAGAGGTGCAAAGACCTGCTGGTGAAAACACTGTCAGCTGAAGCGGAACGTGACACATCAACAGCTTCTTCATTTTCTCCCGCAACTGGGGCTGCCAGGAAACAACTTAGATATCCTGAGCAACCTGCTGATGGCGATGCAGGGCAGGCAGGACCAAGTTTGGACATCTGGTCCGGACTGAAGGACCTGCCAACAATTTCTGACATGTCTACTGTCACTGCATGATACTG
Source organism: Taudactylus pleione (assembly GCA_031769625.1). Lineage (NCBI taxonomy): Eukaryota > Metazoa > Chordata > Amphibia > Anura > Myobatrachidae > Taudactylus > Taudactylus pleione. Next base: position 4,822,504 of record JAUIMM010000141.1, on the reverse strand, counting down.
TCACCATTGACAGAATGGTGGAGGATTATATCAGTGACAGCATCCAAGTAGGCATGTCAGACAGTCCGTACCTGTACTGGCAGGAAAAAGAGGCAATTTGGAGGGAATCGGTATGATTTACCGCTGGACCCATGCCTGGCGGTTGGAATCCCGAAAGCGGTATCCCGGCAGAGGAGGAAATCCCGATCGTCCAAGGTAAGTATTATCTAACCTAATTCTTCCCCCTAACCCTAACCCTCTCTTAGGGGTGCCTAACCCTAACCTTCCCCCTCAGTGCCTAACCCTGATCCTCCCTCTAAGTGCCTAAACTTGGGGGCTGCCTAACCCTAACCTCCCCATGGGGGTGCCTAACCCTAACCCCCCCTTCCCCTAGCCTAAACCTAACCTTCCGGGGGGTGCCTAACCGTAAGTCCCCCCCGGGAATCCTAAACCTAACTCTCCCCCCCGCAGCTACACGTGCTCGGCGCCCAGGATGGCGAGCGCCGGTTTCCCGGCATTGGTAAAATAACAGGCATCTAGATTTAGACGCCTGTCAGTTAACCCTCGCCGGGATTAAGCATTCGGAAAGCCGGCTGTCGGGATTAGGTCCGCAGGCTTCCTGACTGCATACCATTTGGAGGCACCTGTACAAACTGGCTCTATTTTATCTAAGGTGCACCCCCTCCAGTGTGTACTCCGAAAGAGTTTTTAGTGCTGCCGGGAACCTTGTCAGCAAAAGGCGTAGAAGGTTGCTTCCACAAACCGTGGAAAAGATGATGTTCATCAAAATGAATTATCAATTCTTCCGGGAAGATCAGCCTCCAGAAAGTACAGAGGGACCTGTGGTGGATTCCAGTGGGGACAAATTAATACTCTGTGAGGATGAGGATGTACACAACACTGACGAGGGTGAGGAATCAGTGGATGAGGATGAGGACGACATCTTGCCTCTCTTGAGCCAGTTTGTGCAGGGACAGATTAATTGCCAGCTTGTTTTGTGGGGGCCCAACCGAACCAATCATTTCAGCCACAGTCATATGGCAGACCCTGATTGGTTTGTTAAAGTGTGCATGTCCTGTTTATACAACATAAGGGTTTGCACCTCTTTTTTTTCTTTGCATTATGTACTCTTTGGGGCCTAGTGTTGCAAACTGCCATCCTATCTGCCACTGCAGTGCCACTCCTAGATGGGCCACGTGTTTGTGCCGCCCACTTGTGTCGCTCAGCATAGTCATCCAGCTACCTTGGTGCAACCTTTTGGCCTAAAAACAATGTTGTGAGGTTTGAGGTGTTCAGAATAGACTGCAAATGAGTGGAAATGAATGTTATTGAGGTTAATAATAGCGTAGGAACAAAAAAAAAAATTCTGTGATTTTAGCTGTTTTTATGTTTTTTCCAAAAAAATACAGATCCAAAACACAAAACCAAAAACACGGAAGGGTGGTTTTGGCAAAACCAATCCAGATCCAAAACACGAAGAAAGTTCCAGATCCAAAACCAAAACACAAAAAGTGGCCGGTGTACACCCCTAGTGCAAATGGACTTACCTCTGCTGCCACCCACTCTGCACGATGTAATGATGTCATGTGCACAATATCATGATGTCGGGCGCTCAGGGGATGGGCCGGCACAGGGCGCATTTGAGCCGTTACGGCGTTGGTGTAGCCACTCTGAATTTACTGAGAGCTGGCAAGTGGCAAGGCCTGTTAGTTGCGTCATGACATACTTCTCATGAAGTTACAGTAGCTTCACATCTGTTTTCACACTGGTGTGTTCAGCGAGATTAGAACCCAGCACCTTGAGTACTAGACATCAGTCAGTCAGTTGAACCACAGCAGATGCAATTGTTCAGTGTTTGGTTCTGGGATGCTTGAGTGTTCTGAACAATCCCTGCTCTCCACCCATTTTCTGGTCACACTGATCTCCTGAGGGCTGTGAGTATGTAAGTCAGGAAGTGAACACACCCAGGGGAAGATGTATCACACCTTAGAGAGAGATAAAGTGAAGAGAGAGAAAAAAGTACCAACCAACGTATTTGACCACATCTCTGCCTTCTGCATTCAAGTACCTTGGTGTTCCACTCACCCCTTCCTTGTCATGTCTGGTGCTTACTTGGGGACTGCAACCTAAGCAGCACAGCAGCAAGGACCATAAGCCCTTGCCGGAGTCACTGATGAAAACCTATGCTGCCTGGTACCCCGGGTGTTGTAGTGGGCACAGATAAGTTAGGTGTAGATGGTACAATAGAGCTGAGATGGCAGCTCCAGTGGATCTTCCTTCTCCTTTGGCAATGACTCCACGAGCTCCACAGCCACCTCAGGCTGTAGCACCGAAGTTAGTACCATGGATACAGTACAATAACATTATGTGATGGGCTTGGTAAATAGAATAATTAAGTAGAAAATCTGCAAATACCACAGCCCCTGAGATTTGCTTTGAGCCACCCACCGGCGTCATTGCAAATCCAAGCGACTGCGTACAAAGACACAGCATCGCTCACAGATCAGTCGACGTTATGGTCACATAGAATGGAGGTGGGACATGAGATGCCGGAGCCATTTTTACTGCGTACGAGATTGCACTCTGAGACATGCCCCGAAAATGGTTGTGAACTTGTGACACGCCTGCGTTTGAGTTGCCATTCCACGCTGCTACCCACAAACGGTCCCTGCCTGTCAATCACTTAGTGAATAAATCCTCACTGTGAACGACAACGAAAATGAAACTTGCAAGCCCAGTGCAACTCACACGCATTTGCAGATTACCCATAATCGCTCAGCTGCATTAATATAAAAATTGCGTCCATTTTAGGACCTTAGTCCCAAAGTGCTCTTTAATTCAGCTCAGTATTTACACAAAATGGCTGCCTACCTTGACAATGACACACTCAGCCACTGTTTCTCTCCTACTTAGGGGCTGATTCACTAACGTACGCAAGTGCGTATGTAATAGCGATTACGCATGCAGTTCAACTGCAATAGTATGCTAATCTATTGCAATCGCAATCCCGTCACAGCACTGCACATTTTTTAAATGTTTGTGGTTAAATCCACAAACATTTTTGCCTTGACTGTAAGTAGGTGACAAGTAGACTTTAACCAAACTATTCTGATCCAGTGACTTTGCTGTTCCAAGTAATTTAAGGTTATAACCTTTAGCTAAACTGTTTACTTAAATCTTTTGCCAGCAGTGTAATCTGTAAAAATTACTTTGATTTCTGCTAATTCTTGAGACTTCAGAAGATGAAATGTCTTTAATCCCAGACCTGAAATGATGAGTTTCCATATATATAGACCACTTTCCATCTTCTTTTTTAATATTTTTTGTTAATCTTGCTATTCCAAATGTACTTTAATATACAATTTTAGTTATTTACACAAATATTTATAATAAGATAAAAGTCTGAAGCAGAAAGCCATTTTTACATTTATAAACTCGTGAATTTAAACGTATTACTAAGAAGTGAGTAAATTGCAGAAAAGCGGAAAAGCTCCAGAAGAATACGTGGTTATACTGGAAAGGAAGGTCAGGCAGAATCTAATATATAAGCCATGGGAATCACAATCTATAACTATAGCATAAAGAGTAGAGTGTAATAAGCACGTGTAGGGAAAGTTAACAGGTGCACACCTGCCCCCTGGGCCAGCTCTGCCGCCCTGATCCACAGCACATGTGATGTCATCATGATAATAGAAGGGGGGCAGGGACCAGGAAATTCTATGATAGGAGGGGCAGCTCTCTAGGTAATACAGTGCTATTCCAGGCACTATCTGAGCCAGGTGCTTCTGGGGCAGCAACGTGCTGTAGCCTCAGCCTTGCATCCTGGACTGAGGCACTGATTGCACATAACTAGTTAACAGGAAGTTAGTAATTCACCTTAGGCTTACCACAAGCATACTTACCTCTGGAAGATGTAGGAGAAATGCAATGGTGAGTGATTTGTCAAAATCTCTGATTTGCATCAATTTTTGCAACAGGATTTGTAGTGGCAAATATTAAAAACAAAACCTATTTTCCAATCCACAATGCCAGCTTTTGTCTTTAAAAACTGTCAAACCTCATGAGGTGGAGTTTCACCCAAGCTGAATGTCCATGGCAGGATTTGGATGCCTTTAGTAAGGCATCAATCACTTACCAAGATGGCCATTGTTAGGTATTCATTGCATGTGTGGTGCCATCTTGTCAGGAGTTACACCCATGATGGGCTTCAAAAAACTAAAAGGTTCAGAGAATTACACCACATGGAATTTTGCAGTGGAAATGCAATTACAAAGTGAAAGGTTGTGGAAAGTTACAGTTGACCTGGGTGACAGTTCAAACCCAGATGCTATAGAGAGGGTCATGGGAACAATTGTTGTGAAGTAACATGTGTTTTCTATCATACATGGGGAAGTGTCAGTAAAAGGCAAGTAGATAGCCCTGCAGGGAGCGTATGATTGGGGTCTGATAAGAAGAATTAATTTGATATATCTACTATATAACACCAAATTAAGTGAATGCCCATGTATGGGCTTCTACATTGATAAAGTGATGTCCAAATCTCAGCAACTAACATTTGTAGTAGTCCAGATAGATGATGGCTATGGCTATACTACAGAAATTAATGCTTACTTTGGTAGAAGCTTTAGAAGCAAACACAGCCAAGCTAACTACAGAAATTGTCAGGACAAAACTGCTACAGTTCCAAGAATGTGTGCCAACTGAGCTAAATGCTGAGAATACTGCATTACACTGACACTTCTGTTCGAGTTTATGTCTGATATTTAAAAGGGCAATACTTTTACTAACCATGTCTTGCTAGTAAACACACTGCCCTTTTAAATGTTGGGCATAAACATGAACAGAAGAATCGGCTTTTACAACACTTCATAAATTAAACTCCTAAGAGTGATAAACCCAGAAAATTCAAGTACAGGTGTTATATATGCACAAAACAGGTCACAAAGCATATGAATGTATACAAAAGAATGCAAATGCTATGCAGAACAAGAAGTGCAACAGTAAAGATGAGTCAGCTTTAACTGTCGCAGACAGATGCAGAAAAGATTGCTGGTATATTGATTCAGGTGCTACCAGGCATTTCAGCTGCAATGAATAGTAGTTCACTACATTAGCCATGTGTGATCCTATAACAATCAAAGGAATTGGATATGAAGTAATTACATCTACAAAAGTTGTGACAGACAATACACATTTTTAGGGACTAAAACCAAAGTAACAAAAAGCCAAGATGTGTTTTATGCACCAGATATGAGAACAAATCTCATAGCCATAAATGTCCTAGAGAAGAGAGAGGTGGTCACAGAGTCCATTTCATTGTACAGAACACAAGAGGGACTGTAATAGTGACAGGTACTTGGTGCCATCACTTATATGTCCTTGAAACACAATATCGCTATATAACGATGACAACTGTCTCACAGTCTATGGAGCTCTGTCACAAAAGATTAGGTCACCTTGGATATGGCAATGTCCAGAAATTACTAAATGTGATGGTTATAGGAATATCCGTGACTGATAAAGAATAGCCCATGTGCGAAAGCTGTATAACAGGAAAGCAGAGTCATTGTCTGTTTCCAGAATCAGCAAATAGAGCTGAATCACCCCTGAAGTTGGTGCATACAGATGTGTGTGGTCTGTTGGAAGTCAAAGTCAAATCAATAAGTGGATACAGATACTTCATAACATTCATAGATAATTTCATAAAAATTACACATGTTTAATTCATCAAAGAAATTCTGAAGTAATAAAGAAAATTGCAGATTACAAGAGATTAGTAAAAAACCAAACTTGTCACAGAATGAAGACCTTGAGATCTGATAATGGAGGAGAATATTTAAACAAATATGTGAAATTCTTCCTAGAGAAGCATGGAATTGAGCATCAATTAACTGTGCAAGCCAGAACAGAATGAATGTCCAAATTGCACATTAGAGAGCCAGATGTATGCTAACAGATGCAGGTCTAAACAAGCAGTTTTAGGCGGAAGCAACATCCACAGCAGTTTATCTGAAGAATTGTGTTCCCATGGTTGCCTTAAAAGACAAAAACCAATTGAAGCATGGTCTGGAAAAAAGCCTAGTGTCAGACATCTTATTTTTTTTATAAGTCACTGTTATGTACACATATCCAAAGAAAGAAGACGCAAGCTGGATTCAAAGTCCATGAATTGTATCATGCTCAGTTTTTGCCATAAGAGTAAAGGGTACAGACTCTGGAATCCAAATACTAGAAATCTTGTCAAGTCAAGAGATATTATATTTCAAGAAACAATGTAACTTAAAGAAAAGTTTGAGTTAAAAATGCAGAACAAATATGTGTCATTGGATATGCCAATAGCTGGAGATATATCTGAACCAGAGGTTACCAGTGTGAACATCCAACCACAGAAATTATCTTTTGCAAGATCAAACATTGAAAAGCCACCTAGGAGATACTATGAGGAATTTTCAAATATTGTGTTCAGTGAACATCAAAATATCCAAGATCCAAAGTCAAGAAATGACTTGTGTGAGTGAAAATCCAAAATACCCAAAGAGACTATATATAAGTAGAGCCTCATAAATATGGAAGACATTAACAACATCAAGAGTGGCAGCAGTCCCGAGTTCGTGAAGAAAGAGACTGTTGATATGAGGCCTGATTCAGATATGTACACTAATGCAATTGCATCTGTGATCCGGTACGCAGCTGCTGTGCGTAAATAAGCTAATGCATGCAGCCATCTGGAAATGTATTGAGATGCCCAATGGCAGCTTTGCAGATCCAAGCAAGTGCAGATCCTTTGACAATCGACCATCTGAGTAATCCTATCCCAGCAGAGAATGACCGCGAGAACTCGGACACTGACTCCAAGTTTTCTACGTACGGAATTGCAGTGTTATGCTGACACATGCCCCCAAAATGGACATGTTTTTGCCACCACTCTCCGTAACCACCCCCAAAAAGTCCCTGAATGTCAATCAGTTTGCAAAGAAATCGCAAAGGTATCTTGGCGCGTGCACAGTGCCACTCCGACGCAGACACAGTCAGCCGATAATCTCTTGACTGCGTAAATATCATAGTTTGCACGGTCTGTAATAGGAGTCTGACTAATATCCTTTTTGAAAAATGTGGACTAGAATTTTCAAAAATTTTGATATACGGTATTCCTGCTTATCTATCCCTCAGTTTTTTACAGGTTGCAGTAAAACTGAAAGTAAAAATTGTTTGTGTAACATTGAAAAGCTTGTAGCGAAAGGGGAATGTTGAAATATGGAGTGCACTACTGCGAAGTCTCCATGATGTTTCTTTAAGGAGGCATCAATGCCTTACCAAGATGGCCACCGTTCGGTCTACTACGCGGCCAGTGCCGTAACAGGGCTGACTAGCGCCCTGTGCTGGCCATTCCCATTAAGCGCATCACATCATGTGGAATGGGCGGGACCGCCAGCCCTGGTAAGAACAGAACCGCTAACCACATACAGTAACCGACTGGTGACCTGTATACCCCACACAAGCTCCAGTCTATAGGTGCATAACAGTGAGTACTGCTGTACACTCACATTACAGCTTAGTAAACCGGCCCACTGGTTACATACTGGGCTGTTCTGTGGCTTGAGGGATCTGCTGGTGTATTCTATTATTCTGCAATCACCATCAACAATAATACACACATATTCAACACACGGTATATATCTGTGGTCGCGACTTTTTACTCGTAGTGTGATAGACAGTCAGGAAGCGTTTGTGGGAGGTAAAGGGGAGTGGCAGCAACCTTGTCATGACCATTTCACGGGTGTATAACATTATGAGTCTGTAGTTCTGTATGCAAGAAACATGTCACTGACATCTTAGAACGGGGGCACATTCTGTGCGACCACAGGTCTACTCAGAAGAATGATAATCAAAGGATCCGCGAGCGATACTGTGTCTGTACGTAGGTGCTTGGATTCACAAAGCTGCAGGTGGGCGTCTCAATACATTCCTCGACGTCTGCGACATTTGCATATTTTCGCACATCCACTGTGTACACAGATGCAGCAGTGGCGGCACTAGTGTACAACTGTGAATGAGGCCCTCAAGTGTGTTCCAAGCACCTGTAATCACTGACTATTTTGATGTCCCCTCACTCTCATAATCTAACACAGAGGAGGAAAACAGCAAAGTTAATATAAATGAAGGGAGTTCTCTTAAACTCGTAGTGGTTTTTTTTTTTTCTGGGCAGCAGGGACAATTTCGTGCCCTTGTACAAACGAAGGGGCATGACACCTGCGGCTTGCTCGGACCCCCGTCAGGTCTCCCAGACAAGCCCATACCTAGGAAATTAATACCAGCCCCAGTACAAACCCCCTCTCGGTGCCACTGGGTGTTTTTCTCCTTTTTCACCCGCATACCTTTCCAATCGGACCAGTAAACAGGGGCAGTTACTAAAACAGCAATATGGGTGAGTATACCCCAATAAGTGTACGAAGAAGACAAACAGACACATTTGTGCAGACAGAAAATCTCGGCAATCCTGCATGCTTTGCACCTTGGTAAATGACCTTTTCTGTGTACATCATCTATGCCACACAATAATATCTCTCTCACACATTCCCTATAATCCCCCTTTTTCTCCCTTCTCGTTTTGTTCTGTGTGCGCCCCTATATAAAAACATTTTTAGCACAAAATCCCCCCGAAACTCCTCCCTATGTTTATAACTTATTTCTTCTGCTGAAGCTTTAAAAGATATCTGTTTGTTTGAGGGCAGAATTAGATGTGACCAGCGTTTTATTGTGACATAAAAACCATATTTCTTCCCCAGAAGATTAAAAAATAAAATCGGTTAATAAGAAAAGCTGTCAGCGACAGAAAATAGTTGACATAATCCGTTTATCCTGCTAGCAATAAAGATACTGGTCCTTGGGAGTCTGTCTCCTCTCTCATGTTATGTTGCCCAAAACATTATCTTCACAGCATTCTGATGGATTAAGCAGTCACATGTGAGATAGCAACCAAATGACAGATGCAAAAAAAAAAAATCTATAGATATATAATATTATTTTGGTTCTCCTCCTCCTGCTTTGCTCTCTGTTTCTTTGTCACATTTTTTCTTTAGCTGATGTTTATACCCATATTTTGTAAGGAGTTTGATGATGCTGATAGACAGGTTGTGCTAATGTATATATATGCGCTATGCATGGCTTCAATAGCATATCTGTGTGCAGCTGTTGTTATTGTGTATATTAATAGGTATATCAGTGGTATTTGCACACTGGACCCGATTTAGAGGTGGATTTTAATGCCGAGGTTTGTGGAGTTGAGCTATTATTTTTGGACTGACTCACACTGCGCATGCTCCCGATGGCATTTCAATGGTGGTTGCAGTGAGGATTTGGACGCAGTGTGATTGACAGTAAGTGAGCGTACGTGGGAGGGAACTTGGGGATGGTGAGCCAAATCGAGGCATGTCACGACCATTTTATGGGGGAGGAGCTCAGTCTGCGAATGCGTCTGTGTAAGCAGTTACAATGGCTCAGGCGGCTGACTTCCGATGGACATTCGGTGCAACCATCGAGGATCGATGGTGCAACCGATGGTCCGGCTTTGTAGGGGTCCCAGCGGCTGTGACATTTACATATTTTTGCATAACAGCTGCATACAAAGCATCCACCTCTGAATCAGGTCCACTCTATTTGATAAAAAAATATATACTGTATCTTATACTATAATATAGGGGCATATTTATTAATATGCCCCAAATGCCCCTTATTCTTTGGTACTCAAGTTGCAGTGAGTCACAGCTTTCCTACAGAATCACAATATAACGAAGGTTATTTTTTGAACTAGGGGGGGTTTATCCATAATAGCTGACCGTTTTAATTATTTCACAGGCAGAGGCCTAGTGAGAGCCAATTGGGGAAATATATTGCAACTGTGCAAACTTGGAGCTACTTGACATGTAATATAATTGAATAGCTCTGAGCGGGTTGGGTACGGGATGCCGGTGCTCGGGATCCCTGCAGTCAGAATCCTGATGCCCGCATCCCGAAAGGGTTAAAATACCGACGACAGCCGGTAAGTACCCTAACTCAACCCCTAACCTAAACCTCCTTCCTCGTACCCTGAACCTAACCCTCCAGACCCCTAGTGCCTAACCCTCCCCCTAACACTACTACTTACCGTCAGGATGTCGGCGCCGGGATTCTGACTGGTATCAGGATTCCGATGCTGGTATCCAGACAGCCGGCATTTCAACTATCTCCCACCTGTGCACTTAACTCAGGAGCTAAAACCTTGCAGTACAGTATGTCCCACAGCTAACTGAATTGCCCCCACTGAAATGGATAAAGCGGTGTCCAAAATAGCACACACAGCATTTTCCGCAACCAAGCTAAAGGGTGACGCAGAGGTGGCTTTCTGTTTGTGCGTCAGCCCCTTTGTGCCTAATAACTTTACAGTCTTGTTTTTTATTTCATTCTATTTTTTAAACTAATAATCAATCGGGATGTGGCAGTAAAGCTATGTCACCCTAATTCTAACACGGCTGGGTTCATGTGATATTACCAAAATGCAGATCTGTATCTAAGACCCTTCTCATTTGTAATAGCGGTTGTTTGCAGATGGGGGTGGGGATAGTGGGAAATAAATAATTGTAAGCAAGCTTGAAAAATGAAAATAACTTGTAATTTATACATCAATAAAAATTGTGTTGGTATTACAAAAAAAAGCTTCTCAGCATTTACAAGACACCAGTTTAATCACCTTTATCTCTCCAGAATCATAAGTGGGAAGAGAGAAAATATAGAGCCATTCTGACTTTCAGCAGGCATGTTCGTAGCTTTCCATTTAATCATGTCTGCGCTGTAGTTATGGATTTTCATTATGATTATCAATGCTGTAGCTACTGTGGATAATATTAATACCCATAGTAATGATGCATGAAGCTTCAAGTGTAATTTCTGCACTCTCCTTGTCTCCTATTAAATTGTTACCACTTCATCATTTGTGTAGAACAGCGCGTTTCAATTAATCTTAGCATATCAGCAGCCTTAAATTAATATAGATCGTGATTCATTAGCTTATCTGTGCTGTAGTCTTGGAAGATCATTTATAAAGATCTAAAAACCACAGCTAAGTGATGGCCTGCTCATTGCTCCTCTCCTGTTCAGTGTGGCTTCATTAACCAGCTCTTCTCACCAGGAAAATTCTGCAGCTTTGTGTGCTACACAAACATTAGAGCCCAGATTTACTGCTGGAATGTGTCTGCTGCAAAATCATAGTGCGGGCGTGGGATGCACCCTGTAATTCATAGAGGTGTTGCATTAGGGACCTCATTCAGACCCGGACGCTAAGTCGCGCTCGCTCACTCTGAGTGATTTTCGCCCGTCTGCGCATGCGTATAATTCGCAGTGCGCGTGCGCAAGCCAGTCGTTGGTTGCTCGTAAGCCACTGTCAGGTCGCTACTTTGAGTGACAGATTGTGCCATTTGTGGGTGGTAACAGGGGAAGGCGCTTGTAAACGAGGGGAGTGGTGTGGCGGATGCAGGCGTGTCAGGCCGCCAAAACGCTGTTTAAAGGGCGTACATAATTAGCAAACTAGCGTCATTGTACACGTCACTTGCATGTATTTCAGCCCGCACTGATCGCAGTGCTTGCGGCAGGGAAAGGCAACCTCAAGGGCTGCGAGCAGCTCCGATGGCCTTCGATGTTACCGATTAATCCTACAGTTCCCGGAGATGACGTGTGTTGGGAGTGGCAAGGGGCATCTTCATACACTTGCGAGCCAACTTGGCTGTAGCTCGCTAAGACATAGAGGGCGTCCTTACATGATGCAGAGCGAGCGCTTCATTTAAATATCCAGCTCCTTTTTGCTAGCGAGCGGCCGCATCTTGCGATCAGGTCTTGATGAGCTCCTAGGTCCACTCTGAGTTTTGCAATGTAAATCATAGAGCTCTACAGTTTAATGTGAAAAGTCTGTTTTTTTTCTGTTACAGAAATGGAACAATGTATACAATCCAGGTTTTGTATGATCATCCTGTATTAGTTTATTTTCTAGGGGCCCCAGCCAGGATATGCCATAGAAGGAGGCCCAAGAGAAAGATTTGCATGGAACTATAAATCACATCATGCGGCTCCGCCCCCTTGTTGTACAATGATACAGTGGGTGTATCCAGGAACTGGTCTACTCTCTTAGGAGTATGGGGCAGTTTAAACAAGAGGAGGGGGGCACTTGGGCAGTTTCCATATGGATATGCCTCTCTCACCAGCGTGTGCGCCAAGTAGACTTTGGCATTGTGCCAGAGTCTAATGTGCATGTACAGAACTCTGGAGAGATGGTACAGGAGCCATTTTCCTGTTTATTTCTCTACTGCCCATGCACAGATCTTTGGGGAAATAGCACCTGCGCCATTTTCCCGGTGATTACAGTGACATCGCCAGAGAGATATATATATAGGTTATGGGTGCAGGGTGAGCAGTGTCTCTAAACTGCAAAGCAAATAGAATGTTTTTTTAAAATTCTAAAGGGACGTAGCCAGCCACACCTCCCTCTATTAGGTCATGCCCCCCAGGCCGGCTCTCTACAGCACTGAGCCCAAAAAGAAGGCAGCATGTAAGTAGCAGAGTTGTCTGTCTCCACTCCCGTGTCGGCAGCTCTCTGCTCCCCCACCCTGTGTATCTATCTCTGTCTCCCCTCTGTTTTTGTTTCTCTACAGTTTTGTAAGTGTGCTTCCTCCCCATGTGTCCTTCTGCCTTTCCTCTCCCCCCAATTCATGTCTCTGCCCCACCTCCCAATACATGCCTCTGTCCAACGCATCATATGCCCATATGTGCCTATGCTTCTCCTGCCCATATATACCTCTGCCTTCCTATCATTTTCTTTCTGACTTTTTGTCCGCTTATATCATGTATCTCCCCATCCCATCTGTCTCCCCTCCTTCCGTCTGCCCCCACTTGTCACTGTACTCTTGTTCCACACCTTCTCCTCACACATCTTCCACTTCTCTTCTCTTTCTTCATGGCTTTCTATCCTCCTCTTCTAGATATTGTAGGTAGAACCACAACTCATGGTGGCTGATCAGAAGTGGCGTGGATGACCAAAAGCACCATCATGTCCAACGCTAAATAAGTGAAGCTGAGGATAAGTACAATGTGACTTTATTAAATCATCAGGGTCTTTTCTCACTTCAAAGGGTTACTCGCTAGTGCTAGTTTTTGCATGGGGAAGCCTATGTAACAAGCATCATGGCAGTACATGTTCCATTACAATATATTACAAATAAGCTTTGAATAAAGCATTTTTTTGTGTAATCTGTATGGGTCTTTAAATTCATTTATATTGTTTCGGAGCATAATGGGAGCTCTAATAGCATCTGGAGAGGTTTCAGTGTTGCATAAGGTGCATGTGTCACACCAGTACTGTGGGGGGGCATTATAACATGTGCCTTCTTTCCTGGGCACCAGGGCTGAACACCACACATTGGCGCTCATTGGGCAGTTGGAGGTAGCAGGATCGAGGAGCAGTGTAAGGCTAAGGGAGGGGGGGGAGGGCCTTGTATGTTTCACTTGTACTGGGCCCCACAGATTCAGATGGCAGCCCTGACTGGCGCTATGCATGTAAATGTTACTATATATGGATTCTTTGTTTATTAAAGTTGCTATTTGTTTAAAAAGAAACTGTCTTGCCACAAGTACATCAGATGCCTAAGACCAGTGCATCCAATAAGTGACTGTATTTGCAAAATGGTGATGATGTATTATTGTTCTGCTTCACATCTTCTATTACAATCTGCTAATGCTCTATGAGAATACTGGACATTAGCCATTTCTTTTATTTGCGTAAAAAGTAATCATACTTGCCTGGCACGGTCGCATATGATGTGACCGCGCCAAGCTTGACTTTCCCTGATATGGTCACATCTGATGCAACAGTGCCAGAGATGCCTGCCGGTGGCTGCTGGCCTCTTTACACCTGGCTGGTCCCTCTGTTGCTGCAGCAACCTCACCCAAGCCTCCTCCTGCCGGCTGGGCTATAGATGGGCAATTCTAAAAGGATCGCCCATCCGCGGCTGGTAGTAGACAATCTTCCTGAACTCAAGGGCCTCGGTAACCTGTGGCTTCCCTTCTCTCCCCCAGCTACAGTCAGGGCAGCTATGATTAGTAATCTTGATAGGATCGCCCACTAGGCAGAGCTGACTGCACTGCAGCAGCCCCTCTCCCAGTCAGCAGTGATGGGCGATCCTCAGAATTGCCCAGCCCCTGCTGCGCGCTGCTCTTCTTGCAGGACTCTGAAGTCCTTCAAGAAGTGTACTGTAAGTAAAATTTTTATATAGTTAATAAATATATATTTACGGTGTGTGTATATACATTTTTTTTATTGCTCATTTAAAAAATCCACAATTTTGGGGACATTTTTATTGAATAATTAGATTTTTTTTATGAGCAAATGATGTAAATAACAACTATTTAACCCTGTTATTTGTTTCATTTTAATGATAACTGCAACAGTATATCTGATCCATTTACATATTGTTACTTGCGTAATTAAGCTTTCAATATGGAGAAGATGGGAGGAGCCCACAGGACCAAAGGCCAGCAACTGCAGAAGAGAAGAAACCAAGAAGGTGAGGATGGGTATGAAGAAAAAAAGGATCAGCATAGAGTAGGTAGTGGGATCAGGATAGAGAATAGGAAGAGGAGCAGCACATGGTGGGAGCAGCCTGGAGAATGGAGCGAGAGCAAGATGGAAAGGAGGAAGAGGAGAAGTGCATTTGGGAGCAGCATGGAGAAGAGAGAGGAAGCAGGACTGAGAATGGAGGAAGACATGGTGGGGGCAGCCTGGAGAAGGGAGTGGGACAAAGATGGAGAATGGAGGAAGAGGAGCAGTGCATGTGGGGGAACCATGGAGAAGGGAGTGGGAGCAGGATGGAGAATGAGGGAGGAGTAGCGCATGTGGGGGGAGCATGGAGAAGGGAGTGGGAGCAGGATGGATAAATAATGTAGAAAGAGGAGCAGCACATGGTGGGAACAGCTTGGGGAATGGATCGGGAGCAAGATGGAGAATGGAGGAAGAGAAGCAGTGCATGTGGGGGGAGCATGGAGATGGAAGAGGGAGCAGAACAGAGAATGGATCACGATGAGTACATGTGGAAGCAGCCTGGAGAAGGGAGTAGGAAAAGGATGGAGAATGAAGGAAGAGAAGCAGCACATGGTGGGAGCAGCCTGGATCGAAGTGGGAGCAGGATGGAAAATGGAGGAAGAGGAGGAGTACATTTGAGAGAAGCATGGAGAAGAATGAGGGAGCAGAATGGAGGACAAGCAACAGTACATGTGGGAGCAAAATGGAGAAGAGAGAGGGGGCAGGTTGGAGAATGGAGGTAGAAGAGCAGCACATGGTGAGAGCAGCATGGAGAAGGGAGTGGGAGCAGGATGGAGAATGGATGAAGAGGGGCAGTGCATATGAGAGCAGCACTTAGAAGGTAGCAGGAGCAGGTTGGAGAATGGAGGAAGAGCAGCTGGGAGCAGTCTGGAGAAGGGAGCAGGAAGAGGAGCAGCACATGGTGGAAGCAGAGAGGGAGCAGGGTGGAGAATGGATGAAGAGGAGCAGCACATGGTGGAAGCAGGGAGGGAGCAGGTTGGAGAATGGATGAAGAGGAGCAGCACATGGTGAGAGCAGCATGGAGAAGGGAGTGGGAGCAGTCTGGAGAAGGGAGCAGGAAGAGGAGCAGCACATGGTGGAAGCAGAGATGGAGCAGGATGGAGAATGGATAAAGAGGAGCAGTGCATGTGAGAAGGTATTCATAGTAAAATCTGCACTTAAAAATTATAATGCATTTTTTTGCTTATTTTCACCATCTCACTTGCTATGTGCAGGAATAATATGATAGTCCAACAAGCCTACCATTATCTCAAAACCTACCCTGTTAAATTAAGGGACTTTTCTTTTCAACTTGACCTAAGTCAAAATCTGATGAAAAATCGACCTAAAACCTGAACTTTGTCCAAAATCGAACTTCGGACCAACACTTGTGTGAGAAGCCACCCTGTATACTGGCACCTGTCATTTTGGACATCAGCACTTTACTCTCCATTTGGAGCACTGCGCTTTGGACTTGGAACTTTGTGTAATACCTGCAGTGCCGGCCCTTATGAGGCTGCATCCATTTGCGTTGGAACATTGCTGACTGTGACACCACCGCTAATTAAGGATCCTCACTATCTTGATACAAGCTGGTAATATACTCACAATACAGCTGGATTTCTTGCCACTTTTGAGTGACTCTCTGTCCGGTGCATGCCATCCCTTTATGCTGAAGTATCCAGTGCCTACAGGTTATATCAGACTGCTTTGTTTTATTCATCTAATGATGTTCTACACCAATAATTGATATTCTTATTGGTTTTTTTTTACTCAGTACTGGGTTTTTATTGTTTATTTGATATTTTATATATTATCTCATTTATCATTTCATATTATTAAATTGTGTATATTGTTTATCATCAGCGCTGCTTATTGTATGTTTGTACTGTTATGCAAGAGGTTGACTACCTCCTTTCCAGCAGCTGCTTAGAAAATTGACACATGACAGCGCCCTTTATACGATATTCTTTATAGTAATTTTCTCATATAAAACAAACAGCATTAGTGACCACCATGTACTACAGACAGCATTAGTGACTGCCATATACTACAGATAGCATTAGTGACTACCATAAACTACAGACAGTATTAGTGGCATTGCAGTTGGGGCAGCTGCAACTCCAGATCCCCTACTGGCACCCCATTCACTGTCACCTGAGGCATTTGCTTAACATGCCCCCCTTCTCCTCAACTGCACCCCAGTCCCCATTGAAACCTATGGGGACTGCTTTGCCTTCAGAAATGAAGGAAATGTGGTAGATATTGGAGATATCTGCTGCAGTCCCCTTCTTCTTAACTCCTAGGGATTTCGAGGGATATTCTGAAAATATACTTAATAAATAGGGATTTCGGAGGAAATTCCCAAAAAGTACTTTAAAAAATACAGCATGCCCCATTGACTGTTGAAGCATGCAAGCAGCTTTGCAATTCCGTCCTTGCAAATATGAAAAAGCAGCAGAAGGTGTCTGACACCCCCTGCTGCATTTGCGATCCCAGTACTGCGTCCGGGGTCGCAGGCTGTGGACGGCTGTGGACGGCGCCGTCTAGCTGAGTTAGCCTCAGGTTATGCAGGCTGGCTTGCTTGCGAGGCCAGGAAACTGCATCCGTGGCCTTGCCACTCCCAGAAAATTGGGCCGACATGCCTCCGTTTCTGGGAACGCCGGCCGCCCTCGCCCCTTAAATGTCCTTGCCTTTTAATCAGGCAGAGGCATAGCAGCGGCTGCCTGCAATCACACAGGACCTGTTCTGCACAGGCATGGAATGGGCCCTGAGCAAGAGCAGATACCCGGTAATCTACATTTAGCATTGCATGCCCCATTGTGGCCTATATCTCCCATACTAGCCCGCACATACAGGGCACCCTTGTTTGAAATAGAGGAGTCTCCACTTTCTAACTATGTGCCTCCTTAGTACTTATTGTCTGGTTATCAGACAATGACTTTCACTGGAAAATTTAACAATTCTTCCTGTAAAATATTCATATACAAACAGATCCTGCAGAATTTTTTAGCTATATTCTTCATTTGTCTGCACAATATACGAGGGAGCTCACAAGTAAAGATTTGGTGTAGAGTCATTCACTGTCCTTTCTACTTTTCAGGAAATTAAAGTGTTAAACGCTCTAATATGTGCTCCAATTTGAATGCCTGGATTGAAAACAAGCTGTTCAGTGCAACCCGGTGACATTTTAACCCTATCATTTCCAGTGCACACAGGTTGAAATAAAAAGTACAGTGATCCTGTAAACCTGTGTTTGTACCCTCAGCTGTATAGTCATCTCATTTGCTGCTTATATACTGTACATTTAATAATTGCAGCACAAACAAAAAAACGAAAGAAAACTCTGTAAAAGCTGTGATAGTGAATAATGTATTCTAATTGCATTTCTTCTTTAAGACCATGCTCATTCAGAAAAAATGGTGACGAGGAAATATTACACCTGTGATGTGTTTAAAATGACAATTATTCCTCTCAGTTGCATCTGAAGCCTGTAACTCAGCCGCGAGCAAGGAGCTTGTGAGGAAGTGACTTTATGGGTCTAGGTAAAATATTGTCTGAAATTTGTCTTGTGCCACAAGATAATGTCACTTCACTAACAGCTGTGTGTCATTTGTGCATGAACTAATGGGCCACAGTGGCGAAATATATTCACAAGGCGATATTGTCAGCCAACACAGGGAGTGCCTGTCTTTATGTTGTATCGCCCATTAACTCTCTCCAGCCTGAGTTACAAACCTTTCAGTGTTGACTGTGATACATTGTAGTTGTTAACCTCACATATACCGTATAATAACAGAAATAATGTGATTGATATAACAGGGATCCAGACACATACAAATAGAAGAATAGCAAGTAAATTATTGATAACAAAGGTTCAGGGGTTAACCTGAGGTCAAGCCCCCGGCAGTCACAATTTCTGGAGGATAAAAGATGTGTCTGCCAAATTGGATGTGGCATTGTAAGGGCTACAAGAGATTTGTTGGGCTCCATTATTACGGGTCTGTAGCCACCTGAGTATTAAAGTGGATGCAGCCCATTGTCAGAACTGCGGCCCGCTGCAGAAGGGGGCATGGCTCTGCTATCCTAGTTAAACTTCCCCGGCAGATCCTGCCACCCAGATAGACAATTTGTACACCCCTATCCATTTGGCACTCTTACCAGAGTGAATAAGGGTATGGCTTGGGTATATATCATGGCATGTTTTAGGCAGATTTGTGCATATTTTATTTATATGGCTAATCTAGGAAAGTTGGGATCTGCAATGGCTGATGTTATTACAAGGTCAGCAACTCATAGTTCATCATCACCGGAGTCGTGTAGGAGAACTCAGGATAAGCAATCCTATAGATCTACTAAATATACTAATATATGGTCTGTCTGCATGTATCTATCTCTCCATCTCCGCACATACAGATATATGACAAAGAGTTCCATCCCATTTGTGGATGAGCCCTGTGTTTGGTCATTGGCCAAATCAATATGCGTATCAAGTATACACATATACCTGTATATATACATATAATTCTATTCTTCTTCTTACACCTCTGTCCGCCTCTCAATCACATTGTCTATTCTTTATCTCACTCACTCTTCATTTCCTAACTCCTTATTTTATTATAGCCTCAATCTTCTTCTTTATCTCCACCTCATTTCCTCATCATCATCATATAATGGGTGTCACCCACTTATCAATACTTTTCTCCGCTGCTGGTCCTGGAGTATGTTGTGTCTTCAACAGGCAGTGATGCGCAGGGTTTGGCTGAAAGGTAAAGACCTATGGAACCTCCTGTATACAGGGGTAAAATGACAGGGCAGCAATAACAGCAGCGCCCCCTGCAGCCACCTGGGTTGTCTGTCTACTTCTCTCAACGTGAAGTGTTAAAACTATTATGAGCCTCACTCCACATTTATTGATGCCTAATAACCTACTATAAATCATAAGGCCTTTGGGAGATCTTTTCGGCCTCTAGTGGGGGAGCGAGGCCAAGCGTGTGGGGGCACTGCCATGCCCTGTTGTGACTATTGGGGCTCTACTTCCAGCACCTCTGGAGGGCACATCACCACACTATCTTGGGTGCATGGTTGCACCTCCCCATCACATTTCCAATATGGTAACTACTGCTGCAACCTGCACTGAGCTCAATTGCCATATTCAAACTCACTCAATACTAGCTGAGGCCCAGTTTAATTCAGCACACGGGGGTCCATTCATCATGCTAATTATTGGGGGCCGGGACCTAATCTCCCCCTCCCGTAGCCTAACCCACCTTCCCCTGCATCTGAACCTTAACCCTCCTGGCCGCAGCCTAACCCTAATTTTGAATTCCATCAATGTTGACATTTTACTTGTCTGGGAATGTTGACACACTGCCTGTCACCATTTTAACAATTTTTAACAATGACAACATCATAACTGTCGACATCATTGTGATGTCGACTTTATTAATATCGATACGGTCAACCTTTTGACTACATCACTTTATATAGTATATTGTTTGTCGTGTTAACATCTTTTTTACAGAACCAATAAATAAAAAAAACTAAACATTTTAATGGTAGGTATGATGTAATGCAAACTTAATGTCAGCAAACACAAAGAAGACAGACAAGACAAACAAACACTGCAAAATAAAACCGACACTAACACTACATTCCTCACAAACACACTACAGGCACACACAAATAAACACTGACAAGACGGAAAATAAAAATAACACTAGACAAAAAATAAGACAAAGGGGCAGATGTACTAAGCTCTGGAAAGCGATAAATTGGAGAGTGATAAACTGCCAACCAATCAGCTCCTGTCATTTTTCAAACACAGTCTGTAACATGACAGTTAGGAGCTGAGTGGCTGGTAGTTTATTATTCTCCAATTTATCACTTTTCAGAGCTTAGTACGTCTCCTCCAAACTTTGAACTCAGACAAGATTACACAAAAAAAGCCAAGCCTACTTTCAGAAATCATAGTAACACTCACCAAACTTCTCTAACAAATCACCTGTCACCGCTACAAGAAGGGGGGGAGCGGGTAGTGATAACCCGAGGGCCCGGGTCCGCCGCCTCCCTCCTCTCTGACTAAGAGGCACAACAGTTGGGTTTTTTTTTTTTGTAAGGAGGTATGGCCATGCCCCCTTCAATTAGGCCAGGCTCTCTATGGCCCTACTCACCTACTACCTTCAACCACCGAACTACAACCTCACCGTGGGGCAATGCTTGTTTATAGTGGAGTTTTTTTACGTAGAAATTGCATGTTTTACCCTATAGAAAACCACCAGGGAGTGTTGATCAATTTGTGGTTTGTTTTGTGGTTGGTTTGGTTGTCTATTTTCATCAGAATTGTCTAAACCGCCGACAAAACCGATTGACATCGCCGTCGATTTTCAATTGACACTGAAGTCCGATGGATAGTAAATACACATTTTATAGACACAAACACGCCATCTATATCTGTTAGTTTCATATTAGATTTGGTCAAAATACATTTAATGGGGCACAATATATTAATTACATACGTCTTAAAGGATTACTAAATGTAATTTATGTTTTTTTATATAACTCTTATTATATATATATATATATATATATAAATATATATATATATATAAATATATATATATATTTAATATAAATATACACACACACACATAAGTGTGTGCGTGTATACTGTACTAGGCACATTTTCACAATTACATTAAACTGACAAAACAAAAAATAAAATATAGAAACGGGAGCGCTTAGACATGTCTGCTTATTTAAAACATGTTTTTACTTGATAAAAATCAACATTAAAATACATTCAACACATGAAAAACAGATGGAAAGATACTGTATTATAAACTGATTACATTTATCTTATTTTAAATAATATTGCACACAGCCACCAATATATAACACAATATAAGCAATCTCTGTTGATGATGGTTAAAAACTTGATATGTCAGTATTAATAGGTTCATGCATGCATAAATGGAGAGTTAATAGTAAACCAGCTTGTATTGATACAAAAGATAGTTTCAACAAATGCGATCCACATTAAATAGGGCAGCACTGAAACAATGGTGATTATAACCGAGGTGGTTATATTGGACGCACACCCGACGGGGAAGGTAACGCTCTATAGGGGGAGCTAAACAATACCCCTATATGTGTTAAAGTGTACCTTTCTCAAAAGGTCATATTCGGTACGCTTCCATTCAATTGTTTTAATTATATTCCAATAAAGTGTAAATGATTTTATACTATGGTGGCAACCCTCTTTTTGTTTTACATGGACACATACCATAAGAAGTCTGCATAAAAGAGAAGCCACATCTAAAGAAGGGAATGGGATATAATTGAAAATTTCTTGGAGTGATGAATCTGCAGTGAACTGGTTATATTTTTATTTTTATTTTTTAAAGGATTCTTTGATATAATTTCATAAGGATTGTCTTGTATATCCACATGCACAGTGGTATATTACAGCCACCTACGTGGACTTACTGAACAGTGACATTCTCACTTGTTTATAAACAAGATTATCGTGGATACGGAGACTGTTACTTCTTTGAACTATTACTATATTCTAGAGTTAAAAATCAAATTCCTATTAGGAGCGCATAGAAACATTTTTGTTTGTTTGCAGCTTGTATTGATGTTAGTAATAAAGTCATGCACTCCGATAGAATAAAGCTTAATCCACAGATCGTAGGTACATCACAAAACCACAATTTTGTTAAAGAATAGTCTTTTACCTCTACCTATAAACAGGGAGGATAGTAATCGTGGCTTGGAGAAATCCTTACCTCTACCCTCGTGACGGGGAGGAACTGACTAAGTTTTTGATCACTGACAACCAGCTACACTGTGG
Source organism: Taudactylus pleione (assembly GCA_031769625.1). Taxonomy (NCBI): domain Eukaryota; kingdom Metazoa; phylum Chordata; class Amphibia; order Anura; family Myobatrachidae; genus Taudactylus; species Taudactylus pleione. Next base: position 4,800,071 of record JAUIMM010000141.1, on the reverse strand, counting down.
GGGTCATTCAGACCCGGTCGTTAGCGCCGATGCGCTTGGACCGGATCGATGGCCCCCCACAGAGCATGCGCACGACGGCGCTGTCGCCGTCGTGCACATGCGTGAGACCCGCTACGACCGACAGCGCTGGTCGTAGCGGGTCTCGATCCAAAGGGGGTGAGCTGTTGATGTTGATTGACAGCTCGCCCCGTTTGGAAGGCGGGCCGGGGGGGTGGGTGGCAGCCCCAACGGAGGCGTTCCCATGGGAACACCTACCGTTTGGGGGCAGCCCCACTGACATCACTAGTGATGTCAGTGGAGAGCTTCCGGCTCAGACAGAGCCAGAAGCTCTCCGGGGCTTACGACAAGGGAGACCCTACCCTAAGGTCTCGTCGTAAGCCACGATGGTCGCGATGGTCTCTTACCATCGCGACCATCACCAGAGCGGTCGTTAGAGCTGTGGGTGTTAACCCACAGCCTAACGACCGCAACCGAGGCGGCCGGTCAGGATGCAAGTGGCCGCCCAGTTTCTGAGCGACCGCTTGCATCCTCCGACCGCCTCTGAATGAGGCCCTGTGTGCTGTTGACTATTTGCTGACAATGTCTGCCCAGCAATTTTTCAGCACCAAGTCCCAGCACAGAGGGACCACCGATCCCGGTCCACGGCCTGTCCAATCGGCCCAGGTGGAGACAAACTAATCGGCGTCCGTTGTGTTGTGCAGGCTAGCGGCTAACGGAGTCAAGCTCACAACTTTTGCCATATATTAGGCAGCAAGTGAGCACTCAGTTCTTGAAGTTGATGTGGTGGAAGCAGAAAAAATGGAAAAGAGTAAGAATGTGAGCGACTTTGGGCCAGATTGGGATGGCTAGACAACTGGGTCAGAGAATCTCCAAAATGGCAGGTCTTGTACAGTGTTTCCAGTATGGAATTGTTAGTACCTACGAAAAGTGGTTGAAGAAAGGACAACTAGTGAACCAGCAACAGGGTCATGGGTATCCAAGGCTCATTGATGCATGTGGGGAGCGAAGGCTAGCCCGCCTGGTGCGATCCCACAGAATAGCTTCTGTAGCACAAATTGCTAAAAAAGTTAATGCTGGCTATGAAAGAAATGTGTAAGCACACACAGTGCATCACAGCTAGCTGCAAAGTAGCTGACTGGTCAGAGTGCCCATGCTGACCTCTGTCAACTGCCGAAAGTGCCTACAATGGGCACGTGAGAGTCAGAACTCGACCACTGAGCAATGGAAGAGGGTGGCCTGGAGTTATGAGTCATGTTTTCTTTTACATCATGTGGATGACCGGGTATGTGTGGGTTGTTTACCTGGGTCTTGCTATTCATGTGGATGTTATTTTGAGAAGTACCACCTACATAAACATTGTTGAAGACCAAGTACACAACTTCATGGCAATGGTATTCCCTGATGGCAGTGGCCTCTTTCAGCAGGATAATGTGTCCTGTTACACTGCAAACAGCTAATGAATAGAAGAACATGAGAGTTCAAGGTACCTCCAAATTCCCCAGATCTCAGTCCAATCAAACATATGTGGGATGTGCTGGAAAAACAAGTCCGAGCCATGGAGGCACCACCTCGCAACTTACAGGACTTCTGCTAACGTCTTGATGCCAGATACCACAGGACACCTTCAGAGGTCTTGTGGAATCCATGCCTCGACAGGTCAGAGCTTTTTTGTCTATTTACTTAGAGATATATACAGTATGAGTGTAACATGCTGCAGAACAGTAAAAGTACAAATGATGGACATAGTTGGCTAGGTATAAACACTGTGGTCATTTCCTGCATATTATTCAGCTCAGTAACATACAACTTTTCATACATTTCTAATAATGTGTTTACTTACCTTACATCAGGGATATCCAAACTAAGGCCTTTGGGCCAAATGTTACCTGCTGCAATTCAGCCGACTAACTGGACCACAGTTTGGACATTAGAGTTGTAGGTGAGCACTTAATGGGGGTTACAACCAGGTCTAAAGCGGGTGGCCCTAGTTGTGATGTAGGCGACAAACATACAGCCTGTCATTGTGGAACAAACAGCTTTACAGCCCAAGATGGAGAAAAGCGTGGCATCATAGCAAGTATCTCTCCCCTTTACATACTTGCCTGACCCTACTGCCAACTTTCCTGTCCCGGCTCCTCTACTTTCCAAATCTCCGCTGCCCGCTGCACACTCTTCTACTTGTACTGCCAACTTTCCTGTCCCGGCTCCTCTACTTTCCTAATCTCCGCTGCCCGCTGCACACTCTTCTACTCGTACTGCCAACTTTGAGATATCTGTGCATAAAAGAGGCAAAAGCTGTTCACTTCTTTTCAACTGGGGTCCTAATGATGAAATGAGAAATCATGCAAAATAATGATGAGTTTGTTTGGTCCTTACACATATGTGATCAGATTCTCTGTAATGAAATACAATAAGAATCACGGTTGGAGGATGAAAAATCGACAGTAAAAAGCTTGACAAGCAAAACGTTGACCAGGCAAAAGGTCAACAAGTACATATTGTCAACACACAAAAGGTCGACATGGATGTAGGTACATAAGGTCAACATGGGAATGGTCGCCACATGGTTTTTTGTTTAGTTTTTTTAGGGTTAGGCACTTACCGGAGGGTTAGAGCTAGGCTCTAGGAGGGAGGTTCAGGCACTGGTAGGGACAGTTAGGGTTAAGCACTTACAGGAGGGTTAGGCACTAGGAGAGACGGTTAGGCACTTACTACGACGGTTGGGGTTGGGCTCTAGGACAGAGAGTTAGGCACTAGGAGGGATGTTTGGGGTTAAGCACTTACTGGAGGATAGAGGGGCACAGTAGAGGGGCACTAGCAAGGACAGATAGGGCTAGGCACTTACTACGACAGTTAGGATTAGGCACTAGGAGAAACGGTAGGATAAGTCACTTACCAAAGGGTTAGGTTTAGGCACTAACCGGGGGTTATGGTGAAAATTAGGGTTAGAAAACAAAAAGGTCTCGAACATTTTTTGTGTTGACCCTTCTCATGTCAACTTTTTAACCTTGTAAACCTTTTGTACCTGTCGACCTACATCCATGTCAGCCTTTGTACCTGTTTGCCTTTTGCCCCTGTCGATCTATTGACTGTCGATCATCTGGTGTCAACCTATGTACTGTTGATCTATTACTCCTCACCTAAGAATCACTTGATTTGAAATGTAACTGATGCCCATCTCCATGACGTGTTGCGCTTTGCAACCACAAAGCTCTTGTTTGGCATCCAAAGTCACAACTCATTTGCCCGCACAACTAACAGCATCTCATCACAGTGAGTAAAATTGCAATCTAAAATAATTACAAATATTTTTATTTCAACTTCAAGATATTTTTATTAATTTTAGTATTTTTTAGAATAAGATTTACCCAGCAAAGAACCCTCATCTAATTGCTGGGAGGCGAATTGTGAGAATGAAAACAATTGAGCAAAAGTCATTATATTAATATAGCACTCCAAGATGCATAGGTTACCTGATCTGCCCAGTTCTATATTGCATCATATTGGCCCCGGCCCTCCCCTTACACCTACAAATCATGGTATTATGCTATACGGGGGTGGAGCTCCAATCACAGACCATCAGTAGAGGGGTTTCTAGGTACTTAGGAGTATATGTACTAAGCCTTGGAGAGAGAAAAAGTGGATAGAGATAAAGAACCAACCAATCAGCTCCTAACTGTCACTGCACAGGCTGTTTGAAAAATCACAGGTGCCGATTGGTTGATACTTTATATCCATACACTGTATCTCTCTCCATGGCTTAGTACATAAACCATCCACTGCGCTCACCACTGTCCTGTGCTGCTTTCCTAAATATTATTTCTGATGATCCAATAATCCAACTTTCCAAAGAACTGTTCCTGATTCCAATATTCCTATAAACTACAGTAGTAGATGCCTTGTTACATTTATTATTTACATCTATGTTTGCTTGGGCCTGTACTATCTATCTATTTATCTAGATATTTACATTTACATAGTGCTACTTTATTTATTGACAATTTTGCAGTTACAACTACGTAGTTGAGTAGAGTGAATGTCATTTTGCACTGTGCCAGTGAAAGAATAGGAAGAGCACGGAATACAATCTCTCTCTCTCTCTTTCTGTATCTCTCTCTTTCTCTCTCTCTGTTATATTTCTCTTTTCCTTCCCCCTTTTCTGTCTTCCCCCGGCCAGAGTTCATTATTTTTCTTTCTTGTCACTCTGTGTGATAGCTTGGACAGAAGAGCAGAGAAAGAAGCATCACAAGGCCTTAATCTGCTCTTTAATGCCTGACTTCAGAGGCACCATTTATCTTGCTAGTGCAGCAGGGGTCTCCGGCAATTTTATCTCTAATAATATATTGATGGATTAAAAGGGTCAGACCGGAGACGAGCTAGAAAAATTGCTTATTGACATCAAAATACAGTGCCCTCAACCTGATAAACATAGAGGGGGGCCGTGTATGTCCTTTCTGGGTCCTGACGCTTCTAGAGGAAAAAAAAACAAAAAAAATGTATTTTACAGCTCGGACTGGTTAGTATTAATCTGAAAGAGCAATGCTGTAAACTGTCTGATATGTATACAAAGTCGCATCCTGTGCATTTTATGCCACGTATAGGCACAGTACTACATTTGTCACACTGGGCTCAGAGTGATGCAACAATATAACAAAAAGTGACACAACTGCAGTGCATGCAGAATAATTGTGTGTGATTCCATCAGAATCTAGATTTCTTCACCACTTTACAAGTTTAGATACCTGAAAGTGCGACCTGACCACAAAAAAAAGTTACAAGATGTGAAATAATAAAACCTCATATGTGAAAAAAAAAATGCATTATTGTTCATTTCTGGGCACGGGAAATGTTATTTCTACATCTTCTCACACATCGTTGTCTCTCTGCACTTTTTCACTCTTGTTTGCCCATTGGCACATGGAATTGTTCATCAAGAAGGCTGTGACTGCAGATGAGCAAATTTTCGCGCTCTCTAGTTGATCGAGTTGGGTGACTAAGGGGCTGATTCAGCAAGGAACGCAGTTGCTAATACGCACGCAATCGGCCGATTGTTGCGTACTGCGCATGCATCGCAATGCATGAACCGGCTGCTACGATCGGGACTACAATCGCAATGACTACACAGACCTACCGCAGAGTGAATGACAGGAAGTGCCGTTTGTAGGTAATGATGGGGGGGTGGTCGGCGAAACACAGGTCTCGCAGTGCGTTTGAATGCTGTTGCAGGGGCATGCATAAATTAGCACTGCGATGCCTTACGCAGCTTGAGGACTCATAGCGTACTATGAATTTAGCAGTTTCTGAGTAAGGTCAGAGCTTGTGCAAGTGTGCGTGAGGCTGCGATGGTACTCCATTGTACTGATGGTTTTGTAGTCTTAGTGTATATTACAGATGTGTGTAAGGTAAAGTGGGCATAGCGATTGCAATGGATTAGCATATTTTCGCAGTTGAACTGCGTGCGTAATCGCTATTTCATTTGCAGTTGCGATCGGTAGTAAATCAGGCACTAAATTGGAATGGGGGACAGAAGCAGTGAATAGCCTGATTCCATGCCAAAATGTGAAAATAGCGAACTTCAAGGTGTGGTAACTGCGCATTTTATGAGGTCGTGCCTGGTCTCCATTCCAGGAAACAGAGGCGTGTCGCTTCCGTTTTCCGGGAGGGGCAAGGTCAGGGTCTGCATCGATGAACACAGATTCCTGGCCTGTTGCGTGACCAAGCACCAGCCAGGCTGTGGGAAACTTCTGCTCCTGCAGCCTGAATAAAGGAGCAACCATCAGTCGCGATGGTCGTAATGGTGTTGATCACAGCGCTGGGATCGCAAATGCTGCAAGGTGTCTGACATCACCTTGTGCATTTGCATCTGAGATGGCCAAATTTGCACAGATGCTTGTGTGCGGCTCTGCAAATCCATCCATCTCTGGAGCAGGTCCTATAGGGGAATAGGGTTTTTATTTGAGGTTAAGTGAAGCAGATTGCACGTTGGTCCAGTTAGATTGCTATGGTAAAAGTGATTAGTAGAGCTGTATAATCCAGTTACACCGAAATTTGGATGGGGGTCAGAGCAATAGTGATGTTGCTGCTATGTGGTCCTGAGACTACAAGGTTAGAAAGGCTCTGCTCCCCAGGTGTTCCCTTAACCTGCATTGCCCAGTGCCATAGCAAAATTGAGGTAAAGTTATGCCACTCTAGCCTCCTGTAGCCCCACTGACCACAAAAAAGCAGACTAGGGACCACTTGCTCAGATCAAGAGTATGTCCGGCACTTGGGCAGAAAAGCCCCAACTGTTCACACACATACTGTACCCTGCTATGTCCTCATACATATGACGTACAAGATACTGTAAAGGTGTAGCAAGACTCATGTTTTCAGGAGTATAAGACCACCAATGAAATATGTGCAAATTGTATACAGTATTTTAAACATCTATAAACAAATGCAACACAACAACATCTGATCGGTAGGAGGAGGAAAAAGTAAGAAGGGAATGACTAAAGAAAGAGGAGAAATCAGGATGATAGAATAAAAGGAGAATGGTGGTAGAGGGTGAAAGAAAAAGCAAGGAGAAAAAAGGAGGATGATGGAACAGAAGGAGGAGGAGGATGAAGGAAGAGGAAGAAGGATGATGATGACATAGGAGGATGAGGATGAAGCATTAGGAGGGAAGTAAAAGATAAAGTAGTATGAACAAAGAAGGCAAAGGTGACTCCATTCCCTTGCTCTCACTCTCAGGACATATGATTTTATGACTGGGCCATGGTGAGTGCCATATATAGTGAAAATTGTGTTGCCTACTCAGTGGTCCACTGTAGTGGAGTTAAGGGGGTAGCTCTGACATGCGGTTGAAGCAGAGAGGAAATGCAGCTGCATGCAGGTACCTCAGAGAGAGAAGTAGATGTGCTGACATGTAAACTACCCTCAGCTGTGTACTGTGTGTGTCAATCTCACTGGAGTAGGTAGAGGAAACCTCTGTAAAGTGCAGCCTGAGTATAGTCTGGGCATATGAATGTGGAAAGTTATATGGCCATCTCTTTGCATTTTAGAGTGTTCAATTGAATACTCTCATAATTGTACAACTGGCACTAGTATGTTCTCTGTATTGTCTAGTGGTCACTAGGATGCTCTTTTTATGTGGCTGTCACTGTAATGCTTTCTGTATTGTATAGTATGACAGTGACAAGAAATCATGGTCATTCCCAATCCTGAAGTGCTGTGTAATATGCTACCATTAGTATGCTTGGGATGCAGTCAGGAAGCCAACGATCAAAATGCCAACCGCCGGCTTCCCGACTGTCAAATCCCGGCAGGGTACTAATGACAAGCGTCGAAATCTCGACAGCCATGGGTGGGGGGGGGTTAGGTTAGGGGCTCCCGGGGGGAACTTAGGGTTAGGCATCCCCCCAGGAGGGTTAGGTTAGGGGAAGGGGGGTTAGGGTTAGGCACCCCCGTGGGGAGCTTAGGGTTAGGCACCCCCCCGGGAGACTTAGGTTTAGGCTGCAGGGACGGCGGGGTTAGGTTTAGGCACTTAGGGGGGTTTAGGGTTAGGCACTGGGGTGGAGGTTAGGGTTAGGCATCCCTAAGGGGGGTTACGAGGGGGGGTAGGGTTAGTAATACTTACTTAATTCCCCTGTCGGGATTTTCACTGCTGTCGATCTGCTGGTGTCGGGATTTGAACCGCCGGCCTTACAACCGGCGATCATTCATCCTGATTCCGTATGATCTCTGTTTTGTATAAGTTACCAGGGTTCTCTCTGTACTACAGTATAAGGCGATTGCTGTCTGCTTTGTAATATATCAGTACAAAGCTATATGCATTGTATGGTCATCAATTGGATGTTTTCTGTATTGTGTGGTGATCATTGGGGGTGATTTCTGCACTGTTTAAAATATTCTAGGATACTCTCTTTATAGTATAGTGGTAACTAGGTTACTTTCTGTATTGCATGGAAGTCACAAGGAAACTGTCTTTATTGTATTATATAACGGACATTAGGATATGCTGTGTGTTGTATGTTGATCACAAGGATGCTCTTTATGTTGTATGGTAGTCACTATGTTGCTCTCTGTATTGTATATTGATTACTAAGATGCTCTCTCTATTACATGGTGGTCAATAATATTCTCACTATGTTATATTAAGGTAACTAGGATTCTCTTCTTTATGTGGCAGTCTCTCTGTGATATGTCTGTTTACTAGTATGATCTTTGTATTGTAGATAGGACATTAGGATGTTCTCTGTTATTTATGGAAATCCCTTATATGTTCTTCATACTGTATGGCTGACACGTTGATGCTTTCTGTATTGCATGGTGTTCACTAAAATACTCTGGAATGGTTGTAACTAGGATGCAGTCTATAATTTACAAAACAATATTCTATGGTCAACATGGGGATGTTGAATGTATTGGATAGGGTGTCCTTAAGACTGAATTACGGTCCATAGGATGCACCATATTCAATATCTGCCAGCAGAATGTTCTCTGCATTGTATCATCATCAATTGGATGTTTTCTGTATTGTATGGTAGCCATTGTGGTGATCTCTGTATTAATCAGAACACTCTAGGATACTGTATGTATTTTATAGTGCCACTGAAGTTGCTTTCTGCATTACATGGCAGTCACCAATAAGCTATTTTTATTGAATGGTGGTTATTAGGATGCTTTCTATATTGTGTGGTAATCACTAATATACTGTTTCTGTTATTGATCACTAGGATCCTCTCTGTGTTGTATGGTGGTCACTAGGATGTTCTCTTTTTATGTGACAATCACTAGGATGCTCTCTTTTTATGTGGCAATCATTAGTATGCTCTCTATGTTGTTTATGGATTACTAGTATACTATCTGTGATATATAGTGCTCACTAAGATGCACTCTGTGTTGTATTTATGTTACCAGAATGCTATATGTATTGTATTTTGGTTACTAGGTTTCTCTCTTGTAGTGGCAACACTGGTATTTTTAATGTATTGGATATGTTGCTAGCATGAGCTGTTCTGGCTGGCCCTCTTCAGGGCATCACCACTTAATACACATAGTCACTTTTTATATCACTCTTTACGTTTATTATTCATGTATTTTTTCACACATTTTTTTACTTTTGTAACTATTTCTGATACTTTATAACACTTCACTGTCACCCTTTCTTTTGTGTGATATCCTGGGGGGGTCTTTGACTGGGCTGTTTTTTGGGATGACCTGTGCCCCAGATGTGAACCCCAGAGTGTTAGGAACCTGCTCGATGAGGTGACCTTGACGCTGGTGGCCAACAATATGCTAACTACCTCTGATATGATATATAATTACAATGTACATTTAAATTTGAACAGTAATGATCGCATAGTGCATTTGCAATTTCTTTTCCAGTGCAAGTCCATAGGATGCCCCATATTCAATATCTGTCAGTAGATTGCTCTCTGCATTGTTTCACCATCAATTGGATGTTTTCTGTAATGTATGGTAGCCATCGTGGTGATCTCTGTATTAATCAGAACACTCTAGGATACTCTATGTATTTTATAGTGCTACTGAAGTTGCTTTCTGCATTACATGGCAGTCACCAATAAGCTCTCTTTATTGAATGGTGGTTATTAGGATGCTTTCTATATTGTGTGATAGTCACTAGTATACTGTTTCTGTTATTGATCACTAGGATCCTCTCTGTGTTGTATGGTGGTCACTAGGATTCTCGATTTTTATGTGACAATCACTGCATCCATCTTCCGCTGTGTTTCATCAACAATCAGTGCAACAGCTTCCACGCTGCATTCCAAGTTACTACTCCTAAGTGCAGAACAGGCGAGTACAGCCGCGGTCTTCATTCCATCATACCGCTGGGACAGTGCATGCAAGTTCCTATTCTGTTTTACTCTGTGCTTGGTGGTTGTCCAGGTTATTGGGTTATACTATTGTGCTGACCTTGTATTGGATTCCCTGTGCTGCGTGCTATTGTTTTGGGCTGGAGAAGGGTGCTATGTCCAGGGCTAAGGTTCAGTATGCAGTATACGGTCTGTACACTGAGGTGTCCAGTAAGCTGTATTACTTATCCTGACTCTGTTTCTGAGTTCCCCACTGGTTCCAGTTCCAGGTCTTGCGTCAGAGCAGTACCAGAGTTACAGCTTCTTCAAGTTGTACTCTGACTACATAAGACTCCTATCCCTGGCCTGAGTTCTGAGTTCCTATCTACCAGTACTATATTGTTCTGAGTCCTGGAGTTCACCATTGTTTCTGGAGATTATCCGTGGTCTTGCTTGCTTACAGGTTACTAGACGAGGGGTTGCCCTGTGGACCTGGTCTGTTCACTCTAGTTCCAGTTCAGTATCCATGTATATAACAAGTCTGTGGTTCCTACACCATCACTAGTGTACCTATATTCCTGTTATATCCATGCACAAGAGTTACATTAAGCCTCCTCATTTCATCTGCACCTCCATTCAGTCCAAGGGTCCCAAACCGGAGCTACAGAATACTCTGACCATGACAGGTGTTTTCTTGAACCCTAAGATATTCTGTGTATTGTTTAGTATTCTATTGGAAGTTTAATATAATTTAACTGTCCTTAGAATTCTTTCTATATTGTATTATGATTAATAGAACGCTTTTGATTTTGTTTATTGGTCACTAGGATACTCTGTGTTTAATGTGATTCACTAGAATACTCTCTGTATCCCTTGGGCGCTCTCTATATTGTATGGCATTCACTACAATCTTCTCTGTATTGTTTGGTGGTCAATAGGATGATCTCTGTATTGAATATCTGCCCCTAGAATGCTCCCTGCATTGTATGTCATTAAATAGAATGCTCTCTTTAATTAGAGATGAGTGGGTCTGGTTCCCTGTAAATTGGACCCACCCAAATTTTGGGGATCCGGGGGGATCCGAGACACAGCTTGGATCTCCCTGCCTCCCCTGGATCCCTAATCGAGGCAAAACCTCACAATCCCACTGTCGGATCTTGAGGTTTTGCCTCAAGTGGCCACTTTACAAAGTCCCATTAAATTCAATGGGCTTAACGCTTATTGGCTGAGAGAGCCGTCTGTCACAGCTCTCAGCCAATCAGGGTTAAGCCCATTGAATTCAATGGGCACAGGAAGGTAGGAAGATGCCACCCATCCACCTTACCTGATCCTCCTGCTGCCGACACCGCTGGCACCCCCCGCTGCCGACACTCCCACTGCCGACACTGCTGGCACCCTGCATTGAGGACAGCACCGGCACCCATGCACTGCCGACACCACCAGGACTCCCACACTGAGGACACCGCTGGCACCCCTGCTCTGCCGACACCACCAGCACCCTGCACTGAGGACACTGCCAGGACCCCCGCATTCCCTCTGCACTGAGAACACCATCAGAAACCCCACACTGCCGACACTCCCACACTGAGGACACCATCGGCACCCCTGCACTGCCGACACTGTCGGCACATGTGCACTGTGGACACCGCTGGCACCCCCGCACTCCCCACATACTGAGGACACCTGCCAGCAACCCAACACTTCCGACAGTGCTGGCACTCTCACACAGAGGACACCATTGGCAGCCCCGCAAAGCTGACACATGTGCACTGAGGATACCGCTGGCACCCCTGCTCTGCTGACACCACTGGCACCCTGAACTGAGGACACTGCTGGCACCCCCGCTCTGCTGGCACCTTGCCAGCACCCCCACTCTGAAAAAATAGAAAACACCAAAGCGCTTGAAAAACACACCAAAAGCCAAAGGATGTACCTGCAGCGGTAAATAACCAAAAGGGGAGCAAATTGCACCCCACAAAAAACATATAAAAATAAATACCATACTGGTAAACAGGAATAAATATAAAAATGAAAATTTAATAATAAATAGAAAAATAATAAAATGTCATAAGTTGCAGATATATAAATAAATGAAGGCAAATGAATAATACAAGAAAATAGAAAATAATAAAAAGTAATAGCAATGTAAAAAACAAATGGATATATAGATAATGATGATGTAAAGCTGTAGAATAAAGGAAGCTGTGCAGTATCACGGATAATAGGTTGACAGTCTGTAAATTTAGGAACAGTCAAATGCAACAATTGCAGACACTTGTCACAGATTTGTGAGTGGTAACTTGTAGGATGGCAACAATGTGTCCACCCTACTATAGCAATTGTATCCGTCTAAGTGTCCAAATATAGTAAGTAGCGTGAAGCTTGTTTGTAAGCTGACACACGCCGCTCTGTCTGGATATAGCTGTATCACACCCTGTCGGGTGCTACGGTGCTTGATTAATGATAACAAAAATGTAGTTACCACCAGCATGAAGACCTCAGGTTTGTATGGATGCTCCGGTGCAATGGCTCCCTGTCCGGTTTGGATTAAAGAGAGCCAGCCAAATTATCGGAGCTTGGAGAGGTGCTGGAGGTGATTCCAAAGCATGCAGATGGAAGGCGTGGACGCAACTTAACAGGAATCCCCACACCAGTGGAAGAGATGGCAGGCACTGAACACAAATAGAGTTGCAAGTAGCCGTTATCAGCAAAAGTCAGCATGTATGGGACAATGGGCAGCAACGCATTTCGTCCCAGTCCTGGGACTTTTTCAAGCTGGGACCCCCAGCCAACACCGTCACACTGTGTCAGTATTGTCTGTTTGTATTTTCTGTTTTTTTTTGCTTTTTCACCAGTAGGGGTCATCAGATCTGTCAGATATGTTCTGCAGTTCTGGTCCTGACCAGAGGTGCTGCTCTCTGGTGAATTTGTGATTACTTACATCATGAGTCACACCTGTCTGCCAGCCTTATAGACTGTCTGCAACCAGCAGTGAGTGCTGGTCATTGGTTTTCTGTTTGCCTTGAATCATTTGGTCTGTGATCCTGTTCAGTCTGTCTTGTTCATTGGGATCTTCCTGCCTGCAATACCAAGGTATTACCACAGGGATCAGGGAATTTTTTTACCTTTTACCCCAAAATATATTTGGATACGCTGATGTTACCCCCTTGATTTGAAAGGAAGGAAATCATATAGTAGTGCCCCCATATAATAACCCTGTAGTAGTGCCCCCATATAGTGTCCCTGTAGTAGTGCCCCCATATAATGCCCCTGTAGCAGTGCCCCCATATAATGCCCCTGTAGTGCCGCTTGTACAAAAAAATAACACTTACCTTAATCCCCGCTCCTAAATCCGTTGCAGTCCTGTCTACCCGGCTGCTCCTCGGAACCATGGGAGAGACGTCATGACGTCTCTCCCATAGTGCGCATGGAGAGAGGCCGATGCTGGAGTTCAGAAGAGGACTCCAGCCTCCGGCTAACGCGGCGCTGCAGGGAAGGAGCCGGGCGCCCGCTGGTAATAACATCTCAGCAGGCGTCCAGCTTAGAGTCTCCCTGCGGCACAGCCTGGCATGCATATGAATCATTCTATATTATAGAATGATTCATATGCATGCCCGGCTGTCCGTCCATTACCCCCAGGAAATTCATTTTTACCCCATGTGTGATAATTTACCCCTGTTCCCTGACCACTGTATTACCCATATAAGCTCTGTGTCTCCAGCTTATGGAAGTGCATGGACTTTTTGCATACCTGAACCATTTATCTCTTGAAACCTGTGTTTACTTACTGGTCTGCAGTCTGCAGTCAATTATTCATGGTAGCTCTATATTTCCAGCACTGTTCCTTTGTACCCTGCTTATTCAGTTTTTTTCAAATTCATCTGCATTACCCTGCCATCATTTCCAACCCTCAATAAATATTTTTGTTTAAAATTTCATGTGTTTTTGCATTATTCCAGAGGGGTTTCCTTAACACACTGCCACCGCCGACACCCCTGTATTGAGGACACCACCACTGGTACTCTCGCACTGAGGACACCGCCAGCACCTCGCACTGCCGACACTGCTGTCACAGTAAGTGCACTATTGGTGTATCCAACCCACACTGTATAACACACTGTATCCGACCTGCACTGTATTCAACCCATACTGTATCCGACCTGCACTATATCAGACCCGCACTGTATCCGACCTGTGCTATAAAACGCACTGTATCCGATCTGCACTGTACCTGACTCACACTGTACCCTGCACTGTATTCAACCCACACTGTATCCCACACTATATCAGACCCGCACTGTATCCCACACTGTATCCGATCTGCTCTGTTACGACTCACACTGTATCCAACCCACACTGTATCCAACACTATATCTGATGTGCACTCCATCCAACTCACTATGTATCCCACACTGTATCCAAATCACACTGTCTCTGACATGCACTGAATCTGACCTGCACTGTATCCGACCCGCACTGTACCATGCACTGTATCCGACCTGCACTGTTTCTGACTTGCAGGTACGGAGCACTGTTTTTAATGGTTGGGGAGATTTTGGGGAACTGCTCACCGAAAAGGCTGATTGAGCGGGGCTTTACATGTGCCAGTCATCGGTGGCCCAGTGCCCCCAGGAGCAAAATACAAATTGGGCACTGAGAATATGTATGTGCTGTGGGCATGTGCACTTGTGTAGGGGGCATTCATGTCTGCTGTTGCTATTTACACATGGTTTAGGGGTTTTTTGTTTGCTGCTTGTTAACTACGACATTTCCACATATGACTTTTAGTAAATTTCTGTATGGTATTGATTACTATTGAACATACTTGTGAGTTGGTTTGGCCTATGTTGATGAACAATATTGTGTGAGGTGGTCAAAATTGACTGGGAATGAGTGGAAATGTTATTGAGGTTAATAATACTGTAGGAACAAAAAAAGCGCAAATTATGTGATTTTAGCAGTTTTTATACATTTAAAAAAAAAAAAAATACAGATACAAAATCAAAATTTGGCAAAACCAAATCCAGATCCAAAACATGAAGGAAATACAGATCCAAAACAAAAACAAAAACACAGGAGTCGGGATACATCTCTATCTGTAATGTATGGTAGTCACTGAGATGCTATTTGCATTGTATGGTGGTCTTTATAATCCTGTTATTGTTTGGCAGACACTATGCTCTTTTTATTGTATATTTGTAACTAGGTTGGCATCTGTCTTGCTAGGCACTAACAAACAGTAGATGCTTCCTGTACTGTATGGTGGTTACTAAGATGATCTCTGTATTGTATGTTGATTAAGGTGATCTCTGTCTTTCATGGTGGTCACTAGGATGATCTCTGTATTGTAAATTGTTCTCTAGATTACTCTGTATTGTATATTGAGCACTACGATGCTCTGTGTTGGAATAGTGGTCTTTAGGATTTTCTCTGTTTCGTATGGCAAACAATAGGATATTCTCTGAATTGTAAGGGTGCACTGTATTGAATGTCTATTACTAGAATGCTATCTTCATTGTATAGCTATGACTTGGATGTGCTCTGTGTTTTATGGCAGTCACAGAGATGTTCTCTGGTATTTATGGCTGTCACTTGGATGTTCTCTATATTGTGTGGCGGTCACTAAAATGCTCTCTGCATTAAATATGTTACTAGAATGCTGTTTGCATTGTATGACCATCATTTGGATGTTATCTGAATTGTATTTCACTCAATAAGATGCTCTGTATTGTTAGCAGACACTAAGATGTTCTCTGCTTTGTAAGTCACTAGTATGCTGTGTTTTATGGAGGTCACCAGGATAATCTCTGTATCATATGTTGTTCACTAGGATGCTATCTGTATTGTATGAAAATCACTAGGATTAGCTGTGTATTGTACAGGGGTAAGTTGGATTATATCTTTACCATATGGATGACATCTGAATGTTCTCTGCTTAGTATGTCCATTACTAAGAGGCTCTCTATATTTCATGGTAGTCATTCAGAACCTACTGTGGGGCTTACTGATTGGTGACAACAATAATGCTCTCTGCTTTGTATGTATTGTATAGTTATTACTAGAATGTCCTCTTTAATGTAAATATGTACATAAAAAGCTATCTGTATTGTATTGTTGTCACTAGTGCACAGGCAATAATATACTCTCTATATTGTATGGTCATCACTATGCTGTTTAATGTATTGGATATTTCCCTAGAATGCTCTTTATATGTTATCATGCCCACTAGGATGCTCTATGTGCTGAATGATGGGCACTAGAATGCTCTGTGTTAAAAAAAAGATGTCACTGGGATGCTCTGTGTATTGAATATATGTACTAAAATGCTATCAGCATCATATGGACATAACTTAGATGCTCTCTATATGGTATGACAGTCACTAGTATACTGTATAATGTGTATTGTATTAAGGTCACTATGATGCTTGCTGCATTTTATGGCTATCACTTAGATTACTCTCTGCATTGTATGGAAATCACAAGAATGCTCTGTATTGTATGGCTGGCACTAGGCTGACCTCTGTATTGTAATTTGGTAACTATGATGCTTTCCTGTATACTAATCACTAGGATAATCTATGTGCTGTATATTGATCACATTTTAATGGTCCAAATATTGCACATAAGTATCTCATTATATGCTACATGCTGTCCAAATGGTGCCACCACCTCTTTATACTCTATTGCCTACTACGCACTTGTCAAAGAGTGCCAACACTTCATTATACCTTATTGCACAATATGCACTGTACAAACAGTCCCAACACATCCGTGTACCTTATTGTACACTGTGTGCAATGTAAACAGCGCCAACACATCTGTGTGCCTTATTGTACACTGCGTGCAGTACAAACAGTGGCAACACATCCGTGTCCCTTATTGTACTCTGCGTGCTGTACACACAGTGCCAACACATCCATGTACCTTGTGGCATGCTACCAAAATCCAACACTTTGTGTACTCAGTTGTACCTTTGGCATTTGTGCCTACTGTGTTAAACACCTCTGAGTACTCTGTGTCCACCAAGTCTTGGAGTATTGCAGCTATACCCCTTTCGGTGTGTTCCCCCGTAGAAGAAAATCCTTCACAGACATGTTGATCTGTACTGTATGTAAGTCCCACTGATTATTCCTGTAAGGAATGTTTGTCACTAGGTTGCACGCTAGGATTCTCTATATATATTTTGATCATCATTAGGTATTACAATATATTCAAAATATTTGTAGAATACTGTCTATATTATATGGCATACAGTAGGGTGCTTTAAAAGTTGTATGTTGTCACTGGAAAGCTCTTTATTGAATTGTTTTCTCTATAATTTGACAAAAAAATTTTTTTAGCAAGAATGCTAAGCAGAAAATTTCCTTCTTGGGGCACGCGTTTAAATAAGTATATCTTGATAAGAGATTTTAAATATTAAAATATAACCTTTAATGATTATGTTTAAAAAAATGGGGTTGTAATTACCAGACCAGTTTACAGTGATGGGCTGGTCTGCCCCTCAATGAAAAAAACACACATATGGTGTAAGACAAATGTCAAATAGATAAATCAAAAACAATTAGTAGGACGGTGAAATTAGAATATGAAAAATCTTAAACACAATGGTGTTACACTGCTCAGGGACTAGTAACTCCGTACAACAAATTTGATAACACTAAGAGTACTATAACATAATAAGGGTATAATACCCAAATACTCTCAGCGTGTTATTGCTAGTATACAGGAACAGCCAATAGTATAATTAGATGTATGTTCTTAGCTATTAGAAATAGTACGGCACTATAGTGCCGTACTATTTCTAATAGCCAAGAACATATTTTTGTTTTATTTATATTCTGTACGGACCAACATTTACAGCAGCCTCCATTTGATATTGATGCATGTTTTTCATCTCAGTGTTTTTTCAACACATTTATGAATGATATTATATATGTTGATTTAATCATTATATATACTATATGTTGTATTTCATACATCTAATTATACTATTGACTGTTCCTGTATACTAGCAATAACATGCTGAGAGTATTTGGGTATTATACCCTTATTATGTTAAGGCTATAATAGACAATTAACTAAATTCATTTAACTATTGGATGAAGTTATTAAACCAAATGGTATATATTGCTCTAATTAGTATATTTTGTAATCCAAGTGATTCATACCTAGAAATAACATCACTAGGTAGGAGAAAATCCAGTGTTGTCCATGCTTAATATAACAGTTCCTTGCTGTTTAAGTCGCCAATTTAGGGAATACTTATATTATGCGGGTATCCTCGAAAATGTCTGTTTTCTGGGGATTTTCGACAAAACGTGTTAAATAAATATTGTAAATGGTCTTTGTTGGAAAAGTAATTGTAATAACATTGATCAAATATGTTTTTCTCTCATAAACTGCAGAGAATAAATGTTTGAACTTAATTCACTGCATATTTAATATTCTCATGGTGTGGTGTGTCTCAGGTCAAAGCCTGGCCTTGATTTTATCTGCTAGGCGGAGAAGAATGTTGCTTGCCAGGGCGATAACAAGGGGTGTATGACCAATGCTGCTGCCCGGGGCATTTGGTCTCTAGAAGGACTACACTACATACAAAGCCGAAGATGATGCCCTTGGAACACGCCCGGCACCCATCTTCCTGCTACCCCGGTGCTAGTCATGATGTCACTTACAGTCTTTGAGTCCTGCTACGGTGCTATCAGTAGCTCAAACTGTAACATTTAGATCAGGAATTCCGGAACCCTTCTTGGCTGCCATCAAAACACAAGGGTACAGACATTGTAGGCTCTTGGACAAATATCTGAGATCCAGTTGGCAAAAAATCCAGTCGGATGACTAATATCTAGTAGTGGACATCAGGATGCCAATCTTCTCTTTGTATCGTGCTGATGATTTGGCACCATCAAAATGTCCATGGTGCTGGGTACTTCCAGGAGAGAAAATCTCAGCTAGATGAGCCAACACAGATACAAAGGGGCTGATGCAGATTTGCAAGTAACATGGGTGTACATTACACAAAAGAAACATGTTTGGAAAAATAGTGTAGTTATGAGGCCATGCAGAGATGTTGGCATCTAATTTACATTTACCTTTTGCAGAAGTGATGTGTACGGTAGGTGTTAGTTAGGAGTGTTGTACGTTTAATCCATAATACTTTTTCTTTGTGCATTGTAATGCTTATTAGCAGAGTCACCAGGGTTAGGACATTGGGTCCATAACCTACTAGCAGAGTATTATCAGAAGAGGCTCTTAACAGTACTCTGAGCCCTGAGAGTACTGATGGTGCATGCTGGATTGTTAAAGTGTGTAGCAAAGGTGCTGGTGGCAGTCAGTCCATGTGAAAAACAGCTTAACCAGTTCTTAGGTTTATTAACCAGGCAGAAATACAGGTGGCTGCAGACACAGGGATACAGTTGGTACAATATACCTTGGTATTAGATGCAGCCTGGAGCGATTGGGTATGCTGGGCATTGTAGTGCGCCAGGTGGAATCTCAGTGGTGTGTGTAACTGTGCTCTACTAGACAAGTGGTAGTGGTACAAGGTGTTTGGAGCACCTGTGGGAAGTTGTATGGCTGTACCGCTGTGGAGAGCCTCAGGGCATAGCTGTCTAACGTGGATGCAGTAGCGCATGTCAGGGGCCAGGCCTCTTGAAAGAGATGCGTAAGGTCCTAGAGACCGTTGGCTCTCATTAACATGGATGAAGGCAGTGCAGAGGGCTCCTCATCCAACAATGCTGCTGCAGGTGTCAGTGCCACAGCAATAACGCCTACACTGTAATGACATGTGTAGGCGTAACTGCTGTATATCTTCACATACTACATGTCATATGTATTTCCTTACTGTATCATGACCCGTGCCTTAAACACTTCACAAACTGCTCAATGTGCTCTATAAAGCACTGAATGAATCTGATTTTTCATCATGGCAAGTGGAGAGGCTGATCCGCATAAATGACCCCCAGTACGTTTTATATAAGGCATGAAAAAGCTTACTGGTTGGGGTTGAGCATTTCTTCTCTATTTTCACATTATATATCAGTTTAAGAGATTAAGGCCAAGTGCTATGTTGTCTATTTCATAAAATCTCTTGAGCTGTTTATGAATCTTTGCTGCTTAGTAAATATATTCTTGCAGCACTGTCTGTGCAATAGAGTGTACCTCAAAACCTTACTAATGTACGATTATATAGCTAAATTATTTGTAACACATGCTATGTATATTAGACTCTTTATCAGTAAAACTACAATTGTTACAATTATCTTGTATTCCTCAATTACACATTTCTAAAGAGACATTTTTATTTTTCCTCTTATACTACTAGTTTTGTTTATACGTTTGCCAATCTTTTCGTTTGGATGTAATGAGCTATTTGTATTATTTTCCTTTGCAAATGGAACATCATTTCTGCCAGACTGCTTTCCTATCTGTAGTTTTTAATTCATTTTATTTCTCTCACTCTTTTCCTGTTCTTCCTTCCCTCCCTCTCTCCCTGCTCACACCCTTTTTCTGATTTTGACAACTCCGTTTTATATATTTTTTTTCCTTTTCCTCCAATGCCTTTTTTTTTTTTCCCCTGCAGTTTCTGGCAGAGGTGATAAGTCTCCATAAATAGGATTAGCATTGATTCTTTTACCAAGAACAGAGATGATGCTGTCTCCTTCATTTACTGAACTGCCAGCTTTGAAATACAAAAAGAGAGAGAAAGAAAAGAGAAATCTGATGAAAGGCAAAGAAAAATAATAATAAAAAAAACGGCTTTATAAAATGTAGGCCCTCTGTGAATTC
This sequence comes from Taudactylus pleione, assembly GCA_031769625.1. Classification (NCBI taxonomy): domain Eukaryota; kingdom Metazoa; phylum Chordata; class Amphibia; order Anura; family Myobatrachidae; genus Taudactylus; species Taudactylus pleione. The sequence continues at coordinate 4,779,483 of JAUIMM010000141.1, read as the reverse complement.
AAAAATATATATATTTCTTTAGTTATTTATGTGGTTACAGTGAGATAAAGGATCAAGGGAGGTTTTGCTTCTGTTCTCAGATTTAAGAAAGGACTCTAACTTCTTTCTTTTTTTCATATTTTGTTTGTTCTTAATACATTTAGCTTTTCTCCTCCTAACATATTTTTACTAGCTAATCTTACACATCCACTATTGTGTACCCGACGCGTTTTTAACCTTGAAATGTTGCAAAGACAGAGCCAAAGAAAGGAAACCCAGTGAGCGAAGAAAAGAGGGAGGGAGAGAGGACCAGAAGAGAGAGAATAAAGGGATGTGTGGTTCATTCAGAAGTATTGGAGAGCTGAAATAATCTCTGTATATGTTTAGTTTGGGTCCCATGTGGCTTATTTTCTGACATGCCACATTACTGAGTATGGTAAGTCAACAGGAAACATTGCTCCAGTCATTTGACTGCATGTATGTCTTGAAATGGTTAATTCTTAACCTAGCACTATTTTTGAATACTATCCAAACTCATGTTATCAGCAATCAATTTGAATATTTTCTTATGCCTATTCTTTAAACCACTCACCCGGGCTAAACCAAATGGTAAACACTTTCCTTCTCCATGTACAACTTTTCATTATATAAGAATAAATTTGTGACTATTTATTTTTAATTACATGTTTATTTCCAGTGTCATTTACTGTGATAATGAATATTTGAAATAAATTTTTTAAAATGTATCCTTTGGATTTTTTCAATACAGCTTAAAAAAATATACATTTTATCTTCTCAATTCCATTTTTATTGTTGTAGAAAAAGAGACAGCCAATGATTGTAAATAATTATTTCTTACAGCGCCTTCCATAATGAGGGTGTTGGGCTATGCCCTAAACGGTCTATAATGGTTGTTCTCAGGGGCACGTTTAGATATTCGTGGACCTCATAATAACATTTTATCAGGGACCCTCATGTACAATCTCAATAGAAAAAATACAAATATACATGGGGCTTTCTCAAGAAGAAAGCCTTCAACCCCCCAATGCTAAAGGCCCAATGGAAGCTTTATCTCCTGCTGCTAATTCACTGCCATGAAATGTATTCTACCTCCTCAAGGGCAGATTTCACCTCTTCTACCAACTGAGTGCTCTCAGTAGAGCTGTACAGTGCAACTCTGGAGCCATTCTCCAGATCAATGACTGCTCTGTGTAAACTGCCTTCATGTCACCTGTAGCACATCCATGCAAGCTGTTTGTATCCTTCCTTGGCAGCAAAAGACCAGATTATACAGAATCTAAGATGCCTACCTCACTAGGTGTCCTAAAGGCATTCACTAGCTTCTTGTTAATCCCTGGTCATTTAGCCTGCTCCCTGTTCAAGTGTGATTTGTGATATTGTCCTGCCAATTTGGCTGTCACTACTTCCCACATCATGTCCAACGATTGCTCTGATTCTACTGGAGCCTGAACTCCTAACCCACACTGCAGATTTCATACCTTGCAGGGCTTGAGTCTTGTGGGATGCTGAGGTATTCTTACATTCAGGAAGCCTGATGAATATCCAGCCCACTGCAACTGCTGGGTAGCTATATGTACCAGCTTTTGGAGACCCATGATTACCATCAAGGCCTAGAACAACAGGTCTCAGCACCTACAGACCAGCTATCACAATTGGGAAGTAAGGTCTTCACAATCAAGACCTTAGAATGGTTTCTGAGGAAGCCATTACATGATCCTAGGTCTGGTGGTATGACTGCAGCCTTCCACATGTGTGTCCTGTAGACTTACAACATGCCATGCAAAGAATCCATCTACCCTGAGTTTTTGTCCAATACCCGCAAATTAATTGCCCTAACCACTCTCAGCAAATGTCACTCAATCAATACAGCAACTCAAGATGCACAGGAGCATCAGCCTCTTTTCTCCATTCTACTAAGGACCTGCAAAGGTCAACCTCAACTCAATTAAATATGGGATACTGCTTCGGTATGCAGTCGGGAAGCCGGCGGACCTAATCCCGACAGCCGGCTTCCCCGACTGTCATATCCCGGCAAGGGTCTAAAGACAGGCGTTGATATGGCGATGCCTGCCATTAGATATACACCGGGAGGCTGACGCCCGGCATCCCGAACGAAGGGACGTCAGGCGCGGATAGCCACGGGGGGGAGGATTAGGGTTAGGGCTCCCGGGGGGGACTTAGGGATAGGCACCCCCCCGGGAGGTTAGGTTTAGGCTAGGGGAAGAGGGGGTTAGCATTAGGCATCCCCGCGGGGGACTTAGGTTTAGGCACCCCCCCGCCGGGGGACTTAGGTGTAGGCGGCGGGGAAGGGGGTTAGGTTTAGGCACTTAGAGGGGGGATTAGGGTTAGGCACTGGGGGGAAGGTTAGGCACCCCTAAGGGAGGGTTAGGGTTGGAGGGTAGAAATAGGTTAGTATATAATTACCTTGGATGATTGGGATTTCCTCCTCTGCCGGGATTCCAACTGCCGGGCATGAGTGCGGCAGTAATTCATACCAATTCCATTGCTTCAAAGGAGGCTTTCCTACCAGTTAGGCCCCTGTCCCATACAGGCCTCCACGCTACCCTGACCCACATATCTTTTTGGTTAACTATGATAGACAACACACCATGTGCCAACAAGGCTACCTTTTCACCCCCACAAGGCCTTCCACATTGTCTTGACACTAATCTATCTTAGTCTTCAGAATCCCATGCTTCCCATAATCAAAGCTCCTGCACCACCCAGGACCCACCATAAAAATCATCCACATTTTATTTTATGTAGGCCATCTTCCCATCAAAAAGACAAAATATCTGCATTATTCATGCCCCCAGCCCAACCTCTATAATCAATGTACTTTGTTTCCTTTTGTAATGATTTGTACTGTAATTTACACTATTTATCACACTGCTATGATTTGCTCATCTTGCCTACTGTAACCTATGTAGTGCACCCAAGATGGCTGCCTCACCTGGAATTTTTGTGGGATGAACATTCCTTGAATTTAATGATTTTGGGAATATTCCAAATCTCACCAATGTGCTTAACATATCCATGTATTGCCCACCTCAGCCTCTGTAACTTATGTAATGCATTTAGCATTCTGTAGCTCTCTATCACATATCATATCTTCCAGGCATTGCACATTCCATCCACTGAAGCCTATATAGACACCCAGGATAGTTGCCCCACCTGGTGCCTTCATAGGTAGGATGAATATCCTTAGAATTGATTACTCAAATTTCGCTAAATTATGTGAACTGTTTCTGTATTTCATGCAGTTTTATAGAAAGGAAGTTACAATACTTGGTTTATATAGGAAGCTAAGGGGTGGAGCTTAAGCATGTTAGATTATCAGACTAGCACCCACCCCTGATTTTGGGGTAAATATACTGAGAATCAAGTTTGGTCGAGTTTTTATTTTTTTAACTCTTTGCTTCACAGAAACAGGGGTGAGTTTAAACTTTAACAACTCACAAATTTACTAAGAAGTGAGTTTAGCTGAAAGTGAGTTTTCCAATGGTGAAGCAGATCGAGATTTCTCCCCCTAGTTTAGATGAGATTACTCACTCGATTATAGTGTTTTCTCTCTGCCAAACTCACCCGAACAAGCAGCCTGCACATATCAGTGACATGTGTAAGCTGCTTGTGTGTTGTACCTGTAAAAACGGGTTAAAATATATTTAAAAAATTACGTAGGGTCCCCCCCAAAAGCCTAACCAGCCCAGGACTTATCAGCCAGTCCTGGTACCTAAAATTACGGGGAACAAAATGTATAGGGTTCCACCGTACCAGCGCCAGGCTGCAGGGCCAGTCCGGGTTTTAATTATAGGGGGGAAAATTGTGTAGGGGTCCCCCTATCATTAAAATTAACACCGGACCAAAATGACCGAGGTGTAATGTCACAGCCCAAAGACCCTATTACTGGGAATTCCAGGGCTAAAGCATTCACACCCCAAGTCGTTCAGGTCCAGCCGGGGATCTCAAGGAAGGTGGGGACACCCCAAAAAAGGGGTCCCTCCTCTCCTGAAACCGCAGGCTTGGTCTGAAGCCCGGGGCTCTTCCCCGCACCCCTGGGCTGTGAGTACGGGGGTAATAAAGTATAAAATCAAAGTAAACTATTGTATGTTCAGTGACAACTGTCAGGTGTCGCCAGCCAATCAGCAGCCGCTCTATAGTTAGTCCGGTGCTGGTTCTAATTATAGGGGGACCACTACGCATTTTTTCCCCCTATAATTAAAACAGGACTGGCCCTGTAGCCTGGTGCTGGTGCCAAAATTACGGTGGAACCCTACTAATTTTGTTCCCTGTAATTTGAGGAACCAGAACTGGCTGGCAAGTCCAGGGCTGGTTAGGCTTTTGGCGGGAACCCCGAAACCCCAGGCTTGGTCTGAAGCCTGGGGATCTTCTGTAGATAGGCCACTGACTGGCTCCTGTTTCTGACAGTTCCCACGTGCATTATCAGCCCACGTGGGAACTGTCAGGAGCAGAAGCCAATCAGCGGCCTCTCTACAGTTAGCAGCCACTGATTGGCTAGCGGCTCCTTGTTCCACTGATTGGCTAGCGGCTCACTGTTCAGTTGGGAGCCGGTTAGTACTGTAAGTGTATGGAGTGGGTGATGGTGACTTCCCTGGATGCTGTGGAGACCAGCGCCAGGATGAAGGTGAGTATAGAATCCTTTTTTGCAGGGCCACTCATTATGGACTTTACATTGGAGAAGAGGACAGACCATGCTGGTACAGGTAAGTATGTGTGAGTGGGTAGGGGTATGAAATAAAGTTTTACTAGGCATGGTGTGTGTGTTCTGTCTTTATTTAACTATTTATTTTACAGTGGGGGTATGGGTGCCGGCTGCCTGCTGGCACTTGTAGTTCCACAGGTGCCAAAAGGCAGACATGCTGGCACCTATAGTTCCACTGTAAAATACAATAGTTTCATTCTATTCTTCACTTTATTACACCTGTACCCAATGCTCCAGGGGTGTGGGGAAGAGCCCCGGGCTTCAATCAATGCTAATCGAGTTAAAAAAAAGCAAACTCGTCCAGACTCGATTTTAGTAAATTTACCCCTTATGGTGCATACACACGGTCAGATTTTTCCTTCAGATATGAACGATAACGATTTAAAAATCGTTCAGTCGTTCATATCTGAAGGAAAATCTGACATATCTGACATGCCTGAACGATGGACGATCAACGATGCGCGTTCCCGTTTGTCAGATAACGATATCTGACATCTGATGGGTTTGCAGTCAGACTTGGACGATTCCATTCATTTTAATGCAGTCAAAAATCGTTCAATCGTTCAAATCGTTCAAATCGTTCAATCGTTCAGTCGTTCATCTGACAAATCTGACAAGTCTAACAAATCTGACCGTGTGTACGCTCCATTAGACTCTGCTAGGCTCAAGGCAAAGCAAGGAGCTGTCCAACAACTAGAATAGCTCAATCTCCAGCGGAAGGTGGTATGAAATCAAATATAGATAGCTAAAAATAGATAATAAATAGATAATTACTTAGATACATAAATAGTAAACAGAAATATTTGAAACTAGAGAGATAAATATATAGTTGCCTGAAAAAAAAGACCTCTGCATGAGGTCCTGTATGTGTTTTTAAGCAATAAGTGCTTCCTATTATGAATTTACTTCCAAATTATCCTTAGGACCTTTGGTGCATTTTTGCAATGAAACGTAACAATTTGTTCCTTTCTAATAAACATTCATTATCAATGCTGAAAGGCAAAACATCAATGCAATAGGATACAAAGAACAACATTGACCAAATAATAAATTATATATTCTAAAACACAGACACTTCTGAAACAGTGCTGGAAGATATTTAGGCTCATATCACATTACGAAAAAAAATACAATATTACTGTATATGCTATATATGTTTACACAAAAATAATGTGCTTAGCATCTTCTCATACAGATATTTAGGAGATGCTGACAGTGACCGCATAAGGGAGCCCGATACCATTGAAGAGACCATGATCAGAGTCATTTCCAGGGTTTTGCGAAGGCAGATTTAGGCTACCAGATACAATAAGAATAAAAAGAGAACATGCAGACACCTGACTTCTCTTTCTTACATTTATTTTATTGTTTGTAATGGTCCTATTTTTCATGTTTTAAACGTATTTATAAACACTGTTCATGGTCATTTATTGATTTGAAAAGTTCTAGTTTTATTAAAAGTCTGATTGTGTTATTGTACATGTGTCACATTAATTAACGTACATAATTGTTGTATACAACACAACGCTTATTAGTGACAAATAAGGCAAACGTCCTCCATGTCAATTAACTTGTATACACAAAAAACAGCATATTTGTTTTTCAGCTGACTTAGAGCCTGATTCATTAGGGATTGCTATTGCGATCGCAGCTGCGATTACGCACGCAGGTCTGCTGCAAAAATATGCTAATGACTGCAATCGTACAGCTATTATAGAGATGCCCAAAGCCAGCATAGAGATGCCCACTACCGCTTTCACACATCCGTAATACTATGCATTCCTGCTTATACATTGGGAACAGTAACATCGGCCCCTCACGCACAGGTCTGACCTTACTCAGAAATTGCTAACCTCGTCGCACGCAGTGAGCACTTAAGCATGCGTATACCATCGCAGTGGCTAATTTATGCACGCACCTGCAACGGCGTTCAAATGGAGTGACAACCCTGCTTGTCTCCAACCACTCCCAAATGCTGACGTTCCGTCCCTCCATCTACGATGGCTTTGTATCTGCGTAGGTGAACGCAGAGCGAATGCAAAGCTGACTCACGCACTGCGGTGCATGCGTAGTAGACAACAGTCGGCCATCTGCGTACGCTATCGCAATAGCGATCCATGCTGAATCAGGCCCTTAGTCAATGAATTTACAAAACAACAGACTGCTAGGCCATGGGGGAAAGGTTCCAACAGAAATTGCAAGCAACCGTGGCCCTGATTCAGAGCCGGACGCTCTGACAGAGTGCTCGCTCTGAATCAGGGCCGTCCCTGCTCCTTTTTGGAGCGGCCTCCTGGCCGCTCACATAGCTGTGGGTGACCACCCACAGCTATAGCGAGCGGTCAAAATGATGGTCGCAATGGTCAAGACCATCGCGACCATTGGGCTTGCGATGAGACCCTGCGATAGGGTCTCGCTGCCGCAAACCCTGGAGTGCTTTTGGCTCTATCAGAGCCAAAAGCACTCCCACTGACATCACTAGTGATGTCAGTGGGGCCGGCCCCAGACGGTAGGCGTTCCCATTCGAACGCCTCCGTCTGGGCAGCCACAGCCCTGGCACGCCCACCAAAGGGGGCGTGCTGTCAATCATCATCGACAGCACGCCCCCTTTGGTGCGATACCCATAACGCTCGCGAGTGGGTCTGAATCAGGCCCTGTCTCCCAAATATGTTTTTTCCCAGACCACATCTTTTCCCTTTAACCAAATATTTTAGTCTATTTCTGTAGATTCTAGAGCCCAGTATATTTTCTATAAGAAATCCTTCTTTCCCTTCAACAAAGATTGGTGGTGGTGGATTCAAAATTCTATCTGGAAAAGGTTTCTCATTAGGGGCTCTATTTACTACAAACAGATTGTAGATTGTAGTGTGATATTATCGACTGAATTCGCATTGCGAATTTAGGCAATATCACAGGGATTTACTACAAATCCCTTGCAGGGACAGAGCTTGCGATAAAGCTCTGTCCCTGCGAATCCCCTCCGCACACTAGTCACGGTATTTTCGCAAAAAATACCGTGACGAAGTGCCGATGCATGCGCCCCCGCTATCGCGGACCCCCCCGTGACCCCCCCTCCCTCAATAGCACTTACCTGCAGTCATCGGTGCTCCGGTGATGTCTTCCATGCCTCCGGTCAGCTGACATCCCATACTGCACTGGGACACGGTCACCTGATGACCGGGCTGCAGTGCACTATGGGAGACCAGCTGACCGGAGGGAGAACATTACCTGGAGCCCCGATCACCGGTCCCTGGAGTCAGGTAAGTAAATTTTATTTTTTACTTTTTTTTTTTTTTTTTTTAGCAGAGATCAGCTTGTAGTCTGTTTAGACCACACAGCTGATCACCAGGACCGGCTCCGGGCTCTGCTCTGCCTTTTATAGCAGAGTAGGAGCCCGGTAACCGGGGGAGACCCTGGATAACCAGGTGGCGTTTTCACAGGGCCTCCAGGTGGCGTTTTCACAGGGCCTCCCTAAGTATTTTTTTTCACTATTTATTTTTAGTAACTACCAGGCAGATCACATTTCCCATTACAAGTATGGGAAATGCGATCTGATTACTAAAAATTAGGGGTGTGCACCGGCCACTTTTCGTGTTTTGCGTTTTGGTTTTGGATCTGGATCTTTCTTCGTGTTTTGGATCTGGATTGGTTTTGCCAAAACCACCCTTCCGTGTTTTGGGTTCTGGGTTTTGTGTTTTGGATCTGTATTTTTTTGAAAAAAAGCATAAAAACAGCTAAAATCACAGAATTTGTGGGTTTTTCTGCTCCTATGCTATTATTAACCTCAATAACCTTAATTTCCACTCATTTCCAGTCTATTCTGAACACCTCACACCTCACAATAGTGTTTTTATGTCCAAAAGGTTGCACCGAGGTAGCTGGATGACTATGCTAAGAGATACGAGTGGGCGGCACAAACACGTGGTCCATCTAGGAGTGGCACTGCAGTGGCAGACAGGATGGCAGTTTGAAAAACTAGGCCCCAAACTATACATAATGCAAAGAAAAAAAAGAGGTGCAAGATGGAATTGTCCTTGGGCCCTCCCACGCACCCACCCTTATGTTGTATAAACAGGACATGCACACTTTAACAAACCAAACATTTCAGCGCCAGGGTCTGCCACACGACTGTGGCTGAAATGATTGGTTTGTTTGGGCCCACACAAAACAAGCTGGCAATTAATCTGTCCCTGCACAAACTGGCTCTATGGAGGCAAGATGTCATCCTCATCCTCCTCATCCACCAATTCCTCACCCTCTTCAGTGTTGTGTACATCCTCATCCTCACAGAGTATTAATTCGTCCCCGCTGGAATCCACAACCACAGGTCCCTCTGTACGTTCTGGAGGCTGGTCTCCCTGGAAGAGTTGATAATTCATTTTATGAATATCATGTTCTCCACATTTTGTGGAAGCAACCTCCTACGCCTTTCGCTGACAAGGTTCCCGGCTGCACTAAACACTCTTTCGGAGTACACACTGGAGGGGGGGCAACTCAGGTAAAATAGAGCCAGTTTGTACAGGGACCTCCAAATTGCTTCTTTTTCCTGCCAGTACAGGTACGGACTGTCTGACATGCCTACTTGGATGCTGTCACCGATGTAATCCTTTAACAGACAGACGCACGCTTGTCGCTGCTGCTTTGAGGATGCAAGTGCGGCTACAGCCCACACAATTCACAAAGACAGAAAAAAAATGGAGAATATTTTTATTGTTTGTGGAGCGCACTTTGAGGGTTACACCACCCTTTAACAGACAGACGCACGCTTGTCGCTGCTGCTTTGAGGATGCAAGTGCGGCTACATCCCACACAATTCACAAAGACAGAAAAAAGAAGAAGAATATTTTTATTGTTTGTGTAGCACACTTTGAGGGTGTCACCACCCTTTAACAGACAGACGCACGCTTGTCGCTGCTGCTTTGAGGATGCAGGTGGAATCTAGACGGGATTTGGAACCGGGGACACACTACCTCCATCAATTGTCTAAATCCCACTGCACTAATGGCGGATACCGGACGCACGTCTAACATCAACATTGCAGACAAGGCCTCAGTTATACGTTTTGCTTCAGGATGACTGTGGTCGTACTTCATCCTCTTCGCTAGGGACTGTTGGAGGGTCAATTGTTTAGTAAAAGTAGTGATGTTCCTACTTTCTCTCTGGGATGATGAACAACTCCCAGCAGCAGCAACAGCACTAGGAGGAAGTGGTTCTTGATCTTTCCCTATTTTATTTTTATCGGAGAAAGTTTGGTCCTCCATTTATGTTATATTGATATATACGTGCGGCTAAAGCGCACACAAACACAGAAAATATTTTTTTATTTTTGCTGGAGAGTAGTGCACTTTGTGGGTTACACCACCCTTTAAGAAATGTGCCAGCCGGCTCTTTACTTATGGGACACAGGCGCACGCTTGGCGCTGCTCCTTTGTTGATGCACGTGCAGCCACAGTGCACACAAGTCACAAACACAGAAAATATTATTTTTTTTGGTTTGGACTGGAGTGTACTTTGGGGGTTACAGCACCCTTTAACGGTCAAGCCAGCCGGCCCTTTACTTATGACACAGGCGCATGCTTGGCACTACTTTGTTGATGCACGTGCGGCTACTGCGCACACAATTCACAAACACAGAAAAAATATTTTTTTATTTGGTTTGGAGTGTACTTTGGGGGTTACAGCACCCTTTAACGGTCAAGCCAGCCGGCCCTTTACTTATGACACAGGCGCACGCTTGGCACTACTTTGTTGATGCATGTGCGGCTACTGCGCACACAATTCACAAACACAGAAAAAATATTTTTTTATTTGGTTTGGAGTGTACTTTGGGGGTTACAGCACCCTTTAACGGTCAAGCCAGCCGGCCCTTTACTTATGACACAGGCGCACGCTTGGCACTACTTTGTTGATGCACGTGCGGCTACTGCGCACACAATTCACAAACACAGAAAATAATTTTTTTTTTGGTTTGGACTGGAGTGTACTTTGGGAGTTACAGCACCCTTTAACAGTCAAGCCAGCCAGCCCTTTACTTATGACACAGGCGCACGCTTGGCACTACTTTGTTGATGCACGTGCGGCTACTGCGCACACAATTCACAAACACAGAAAAAATATTATTTTTTTAGCACTTGGGGGGAGCACCCCTGATGGACAGAGCACCCCCTGGACAACACTACAGCACCCCTTTAGGACTGGGACACTGCACAGGACTTTGGAGTGGACACAGCCCCTATGGAGAACTGACTGCACAACACAGTCCAGCCAGCCCCTATGGACTTTGAAGTAGTGGACACAGCCCCTATTAACAACAGCAGCACAGCACAACACAGCCAGCCCCTATGGACTTTGAAGTAGTGGACAACAGCAGCACAGCGCAGCACAGCACAGCACAACACTACTCTGCACTACACTACACTACACTACACAGCCCAGCCAGCCCTAACTCTCACCCTCCCTCTTCACTGTCCACAGTCGAGTGAGAAAATGGCGCCGACGCGGGTACCTTATATAGGATCCAAAACCCGCGAGACCCGGAAGGCGGGATGATGACGTTTTGCCTCGATTTCAGATCCGAGTCAGGCGGGAAAAGTCGAGCCTGACACGGATCTGACTCGGATCGGGGGGGCTCGGGGGGGTTCGGATTTCAGAAATCCGAACCCGCTCACCCCTACTAAAAATAAGTGATACTTAAGGGTTGGAGTAGAATTTTACGAATTCTGCTCCAATTGCCCTGTAATAACTATAGGTGATACTAAAATAATGTGAAAAGGGTGTCAAAACACCCTTTTTCACTTTATTTTAGTAAAAATAATGATAATAAGTAGAGCCCTAGGTGGTTAAAGCAGTAAAATATGAAAAAGTGGATGTTTTGTATGTACATAGAAACGATTTACTAAAGTGTGGGTTTATAGAAGTGAAGAAGTTGCCCATAGCAACCAATCAGATTCTAACTACTATCTTCTAGAAGCTGCTAGATAAATGATAAGTAGAATCTGATTGGTCACTATGGGCAACATCTCCACTTCTATAAAACCGCACTTTAGTAAATATACACCATGTGTTAAGTAACTTAGGGCCTGATTCAGAGCCGCTCGTAAGCGGCCGCTCGTTCACTCTGAGCGATGTTCGCATTTGTATGGGCCGTAATGTGCATGCGCAAACCAGTCATTGCGGTCGTTTGTGGGTGGTAACAGGGGAAGGTGCTTGAAAACGGGGGAGTGGAGATCCGAATGCAGGCGTGCCTAACGGTCAAAAGGGCGTTTAATGGGAGTGCATAATTGGTAAAGGAGCGTCATCAACCATGTCACTTGGTTGTCTTATAGCCTGAACTGCTCGCAGTGATAGCGGTAAGAAAATCCTACCACAAGCACTGTGAGCAGTTCAGATGCCTTTCGATGTACCCGATTAATCCAATAAATACCGGAGATGACGTGTGATGCGAACGGCAAAGGGGCGTCTTTACAAAATAGCGAGTGCATTTTTCGTTCGCTCGCTCAGACATAGAGGCGTCAACAAACCGCAAAGAGCGAGCGCTCAATTTAAATAGCCGGCCCCTTTTTTGGAACGACCGTCCGCGAATAGCGTCCGGCTCTGAATCAGGCCCTTAGTTCAATTGATATAAAATCTAAAACAGTCTAATAAAACTTAGACCCAGATTGAGAGAAGGTGTTAGTTACTTGAGTTATTTTGGTGGAGAGCCAGACTCTGCCTACGACCTGAAAATTGGGTATAGCTGTTGTATCTGGCTGCAGCTACAGTAGTTTATATTATGTCTGAGATTCTCTGTAAGTCTTGTTCAGCCTCTCTTGAGTTTCCTGTAAATATGTTATTCTATCATTAATGTTAGGACTAGGGCACTAGAAGAATCCCTAGAACAGGATGTATTAAGGTTTTCTCCTATAGCAAGTTGCCATTCCCATAAGGCTACATGCTCACTGGGACCTGGATGCCCCTGGATTTCAAGATTAGAGTAGTAACTGACTTATCTTGCATCAGTTAATGTATGATATTGAGATTAGCATGATATCAGATGGGCTGAAAGCTGAGTGGTACACCAAGGCAAGGACTGATGGTGATAATAACCAAAAGCAGGCCAATGGTCAAGCCGAAGGTTTGGATAGGCTACAATGGAGCTTATGTCAGTAAAAATGAAAAGGGGTCAAGACATGTAGCAGACAGCATATTCCAGTAATTATAGCCAAGGTCAGGATAAGTATCTGACAAAGTAGCTGACAAAGTATTCAAGTAAACATTGTTAAAGTTCAGGACAAGGCAATAATCAGCAGCAAATCATTAAAGACGTTTTACAAAGCTTGTAGGAGCAGGGCAGCATAAATGCTATCACCAGCATTGAAGCACTGCACTGTGCCTTGATTTAAACTCCAAGGAGCCAATCACAGTGCTCCAAATTAGGAAGCCCACAAAGAAGAATTAATAGAATTATGGTCATGCGACCTCCAGTAACCTTGGCAGGGGCATCCTAGTGGTTTAGCAATGGGCATCTGGTACAGAGATGAAGATGGTGGACCATCCCTGCATATAAGCCACTGACAATTGGTAGTACAGCTACTGATAATTATCAGCTGGAATTGGTGTGGATATTTGAAATTCATAATTAGTCTATGATGAAATCCTAAATTGCAAGGAAAGGTTTTGAGAAATTGAGATGTGTTCAGAGTTGTAAATTGCACTTCTTGAAGGTAACTGGTAAAGAATCACAGATATTGTTCAAGAGCCTGATTAGTTTTTAACTGTTTACGCATTTGACTGAAGATGGCAATAAGAAGACTGGTTAAAATTCACTCCAAGAGCTCTGCAGAAGTTCATTCAGAACTTGGAAGTGAATTGGACTTGTTAATTAAAAACTACATTATGGGAATTGCCATGAAGCATGAATATTTCCTAAATCTCTAATTTCGTGCTTTGTTCAGAAGTGGGTTGGTTGGGATAAAATGAGCCATTGTTGTAAAATGGTCTACTATCCATTGAAATTGAGTTCTTGAGGAAGAGATGGAATAGGAACAGATTGAAGCGAATCCAATGGTGGGCTGCATGTAATTTTATTTCAGGCACACATATGGTATAGTAATACATGCTTGTTATTATTAAAGAAAAAAAACTTAGTCATGTTTTATCTTGGACTGAGGGATCTGGTAAAAATAAATGGCTGGACATTGAAGATACTCCGGTAAAGGATTACAATGTTGGCTCAATGCCCTGGCTTCTACCGAGTTTGAAACAGGCCACAGCTTCTTTGTTTCCATGCATTCAATTTACTTTAGCAATCTGGGACAAACTGAACAATTAACTCGATTTGGCTCCATACCCCTGAACACTGACACTGCTGTGGAGGCATACACAATTTCCTATGGGTTGTGGTTCCGTCTATATGCGTCCCTGGAATTTGGTGGGGGGCTACATTTTACCCATATCCTCAGTACAGAGATGTGTGACCAATATAAACTATCTCCACACCTACAATTTGCATATTTGCAAATCAAAAATTTTGTTCAAACACAATGCCACTCATCTAAATTTAGGGCCCACACAACGTTCGAATGGAAATGCATTTACAACCTGGGCATTAAAGGTGCTATTTGCCTGCTTTACACCACTGTGCATTTTCCCTCCTCCCAACCCCTTGAACCATCTGAAATAGCTTGGGAAAGAGATTTAGGGGCTCCTGTGGACCAGGAGGGCTGGTCACTAATCCTCTCTGTAGGCTCCCTAAGGCGTCAATTAACACTCCTATTAGGTAAAATGCTTGCAAGCTTTATTCCAGATGGTATTTGTTTCCTGTGATGATTACATTCTATTTAACCTCAAACTTCCAATCTATGCTGAAGGAACTGCTGTCACCTTGGTTCCTACTTCCATATTTAGTGGGAATGCCCGTCTCTACCAACCTTCTGGAATAATGTTCTAGATTAGATAACTAGAACAACTGGTTTCTCCATGCCTAGAGATCCATTGATTTCCCCCAAGCAAATGTACAAGCTCGCTCAAAATATATGAAATGCAGCTAAACTTCATTGAGCTACAGATTGGAAAAAAGCTTCTCCACCCTCCATGGTCACGATTACTAATAAAATATGGTATGTTGCCTCCATGGAATACCTAACTAGCTTGTTACATGATACAATGCAGACATTCCATATGGTCTGGCCAACACACCTCTTCCAGGTTCTGTTTAACGGCTGTTTCTATGCAATTGTACACTGCTAACTGGTCCTTATTTGACTCTCTGTGTTTCGACTATTTGTTTATCTGTTAAGTTTTGCAATATCTATTAATCTCCAATCATTTTAATTGTCAAACATACTATTTCTTCTCTCTGCTTTTTTATTTATACATATATATATATATATATATATATATATATATATATGTATACAGTATATAAAATATATATTTTTTTAAATTAGTCATCAGAAAGGACATACTAACAATTCTTGAGTTTCATACACTCAAAAAAGTCCAGCATTTTTGGAATCATGAAATAATATTACATTTCGACGGTACACAAAGGCGATAAGGTTGAGTCCAAAAGAAATAATAGAACATTAAATGAACGTCCGCAGAATTGTGTATAAGAAAGAGCACAAAACCTTTGAAGTGGTGGCCCCTAAATTAATTTTTTCACAGATTCCATCCAGACGGAGCTCAGTAAACATTATCTGGATCCTGGTTAATATGAAATTAGCAACTTAATGTCAGAGAAGAATAAACTCCAGCTGGGCTGTCTAGGGGACATTTGTGCACTAGTCAGTGTTGTCACTAGGTGGGGGTGTGTGCGGACCACACCGAGTGTCAACTTCTAAGGGAGTGACACCAAAATGCCAGCTTTTCCTCAGTGACGATCACTGAGGAGGAGATGGCAATACAGGCAGAGTCACTGGAGGCAGCCTGGCATCTCCGGGACTGCTGGGTCCTCCCCCTGAGTGATCAAATAGGTGAGGGAGGATCGCAAGGACATGCCCCCTCCCAGTGAGGCCACATGCCCATTTTGGAGGCGTGCACTTTCAGTGTGCACAGGGGGCTTACTGGGTGTCACCGTCCCCAGTGCCGTCATTGGCACTAGAGCATATACATTTCTGATTTTTGTCATCAATGAGGCTGTCACTGGATAATCAGAACCTTCAACACGGTGTCTGCATTTTGAAAAAGCTCAATTGATGGACATTGGCTCCTTACTGCCATTATCATCCTTCTTCTTAGCCAAGGACATTTGGTGGCAATAATAGGCACAAGGAGGCAACAACATCCTCACAAACACATGTTGAGATAGTGGACTTGATTCGTAGTCACACACACTGCCAAAGTCAGATGCGGCAGAGAGCTGTTTTTCTACAGCACATGCGTCTAAGTCGCACCACGCATGAATCACAATTGTTAGCGCAGAGAGCCACAGTAGTGATTCAGGCGCATGATGTCGGGAATGTATAAATAATGTATTGGGCATTCCTGGGAGATGCATGGGGGGTGGTCATCTTGTGTAGAAAGTGACTGGCTCGTATGGAGTGAGTGGTGATGGGAGGACCAGTGGGGGCATCTCCAGACTGGGCGACCAGGTGCTGTACCACCTCCTTAAAAGCCTGGTGGGTTTCCTCAAGGGTGATTGCCTCTGGGCTGTCTCCAAGGCCAACAGTTGCACCCGGGTGGACTCTTGCTGAGCTCTGGTAGCTTCCTGCTGAGCCGCCGTAGCCTGAAGCAAGGCTTTTACAATGTCCTCCATTTTACCTCCAGGTGCTGGTTGGAAGCTGAACCTTGCCTCTCTGAGCATTGGCTGATGCCACCTTCAGGGATTCAATAATCACGTGTCTGCCCCTATAAATTTTAAAGGACAAATTTTCCTGCTGCACTTTTCAGTGTGTGCCCGCATTCTCCACCAATTGTAACACGACCAGATTAGGGGTCCCTCTCCTGGGGTAGATGGACTCCCTCTTCACACACACAGCAGCCAGAAAAAAGTACACCAGTCTGGGGTCTCATACTAGCTGGTCGGTACCAGTCTTTATTGTGCAACGTAAAAGAAAAACAAAACATAAAAATAAATGCTAGCCCATCTGGGCACTAACTAGACAAGAGATTTCCTCTCTAAAGACATAGTGGGGCCTACTGCCTCCACCATCAACACAAGTGTATGCACAAGACTTACAGGTAGTTTCACCAAGTGTCTCTGAGCCAGCCATTCTTCTTGCTCTCCCAAGTATGAGACACTAGCTTAAAATCACACAGCCTATATCAGCCAGTTCCTGGTGCAGACCCTAATGAGCCCGCTTACAGGCCAAAAGGCCAAAACCTGGAGTGGCCTGTGGATGGAGCCCTCCCTTTCCTCACAACCACACCCCCAGGTCCCAAACCGGCTTTTCAAAAAGCCGACACTCAAATCTGCTTCACTGCAGACTTTCTCCTAGGGTTTTTTAGAACACATAGGTCAAAAACCTAGGACAAATGTATCTACCACTGACCACTTTACCAGTGTCCCCATCACAATATATTAGAGATGAGCAGGTCCGGTTCTCTGAAAACTGGAACCACCAGAACTTCCAGATCCGAGGCGAGAACCAAACTAGGCTCGGGTTTTCCTGACTCGGATACAAAAACGAGGCAAAATGCGTCATCCTCCTGCTGCAGTATTCTTGTGGGTTTTGGATTATATAAAGGTCACCGTGATCTGCGCCATTTTCACTCCGGCTGTAGAGAGAGAAGTTAGCAGACATAGTCATTCATCACTCAGTGTGTGTGTGTCCAGTCGAGGTCTTGGCCTGAAGGCTGATGCTGTATTGTCCATAAAGGGGCTTAGGCTGCAGTACATAAAGGGGGGTTTCCGTCAGTGGGTGCTGCAGCTGCTGTGTCACTTGTCCTGTCAATTAACTGTGTTGCCCAGGGGGGGGAGGGGGTGCTCTCCCCAGTGTAAAAAAAAAATAAAATAACTTTTTTTGTTTGTGTATGTATACATTAGCAACTTAGCTACGCTATTATTGTTCGGTGGCAGTGACAGTGACGGTGACAGTCCACGTATTTGTGACTCTGTAGGTGGTCTATCTGAACTCGGCAAGGGTGCTTTGTTGTCCATAAAAAAGGGGTGCTGTCTGTGTTGTTCATCAAGGGGCTGCTGCCTCATTTAGGGGTGCTCTTCCCCAGTGTCCAAAAAAATAAAAGTGCTTTGTGTGTGTGTGTGAGTTAGCAAATTAGCTATGCTATTATTGTTTGGTGACACTGCCGGCCAGACCATCGACGTATTGTGACACTATAAATCGTAGCGCAGTGTTATTCTTTTTTATAAAAAATCTTGTGACACTAAGTGGTAGCGCAGTGTGTTATTCTTATTCATAAATAATTAATCTTGTGACACTGTAAGTGGTAGCGCAGTCTAATATTCAACTTTCAATTCTTTCCTCAATTGTGAATAAATGACTAGACTATACGCCGACTACAAGACCACAACAATGTGCTAAATAACATGCATTATACATAAAACATAATTACATCACTGTAAGTGGCAGTGCAGTGTGTCAAAAAATTTAATTAAATTTACTACTAATCAAACTTTCTTTCTCTGCCTTCAACTACATACATACTCCAACTCCCTCAATCCTCTTGAATAATAAAAAAAACATTTGTTTCCTGATGTGCCATATTGAAAATTGAACTGCCACTGCTGCTACAATCTTTGACATGCGGTTGCTGGATGCCAAAAATGTCCAGAAATGTTTATGGGTACAGACAGCATCTCCTGAATGCCCCTTTAATTTAAAAAAAATATTCTGAACCACCAAGTTGATTTTGTGGGCAAAATATGGGACATAATGTTAGCCAATGCCCTCCTCCCTCATAAATTTGATTCGGAATAAAAAAATGTAATTAAATTTACTACCAATCAACCCTTCCTGTCCCTGTCTTCAATTTCATACATACTCCAACTCCCTCAGGCCTCTTTATTAATGAAAACATATGTCTCCTTATGTGCCATGTTGGAAGTTGAAATGCCACGTGTTTGTGCCACCCACTGCTGCCGCTTAGCTTAGTCAGCCAGCTAGCTTGGTGCAAATTTTGGGCCTAAACCAGATGAAAACAATATTGTGAGCTGTGAGGTGGTCAGAATTGACTGGAAACGAGTCTAAATTAATGTTATCGAGGATAGTAATACTATAAGAACAAAAAAAAATTATGAGATTTTAGCAGATTTTATCAATTTAAAAAAAAAAAATACAGATCCAAAAACAAAACCAAAACATGTAAGGGGTAGCTTTTGCAAAACCAAATTCATTCCAAAACACAAGGAGATACAGATCCAAAACAAAAACACTAGGGTCGGCGCACATCCCTGATATATATATATATATATATATATATATATATATATATTTATTGCCCTTTAAAGTGAAGGTGCTTTTGCAATTTGCATTTTATTCCCCTGATATGCAGTTGAGGATTTGTCCTTATGAAAGACTGCATTTCACTTTAAACTGGGAAACATACAGTAAAATAACAATGAACCTTGTGAGGAACTTATGGAAAGGTTTCTAGGATCTCTGGAATGAACCATTAAACAGTGTGCAGCCCGAGGCATTATTTCAAAGTTACTGCTCACATTTATGGTGCAGAAAGTAATATCGATACAGATCCACCGCACTGAACTATTCTGATGAAAATATGATTGCTTTTACCCCCCAAACTTCAAATGCGGCGAATACAGCTACATAAACTGCTTTATGGTATCATCGCTTGTTTAATTTTCTCAGAGAAAGACAGTAAAAGGAGAATTATTGGATGATTTATTTATCAGAGCCACATTTGAAGCACCCTGGCAGCTGTTCGGAAACATTAAACTGCGCTGTAGCCCAAAACCCCTCCCGCTATCTGCCACTCCTATTGTGCCACACACCTGCTTGTATGACACTCAGTGCTATGCCTTATAATTCCCTCTGTGCAGAGTCTTATGCACAGCTGTAAATGTGTCACCCAACAATTTGATTTCTGGAGTACAAGAGGTCCAAACAAGTGAGAATGAGCTGAACTGTGTCCTTGTATGAAATTATTTACAAAAGTATATTTTAATAAAAAAAAAAAAATTGTTAATATTAAATGTAGTAAAATGTGTTCTATGAACAATATAATTTTAATTTTATAGCTTGTAAGCTCTTGTGAGCAGGGCTCTCTCTCCTTTATTTTAAGTTATGGAATTGTCTCTATCAATTTGTACTTATGTTACATGTCGGTTGTTCTATCCCTTTTGCCCGGCACTACGAAAATCTTGTGGCACTGTAAGTGGTAGCGCAGTCTTAAATCTTAAATATAAGATAATAATATTAAAATTGTGTTTGGCCTTTCTCACATTTTATTTTCTTACCACTAATAAAAACAATTTAAAAAAAAAACAATTACAAAGCTTTTTTTAAAAAATTTAATTATAATTAAAATAACCCAGCAATTATTGGCTACATAAGTATTCACAGATGCAATAATTTCTCTTTAGGGGCTCTATTTACTACAATCTGCATTGGTAATGCAGATTGTAGTGTGATATTACCGAGTGAATTCGCATTGCGAATTCAGGCAATATCACAGGGATTTACTACAAATCCCTTGCAGGGACAGAGCTTGCGATAAAGCTCTGTCCCTGCTAATCCCCTTCGGAGCCTTATCACGGTATTTTCGCCAAAAATACCGTGATTAAGTGCCCGCGCATGTGCAGACTGGTCGCCGCTGCTACCCCCCCTCCAGTGCTAAGCCCCACCCCGTGGTGCTAAGCCCCGCCCCCCACAATCGCGGCCCCCCCCGCAACCCCCCCTCTCCCCCGTGACTGCCCTCTCCCTTACTTACACTTACCTGCATGCTGCAGGCCTCCGGTGATGTTCTCTATTCCTCCGGTCAGGTGATCTCCCATACTGCACTGCTGCCCGATCACATGATGACCGGGCAGCAGTGCACTGTGGGAGAGCAGCTGACCGGAGGGGAGACATCACCGGAGGCCCGATCACCGGTCCCTGGAGTCAGGTAAGTAAATTTTTTTTTTTTCTTTTTTTTTACAGTAATCAGCTTGCGGTCTGTTTAGACCACACAGCTGATTACAGGGACCGACTCCCGGCTCTGCTCTCCCCGTTAAAGCAGGGCAGGAGGCCGGTAACCGGGGGAGACCCTGGATAACGCCACCTCCAGGTGGCGTTATTATCACAGGGCTTCCCCCGATATTTTTTTCACATTTATTTTTAGTAACTATGATCAGATAACATTTTCCATTACAGTTATGGGAAATGCGATCTGCTTTACTAAAAATAAGTGATACTTAGGGGTTGGAGTAGAATTTTACGAATTCTACTCCAATTGCCCTGTAATAACTATAGGTGATACTAAAAATAATGTGAAAAGGATGTGAAAACACCCTTTTTCACATTATTTTAGTAAAAATAATGTTGATAAATAGAGCCCTAGGTGTCATAAATTAAATGATTGAATGCTATCTACAATGATTTAAAAATAAATGTAACTGATTTAAAAATAAATACACCCGTAGGTGAGAGGTCCACACTGGTTAATTTCCTCACAAAAAAAAGGGTTTCACCCTGTGTAGATCAAAGAACAGTGAAAATAAATCAGAGAAAAGTTTAAGCACCAGTTGAATAATATAAGAAGAATTCAAAGATTTTAATATCGCTGGAGACATGACCATGCTGTAATGGGAATGAAATGGTGAGAATTTAATTAAACATTTATTACATTTCAGCAGCTTGATAGCCAAAATAATTTTGCGGCATAATTATCAACAGACACATTACATTTTTTGGTTCAAAATTGTCGGTTAAACCTGTGCAACTTTGTCAAAATTGGCTAGATTAAAAGTCAATAAATTCTGTTCAACCTTCCAAGTTTAAAATTGATTTGTCAAAAATGTTTCATAAAGGATATGCAGTCGCTTCAAGAATCTTACTTTGTAACAATGGGGAGTGTACAATAGAGCACCAATGTCTGCCCTGTGTATGATGAGCTTAGATGGAGAGTACATGCCTAGTAGCAATGTGTACCTTAGGAATCATTTTTAATTTTTAGCATAAATGCATATCATGGCTGACAAGAATGTGGCATGTTCTTGCATTGAATAAAATGTTTAAAGCCGCATATCCACTAGACGATGTAATGAATGATTGAACGATATAGTTATCGTTATCGTTCATTATATTGTGCAGTGGACATTGAGCCCACACTGAACGATATATCGTTCAGTAGCGGCACCCTCCCTCATCCTGACGATATCATCTGGTCGGACAGCAGGTTCGGCCGATGAGCGACGTCATAAATGACCAGATGAGAACGCATCAATGGTCGTTGACGGCATATCCACTGGCTGATATAATGAACGATAAAGATATCGTTATCATTCAGTCGTTCATTTTAATGGCTAGTGGATATGCGGTTTAAGAAATAAAACTGAGTTATCTAAACTGTTAATGCAGAGCAGACTGCTGATTACACATGTATATATGTATGTATGACGGTCTGTGTGATTGGAATGTATGTTAAGCCTCTTTACCACCTTTTTACACAAGACTTGGAATGATTTGACTACCTAGCTAATTCCTTCCCAGTATACTCTTATGGAATCCAAGACGGAAAGTATAAACCTCCAGTTGTTATAGCCATCTGATTCTGATCTCGTCTGCCCTTTTTTCACTAAACTGATTTTTTTATGTAGACATCCAACACAATGTCTATGCGTTTCATTTAGGAAGGAGAAAGCATGCTCGCTGACTGAGACTGCAAATCTCTTCTTTATGGAGCTATAAAATTCTGGAGTGGATTAAAAGTGATCCTGGGATACAATTTATGGGAACTTTTAATGGCATTAGAATAATTGTCACCCCTCTCACTGTACCTATTTTCCAGCAGTATGGGAAGATGAGATTTCTGGGAGGACAACAATGGTCTGGAGATTTGTGGAATAATATTCCCAGCGTACATGGAGATGCCGGTCCTCTTGTATCAATCATTTATGGGCGAGAGAGTTTTTGTTGTTGGGTAAAAATAAACAAGGTTATGATTACTTTTTTTTTTTTAGCTTTTATTTGTTTGGTTACACAATAGATTATTTTCTAACTGCAGACATAAAATACACCCCCCACCAAATGCTAAATTCAACAGTCGCCTGATGCTAATCCTGAGGGGCATGGGCGGAACTACCATAGGTGCAAGGGGTGCAGCTGCTATGGGGCCCAGAGCTGAGAGGGGCCCATCTTCCTTGTTAAAGTTACATGTGTTATGTACATTTTTCACGTTTGAGTGGTACATAGGGGCCCCTACAAACTTTTGCAATGGGGCTTTCAAATACCTAGTTCCACCCCTGCTGAGGGGGTCCTGAGCTCACAAGTTTCTGTAGACATCTATGAGCACCAGATGTGAGGAGTAATCTGGCACAGCTACAATTGACAATTGACTCCTGGTTGCTGTAAGAATTTTGATGGATTAGTTATTATTAGAGATGTGGTTGTTTTGGTTTTGGTTCTGGATCTAATTCATTGTCGTGTCTGGTTTATATCTGGATACAGCTAAACAGCTAAAAATCATGTAATTTGGGCCTATTTTTATTACTACAGTATTATTTATAACATTTATAACATTCATTTCCAGTAATTTCCAGTCAATTTTGAACTCCTCACAGCTTACAATATTGTTTTCACCCACATTGGTCAAAGGCTGCAGCGAGCTGTCTAAACCATACTTTCCTACTCTCCCAGACGTTGCGGGAGGCTCCCGAATATTCGGGGAGCTCCCTGCACCCCTGGAAAAGTATCTGTATCTCCCGCATCCTGCCCACTTCCTATGGGGCTAAATGTTGTGAAAATGTGTCATTTAGCCCTGTCCCCTCCTTGCATTGATATGCGGCAGTTTGCCATGATGGGGGTGGGGCCTAATGACATAGGAACCCGGCCCCGCCCCCCAAAGTGGCCAGCCGTGTCTGCTCTCTGGGCATCTCCCGGGGAGCAGATTACAGAAATCGGTAAGTATGGTCTAAACTAAGTGACAGAACAACAGCACAAACACATGGCAGTTTGAAAAAGAATGTAGCACATCTAGAAAACAGAGTGGCGTTGCAGTGGCAGACAGGATGGCAGTTAATATATAATCTCTGGCAAGTTTCTTGCGCACCTCTGTGGTGTACATGGAAAAATTAGCAAAGATACTAGTCTCAAAATGCCTTTCTCCAGGAGGCACTTTGTGGCCAGTGCAAAGAACTCTTCTCTTTCGGGTCAATCTAATGGATTACGAAGGGTGCGAGTTGTCGTTGCCACGGCGTTAAAATGCTGGCAATGACATAACATCTCGCACCCCTCATGGCCCACTTCAACCCAAATTCACATAATTTTGCTCAGAGCCCTATGGGGCTGCGAGCACTTTCGGGCTGCCATCAAGTGCGGCCATTGTGGCGATGACTCGCACCTGCGAGTACATCGCGTTTAACTGGATTGAGCCCTTAGACTGACTTTTTATTGCTACTTTATACAGCCGTTAAATAATAATAATAACATTTATTTAAATTATGCTATTCTCCAAAAGGTCTCAAGGTAATATACTTTACAGAAAAATTAACATAATACAGATGTTTAGATTTTCAAAAAATACAGAAAACAATGAACATAATACAGGACTGAAGCAGCCATTTTGGGTCATAACTTTCAAGGAATATTTATCCTACCCTCAATAGTAAAACAGCCATCTTGAACACACTACATAGATTACACTGGGCAGAATAGGCAATGCCTGAAAGAGATGACACATAATGGGGAAGCTACTGTACAGAATACTAAAGCGAGATACATGATCCTTATATCCATCAGATCCATGCATTGTTCATCCTACCCACGAGAGTACCAGGTGAGGCAGCCATCTTAGGCGCACTACATATGTTAAATTGTGTTAGATAAGGAATACATGGAAGTAAGACATATATGGGTAAATGAAAGTATCTAACATGATACCCACTGCATGAATAGTTCCACAGGTTGTTTATCCTGCCCATGAATGTACCAGACAAGGCAGCCATCTGTTTGTACCACATAGGTTACAGAGGGCACGATGAGCAATTAGTAAAAGTATAGCATGGAGAAGTATAAGAAGTGGGGAATTATAAAAAATAAAATATATCAAGAAAGGGACCATGTTGTGGTGGTATGTAGAAAATGCTGAGAGCGGGCACATGCCTGGGTACTGAGGGGGTATAGCCAAATCTGGGGAGGGGTAGACACGCCCTCTCAAAAAATGTTGCACAGGGGGCACCAGCAGCCACACAGGGGGTCATTTGTCCCCCTCAGCAGCGCCCCTTAACAGCTTACATGGGCCCCCATCAGCCCCTCTAACAAGCCCAAGCATGGGTAAATAGTACTCCCCCTTTACACACCCCTGATGGTATGTAAAGATATGGAAAGCAGAGAGCTTGTTGCAGAAAGATGTACATGGTAACAACAGATTAACAACAAAGGTGACATAATGCAAAATGAGTGAGGACAAATTGCATATATAAAAATCACATGTTATGCAATATGATGCTGTTATAGTACAAAATTCTTAAATGCAAACTACAGCATGTCAGTTATCTTTGCTGTAGCCTCATTTGCCATGTCCTTGTGTGTGACTCCATCAACCTGTATTGCACATGTAGCATATTACAGGTACAATTTGACCTTACCAGACGATGTACATACCTGGACCATATAACATATATGCTGTCAAATGAATATTCTCTGTGTGTAATTGTACATCTTGTTTGTATGCAGTAAACAGTTCATGCAGAAGCTGCTGTCTCTCACACACATTGGAAAGTGTTTATTCTGATCCTCATATATCACACCTGGCAATGCACTCGCACCCCAGAGTCCCCTCAGAGATAGCATGTCTCCTTTAGGAAAAATGTAAGTAAACATACCACCAGTACAGAGGCAAAACACAGACGTTAGACCTATACACATTACAACAGGGCATACCAACATTGCTTGGCCATGAAAGGGTAAGAAAAAAATCAATACAATAAAGTTGTCAATGTCAAAATAACCAAACAGTGCTGCAATCCCTGAGAGACTGACTCAACTGCTGGTAGATGATCAATCAAATTTCAAAAAGGGTATATGAACATTAAAAGGAATGGAGGCCAGCATTGAACTGATTGAAACAGCCACTCTGAAATGTCTTAAAACTCGGAAGGTGCCATTTAAATAAGGGTGTCATGGCTACAGACACTTGAGACTCCTGGGAAGAGTCAGGCTTACTAGGTAGTATGAACTGAGGTGGTTTTAGGAATGACCTTTTCATGAAATATCACTAGCATGAAATAAAAGTGAATAGAATTTATTCAAGAACAAAAACTGTATGGCAAAGTTCCACAGTAAATCTCAATAACACAAAGTTCATGACATGCACTAACAGGTGCAGGGGTATGCCCCTGTGAGAAACAAAGTTCAAAGTACACACTGAACTGGTCTGTGGTGAAACTCTAGGGCCTCAGGATGGAATCGAGGTCAATAACAGGGTTGAGCCCTGTATCACGACGGAGGTCCGGAACATGGTTGAGTCCTGAAATGCAACAAGATCCTGAATGAGGTTAAGCCCTAAAATGTAATGAAGATCCGGAACAGGGTTGAGCCCTGAGACGTGATGAGGGTCCAGAGCGGGGTTGAGCCCTGTGACGTGATGAGGGTCCAGAAAGGGGTTGAGCCCTGCGATGTGATGAAGGTCTGGAGAAGGGTTGAGCCATGTGGCAGGATGAAGGTCCAGAGCAGGGTTAAGCCCTGCGGCAGGATGAAGGTCCGGAGCAGGGTTGAGCCCTGCGGCGTAATGAAGATGCGGAGCAGGGTTGAGCCCTGCGATGTGATGGGGTTCCGATGAGGATAGACTGTAACAGTGCAGTTGACAACTGTAGAAGAAGTAACCCCAGTGTCCGTATGAGTCAATTATAACAAGTAAAAAAAATAGTGTAGCGTAGAATGGAATAGCAGTAATAAAGCAGGATAACAACGTAAAAACAATGGCAATACTGAGCTCTGTAGTGCAGCTGATAACCTGTATCAGAACTTGAACTGAAACACGAGCAAGAATGTAATGAGGTCCACAGCATACACCAGGCACAGCGGGGATCTGGCAGGAGTCCAAGGAAGACTTGAAAGTAACGTTGCACAGACAATGAGGCATAGTTAGTAACAGGTTTTATACTAGAGGTCTGTGATCCATAGGAAGTTCAGAACATGTGACCCAAATAGAATCAGGTTTGGAATAATAAGCAATCAAGGAATCCAATAACCTGACAACATCTAAGAAACAGATGACCACTTTAACTCTCTGCACCCTGCATGCGATGAATGCCAGAAACCAGGATAGATCCTCCAACGACCACAATGGAACTTCGGCAAGTGTAGTTTATCTTTATGTACTGAAATAGTCAAAGTCTTGACAGTACCCCCCCCCCCCCTTTTTGGGTGATCTCCGAACACCCACCAGGTTTAAAAGGAAATTTAGCATGAAAATTACGTATCAATTTAGGAGCATGGACATCAGAGTCTTTAATCCAAGATCTCTCCTCCAGGCCGTAGCCCTTCCAGTCTACCGGATATTGCAACTGATTTTGATGCTTACATGAATGCAGAATCTTATCAATCTCAAACTCCACTCCTCGTGAAGTTGTTATAGGAGGTACTTTAGGCAAGCTGTCGTGAAATCGATTAAGAATCAATGGTCTAAGCAAGGAGACATGAAGGTGGTTAGGTACACGCATAGTTGGAGGTAACTGTAATTTACATGCCACTGGATTGATAATTTTTACAATACGGAAAGGCCCAATATACCAGGGGGCAAATTTCATAGTGGGTACTTTAAGTCGAAGATTTCTAGTGGACAACCAGACATGATCACCGACAGAATATTTAGGAACAGCCGAACGTTTTCTATCAGCAAAAATTTTATAATTATGAGAGGCTTTCCTAAGACACTTATGTACCTGTCTCCAAATTCCGGAAAAATGTTGGAGAGTAGCTTTGGCTGCTGGAACGTCCACTGTAGGAACTGATTGAAGCTCAGGAACTCGAGGATGCCGGCCACAGTTGGCAAAAAAGGGACTTACACCTGTAGCAGACGAATAGTGAAAATTATGGGCAAACTCAGCCCAAGGCAAAAATCCATCCAGTCGTCTTGAGAAGAGGAATTATATATTCTGAAGAAGGTCTCCAAATCCTGGTTCACTCTTTCATTTTGTTCATTTGACTGAGGATGATATGCAGAAGAAAATTGTACTTTAATTTGTAATGACGAACATAACGCCCTCCAAAAAAGAGCAAAAAACTGAACACCACGATCAGACACTGTTTCAGAAGGGAGTCGATGAAGACAGAATATCTCCTTGATAAAAATTTGTGCTAGTTTGGGGGCTGATGGAATTCGTGCCAAAGGACAAAAATGGGCCATTTTGGTAAAACAATCGACCACTACCCAAATAAACGTACAACCCCTGGATTCGGGAAGATCTGTAATAAAATCCATGGACAGATGGGTCCATGGTTGGTTAGTGATGGGTAGTGGATGGAGGGGACCCACAGACTGCCGGGAGGATTTATGTTGTACACATTTAGAACAAGAACGTATAAACTCTTGAATATCTTTTTTCATGAAGGACAACCAATATGAACGTTGCAGGAATGAATACATTTTATGAACCCCTGGATGTCCAGAGAAATGAGAATTATGAGCCCAAGAAAGGAGTTTACCTCATAATGGATCCTCATTTTGTTTTTTCTCTTCCAACATTGAGCAAGAAAGTGCGTCTGCCTTTTCATTCAATGAACCTGGATGATACCCGAGGATAAAATCAAAACGGGAGAAAAAGAGTGCCCAACAGCCCGTCCTGGATTCAAGCAATGAGCTGTCTTCAAATACAACAAATTCTTATGATCTGTAAAAATGGTAATTGGATGCTTTGCACCTTCTAGCAAATATCTCCATTCCTCTAACGCTAATTTAATAGCTAATAATTCTTGGTCCCCGATGGAATAGTTACTCTCAGCACTGGAAAACTTTCATGAAAAGAAACCATAAGACACTCCTTCTCCCATCTGCGGCCACTTGGGACAAAACGGCACCAACTCCATAAGTGGACGCATCCACTTCCAATATAAATGGTTTCTCAACATCAGGTTGAACTAAAATAGGAGCCGCAGAAAATGCATCTTTGAGAGTCTGGAAGGCATTCAATGCCTCTGGGGACCACACTTTGGGGTTAGACCCTTTTCTTGTCATAGCAGAAATTTGGGCCACAATCGTTGAAAATGCTTTGGTAAACTTTCTATAATAATTGTCAAAGCCTAAAAATCTTTGAATAGACTTTAATGAAGTGGGCAAAACCCAATCTTGTATAGCCTTCAGCTTCTCAGGGTCCATCTGAAGTTCGGAACCATAGATAATATACACCAGAAAGGGTATAACCGGGACCTCAAAAACACACTTAGAGATCTTACCATAAAGCTTATTAGCTCGAAGATGACTTAGTACCTCTTTGACATGAATACGATGATCAGAGAGATTCCTGGAAAAAATTAAAATGTCATCAAGATAAACAATAACAAACTGATAAAGTATATCTTGGAAATTTTCATTCACAAACTCCTGGAACACTGCGGGAGCATTACATAAGCCAAAAGGCATAACGAGGTTCTCATAATGACCATCTCACGTATTAAACTCAGTTTTCCACTCATCTCCTTCTTTTATTCTGATCAAATTATAAGTTTAGTAAACAGTCGAGACCCCTTGACTCTGTCGAACAGCTCTGTAATAAGAGGCAAAGGATATTTATTTTTTGCCGTGATCTCATTTAGACCTCAAAAGTCGATACATGGATGGACGAAGTCCGCCATCTTTTTTCTTTTAAAAAAAGAATCCCGCTCCAGCGGGAGACGAGGAAGGCCTGATGAACCCCTTCCGCAGGTTGTCTTGCACATACTACGACATGGCTTGAGTTTCAGGGACAGAGAGAGGGTATACTTGACCTTTGGGTGGCACTTTACCAGGAATAAGTTTAATAGGACAATCCCAAGGACGATGCGGTGGAATTACGTCTGCCGCCTGTTCAGAAAAGACATCAGCAAACTCACGATAAGGCTGTGGGAGAGAAGGTGGAACATCTACTTTTACTTCAGCCAATCGTACAACAGGAATCAAACAATTTAGTTTGCATTTAGGACTCCAAGAAAGGATTTGAGAACAAGTCCAATCAATATGAGGGTTATGAAGAGTAAACCATGGTAAACCAAGAACTATATCATACATAGAAGTAGGTAATACCAACAACTCTAAACTTTCTTCATGCAAAGCTCCAACCCTCAGCTTCATAGACTTTGTTTGATGCATAACATATCCATTAGAAATTCTAGTCCCATTCACTGCAGAGAGGGAAAGAGAACGGGATATTCTGACAACAGGAATCTGCAACTCTTGAACCAATGAAGACAAAATAAAGTTGCCAGCTGCTCCAGAATCTACCAAGGCAGAAAACACTTGACACAAAGAACCAAAATCAGGAATACAAACAGAGATTAAACAATCCTTTTGGGGGATATTCTTTGAGAGAACCCCTAGTTTTACTTCCCCTCCATCAACTAGGGATGACCATTTCCCGGCCTTATTGGACATTTAGCCCAAAAATGTTCAGAGGACGCACAGTACAAACAAAAATTAGAACACCTCCTAAGTTGCTTCTCTACTTCAGATAACTTAGATTACTAATTTGCATAGGTTCATCAGTTGTACCATGAGAGGAACGAGACTGGGGAAGGGAAATTTTAGTATGCTCAGTACGACTCCTCTGAACTCCTCGTTCTCGCATCTGCAAATCAATTTTAATAGTCAATGAAATCAACTCATCCAAATTCTCAGAAAGATCCGAGTCACTAACTCATCTTTAAGTTTCTCAGAGAGACCATTCCAATAGGCTGCTATTAATGCTTCATTATTCCACTTAATAAGTTCTGCCACTATAGTTTGAAAAGGAACCACATACTGACCAACTGGTGATGTTCCCTGTTTCAATCGCAAAATGTCCACAGACGCAGCCACTGATCTTCCAGGTTCGTCAAATATCCTCTTAAAAGTAGAAACAAAAGCTTGGTAATTAGACATTAAAGCATCATTTCTCTCCCACAAAGGAGAGGCCCATTCGAGAGAAGTACCAGACAATAATGACATTATATAAGCCACTTTAATATGAGGGGTGGAAAAACTTTGCGGTAATAACTCAAAATGAACCTCTGCAGGTTTCTGGATTACCGTCATAAGAGGTTGGAGTCGGTAGACGTAAATGAGAAGCAGGAACCACTGATGCATTCGTAGCAGGTATCTTAAATTTATCCAAACGTGTAGAAAGATCCTGTAAACATTGCAAAACTTGAACTTGTGTATTTTCCTGTACTTCCAGATGGGCGGTTAAACCCTGGAGCACCTGTACCCCAATAGCCTGTACCAGATCCGGGTTCATTTTTAGGTCTGTGCAAACTGTCACGGCTACAAACATTTGAGACTCCTGGGAAGAGTCAGGCTTACTAGGTAGTATGAACTGTGGTGGGTTTAGGAATGACCTTTTCATGAAATATCACTAGCATGAAATAAAAGTGAATAGAATTTATTCAAGAACAAAAACTGTATGGCAAAGTTCCACATTAAATCTCAATAACATAAAGTACATGACATGCACTAACAGGTGCAGGGGTATGCCCCTGTGAGAAACAAAGTTCAAAGTACACTGAAATGGTCTGGGGTGAAACTCTGAGTCTGACACGAGGCTAGGGCCTCAGGATGGAATGGAAGTCAATAACAGGGTTGAGCCCTGTATCGCAATGGAGGTCCGGAACAGGGTTGAGCCCTGAGATGTAACAAGATCCGGAACAAGTTTAAGCCCTGAGATGTAATGAAGATCCGGAACAGGGTTGAGCCCTGAGACATGATGAGGGTCCGGAATGTGGTTGAGCCCTGAGACATGATGAGGGTCTGGAACTTGGTTGAGCCCTGCGATGTGATGAAGGTCCGGAGCAGGGTTGAGCCCTGCAGCGTAATGAAGGTCCAGAGCAGGGTTGAGCCATGCGGCAGGATGAAGGTCCAGAGCAGGGTTGAGCCCTGTGGCAGGATGAAGGTCCGGAGCAGGGTTGAGCCCTGCAGCAGGATGAAGGTCCGGTTCAGGGTTGAGCCCTGCGGCATAATGAAGATACGGAGCAGGGTTGAGCCCTGCGATGTGATGGGGTTCCGATGAGGATAGACTATGATGGGGTTCCGATGAGGATAGACTTCTTCTACAGTTGACAACTGTAGAAGAAGTAACCCCAGTGTCCGTATGAGTCAATTATAACAAGTAAACCAAATAGTGTAGCGTAGAATGGAATAGCAGTAATAAAGCAGGATAACAACGGTAAGACATGGCAATGCTGAGCTCTGTAGTGCAGCTGATAACCTGTACCAGAACTTGAACCGAAACACGAGCAGGAATGTAGCGAGGTCCACAGCATACACCAGGCACAGCGGGGATCTGGCAGGGGTCCAAGAAAGACCTGAAAGTAACGTTGCACAGACAATGAGGCATAGTTAGTAACAGGCTTTATACAAGAGGTCTGTGATCCATAGGAAGTTCAGAACATGTGACCCAAATAGAATCAGGTTTGGAATAATAAGCAATCAAGGAATCCAATAACCTGACAACATCTAAGAAACAGATGATCACTTTAACTCTCTGCAACCTGCATGTGATGAACGCCAGAATAGATCCTCCAACAATCACAATGGAACTTCGGCAAGTGTGGTTTATCTTTATGTACTGAAATAGTCAGTCCTGACAAAGGGTAGAGGCTGAAATACAGAAATGAGTGGACTCAGGTGTTTTGTGACCCGTAGAGTGGAGCGAATGTGGCTCATCCACTGTTCCAGTGTTGAAGAAGGGAAACTTGGTACTTACTGTAGTAATATTTGTGGAGGCCTTAAAATAACTAGTTGTACCGTACTCCACACAATGCAGTACCCACTACCAAAAATGAAGGACATTTTTGGTCACATGCTCGCAATTTGCAAAAACAGATTTAGCACAAGCTCGTCTACAAATGGAAAATGAAGACTCTTCAAGAAAATAGTTGACAGTCAACTCGCACAAGGACTTATTCCAATAACTGTCAGCCCCAGTAATTTGACAAAGAACAATGGATCAAGTGATACAAGTGACACCTGGTTCTCATTGCTATCTCAACAATAGCATGGTGATTGGTACAGATGATGAAGATCACTTAAATAATCTTTGAAAAGTTCTTGCTAGGTTATGTGACTGAGGACTCTGGACAAATGAACAAATTGGATGCATTCAAAGAAGAACTTTTGAATTTAATTAATGTGATCAACAAACAGGGCCTGCACAAGTCTGGTGACAAAATTGTGGCGGGGCACAGCAAAATTGTGGCAGTTGAGATACTATCTGGGTATGGTGAATTTATTATAACAAAATTTTACCTAACTAGGTTGTATCCATTAAAGCTGCTTCTACAGGGGTGCATGTTGGAAGTGGTTGGAGAGCTGTAAAAAAGCCTTTCTGGAAACCAACATGCTGGTAACTGCAGGAATGGTGCTCATCAAGTTTGAGCCATCAGTGCAATGCCTCACACTAAGGAAAAGGGGCAGTCCTTTCAAATATTATTGTAGAAATCAGCTATCAGTAGCCAATATTATGAATTGATCAAGAATAGTTTGTGCCATCCAAACTGCATAACAGGGAGTTTGCGAGATTACATGAAGGTCATCTAGGTATTGTGAAAATGAAAACCCTGAGGAGCAATGTTTGGTGGACATGAATTGACAGGTATATTTGCTTTGCTGTCCGATTCACGTATGCACTTTCCAAGTAGCCATAAGATGAAATCAAGTACTTCTGAAAACTCCATTATCAACCCGAGTACAACATTTCCAAGAAATGTGCTGATATGTACTGATAACAGCTGTCAATTTGTCTCAGAAGAGTGTCAAAAATTGATGAGAGAAAATGAGATTAAATACTACAATTCAGTCCTTCATCACCCACTACTGAGATGAAAAAAGAGGTTTCGACCAAAGATTCAAAAGAGATATCAAAGCTTTTGATCATGAACAAACCTCTACAAATAAAGTTGTCAACTTCCTATTTGTGTTTTGTTATGCAAAATATGCAACTACTGACCAATCACCTTAATAAGAATCTAAGATTTTGTTGGGATTTAGTGAAAGCTGATGTATGCAAGAAGGTGCATGACAAATAATTCAAGCACCAGAAACAGACCATGATTTTTAGAGTTGGTAAAGATGTGTGTTGGCAAGTGATTATAGAGTTGATAAATGCTAGCCCTGAACAATAATTTCCAGGTCTGGATCTCTGATGTACACAGTGCACATAGGGGGCTGTATATGGGGATTTCATATAGATCAGATCTGGGACACCCAAGGGAAGGTGGTTGCAAACCTGATTTTCAGAACCATGCTGGATGCAAGAGGTGGTCCCAACAGGGAATGTGCATGACATTGCACCTAGGACACCCTCTCAACTACTACTTCTAAGGAGACTCCAGCTATTCCACCAGAAACTTACAAAGTGTGTGAAAATACAATACAACTGTATTGGATGACATTTTGGAATCTCCAACAGAAACAATGCTTTATGATTCAGAGCTTTACACTCTGTATCTAGAGAGAAACCAAAGATCACACTGCAGTTGTCAGTAATGTGGCTAAATACAGATAATACATTCCAGTTATTGTCACCAAGTTATCTTATGTTGAATTGCTATTTCTTATATAGGAATGAGCAGTGTAGAACAGTGGTTCTCAGGTCCAGTCCTCAAGTACCGCCAACAAGTCATATTTTGTGGGTTTCTTTAATCATGCACAGGTGAGCTAATCTATTTGCTGGGTCAGTGATTATCCCTCCTGCTTCCACAGACAGAAAACCTCAAAACATGACTTGTTGAGAATAGGTGAGGGTCGATGTTGAGAAACATTGGTGTAGAATATTGCAAGAACTATTTGGTTTTCCTTGATGGATGTAAGCATCGTGCCTTTGGGGTCTATGTACTAAGCCTTGGAGAGTGATAAAGTGGATGGAGTTAAAGCACCAACCAATCAGCTCCTAACTGTCACTTTACAGGCTGTGTTTGAAAAATGACTGTTAGGAGCTGATTGGTTGGTACTTTATCTCCATCTACTTTATCCCTCTCCAAGGCTTAGTACATAGATCCCTATATCTGATACATGAATATCCTGTGTATGTATTTGTGTGTGTGTGTTATTATACTTCCTATGTATAAATTGTTCCTACAGCAGCTGCTGTCTCAAAATATTATAGTAAAGTGTTTATTCTAATCCTCATACATCATACTGCTGTTCTGTTAGGAAGTTAATTGAAAATTAATCACTCAGACTAGAATCCGTATTACAGTAGAGTGATGCAAAACAGAGAAGCACCTTCCAACTCAGCAGATAGCAGCATTTATAAGGGAAAGAGTAGTACCATGTTCAGCAGATTTAGCTAAGCATGAGCTCTTCAAGATAGACAAGGTAAAAGCACACATGCCTACTGTCCCGTAACTTCCAGGAGACCCCCAAATCTCAGGTGGTGTTCTTGGGCTTATCTCAAAATAAATCCCACCCTGAACCCACCCAACCATGCAAGGTCTGGTTCTCTCATTCACACTCATTACCCGCTCCCATTTACAGCTACAGGACTTTTGTGGGGATCCATCCACTCTGTAGAACGCCCACTTACGCACAACAAAACTTTGCTCTAGTCTCTTACCCTTCGAATGTTCCCTGAAAGCTTCTTTTCAGGCAGTTTATCAAATTCTAGAACCACCTACATAACCTCCACTTTTCTACCCAATTACATCCCCTCTAAACAGTCCACATATAACTTTACAAATGTTCTCTTTATATGCTTGCAAATCCTTACAGCTCACAATATCGTTTTAATTTTTCAAGTTGACTGGCTAAACTAAGCAACAGAGCTGCGGCTCAAATACTGTACATGGCAGTTTGAAAAAGAATATAGTACATCTAGGAAACATAGTGGAAGTGGAAGACAGGATGCCAGTTTAATATGAACAATAAGATGCTATAGAATGTTTTCATTAATCAAGAACTAGATCAGAGGCCCAAGGCCAGCACAGGTAAATGGAGGTGAAGTACTATTTGTTGGAAGCCTGTTCCAGGTGGAAGGGAATAAGGTTCTTGGATACAGAAGGTTAATTAAGCCACACAAACCAGTATCTTGAAAAAAGATATAATTTATTACAACAATTGACAAGATATAAAAGAATAATAGTTACTTAGCTTCGGAATATAAATGGTTACATGATCCAGGAGCCTCATCTCTCAGAATGGAGCTGGAATGAACAATTTCCTGGCCACCAGCTGCAGTCTCTAGTCCAGGCTTAGGGCAGGCCACTGGAATCTTCTTTGTCTCCTGTTTATATAGTATCCTACTTGCATACCCATCTAACTCTTACTAATATGGGCATAAACCTACTTCAAACTACTTTATTGGTTAACTACTGATAAGGACTTTCTAAAACTTAACGCAAGCATACATCGCAGTAGACAACGCCTTGTGGATTTATGGCCTGTCTGCTTCCACATTTCTGTACCATTTCATGCCTGATACACCACTTCATGTCTGATACACACATAAGAACCATGAATAGACATGGCTGTCAGTAGCCATTTTGCTCTCCCAATACAAAGCCAAGGTAAAGCATTGATTGATTGATATTAATTGATTGATTAATTGATTAGCAAGATAAAAGAGCAGATTATATTTCTCAGATAAAGATTTCTCTGCTTAAATCTTACCATCAATCAAATATTATTGAAATCCTGCCCTATCACCAGTGTGACAAGTTGTCTAAAGAAATATCAGAAGATCTTACATGTCTCATGAGTGTCCAAAGTCAACATATCAATTCCAGACTTGGGGGTCTATTTACTAAGCCTTGGATGGAGATAAAGTAAACAGAAATAAAGTACCAACTAACCAGCTCCTGTCATTTTTCAAACACAGCCTGTGACATGGCACTTAGTAACTGATCGGGTGGTACTTTACCTTCGTTCAGTTATCTCCATCTAAGGCATAGTAAATAGACCCCTTGCTGTCTATTTGACAAACACACCCATCAATGACTGAAGAGTGTGAACAAAATAAAATATAGTAAAAGCAAATGGAAATATAGCTCCAGTTTGTTGGTAATGGCACTAGGCAATAATATTTACCTGGTGTATTCCAATTTAAAATTCATACCTTAACAGCCGCACATCTGCTCTTATTTCATTATGTATGTGTTATTTACTCTTCCACCTTCTAATTATGTTTGCAGGGGATTTTTTGCATATAGCTTCCTGACTGCCGAACCATTTTAAGACTGGTTCTAGTGAGCAAAAGCGTGTAAGTCAGGGGCAGAACTATGGGAGACAATGGAGACGCCTGCATCCGGGCTCCAGCTCTGAAGGGGCACCTCCTCCATTGTCCACTACATATTCACCCCACTTAGGGCTGTAACTTTGTACCCGGAGTGTACCGTCATGGCCACCCAATACGTGGTAGCCCTTCCTGACACCTGAGAAGCCACCATAAACTAGTGAAGAGCTCCATGTCAGACCATCAACTGCTGCCTTCGTCTATCTATAGCCTATCTGCATGCAAATTGCTACATTACAGTGTCAGTGGCTGTGACGGGGGAGCACCAAATTATAACTTGCCTCGGGGCGTCTGGGATGAATTTACGCCACAGGTGTAAGTCACCCCCTTCCCTCCCCTGTTTTGGTTTTAATTCATCATTGTGTTATGCTTTTGCAAAACCACCCCCGGTGTTGGTTCGGATTTGGATTTCATAAAAATCAGTAAAAAAAAGAGTAAAAACTGCTAAAATCATGTAATGTGGACCTGTTTATTTACATGCAATCCAAACCCTGAGTTTGGTTTTTAAATCCGTGTTCTGAACTGACAGCAGACCTGAGCTGGGATTTGGTTTTACTTAGATCCCCAAAGTGATTACGAATGGGACTCGATTCAATACAGAACCCCTAAGTTCCGGTGTGCTCGTATTTCAGGAAAACTGAACCGCACATCTCTACTGCAAATAGAAGATATCTTGTGATAATGCATCAGTTTCACTAAAGATTACAAATAAAAGGAAAAAATTAACCACATTACAGTTAGAGGGTTTTTTCTGCTTTGTTTTAAACATTAATACTAATTTTAAATATCTCAATTATTTGCTTTCATTGGAATTATAATATAAAAAAATATTTTGTTTTGCGGAAAGTCATTTATAAGTAATCAAAATAATACTTAATGTATATCACAATTTAAATACTATGGGCTCTATCCAATTGTTTGCGAAGGGTGCGATGTAGAGTTGCCACGGCATTAAAACGCCGGCAACAGCACTGTATCACTTTTGTGCGAGTTCGGGCTGCCGTCAAGTACGGCTGTTGTCAAGATGACGAACATCCACAAAATCATTGCAAACAATTGGATTGACCCCTATATTTTTTGTCTTCTGGTATGCTTTGTAAATTAATGTATGCACAACATTAAGCTATTACAAATAGCTTAAAAACTAGCTAGTAATGTATGTTACAAATCAACATATGTACAAATGATGTTTTAATATTTTTAGTTTTTCCTTTTTGACTTCCTGTCATGTCACCTTCAAAGTGTGTGTAGTAGATTTTGTAAATAGATAGGTACACAGCTCATTTCTAATATGGATTTTTTGTGTGAAAAATGGACAGTGAATGTGAAAGATTTACTTTGTTGACCTGTTTAAAAGAGTCTTTTTAACTATTTTATGAATAAAGGCCCTGATTCAGAGCCGGACGCTCTGACAGAGAGCTCGTTCTGAATCAGGGTCGGCCTTCTTGTTTTTTAGAGCAGCCTCCTGGCTGCTCGCATAGCTGTGGGTGACCACCCACAGCTATAGCGAGCGGCCATGATGATGGTCGCGATGGTCAAGACCATCGTGACTATCAGGCTTGCGACGAGACCCTTGTGGTAGGGTCTCGTTGCCACAAGCCCCAGAGAGCTTTCGGCACTAACAGAGCCGAAAGCTCTCCCACTGACATCACTTGTGATGTTAGTGGGGCCGGCCCCAAACGGTAGGCGTTCCCATGGGAACGCCTCCGTCTGGGCAGCCACGCCCCGGCCCGCCCACCAAAGGGGGCGTGCTGTCACTCGACATCGACAGCACGCCCCCTTTGGTACGAGACCCGGAGAGATGGAGTGCCCGTCGCTATCCGGGTCTCGCGCATGCGCACGATGGAGCCGGCTATGTCGTGCGCATGCACACTGGTCTACCATCGACCCGGTTGTGAGCGCACAGCGCTGAATCACATTGAGAGCACATGCAATAATATAATTTGTATCTGAAATGCTTTAAACCTTTTTCCTGACATCATTTAATTAACTTTTCATATATCTATAGATAAATGGACATGAATAATGTGTGTTTGGTCAAACTCCATTTTTATTCATACTGTTTATATACACTTGAGAGTTGAGACTTGTTTTGGGGTGCAGATAGAGTGTGGGACACCACCTCATACACTGTCGCTTACACTGCAAAGATAACACACTATGCTAATTCAATTAGAAAAGACTGCAGGGTTTTTTTTTTAAACAGGAAAAAATAAATAAATATAACTATATATGTAACTGGGAAAAAACCTCAAAACAAGGACTTTTTGGGGTGCAGCAGCCTCAAACACAGTAGAGTATTTTTTGGTAGATAAACAATATATTATACTGCAGAAAAAAAGGTGCAGGTTCACTTTAAGAGGCAAAAACTATGAGCCTGATTCACTACCAGTCGCAACTGCGATAGTATGCTAATCCATTGTGATTGCTATGCCGCCGCAGCACAACCTAAGGACGCCCACTTTACCATACACACATCCGTAATGATTAGCAAGACTGTGAAACCAGCGGTACAATCGAGTACAATCGCAGCCTCACGCACAGTTGCACAGGGTCAGACTTTACTCAGGAATTGCTAACCTCATTGCACGCTATGAGAGCTCAGGATGCATATGACATCGCAGTGGCTAATTTATGCATGCCCCTGCAATGACGTTCTAATGCACACCCTTTTCACATTATTTTAGTATCACCTAAAGTTACTAAAGGGCAATTGGAGTAGAATTCGTAAAATTCTACTCCAAGCCCTAATTATCACTTATTTTTAGCAAGCAGATCGCATTTCCCATAATTGTAATGGGAAATGCGATCTGTGTGCAAGTTACTAAACATAAATTGTGAAAAAATACCGGGGAAAGCCCTGTGATAATAACGCCACCTGGAGGTGGCAGTATCCAGGGTCTCCCCCGGTTACCGGACTCCTGCTCTGCTCTAACAGGCAGAGCAGAGCCCGGAGCCGGCCCCAGTGATCAGCTGTGTCCACATGCTGATACACTGCTAAAAAAATAAAAAAATAAACTTACCAGAGTCCAGGGACTGTAGATCGGGGCTCCGGTGTCCGATGATGTACTCCCTCTGGTCAGCTGGTCTCCCATTCTGCACTGGGACCCGGTCATAAGGGCTTGCGACGAGACCCTTGTGGTAGGGTCTCGTCTGTCGCAAGCCCCAGAGAGCTTCCTGCTCTAACAGAGCAGGAAGCTCTCCACCGACATCACTGGTGATGTCAGTGGTGCCTCCTACAAATGGCAGGCGTTCCTTCAGGAACGCCTCCGTTTGTGTAGCCACCCCCCTCCCCGCCTACAAAACGAGGCGAGCTGTCGATCAACATCGACAGTCGCCCCTTTTGTAGTGAGTCCCGGAGCGATAGAATATCTGTCTCGCTCCATGGCTTGCACGCACCGCGTGTGCACAGTACCCCACCAACGACCAGCTTGCGAGCGCTATGCATGAATCAGGCCCTGTGTGCGCAGTAGCAGCACGTGCATCAACAAAGTAGCAGTGCCTAGAGTGCGCCTGTATCATATGTAAAGGGCCAGCTGGCTCTTCTGTTGAAGGGTGGTGTAACCACCAAAGTGCACTCCAAAAAAAATAAAAAATTCTTCTTTTCTGTGTTTGTGAATTGTGAACGCAGTAGCCGCACGTGCATCAACAAAGTAGCAGCGCCAAGCGTGCGCCTGTGTCATAAGTAAAGGGCCGGCTGGCTCGTCTGTTGAAGGGTAGTGTAACCTCTAAAGTGCAGGAAAAAAAATAAAATCTTTTTCTGTGTTTGTGTGCGCCTTAGCCGCACGTGCATTAATATCACATAAATGGAGGACAAAAATTTGTCTGATAAAAATAAAATAGGAAAAGATCAAGAACCACTTCCTCCTAGTGCTGAAGCTGCTGCCACTAGTCATAACATAGATGATGAAATGCCATCAACGTTGTCTGCAAAGGCCGATGCCCAATGTCATAGTAGAGGGCATATAAAATCCCAAATGGCAAAGTTCAGGAAAATGACCTTAAAAAATAAATTTAAATCTTCTGAGGAGAAACGTAAACTTGCCAATATGCCATTTACGACACAGAGTGGCAATGAACGGCTAAGGTCCTCCCCTATGTTCATGACTAGTGGTTCAGCTTCACATGACGATGGAAGCCCTCCTCCCTCTACAAAAATCAAACGAGTTAAGATGGCAAAAGCATAGCAAAGAACTGTGCTATCTAATTCTAAGAAGATATCACAAATCCCCATGGAGAGTCCAAGTGTGGTGATGGTTGTGATGCCTACCCTTCCCAACACTAGACGGGAAGAGGTGGCTCCTTCCACCATTTGCATGCCCTCTGCAAGTGCTGGAAGGAGCACCCACAGTCCACTTGCTGATATTCAAATTGAAGATGTCACTGTTGAAGTACAACAGGATGAGGAAATTGGTGTAACTGGCACTGAGGAGGAAGTTGGCGAGGAGGAGCCTGATGGTGTGGTGGTTTGTTTAAATCAGGCACCGGGGGAGACAGTTGTTGTCCGTGGGAGGAAAAAGCCCATCACATTCATGCCTGGACAGAAGACCAAACATTCCACCTCTTTGGTCTGGGAATATTTCTATCCAAATCTGAACAACAACTGTCTTGCCATATGTACCATATATAAAGGTGGAATAA
The DNA here is from genome assembly GCA_031769625.1 of Taudactylus pleione. Lineage (NCBI taxonomy): Eukaryota > Metazoa > Chordata > Amphibia > Anura > Myobatrachidae > Taudactylus > Taudactylus pleione. The sequence continues at coordinate 4,737,625 of JAUIMM010000141.1, read as the reverse complement.
GTAGGGGTAGGGGCGTTAACCACCTAGGAACATCCTCCCTTATACGCCACCTGCAGCGCGTTCGTAAAAAGTTACTGTCAAGTTCAGAAACTGTGGCTAAGACCGTAAGCAGTCCAAGGACACCTGAATCCCTTTTTCCTGTTGTATCCAAGCGCCTGCATACCACACCGTCAACTGCCTCCTCGAAAATTTCCTCCTCAGTCAGGATCGGAAGTAGTCCTGCAGGCCATGTCACTGGCATGCCTGACTCTCCTGTCCAGGATTCCTCGGGAGGATCCTGCATTGCTACGCCAACTGCTGCCACTGCTGCTGTTGCTGCTGGGAGTCGTTCATCATCCCAGAGAGGAAGTAGGAACACCACTACTTCTTTTACTAAGCAATTGACCCTCCAACAGTCCTTAGCGGATGAAGTACGACAGCAGTCAACCGGAAGCAAAGAGGATAACTGAGGCCTTGACAGCTATGTTGGTGTTAGACGTGCATCCGGTATCCGCCATTAGTGCAGTGGGATTTAGACAATTGATGGAGGTAGTGTCTCCGGTACCAAATCCCATCTAGATACCACTTAACTAGGCAGGCGATACCGAGAATGTACAAAGCCGTCTGAAAAAGTGTCCTCAGTGTCCTAAAAAATGCAGTTGTACCCAATGTCCACTTAACCACGGACAAGTGGAACAGGGCAGACTAAGGACTATATGACTGTGACAGCCCACTGGGTAGATGTATCACCTTATGCAGCAAACAACAGCAGCATCACCAGTAGCAGCATCTCAGAAACGCCAGCTCGTTCCAAGGCAGGCTACGCTGTGTATCACCGGTTTCAGTAAGAGGCACACCGCTGACCTCTTAGAGAAACTGAGGGAAATCATCACCCAATGGCTTACCCCACTTAGACTCTCCTGGGAATATGTGATATCTGACAACGCCACCAATATTACATCTGGGCAAATTCCAGCACGTCCCATGTTTTGCTCACACAATAAATTTGGTGGTGCAGAATTTTCTGAAAAATGACAGGGGGCGTGCAGGAGATGCTTTGGGTGGCCCGAAAAATTTCTGGCCACTTTCTCCATTCAGCAACTGCATGGCGAAAACTGGAGTGCCAGCAAACACTCTTAAACCTACCCCGCTATCACCTGAAGCAAGAGGTTGTGACGCGGTGGAACTCAACCCTCTAAATGCTTCAGAGGATCGAGGAGCAGCAAAAGGCCATTCAAGCCTATACATCCACCTATGACATAGGCAAAGGAGAGGGTATGCACCAGTCTTAAGTGCAGTGGAGAATGATATCCCTGTTGTGCAAGGTTCTCCAGCTCTTCGAACTTGCCACATGTGAAGTCAGTTCAGACACTGCCAGCTTGAGTCAGGTCATTCCCCTCATCAGGCTTTTGCAGAAGCAGCTGGAGAAAGTGAAGGAGGAGCTAAGACGGAGTGATTCCGCTCGCCATGTGGGACTTGTGGAAGAAGTCCTTCATTTGCTTTGCCAGGATTCGAGGGTGGTCAATCTGTTGAAATCAGACCACTACATTTGGCCACTGTGCTCAATCCTACATGGTGTCTCTCTTTCCGGCCGACACAAGCCTGCAGAGGTGCAAAGACCTGCTGGTGAAAACACTGTCAGCTGAAATGGAACGTAACATGTTAACAGCTCCTTCTTCATTTTCTCCTGCAACTGGGGCTGCCAGGAAACAACTTAGGTATCCTAAGCAACACGCTGGTGGTGATGCAGGGCAGACAGGACCAAGTTTGGACATCTGGTCCGGACTGAAGGACCTGGCAACAATTTCTGACATGTCTACTGTCACTGCATATGATACTGTCACCATTGACAGAATGGTGGAGGATTACATCGGTGACAGCAGCCAAGTAGGCATGTCAGACAATCCGTACCTGTATTGGCAGGAAAAAGAGGCAATTTGGAGGCCCCTGTACAAACTGGCTCTATTTTACCTAAGTTGCCCCCCCTCCAGTGTGTACTCCAAAAGAGTGTTTAGTGCAGCCGGGAACCTTGTCAACGAAAGGCGTAGGAGACCAGCCTCCAGAAAGTACAGAGGGACCTGTGGTTGTGGATTCCAGCGGGGACGAATTAATACTCTGTGAGGATGAGGATGTACACAACACTGAAGAGGGTGAGGAATCGGTGGATGAGGAGGATGAGGATGACATCTTGCCTCCGTAGAGCCAGTTTTTGCAGGGACAGATTAATTGCCAGCTTGTTTTGTGGGGGTCCAAACGAACCAATCATTTCAGCCACAGTTGTGTGGCAGACCCTGGCGCTGAAATGATTGGTTTGTTAAAGTGTGCATGTCCTGTTTATACAACATATGGGTGGGTGGGAGGTCCCAAGGACAATTCCATCTTGCACCTCTTTTTTTTCTTTGCATTATGTACTATTTGGGGCCTAGTTTTTCAAACTGCCATCCAGTCTGCCACTGCAGTGTCACTCCTAGATGGGCCACGTGTTTGCGCCGCCCACTTGTGTCGCTTAGCATAGTCATCCAGCTACCTCGGTGCAACCTTTTGGACTAAAAACAATATTGTGAGGTGTAAGGTGTTCAGAATAGACTGGAAATGAGTGGAAATTAATGTTATTGAGGTTAATAATAGCATAGGAACAGAAAAACCCACAAATTCTGTGATTTTAGCTGTTTTTATGCTTTTTTCCCAAAAAATACAGATCCAAAACACAAAACCCAGAACCCAAAACATGGAAGGGTGGTTTTGGCAAAACCAATCCAGATCCAAAACACGAAGAACATCCAGATCCAAAACCAAAACACGAAAAGTGTCCGGTGCACACCCCTAGTGATAATTATGTCATGATGAATAGGCCCCATAAGGACTTCCAATCCCTCTAATCCAGCAATCCAGATTTCAGCAGGATATAAATAGCTGCACATTTAAGTTGGTTTTGTTTAGTGATATTACTATAGGAGGTGTCAGTAGTGTGTATTGTGATTGGCAAATATTGTAAAAAAAAAAAAAATATGCAAAGTAATTTTCCATAAACTTTATCCTCTAGTGAGTCAGACATGTTACATACAGGTGTATATGTGCATCCAACATAGTACATACCTCACTGCTTCTGTTCATTACATGGGGCTCCATTCATCCTGAGCATTTAGCTGCCTGGCTCTGATGAGGCTGCTGCTGTGATGAGCTCCACCAATCAGAGCTCCACCAATCAGAGCTCAGCACATGTCTCTTTGACCTTTTGTGCATGGGACTCAGGGCCTAATTCAGACCCGTTCACGAGCGCTGAGCGCTCACAAGCGGGCAGATGTTGCCCTTATGCGCATGCGCACGACGGAGGGAGCTCCGTCGTGCGCATGCGCGAGATCCGCATAGCGACAGCCAAGCTGTCGCTAAGGGTCTAGCACCAAAGGGGGCGTGCTGTCTTTAGTGAGTGACAGCACGCCCCCTTTGGTGGGCGTGCCGGGGGCGTTGCTGCACAGACGGAGGCGTTCCCATGGGAATGCCTACCGTCTGGGTCCGGCCCCACTGACATCACTAGTGATGTCAGTGGGAGTGCTTTTGGCTCTTATAGAGCCAAAAGCACTCCTGGGCTTGCGGCAGCGAGATCCTACCGCAGGGTCTCGTCGCAAGCCCGATGGTCGTGATGGTCATGACCATCGCGACCATCTTTTTGGCCGCTCGCATAAGCTGTGGGTGGTCACCCACAGCTATGCGAGCGGCCAGGAGGCCACTCCATTTTTAGGGAGGAGGGCCCTGGTTCAGAGCGAGCGCTCTGGTCAGAGTGTCCGGCTCTGAATCAGGCCCTCAGCTCCCAGTAATGCACTGCATTTGTACAGTGCACTCAGTGTGCTCCAGACGCCTCTGAAATGTTGTTGGGGGTGGGGCGAGATGCCTCTTTGACCCCCTCAGTCCAATGCCTATGCCATCGACACTGGCACCAGCCCTATGGTAGGTGCAGATTCTTTGACTATGGCAGCAGCTGGGAACACAGCCGCTTTCACTGACCGTGAAATGAGACTGACCAGGCCAATGAGACTGACTTTAGTTGCATTCACTTTAGACCACCTCCTAGTCACCACCCAAGAAAGCCCATCAAAAATGCATCATTTAGCACCGTCCCCTCAATGCGGTCCCGCGATTCGTGGCAGTTTGCCGCCATGGGGGCAGGGATTAATTACATAGGAACCCAGCCCCACCTCCTGAAGTGTCTAGCTGTCTCTCCTCTCTGGGCATCTCCCTTAGAGGAGACATTAAAGGTCGGTAAGTATGGCCTTGCAAAGGTACGTATCTACTAGCAGATAGTGGAACGACAGTACGATTACAATATTACAGTCGTTCCTCTTCCCCTGCAGTGCCTAGATTGAACGATATGTCCCTGAACATGGTCTATCTGTCGTTATCGGCAGATTGACCAGCATGTTCAAGTGATGATTGATGTCGGAAATGACCAGAGGGAGCGCACATCGCTGGTCATTTCCGATGTTTTTATGTCCGATTTGTGCACGATTAATGAGCGATTGAACAATATCATTATCGCACATTTTAATCGACAAGTGGATACCCGCCTTAAGTCTAAAAAATGCTCAAATCTAAATACAGAAGCATTCTGCTATGCATGCTTAGTATGGAAATGCATATATATTTACACCCTAAAATTGACTTTCATCTAATTCTAAAAGAAGCCCTTACAGAAGATTGTAATGACGTATTAATTTGTATGCTAGGTATGAGATAATTAGCAATCTATGCACTGCAAATCGGATTTATGCAATCTAAGCAGTGCTAAGTGGGTTGTTATTTGGAGAAGTATAAACGTGATTTACCAGTTTGTTTCTGCAGCTTGGGAACCTCAGAATATTTGCTGTAAAAGGGGTCTGATTGGCATGTGCACACCCAACCACACTGATTCTACAATGTGATGGGCCTCTACTGTTGTTTGGGGTCATACCTCACTTAAAAAAGAAAATAGCAAACTATTAAAGAGTAGACAGGGTCTAGTGGCATGCACGGACCCTGGCGTATCTAAGCCGGTGTCTGTCCCAGGAGTCTTCCCCTGCTACGTGAGACAGTGTGCACAGCTTGGCCTGTGCTATTGAAATGCAGACTCAGTGGACCTGTTCAGAGAAAGCTGGGTCTTCCCTTTTCAGTTTCTGTTATGGAGCTGATAGCATTACAGAAGACATAATTATTGATTTATGGCAGCCTAGCTAAATCATTATTTGGCAGAGAAAAGAAGGATAAAGAGGGGGAAGGTTATAAAAGACAAAGCAGAAAAGAAAGAAGTGACAAAGATATTCCGGAGGGCGAGTGAGAGGATAATCAAAAAAATTAGGAAGGAATTAGACTCATTAGGTCTCCTGGGTAGTGACCTATTTAGCTACAAAAATGATTGTTGATGTTAGGCTTAAGTTTACAATCTATTTTTAATTAGCAATTTTGTCATCTGTGACCAGCCAGGAAGGGAATAAGGAAGGAGGCAGCTCGGCGTACTGTGGAGCTGACGGCACTAAACAATGAGGAAGTCATTTTTATACCTTTCTGGAGTTGTATGTGTATACTCATAGGGATATTAGGGGTTGACACAAGATATTACTCATACATGCCGACATTCTGGCTGCCCCCTACAGTAGGGGGCAGCCAGGTTGGCATGGCAGGGGGCATGTCGGCAATTGTGGGCGTGGTGTGGCGATGTGATTGCACCTTTGCTGCCCCACCCACCACTATACGATGCCGAGATTTTCTGCACTGTAAATTAGGGAACAAAGCTATGATGATGTTATTCAGTGCAAATCTCGTCTTCGCCCATCCTGGGATCGCACACTATCAATCTTCCGTGGATGGCTGCCAGCGTGGGTAGAGGGAACTTTCCGCTAGTGGCCTCCTAAACCGGGAGACTTGCACTCTCTCTGGTGCCAGGAGCACCAGACGATATTCAGGAGGCTCTCGGCCATTGCGGGAGAGTCAGCAACTCTGTATTACTGCACACGCCTACATGTGACTTTCCAACTTGAGGCGCCTTACATTGCAGGGCGATTGTCGCTTGCTCACAGTGGTGACATTTTTGTTCTCATGAATTCATAGGATTGCAGCCTATCAGTTCTGGCACAAAGGGTGTGCAGTCCACAAGATGGCTGCCTCCACATTGTGTAAGCCACAGGTACACTTTTAAATTCAAGGTTATGTTGGCAGGCTTTATACATCAAAGAAGCAGAGTATAGACAGGGTGTAGTATGAAATGTTGACATTCATTATGTTGTCATCATAATGTCGACATGGTCAGATTGTTCACACATCGGATGTTGACATGTTCAGAATGTTGATATGTTACATGTCATAACTGCTGCGTAACACTAATTGCAGCTTAACCCTAACCCTTACCATAATTGCAGCCTATTCCTAACACTAATTGCAGCTCAACCCTAACCCTTACCATAACTGCAGCGTAACACTAATTGCAGCTTAACCCTTACCATAACTGCAGCGTAACACTAATTGCAGCTTATCCCTAACCCTTACCATAGCGGCAGTGTAACACTAATTGCAGCTTAACTCTTACCATAACTGCAGCGTAACACTAATTGCAGCTTATCCCTAACCCTCCTCATAACTGCAGTGTAACACTAATTGCATCTTATCCCTAACCCGTACCATAACTGCAGCATAACACTAATTGCAGCTTATCCCTAACCCTTACCATAACGACAGTGTAACACTAATTGCAGCTTAATCCTTACCATAACTGCAGCGTAACACTAATTGCAGCTTATCCCTAACCCTCCCCATAACTGCAGTGTAACACTAATTGCATCTTATCCCTAACCCGTACCATAACTGCAGCATAACACTGAATGCAGCTTAACCCTAACCCTTACAATAATTGCAGCCTATCCCTAATAACCCTTACCATAACTGCAGCGTAACACTAATTGCAGCTTATCCCTAACGCTTACCATAACTGCAGCATAACACTAATTGCAGGTTAACCCTAACCCGTACCATAGCTGCAGCCAATCCCTAACACTAATTGCAGCTTAGCCCTAACCCTTACCATAATTGCAGCCTATCCCTAACACTAATTGCAGCTTAACCCTAACCCTTACCATAACTGCAGCGAAAAACTAATTGCAGCTTAACCATTACCATAACTGCAGCCTATCCCTAACACTAATTGCAGCTTAACCCTAACCTTTACCATAATTGTAGCCTATCCCTAACACTAATTTCAGCCTAACCCTAAACCTAATTGCAGCCTAACCTTACCATTATTACAGCCTATCCCTAATTGCAGCCTAACCCTAAACCTAATGGCAACGTAACCCTTACCAAAATTGCAGCCGAAACTTATGCCTAATTGTAGCCTAACCCTACACCTAATTGCAGCCTAACCCTTACCATTATTGCAGCCTATCCCTAATTGCAGCCTAACCCTTAACCTAATGGCAATCTAACCTTTACCATAATTGCAGCCTAACCCTAAACCTAATGGCAATCTAACCTTTACCATAATTGCAGCCTATACTTAACCTTAATTGCTGCCTAACTTTACACCTAATTGCAGCTTAACCCTTACCATTATTGCAGCCTATCCCTAATTGCATTCTAACCCTAAACCTAACGGCAACCTAATGCTAACCCTTACCATAATTGCAGCCTATCCCTAATTACAGCCTAATTCTAAACCTAATTGCAGCCTAACGCTTACCATAATTGGAGCTTAACCCTACTAACATTTTAAAGATGTTGCCATTATGTCAGGGTTGACATTGTGAATGTCGGACATTCTGAACATATCAACATCCTGATTATCGACATTCATACCATGTCGACATTATGTTGTCGACATTATGACTATGGGGTCTATTTAATAAGGTGAGAAAAATGCTAGGCAGAGAAAATCCCTATACATACTGCTTCTCAGTATGTACTAAAGGGATTTTTCTCTGCCTGCAGCCTGCCAGCGCTAAGTGCAGGCTACAATATCGCACTGCACCTGGGACACTTAGCGCTGCCATAGACAGTGCTACCAGGTATGTGTCCCAGGTATTACTAAGGGGAGAGGGCACTTACCGTCGGGTGTCTTTTCCAGTGCTGATACTGCCTCATGTAGCTGCCGGTATCTGCTTCTCACTGGAGAAGTAGGACATGAGCTGTGTCTGTTTGTTAATAAAGTTTGTTGAAAAAAAAAACTCCTCTCTGCTCACTGCTGCATGGGACTCTGGCCCTGATTCAGACCCGCTCGCTGACTCTGGCAACTCGCTGGGTCTGTGGGCGTTTTTTTTTTTTCTCCGGCCGCTCGCAAAGCTGTGGGTGACCACCCACAACTAGAGTGAGCGGCCAGGAGACCATCGCAATAATCACGACCATCGGCCTTGCGATGAGACCCTGGGGTAGTGTCTAGCTGCCGCAAGGCCGAGTGGACTCCCTGCTCTAATAGAGCAGGAAGTCCACTACTGGCATCAGTAGTGATGTCAGTTTGCCCGCCCAACAAACGGCAGGCATTCCTGAGGGAACTCTTGCTTTTGTCCAGCCACCCCACCTACCCGCCCACAAAACGAGTCGAGCTGTCACTCACCATTGATAGCCACCCCGTCTTGTAGCGAGCCCCGTAGCGACTGAACTATAGTCGCTTAGCGGGGCTCGTGCATGCACACGCCAGACGTGGCGCTTGCGCAGTCACTAAACATTGGGCCGCTTGCGAGCGCTGTGCACTCGCGATCGGCTCTGAGTCAGGCCCTTTGTCTGGACACCTGGTGATGGTGAGTCCAGTGTCTCTTTACTGTGCTGCTTAGACCGCCGAGGGGGTGACTTAACCTTCACCCTCCTCGGCAGGTCTATTATTAGTAATACCTGTGGTAGACGAAGCAGGAGTGGCATTAACTCCACGGTATGTGGAGTCTTAGTAAATAGATCCCTAAATCCCTATAGACAAACCTCCTAACTTATAGGTTGGGGAATTGGGACAAAAGAGAAAAATTTAAAATGTCAATATTCAAAGTATAGCCAATGTAGATCTACCATACTGTACTTCTTCACAGAAAAGCAAGCCAACCCTTTTTTAGATTATAGTTCATAAAAACTATGACGTTCTCCCTACTGGATGCTAAATTATGTAAAATAACTATTGATACCTGTATCCCCTAATAATGGTGTTGCAGGTGTTTCAGGGATGCGACATCTGGGAGAACGGGCATTCAGGGGCATATTCAATTGGGACTAAGGTTTGAACCGCAAAAAACTTTGCGGATCTCGCGCCCAATTTTGTATTACCATAGGTATTTGCACTCCTGATACCTGCAGTATCTATAAAAAAAAGCACATGGGGTGTACTGCTTAGAAAACCCAGCGGTGCGAGAAAATTACTTACAGATCTGGTGGTCTCTATGGCTCCCGATCATCTCCACTCCATCTTTGCACTGGGGAGGGGGCTGCTGAGAGGCGAGGTGGCTGCTGGGAGATGTGCTGCTGCCTCCAGGGGCTCTCACACGGGGGGGGGGGGGTCATACAGACACTCACTCATGCTACACACACTTACACAATACTTACACACACATAACATACTGACACACACCGCTGCTGCAGAAGACTGGATCCCGACGCTAGAGGATGTAGAGTAATTACTGACTAATTAAGCTAATTGGAACTTCCAATTGCTTAATTAGTCATTGGGGGAGGGGGTGCCTCAGAGGTCCCAGGGCAATTCCCGACCATTTTTCCAAAAAATATGAATTTTAGGGAAAATTGGTCGTTCTCTGGGGCTACAAGAAAAAAACCTCCCGTTGCTTAAAAAAGGGAAAAGCCTGCACCTATATGAATAGCAAAAGTCCCAAACATGCAGGAAAAGCCCTACAGGTCCTGGATTTTTGCCATTCTCACATCTAATTAAATATGCCCCCAAAGTTCTCAATTTCCATAATATAGTACAGTACATATCATTCCTGGAAATCCAATAGTTTTCTACATTTACTTGGCAAAATGAAAGAAAACCAAGTGCATGAGTTTACACATACATTACAGTATACAAGGGGTTTGGAGAATGCAGTATTCTTTCTCTTTGTTAGTTGAAGGCTTACAATAAATTGTACAAAAATGTAACAAAAGAAAAAACCGAAAAGAAACAATAGCAAAGAACTAAAACACGGGCAGTGGTTGACATTGCAGGAAATGTTACTGTGGCCCCCATTATACACAATATGCTAGACAGGCACTTGACCCAACATTGACCCAATTCAATAGAGTTGAACAAAAAATATGAAAAACTGTTAAACTAAGTATTTGTCTAATGCAGCATTTCCCTATTGTCCTTCATTGTCTCCCAGCCACACCACACAGCAAACTGAATAGCCAGTCTTTACCCAAGATCTGTTTATTCAGTGAAATGCAACTTTAATATACTGTGCAAAATAGCATTCTATGGAAGATTGTGAGGGTGATGCAGAGGGAATACAATTCCATTTTGCCGACAGATCTTGTGGTTTTTAGCACTGGGCATGCTCCGTAGCAGAGCGTATGTGTCTTTGTGGTATTCAGTGTTGTATGCATCTTAGTGGCACTTCCACTTGCAGCTGAAGGGGTGTAACTGGAAGTTAAATGGGCTTTCACAACATAGGCTAAGTTTAGTGAAGGTGTGTCATGGGCAAATAGACGGAATTGGGGGCTATGCCATGTTCTGCATATGCAGAAATACGTATTTTTTCAGACTGCTCTCTTGCATGAAGGATAGATGAAAGGCACAATTGTTAGCCTCTAAATGTAGATATTTAACCATATGCAGATTTGTATGATCTATGCACTGTTCTTGTGCTCTTATCCGTAAGCTTGGCTTCATAGGGAGAGATTCAATATTTTTTGGTGGGCCTGAGATAATGGGGTGTGGCCTAATCACGGGTGGCCTAGCCACGCCCCATTTTGAAAATGAAAAAAGGACAAAAACCTAGTTTGGTGGGGGGTACTGAGAGCCCCTCCTCCGTGCCTGGTGCAAGTCTAGGGGGGGGGGGCGACTACTGTGTCGCTGCCTCCCACAGACAGAGGAGACTGCTCTTACTTCCTGCTGCTCAGCTGCAGCGAGCAGTCCCCCACTGCAGCCTAGCACACAGCAGCGTGTTCTGGGCTGCTGATAGGTAAGAGGGAGGGGGGACAGTGTCGGACTCGGGTCTCTCCAATAACCCTGGGCCTGGGTGCTTAGTACCCTCCCCCCCCTCTCAACGCCTCTGACAATGGGGCCTGCAAGATGCCTCCATAGCCCTGGGGTTGCAACTGAGACGACCTGTTAACAGATTCTGGTTTTGCTAATGAGAGAGAAAAAGGGAGAAAGATAGAAACAGGGGCAGAGAGTTTGGTTAAAGAGACAGATGGGTATATTTAATAGAGGTTGATTTTAATTGATTTCAAATCGATCTAAATTGCTCAGCATCAATGTTGTGTTTATGGGGGTATATCACACATTATGGGGTCTATTCATTATCACTTTATTTCTACAAAAGCATGTGCAAAAGTAAAATTAAACTTTTCACCTACTTTTGTAGAAATTAAGTTTTGGAGCCATTCATCCCCTTCACTTGCAATGTGGCCGGCTGTCCCCATACACTAGTATGGGGACAAAAATGTGACCGTTGGCATTTGCTCCCGCACTCGTGCTCACCCTGATCCTTCCCTATGGGAAGGAGTCTCGGGTTGCGAACAAGGATCTTCTCGGATCTTCTCGGATCCCTCTGCCTCTGTCCAGCTCCGAAGGGAGCAGTGAAGCCACTTCGAGGAGACAGCTGATTTTTGGGTCAGCTGTCTATGCGCTGGAGAAATAATGAATTGCTCTGGTGCTTGCCGCAAGTTAGTATGTTAATTATCGGTGTCCAATAATTAACATAATGAATAGATCCCTTACTAAGAGAAAAATTTTTATTTGTTTTTTTTAAAATCAATGTTTATAGGTGAAAATTCAACCAAGAGAGAGTGAGAGAGACAAGGAAAGAGGGGTTGAGACAGAGGGCCTGATTCAGACCCGGACGCTATTTGCGGACACTCGTTCTTAAAAAGGGGCAGGATATTTAAATTGAGCGCTCACTCTTTGCGGTGTGTTGACGCCTCTATGTCTGAGTGAACGTCTGAAAAATGCGCTCGCTATTTTGTAAAGACGCCCCTTTGCCGTTCGCATCACACGTTATCTCCGGTATTTATTAGATTAATCGGGAACATCGAAAGGCATCTGAACTGCTCGCAGTGCTTGTGGTAGCTTTTTCTTCCCGCTATCACTGCGAGCAGTTCAAGCTAAATGACAACCAAGTGACGTGGTCGATGACGCTCCTTTACTAATTATGCACTCCCATTAAACGCCCTTTTGACCGTTTGGCACGCCTGCGTTCGGATCTCCACTCCCCCCGTTTTCAAGCACTTTCCCCTGTTACCACCCACAAACGGTACAGTCTGTCAATCAAATTAGCAGCCCCTCGCTGTTTTACGAGCGCACGATTTCCGACCACAATGACTGTTTTGCGCATTACGACCCATATGCATGCGCAGTTGTGTGAACATCGCTCATAGCGAACGAGCGGCCGCTTACGAGCGGCTCTGAATCAGGCCCAGAGGCCCTGATTCGGAGCCGGACGCTCTGACAGAGTGCTCGCTCTGAATCAGGGCATCTTTTTTTTTTTTTAATGGAGCTCCTCCTGGCTAATGCGAGTGGCCAGGATGAAGATCGTGATGGTCAAGACCATCGCGACAATCGGGCTTGCGAAGAGACCCTTGTGGTAGGGTCTTGTGGCCGCAAGCCCCAGAGAGCTTTCGACTCAAACAGCCAAAAGCTCTCCCACTGACATCACTTGTGATGTCAGTGGGGCCGCCCCCAGACGGTAGGCGTTCTCATGGAAACGCCCCTGTCCGGGCACACCCCCGGCCTGCCCACCAAAGGGGGCGTGCTGTCACTCAACATTGACAGCACGCCCCCTTTGGTGCGAGACTCGGAGCGACGGAGTGCCTGTCGCTATCCAGGTCTCGCGCATGCGCACGACGGAGCCGGCTCCGTCGAGCGCATGCGCTCTGAGCCACCATCGACCCGGTTGCGAGCGCTCAGCACTTGCGACCGGGTCTGAATCAGGCCCAGAGAGAGGGGGGAGAGATTTGGGAAGAGGGAAAGAAAGAATGTAAGATGAGGGAAGAGAGAGGGGTGAAACCCCAGCAACGCAGGGTATAACAAAAAGGAGATAATTACTTGGAATCGTGGGGCTAAAATTACACTATCGCAGACTCATCACCTAAATGTGCAGCTGTATCTCCTCTCCTGGCTACTGGAGAGAATTAAAATGTTAGCAAGTATGACAATACAATTAAAAAAATCTGTGACATATTTTACTTTGTAGGTAACATCAAAATACTTTAAAGATGAATATTGTTGGGGCAGAGTTGGTTTAATAAAATAATCTGCATATATTGAAAGTAAAATAGCTCTACAATTCCATCATAGATTATTTAGCAATATAACTGGAGTGTCTGTAAATGTGCTCATTCATGCAAAACAGACAAGGAGACGAGAAGCTGTGACATGTATTCTGTCAAACACTTCTTACTGAATTGGAGACAGGGATGGCCATCGACCATCGTTGCTGGCCGATGTCAACTACTTTTGCCATCGATGGCAGAGAACCAATGATTAACTGCCATAGCTAAATGAGCAGGAGTCGATGTGTGTTTTTTTAGTGGCAGGAAGGAGCTTAGCCCCACCCTCCCGGTGGCCGCTAAGCCCCGCCCAAAATTTTCAGCAGAAGTGACCATCCAGAGGGTGCAAAGTATCAATGGATCACCATAGGTGTTTGTGTGCCATCGATAGTTTGTGGGCCCATCGATGGTAACCACCGATGGCCAACCCTACCTGGAGAACAAACATAAATCAACACATTTTGCTGCAAGCTACAAAACAACACAGTAAAACAACATTGTGGTGAAACAGGGTACTGCAGGTAAATAACAGTAACGTGGATCTAGCAGAAAGCCAGATCCAGGGGCGTGTCTATAATGGGTGCAGGGTGTGCGGGGCACACGGGCCCCTGAGTCAAGGAAAATGCTGGAAAATGGCCATTTTCCCGGTGACCTGCGCATACTCTATAGACTCTGGGCGCACTCTAGTGTCCAGAGTCTATAACTCCGGCACTGGCCGCGCACAGCTCAGTGCGCTGATGGCCAGAGAGGAGGGGGCCATGTCAGAGACTGCACAGGAGCCCCCTCCTCTCTAGAAACGCCCCTGACCAGATCCCAATATCTAACAATAGCGTAAAAATATTGTTACCAATTTGCAATTGCATAGAATAAAATCTAACCTTCGCCAGAAAATGTATAGGGGTATGAATGGGTCTGACTAGTGGGGGCCCAATCCTGTATCTTGTCTTGGGCCTTCTGTGATCTTAAGGCATTTTTACTTGTAAGGCATGCACAGAGCAATTGTCATAAGAGCAGGAGGACAGCTCCTCACAGATCTTCACGCCGGCTCCACCCTAAACCTCTATGGTGGCTGCTGGAGCAGTCAGGCAGCAGTGAGCATTACCTAGTGTCTCCCTTCCTGCTGACAGGATGAAATGGATGAAGGTAAGTGTGGAAGGGGAGCCTCATAATGCTATGGGGTGTTGGACTGGGCCATGATTGTTATTGTGTGTTGGAGATAATTTAAAGTAATGGTGGCAGATACGAGTATATCGGCCTTCGGCTGTGCTGTACAGACATATCGGGGGTAAACACAATTCAACGGCTGCTATATCGCCCAGTGTGTACCCAGCATTACACAATGAAATTACAGGAAACAAAACAAAGAGAAAAAACATTGTAGCTTGGAAAAGAGGAGATTTATACACGGTTTTCTGATGAGTAACATAATGTGATCGAGATTAGCACATTGTAAGGTTATCTTAATACATAAAAACAAATGTCCCGACTCACTGACTCATCTTCATCCAGCCCAAACTGCATGACCTATAAACATGAAGTTTGGGGAGTATATTCCTTCCATGACATAAGCACCCACTAAGCAGGGATTTTCTTTTTTAAATTTGACTCCTAAGGGGCTGAAAAGGGGTAAAATGTTTCCTCTCCACCAAGGTGATTTGATGACAAAACAAAATGGCCCAAGTGCTGCAGGACTGTAAGCTCATTGTCTGGGATGAGTGGCAGCTTCAGAGGTGGGGCTGCATTGCAGTCCAATATTCAAATAGGGGAGCCACACCAACTGCCAGTCATGTTTGACAGCATTTGGGTTGGTAGTTGGTGTGGCTCCCCTATTTGAATATTGGACTGTGCTGCACCCCCACCTCTGGAGCCACCACTGCTAAGGACTACAAGCTCATTGTCTGGGACGAGAGTACCATGGCTCACATGGGGGTTTTGAGACACTGAGCAGAACCCTCAAAGACATCGGGGGCAACGATGGAGTGATTGTATTGTTACCATGCTGCTAGCTGGAGACTTTTGGCAGACTCTACCAGTAGTACTGAGAGGAACTCAAGCTGACGTAGTTAAGGCATGCATCAAGGCATCATATCTGTGGCCCCTCATCTGGAAACTCTCTCTCAGGAAGAACATGAGGGACCACTTGAGGGGCGATGTCTTTGCTGGGCAATTCACTGAACTCCTACTCAAAATATGGAATTGAGAGTATCCCGTGTCCGAGAGAAAGGTGATCACCCCTGTAGGCCTAGGCACAGTAGTGAAGACCCTAGCGGACCTCACGGCCAGGATATACCCGAATATTGCTGATATCCAAAAAAAGTCTATGGACTGGCTGTGTGAGCGTGCCATTCTGACCTCCAAGAATCGACACAGCTACCGTCATTAATGACACTCTCTTTCAGTTGTTTGAATGGGCAGCAATGGATGACAGGTCTGTGGACTCAGTAGTGCAAATGGATTATAGGATTTACTACCCCATGGAGTTCCTCAACACGCTCAAACCTCCTGGCCTCCCAGTCCACAAGATTCTCCTCAAAGTGGGGGTTCCAATGATGGTGCTGTGGAACATCAACTTGCCCAAACTCTGCAATGGCACCAGGTTCCACAGGAACGTCATCAAGACCACAGTGTTCACCGGCTGTGCTGGGGGAGAGTAGATGTTCATACCACTCATACCATCAGAGTACCCCTTTGAATTCAAGAGGCTGCAGTTACCCCTCAAGGTTTGCTTTTCAACGACCATCATCAAATCCCAGAGGCAGTAGCTTAATTTGGCAGGGATTAACTTGAGGGAGGGCTGCTTCTCACAGAGGGCTCTATTTATTAACATTATTTTTACTAAAATAAAGTGAAAAAGTTACTAAAAATAAATTGTAAAAAAATATCGGGGAAAGCCCTGTGATAATAACGTGATCGGGCCTCCGGTGATGTCTCCCCTCTGGTCAGCTGGTCTCCCATAGTGCACTGCGGCCCGGTCATCAGGTGATCGGGTCCCAGTGCAGTTTGGGAGATCACCTGATCGGAGGCATGGAGGACATCACCGGAGGCCCGGATCATGCAGTTAAGTGTAATTAAGGGAGGGTCGCGGGGGGTCCGCGATCACGGGGGTGGGGCTTAGCATTGGGGGGTGGGGCTTAGTGCGGGGGGTAGCAGTGGTGGCCGGTCGGCGCATGCACGGGCACTTTGTCACTGTATTTTTTGCGATAATACCGTGACTAGTATGCGGAGGGGATTCGCAGGGACAGAGCTTTATCGCTAGTAAATCCCTGTGATATTGCCTGAATTCGCAATGCGAATTCAGTCGATAATATCACACTACAATCTACATTCAATATGCGAATTGTAGTAAATAGAGCCCATAAGCAGTTCTATGTGGAATACTATGTGGAGTGAGCTCACCCAGCAGCCTAGTGATCCCAGCACCTGAGGAGAGGACCACCAATGTGGTTTACTATGTAATCCTTGAGTAGAGAAAATAAAAGGTTTACATACATCTTATAACCCACCTTCAAATCATTTATATTAAAGAAAAGTTTAAAAACTCAATTTATTTAAATAGATACTACCATGCTCCTGTACCCCAGTGGTATAGAAAGACACAAGCATATCAGTTAAGTGAAAATGGGATGAAGGAAATGGAAACTGGGCACATCAGCTCGTTTATCTGATAAAAGGAGAATGAGAGAGAGGATGGATGAGTAATACCTGTTGAATATCAGGTCAGTGTATAAGACAATACTCAAGTCATCCACCTTCTTCTGTCACATGCAGAGGCGTCACTAGGGTTGGTGTCACCCGGTACTGTAATGCACGTTGACACCCCCCCCCCACAGAAAAAAAATCGGGAGCATGGAGCGCAGCTCCGTGAACTCTTCCCCCTTACCAGTCCAGCAGTCACACTGTGCTCCTCACGGAATGCCAGGCGCACCCGGCAGGCGTGTCGATGCCACTCCCGATATTCTGGGTAGCAATGCTTAAAGTGGTCCTAGAGATGTGGTGGAACGACCCCCCCCTCCCCCGGCGATTTATCAATAAAAGGACAGTGTGCGCCTAAGGCGTGTAGCGCAAAAAAGGGGCGTGACCTTGAAAGAAAGGGACATGGCCATACAATACTATCCCTAATTCAAATTACGCCACACAGTAGCACAATCTTATCCACATTACACCGCACATAGTGCTAGAGATTCACATTACACCATAGTGTCCCTTATTTATGTTCTGACACACAGTAGTGCCCATTTCACACAATGACCACGTTATTGACACTTATACACAATGCCCACAGTAGTAGTGCCCCTTATTCAATGCCCCCAGTAATAGTGTCCATTATGCAGTTTCCCCTTTAGTAATACCCCTTTATGCAATGCCCCCTGTAGTTGTGCCCAATATGCAGTGCTTCCTGTATTAGAACCCATTATGCAATGCCTCCTATATTAAAGCCCATTATGCAATGCTTCCTGTATTAGAGCCCCTGATGCTGTGCCCACAGTAGCTCCCCTTATGCAGTGCCCCCTATAGTGCCCTTATACAGTACCCCAGTAGTGCCCTTATACAGTACCCCCAGTAGCACCCCTTATACAGTGCCCCCTATAGTGCCCTTATACAGTACCCCAGTAGTGCCCTTACACAGTACCCCCAGTAGCACCCCTTATACAGTGCCCCCTATAGTGCCCTTATACAGTACCCCAGTAGCACCCCTTATACAGTGCCCCCTATAGTGCCCTTATACAGTGTCCCCTATAGTGCCCTTATACAGTACCCCAGTAGTGCCCTTATACAGTACCCCGCAGGAGCTCCCCTTATGCAGTGCCCCCAGACAGTAGTGCCCCATATGCTGTGCCTTCTATAATGCCCTTATACTGTGCCACCTATACAGTACCCCCAGTAGTGCCCCCAGAACACCCCCAGTAATGCCCCTTATGCTGTGCCCCCTCCCCTGTGCAATACTAGTACTTACCTATCTTCAGGATGTCCACTCCAGGCTGGCTTCCACCAGGAGGGTTCCGGGCGCGCACCTCCTTCTTCCTCATGCCGCGCGAGTGATGACGTCACCGCGGCCGGCGTCCAGAGCCACACACAGGCACATAGAAATGCTCTGTGCCTGTCTGTGGCTCTGGACGCCGGCCGCGGAGAGAGAACTAAGTCAGCGGCGGCGGCGGAGTGCAGGACCTCGGTGGAGAGGAAGGAGGTGTGCTGGCAGCAGGTGCGGCCCGCGGCTCTGTATGCTGCTGTTTTTGGTGTCACCCCCTTGAAGGGTGACACCCAATGCGGGCCGCACCCCCCGCACCCCCCTTCTGACGCCACTGGTCACATGCACATATGTATCCCCAAATCATTGCCAATGTTGATAGTGAAAGGAAGTTTACACTCATCAGTATGTCAGTAGGTTTTGGAATTTGGGCAAACTGAGACCCCCAGCTGGTTATACAGTATCTTACTTTTGTGTGAGACCTACAGTTGAAGCAGAATTTGGACTAAAGCTTCTAACTTATTCAACTTTACCAAATCCAACAAGAACTAACCGATAGGAAATAATTGTGACCTGATTCTTTAATGCTGCTGCCTCTCTCTTTTATTTATAACCTTCATTTAGTTCCTATTAAATGCTTATTTAAAACCATTATTAGTTTTTGTATTGCTTCCCCTTGCAAAGAAACAATATATTTTGGCTAGGGAAATGGTAACGGCAATAGTATTCTCTTCCAAAATTCTTGATGAAAAAATGTGTCATCATTTATATGAAAGATCAACTTTATTATACACAGGTATAGTATACAGATTCATTTGAGCAGTAATTGCTAGAACATACAGTAAATCAATTTCCTGGCTATGTTTACATGATGAACCCTCCTTCCCACTGAACATAATACATAGACTATCATTTTAACCACTGGGACAGGTGTAATACACGTTACATAAATCATGGGATTACAGCAATTATTCCACTTGATATTTGGCTGTGGTACTTAAAGTTAAATTATAAGATTGGATTTGCATTACCATTTGTGTGGCAGTAAACAATGTATAACTATTTGCCAAAACCCATGATCAATAATCATGTGTCAAAAAAATTAATTGCCTGTATCCAACCTACGAGAGAGAAAAGTTAAGTAGTTGCCCATAGCAGCGAATCAGCTTTTCTCATTTTATAGAATGTGCTAGATAAATGATAGCTAGTAACTTGCTATAGGCAGCTTCTTCATTTTATCTCTCTCAAAGGTTTGATACATCTCCCCCATATTTTGCAAAATAGTCAACTTCCACCTAAAATCTGATCTGCAGTTGAAGGCTGAGACGTTCATACTTGTCAGCTGTCCCTAATTTTTAGGGACAGTCCAGCTTCTATACAGATGTCAGTGAAAATTGTTGTCCTTTAAAATATACAAATTAGTCACCACTGTGCATTAAAATTACTGTTTTCATGCAAGCTATATACAATTTTTACAATTTTTTTTTAATTCTTGATAGTAACTTTTTTAAAAGCACATTATAATCAATTCAATGGACATTACATGGATGTAGTGCTATACTAAATGATGGACTCTGTAAGTACTATAATTTGTACCACCTGTGGGTCTTTAAATATGTGTCACTCAGTACTTAATGCAGAACTGCTTCTGACAAGTCAGGTGGAAAACATGCACTGTTAGAAGGTCCTGAGGACTGGATTTGCCAGACAATGCTGTAAGGCATGCTCCTCTTAGATGTACATTGTCATCACAAAGGTCCTGAAAATTATGGACGTGACTGGTACCGTTATTACAGAGATATATAACTAATACCTCTTTTCTACCAAAAACCTGGGTCCGACCTGGGTTTTTGGACATGGGTCCAGCCCAGGTCAGACCCCATTTACACTGCACCTTCAATCTGGGTTACTCCCAGGTCAGCCCTGTTCACACTGAACCCAGGTCTGCCCTGCTAAACCTGTGAGGTCATAAAACTTGACCCTGGTAATTTTTCATGGACCCTTTTACACTGAGCTGTGACCCGGGTTGACCCAGCAAAAACCCAGGTTTTTGCTCTGGTATAAAAGGGGTATTAGTTGCCGACTTTTTAAGTCTCTTTTCTGGGAGAAGCCTGGAGAGGAGAAGTAGCTGGCCTCTCCCATGTCGGTCCCATGTCATTTAGCCCTGTCCCCTCCATACGGAGCCGTGATACCTGGCAATTATCTCCCCATCCTGCCTACTTCACTAGGAAGTGGGTGGTATACCGGAGATCCGGACACTCTTTCGGCAGTACGTGGGGTTACCCGAAAATTTGTGAGCCTCCCGAAACTTCTGGGAGAGTAGGTAAGTTTGCTATATTGTGAATAACTGACACTCCTTAACAATGTATGTACCCATGAAAACAGTCATTGCAATTTACAGGTTCTACTCATGGGTATTTAGGTTGCTAAGGAGTATCCTAGTCTTTAATTGATTATTTCAGGCTCAAGTTCTTTTTCAAGCATCAGAAGCTACTCTATTTGGGGCTGATTCTGAGTCACACGCTGCTGCAACCCCTTCAGTGTCTTTTGCCACAGCCACGTCTGTGACTTTATGTTAATACTAGTAAAAGCCCTTCCCTGGTGTACAAGCGGGGGTCTGAATGTGCAAGTACTGAGACACCCACTCTGTGCATCTTTAGATACAACAATCCCTTTTGGTGCATCTTTAGATACTAACATCGATTGAGCCATCGAAACTTGCACCTGCCCAATGCAAGGAGCACATTCTCCATCAGAGCATGGCCTCCAATGTTAGCGATTAAGCATCTGAGTTTACAAGCAGTTATGCGACACATGCCCATCAGACTGTGCCAGTGTTGGACTGGGGCATGAAGGGCCCACAGAGGATTGCAATAGTTGGGGCCAGCTAAAGGGGTGTAACGATCTGCCAAAGTGGGTGTACCCAGTGAAAAGAGGCATGGCAATAATATGTGCAAATAGATGAAGGAGGACTTAGCTAGCGCTAGGCCTCCAAAAAGCCAGAGAAAGTGTTGTCCTAATTAATAAATCGACCTCACAGAGTGACATAATAATGTGTTTATACAGTAGATATGCCAATTCAGCTTTCAACTTTATGAGGATGATATAAATTGGACTGCTGAAAGAATCTAACTACTGGGACTGAGTATTAATCCTGTTTTGAATACGTATTATTTTAGGATTATTATATTTAGTTTAAATGTGTTTAACCATGGAGTTGATGAGGGCTATATTTCATAAGAGACTTTTTGTCAAGCAATTACATACAGGAATGAACAAAAACAACAAAGTGCAAATACACAAGGCAAAAATTTATCCACAAGGACGTAGGTGCAGACACCATGATAAATGGCACAAAAAAACCCAGTAGACTGGACCCCAGCATAGACAGTAGGTAGCCTCCTCCACATGCCACTATTATACCATCAGACTCTTCCGCTTGAC
Source organism: Taudactylus pleione (assembly GCA_031769625.1). Classification (NCBI taxonomy): domain Eukaryota; kingdom Metazoa; phylum Chordata; class Amphibia; order Anura; family Myobatrachidae; genus Taudactylus; species Taudactylus pleione. The sequence goes on along the minus strand of JAUIMM010000141.1, from coordinate 4,715,814 downwards.
AATATTATGCTATCAGACTCTTCCGCATGATGCTATTATGCCATCAGACACCTGAGGGTCATTCCATGGTAACTCATGTTACAAACTGACATAACAATCAATCAGCAACTCCTGTATGCGGTCTTCCAAAGCATGACCCGTCTCACTTTCTCAGCAAACAAAACCAAACTCACACAAACCCCAATAGATGTTGACAGCCATGCACATAATTGCCATGTCACCCAACAATGTGAGTTACCATGGAATGACTCCTCTGCATGCCACTATTTTGCCACGAGACTCCTCCACATGCAACTATAATGCCATCAGACTTCTCCACCTGCCACTATTATACCATCAGACACCTCCACATTCATTTACACAGATTAGAATAAACATGATTAATTCCACACACACCCTCAATTGTTACAGTATGCCCTAGCAGGGAAACTTCTATTCTGTCCAAACTGCCCAAGCCAGGGGCAGCCGTATCCATGTCTGTGTCTTTTGCCACATTTGTTTCTGGTACTGTATGCAAATGGCACTATAAAGCCCGTCCCTGGTGTACATACATATAGATGTGCAAGGACTGAGATGGCCACTTTCAGCATCCATAAATGCTGAAATACCACATGTTGCGTCTTTAGATGCACCATCGTTGCACCACCAAAACTTATAGCAGAACTATGGCAGACGTTGCTTATTCGTCTGAATTTAGCCTACTATGTTACCAGTTCTGTGTCAATGAATGCAATCACTACCAGCAACCCGCCTGCGACGCTCTCACAAAACATAAACGCTACGTTTTTCTCTTTAGCCACCACCATTTTATCTCCCAGACACCACCTAGGAATGCCCCATACATTTCTGCTGCTGTGTGTATAAATTCGTACTGTGGCTCTAGACGAGAAAAACCAGGATGCATGATGCCTGTGCAAAAGAATATCATTTCTCCAATGCATCTGACATTGCCCATGCATCTGACTCAGAATCAGGCCCACAGTGTGGTATAGCACCGCAGGTTCAGAATGGCCATTTCCAATGCTAAAGTGCAAAATGCGGTCAAACCGGGTTTTAGTGCATTTTCCAAATGTACTAAGCACCTGAATGCATCGTCCCGGTGGGTAACGCCATCTTCAGGTGGCGTTACCCAATAGAAGCCTATAGGCTCCTTATTGTGATGCTCCCCCTGAGTGGGATCCAAATGGATCCTTCCCATCTCCCCCCACAGCCCAAGGCCTCCTGCGCATGCACCCACTACCAGCCGAAGGAGTCAGTGACTGGGACTGTCATGCTCTGACAGTGAGTGACCCATAGCATGAATGGCAGTGCCCCCCCCCTCACCCGGCTTGCGGCCTGCTAAACACCGCCCCCTCATGGAAAGGGACGTGGCCACAATGCACTTGGGCCCGCTGGGGAATCGCCCGATTCCCCGGCAGCCAGTGGACTGCGCATTTTCATGCATTTGAATAGCCAGCTCCCAGTCCCCGCCCTGAAATGCCCACTACATTTCCAATACACTACATTTCCAATACACTACATTTCCAATACACTACATTTCCAATACACTTCTGAGACCTTGCTTCTCGCTAGCTTCTGTGACTTTCTGTATACACCACGTGAGATGCATGCACTACGCAACTTTTTATAATTGCGTGCAACTCAAAGTCAAGCCCTTCATTTGCAGTATCCAGCATAATTTACATTTTCAATCAGGCAAAACCAGATTTTGCCATTATTCAGTAGAGCTAACATTTAGTGAAATGATTGTAAGAAATTGAGGGCCTGATTCAAAGCCGGACGCTATTTGCGAACATTCATTCAGAAAAAGGGGCTAGCTATTTAAATTGAGCGCTCGCTCTTTGCGGTCTGTTGACGCCTCTATGTCTGAGCGAGCGAATGAGACATGCGCTCGCTATTTTGTAAAGACGCCCCCTGGCCGTTCACATCATACGTCATCTCCGCTATTTATTAGATTAATCGAGTACATCGAAAGGCGTCTGAACTGCTCGCAGTGCTTGTGGTTGGATTTTCCTACCGCAATCATACGAAAAGTTCAGGCTAATAGACAACCAAATGACATGGCCGATGACGCTGCTTTGTTAATTATGCACACTCTTAAAATGCCCGTTTTGACTGTTTGGCACGCCTGCATTCGGATCTCCACTCCCCGTTTTCAAGCACCTTCCCCTGTTACCACCCACAAACGCCTCATCCTGTCACTCAAATTAGCAGGCACTCTGCTATTTTGCGAACACACGATTTCCGACCGCACTGACTGGTTGGCGCATGCGCATTACCACCCATACACATGCGCAGATGTGCAAACATCGCTCGGAGCGAACGACCGGCCGCTTGCGAGCGGCTCTGAATCAGGCCCTGAATTTGCTATCCTTGTATGCTGGTCACACACTATGATATTGCAGAGTGCAGGCTAATATCAAGCAATTGGCCCAATATCTTTACATGTGTTGCACCAACATGACCCTGAACATTGTATAGAAAATGATCAGGTTACTATTAGACATTTAGGTAACGCCATTATTATGTGTCTATGTATGGAGTTATCTCCTAAACGCTCTCACAGAATACATTGTAGCTCATAGAGAACGAGTTGCCTGGCCTATGCACTGATTGGCCGCCTTACTTCCACTTTAGTCACATGACGAAGTTGGTGAGCAGCAAACTTGATCATACTTTATTTACATTACACTCAATCAGGATTACCAGCCAGCAGAAACATTTCATGAAATTTCCATCCATTAGCCAGTAGAAGAATGATATCTTCATATATAAGTGCCAACTAATGATCTCTAAGAGTTTGTTGACTTTTAAGCCTTTTTCTAACCTTCTCCCTATCTTGATGATGTTACTACTTTTATCATTGGCGAAATTATGATGTACCATTAACAGTTTGACCATCAGTAATGCAATAGGTTATATAAGATAATATTATACTTATGCTATACAGGTTGAGTCTCCCATATCCAAATATTCCGAAATACGGAATATTCAAAAATACAGAATTATTTTGGCATGACTGAGATAATGAAACCTTTGATTTTTGATGGTTCAATGTACACAAACTTTGTCTAAGGCATAAATTAGTAAAAATATTGTATAAAATGACCTTCAGGCTGTGTAAGGTGTATACAAACTTTGCTTGACCCACAAAATTATTGAAAATTTTGTATAAAATTACCTGCAGGCTGTGTGTATAAGGTGTGTATAACACATAAATGCATTCTGTATGTATAATTGGGTCCTATTCCCAAGATATTTCATTATAATATGCAAATATTCCAAAATACGGAATATTCCGTTATCCAAAATACCCCTGGTCCCAAGCATTTTGGATATGGGAGACTCAACCTGTATAATTTTTCTCTAAGGGGTCTATTTTATTAATAATTGCACAAACTGCCGCATTTACTAAGGTTCCATATCGCTGGTGATATCTTAATATTTAAAGAAAATATCCAAACTATGTACTAAGTAAAACTTGCAGGGACAGCGATTGTGGTAACTGCTGTCCCTGCGAGTTATATCCCCGGTAATATATAGAAGTCTTTCTTGTAAAAGACTTATCCGGGGGAAGCTGACACTGCGCATGCGCAAAGTGTCAGCTTCTGCCGGCCGGAGGCTGTGGGAGATAGATAGCAGTTTATGCCATCTGAAGATGGTGTAAACTACCGGGACCAAACTTAAAAAAACTTTGCTATTTGGAGCTTGGTACATAGGGATCAGATCGTAGCCCCCATTGATAATAATGGGGAATGTAATCTGCACTGCTAATAATTAGCACTCTACTGGAGATTTCTGTGAAATCTTCTGCATTGTGCTATTAGTACATAGCAACCATTCATAAAATGATGCAGAAACTGCAGTTTCTACATCATTTTATGAAGAAAAAAAAAGCTTGATACATATGCTGATAAATAACAAGCATAATTGTGAGGTTAACTATTTTTTTTAACTATTGATTGTTATGACTATAGAAATATAGTTATGTATAGTTATGTTATATCCAAAAGCCTATTTTTTGTTTTGTAATTTATTGCTTTGTGTTCTACATTGTGTGAGAAGGACATTTATTCTTAGATTTATTCATCCAAGAATTCTGCAATTATTCTCAGACATTTTCTCCACTCGTTTTATGATTTTTGGAGTCTATTGGCGATACGAAGCTATGTAATAAGCCCCATTATTTCCAATCCAATGTTAAATACTGCATACTATACATTGAATCAATATCTTCAATAAAACAGTTGGGCCTATGATATGGCAAACCTGTCATGCAGACTGACTATAATATTTTATATACACAAATGGAGCATGTACTGTATGTGAAGTTTAATACACTGTTTTTGTCTCAAAGTAAATATTTCAAAACTTATAAAAAATATCTAACCCTGATGACAATACAACTAACGGCAGCGTAGTAAAAATCTTCTACCAAAAATATATCCTACAGTACTTGACTCTTACAAATTCAGAATTCAGCACAGTAGCCAATATCTCAATGCAAAGTAGAGTTAAGAAACCACTTTAAGCAATTTAGCTAAAGGAGGGTATACGTAAGTTAAATTGCTTTTTTTTTCCCTCTAATTCTCCCTCCCCGTCTACCCGCTAAACAGAAAATCCTTGGAAACTTAAAACTCTTTTAATCAGCTCGAAACCATTCGTGAAGCTTTTCAGCTATAAGGCAACATGCATTGCCTCTGATAAATGTCTATCACTCATTTGCATATGCTAACAGCTGCACTTTAATCAGTGTTCTAATCCCTAACGATATTAATGAATTTTTTTTTTTTACGGTGCTTTTCCCCCTCCTCTGTCTCTTTCTCTGTCTCTCCCTCTCTCTCTTTCTTGGTATCATGTTTGCTAATTCATAGCTGATCGGTAGAGAGTCTATACCGCTTTTTATGAAGGATATAATAGGCTAGTCCTGTTATCCTGCTCGAACAAATAATTAACACTACAAAGGGGACACGTTCTGCTGAAAAGAGAGAGTATGAAGGCTTGTTCATGCCTCTCACTTCTTTACTGCTCTCTTTCTTGATTGTTCTTCTATCCTCCTCTGCTTTGTGCAAGTCCTTTTCTACTGACAAAAGGGAAGATTTTCGATGAAATGTAGCTATGCCACAACCAAAGCTATTGCTAAATCCTGGCAGATGACAAACAGCAGAGCCTGCTTGAGACACGTGTGTGTTGTGTGTGTGTGTGTGTGTGTGTGTGTGTATACAGTTTCTGTGTGTACCTTATTAATTTTTTTTAATTTGCCTAAATTTTATTTTTTTTATTATGGTTTTAATTTTCCTAAATTATTATTTTTTATTATTATTTTTTTTTTAGTTTACCTCAATTATAAATTTTTTTTTAATTATTTTTTATTTACCTAAAGTCTTGCTTGAAGTTTTCACAATTGGCAGTGTAACTAGTAAAGTCTCACTGACTACTCTCGTTAGCGTCTTTCGCTTTCCTGGTCTGTGTACACAGCACAGACCTGGCCGGTTGTCCTTTTTTTAGATGCTGTAGCTCCCTCTAGCCAGAAAAAAAAGGCCGTTGAATTTTCTATGCCTTTAGTCCTGTGATCATATAGAAACTTGTACTATTAAATCTCTGATCCTATAACACAGTGACATATATCCTGACTTCAGTCCAGGTCATTTAAAATATGTGAGGCTGTAACTGACCAGGACATGCTGCCTGTGTTTTTGTTCACTTTCTTTAAGAATGTATATATAGAAAAATTACCTAATATACAGGTTGCATAGAGAGACAGACGGAGAGAGAGACAGATAGATTGGCTGCTGTATGTTAAAGCACCAATTGATCCCACTTACTTATATGGCCCTGGCTTCTTAAATTTATTTCCAAGTGTTGGCAATTCAAACTGGTCCAGGGCTAGACTATAATTCACTGTGGAGTATAGAAAACTGACCATAGCCATCTCAGCAAGCACAATACTGTATGATCAACTAATGCAATAAACAATTGCACTTAGGACAAAAAGTACCCAAAACAACAAAAAAAAAACCCACTTAGCATAAAACTCATACATGCCTACTCTCCCGGAAGTCGCGGTAGGCTCCAGATTTTTCAGGTATCCCCTCGCACCCCCAGAAGAGTAGGCATATCTCCGGCATCCTGCCCACTTCCCAGTGAAGTTGGCAGGATGGAGAGATTTTAAGGGGAATTTTTGGGTCCGTGAGTAGGGGGCGGGGCTAAAATGAAGCAAATTGCATAATTTAGCCCGGCCCCTGCCCACGGACCCTCTAATCACGGCCTTTTGCCGGTGGTGGGGCGGTGCCTAATGGCATATACAGTCCGGCCCCGCCACCGAAGATGTCACAGAATCTCTTCTCCGGGGCTTCTTCCGGGGAGGGGATTTAGAATGTCGGCAAGTATGATAAAACTCTTTATGGTATATGTATAATAGATATAATTAGAACATTGTCATTGAGAATATCACTTCAGTAGAGATGTGCGCGGACCCCCGTGTTTTGGTTTTGATTCTTATTCATTATCGTATTTTGGTTTTGGTTTTAGCAAAAAACACCCTCATGTGTTTTGGTTCGGATTCAGTTTTGGTTCAGCTGTGGATTCTTAAAAAATCGATGAAAATCAATTAACAATCGATATAAATCATGTAATTTGGACCTGTTTACATGCAATCCAAAACCTGAGTTTGGTTTTTAAATCTGAGTTCCGAACTGACCATACCGGGAATCGGTTCGGCCCCGAACCCCAAAATGATTCTGAAATAGGACTCAATCTGACTCAGAACCTCTAAGTTTGAGTGTGTTTGTATTTCAGGAAAAGCGAACCCCACATCTCTACACTTCAGTATTCAATATCAAGATCACAGTAACATTACTTATATCCCCTATATAAATAATCCCTCTTCAAACCAATAACTAGATAAACTTTCTCATGTTGTAATGTTTAATCCATGTGCTGATTTATAATGTGTCTCAGGCTGGCTTGATCCTGCCACAATGAATATATAGTATTATTAGACACTATGTTTGTTTTTATATATTATCTATAACCCACTATACTTCCATCCCTCACTAGGTGGCATGAAGGCAATGCATACTGGTCAGGTCATCGTTGTTTAATAATGGGAGTTGGTATTCCAGCTCTACGCATTATTACTGAAAGTTGTGTGCCAGTAATTTTGACAGAGGTGCAGACTACAGGGCTATTAGAAGCCTACTCTACCATCCTCACACACACCCCTCACTCCCCCTTTCTATTCGAGGAGAGAATTAAAACAGATTTGGAGACGTTGCAAGAGAGTGGTGTCAATGCTGGAATACACGCCGGCTGATTTATACAATTCATTTGGGCCATTAGTTTTCATTAAAGATCAAATGGAATGGGTACTTACTAACAGAGAGGCCTTTAGGGAACTGAATTGCAGAGAAGAAAGAAGATTAAACTTTACATTCATCCCAAAATTTAATTCAGAAGTAATCAATCGCATAATGGACCAGGAACTGTGGCTGGGTGATTGAAATGAAATTACCATATTTTTAATCTTAATTTTCCACACTGTTTATCTGACACTGTCAATATAAAATACAAACAGATAATGAAATAGCATTATATTGACACTACAATCATCTCTCGAGCAGCCCTCAGTGATTAAACTGCTGGAATGTTTGATTACATTTTCTTGCCTGACATTACAAATGACACGGATGCTTCCCCAAGACTCTGCTGCAAGGCGGAAAATGAGTCTATCCATCAAACGGCGCTGGCAGCTACCCCTTTCTGTCAATAGCTGCCAGCGGGGAAAAAAAGACAACACTTCTGTCGAAACGTTTAGCAGACAGAAAAGGGGATAATAAAAGAGAGAGAGAGAGAGAGAGAGAGAGAGAGGGAATAAAAAATAAAGGGAGGGTGAGGGAGGAATAGGAGAAGGGAGAAAGAAGAAGGGACTGAGGCATTGAAGGAGAAAGCAGCGTATGGGAGGGAGCGATCGGAGGGAGGACTTGTGTTGAGCTGACTAGAATAAATACACAGGGATTTGAGATGCTAAGAAATGAAATTTGACAGATTCTGTGTCATGTTCTGGCAAAAGCTTTTTGATAAGAGGTGCTTGTAGTGGCCTGAATAAATACCAAAGGACAACAGTGTTCTTGCTAGTCATTATACAAGAACAGATGTTAGCGCAATTAGGAATCCAGGCTGGAGAGGAGGGGGAGTTCTGACACTACAACATCAAACTTCCTGAGGGATAAAAGCAGAAGGAGAGGGAAGGGAGAGCTGGGGATGCTCGCATATCAACAAACTTAGAGCTGTGCGTCAAAAGATCAGACAGGATTTGTGCGTCAAAAGCAATTGTTGTCTGTATTAAACTGTGACTAGACTGTATTTTTGGCTTAGTGCACAAGGGGTTATTTTCACACTGGCGACATATCATTGGCATGCTCCCACCAGTGCTAGGTGTCACTGAGTCCTGTTAGAGCCGTCATTCTGGGGCCTCAGCGCTGCGTGTGGCATTGCAGAACACTTGATTTTGGTTGGCAGAGTTGCCCAGGGAGGTAGTTTCATATGCAGCTATGCTGGAATCAACTGGTGCCTGCACAAGGTAATAATTGCAGACAGGGCCGTAGCTAGGGTAGTGCGGCCGGTGCCATCGCACAGGGCACCACAGGTCAGGGGGCGCTGTTTGGGCCTGTCAAATTTCTGTTTATTATAATTCTCGCTTGTAGCTTCCTCTTATTCCATCCCCGGCATCTCCTGGCCTCTTCTATCTCTTCCCTGGCTCTTCCCCATGAGGCCATTCCCCTTTTTGGGGTGCATTATGTCCCTTTGAAAAATGAGGGGGGCGCCAATACTCTTTCTGGCACAGGGCACCAAAAAGTCTAGCTACGGCTCTGATTGCAGATAAACATTTCCCCACAACTGAAGAAATAAAAAACATTTTGATACCTGTGACATTCTTGGGATGAGAGCTATAGAGTATATAAAACATCAGCTGAGCCTAAGCGCCTTTAAATGCTTTCAAAATGGTATAACTGCATGATCAATAGCACTTAACGTTTCCTCCTCTTCAAAGCTCTGGTGACCTAAAGATTTTAAGGCCCTAAAGTGGCATATTTACTGTATGGCCGTTTTCATTGAACAAACAGAAGTACAGTATATTCTGAACTCTGTCCATGGTGCTGATGAGGTCTGAAGAAAGGCTTGCAAGCAAACTCAGGCCCAACTCTCACACACATATTAGAGAGACAGTCGTTTTGCAAACTAAATGCACAGTTTATCAATTCGCTAGGAACTATTGGCATGACCTAGGCATGATGTACTTTGTGCGTCAAAAATATCACTAATATTTTACTGAAGTCATTGTCTGGATTGTGATTCAACCCACAAAAAAGTACTGTGTGTAAATACACTTCTACTTTATGCAGAAATTTATACATAGAGCAGAATTTATAGCAGAACCATTATGTATCTCGTGTTACATTACAGAGGATTACACAGATTATTATTTGCCCTCTATAAAGGTATAGAGCACTGAACAGATCCTCATGACAGCTCCAAATCAGCAAACTCATGTACATCACACAAAGGCAGAAAGTCTCATTTACAGCCATGCAAAAAGACAACTTCTCTTTTAAGATATCACACTAAGGGGTCTATTTACGAAGCAGTTTTAGGAGACAGAGTGAAAAGTGATAAGGAAGTGATAAGGTACCAGCCAATCAGCTCCCAACTGTCATTTTTCATACACAGCCTGTGAGATGACAGTTGGGAGCTGATTGGCTGGTACCTTATCACTTTTTTATCACTTTTCACTCTATCTCCTAACACTGCTTAGTAAATAGACCCCTTATACTTTAATGCAAGTGAACCGAGCCCATAGATCTGTACCGCAAGAGGGTGATGTCCGATTAACCCAGTTTTGTAGTTAAGTGGAAAAATTAGATTTCATATTGAAGTATTAGTATACTTTAATGAGATGAAAGAGGGTGGGGAAAGACACAGTAATGTACTCAGTACTCAGCAGTTGAGTAAACCAGTTCTTATCCAGTACCATTATTGGGACGGAATTGTTATGAAATACCGACAGCTGAATAAACGCTGGTTCTCATACCGACGCCGGAAGCCCAATGAAGTCATATCCCGATAGGGGCACGTAAGTACCCTATCCCGTCCCTCTCCTTCAGTTAGTGGTGTCTTACCCTAACCTCCCTGGGGGGTGTCTAATCCTAACCCCCCCCTTCCTGCACCTTAAACCTAACCCTCCAGGGGGGGTGCCTACCCCTAACTCCCCCCCCCGGGTTGCCTTCCCCATGCCTAACCCTAACCCTCCCAAGGGGGTGCCTAACCCTAAGTCCCCTCAGGGATGCCTATACCTAACCCTCCCCATTCGTGGCTAAGAGCTAACTATCCCTGCTTACCTTTGTTCGTGATGCTGGCCGTCGGGATTTCGTTGTCAGGCTAAAGATAGGCATTGGGATTTTGACGCCTATCTTTAGTTCCGGGTTGGGCTTCCACTGTCAGGATTCCGAGGGCTGGCATTCCGAAGCGGCGGTAATGTAACTACATATACAATATCTTCCAGCTATACTTTGTAACCGCACACTTACATGCACACATGCATCCACGCACACACACTCAAGCTAGGCTTTCTTTCACACTGGGAAAAGACTACGTTCAGCTCCCCGCACACACACAAACACACATACAAACCCACACACCTACCTAATTGCATTACATGCCTCACAGACCTCCCAACATCTGCCCATATGCAATAAAATCTCCCAACATATCAATTTGTTCACCATAATGATCAGCACAGCACTTACCTCACAGCTGTGTCCAGTGTCCAAATAGTGTTCAATTTCATTCAAGCTGCTACTGTATTCACAATCGCGGTGCAGGGAACTTTTGAACTGTGGACCTCCTCACATGCCTTTTATATGCCATTAAACCTCGCCACAAGCCCCTTACATACCATCAAACCTCCCCCACTTGCCCCTTAAAAGGCCATTAGACATCCTCACATAATACTGCATGCCATCAGATGTCATACACATGCCATAAATAACCCCACATCATATCAGATTCCCTTCACATGCCATCAGGCCCCCTCCAAATGCCATCAGACCCCCTTCTCTTGCTACTAGGCACCAATCATATCTCATTAAACTCCCCATATGCCATCAGACTCCAACACTTACCACTATACTCCCTACACATACCATTAGGTCCTCTCCATACAGTATGCCATCAGACCCCATCCATATGCCATTAGATCACTGTTCATGATCATAACTTCTAATATCCAGGATTTTTATAGTGGTTGCTGGGCTGGCTGCAGCAGAGCAGGAAACCACTGATGAGATCATTCTCATGAGGCTGCTGATCTCCAGGGTTCAGAGAAGCTTGTGATCATCAGATCATTTCCTATTACAACTCAGCACATGATCCTATGACCCCTGGTCCTGAGTTTCATGGGAATAACTTTGAGTGTGTGGGAGCAGCAGATAATTCCCCCCTGCAGCCAGGTAAGTGATCACTAATATAAATGACAGTACCAGCTGTTACTAAATATCACCTTATACTGTGTGAGTAAATGACATATTGGGACTCATCTAAACTCGTTATTTATGGTAAACTATTTTGACTACTAAAAGTGTTTGTTGCTGCTTTGCAGCAAGTTTTACTTTTGTTTATAGTGAATTTCTACTGTTCACACTGTGTTCATTTCCCAAGGTATTTACACCAGGAGACTTTTACAGGTTAGTTTCCTAAGTCATGAAGAGGGTGTGCACCTAACTCACTGTTACATGTACTATGGTAGTGCAGCGAAGCTTGAGCAGAACGTTGTTGCTTGCAGGTTGTGATGCAGATGCTGGAACAGGTTTATATAAGGTAATAATCAGGTCAATCACATGGAGCTAAGCAGAAGACTACTGTCTCCCACCATGTCATTCTATACAGTACCAAGGGTCTGATTCAGCAGCGGACGCAATGCCAATATTTATGCATATCGAATGATTATTTGCTATTGCGCATGTGTGAAGATGGTTAGGTAAGGAAATGCAGACATGTCTGACCGCTAAAAATGCCATATCATGGGCGTACATAAATTAGCCATTGTATTCGCAGCATGAGAGCTCTCTGCAGCTGGTCAGACTTGCCGTACAGTGCTGTGTGCTGTGTGACTGCTTGATGTGTGTCCATAGTACCGATGTTTATGCAGGAGTGTGACATTGGACGAAAATGAGAAAGCAGCAATGGTCGTCTTTATGCCGGCTGTGCTTTGGAAGGCATTATCATATTTTTGCAGCTGCGTTCTGTGCGGAATCTGCAGTTGCGATCGCATTAGCGGCCACTACTGAATCAGGCGCTAAGATGGCTGCAGTCACATGCGTGATGTCACGCAGAGGGGCCATGGCCTTCACCGGGCCCACAAATAACGTTATATATATCAAAATGGCCCTCGGCAGAAAAAAGGTTCCCCACCCCTGGGCTAGAGGATGGGCCTCCCTGCAGACTCTGGGTCCTAGTGCTCAGCATATATGCACAGTGAGGAGACAGTGCAGGGGGAAGCAATTGGGAAGCCGACTGCCTAAATACCGGCAGCCGGCTTCCCGACTGTCATATCCCGGCAAGGGTGAAATGCGGGGCGTCTGGATGTAGACGCCCGCATTTCCCCGACGTAGTGATGCTGGGCGCCGCAAGCGGACAGCCGCGCGGGGGGGGAGGGTTTGGTTTAGGGCTCCTGGGGGGGACTTAGGGTTAGGCTCCCCCCCGGGAGGGTTAGGGTTAGGCTAGGGGGAGGGAGGGTTATGGGTTAGGAACCCCCGGGGGGGACTTAGGGTTAGGCACCCCCCCGGGGGACTTAGGTTTAGGCAGCGGGGAAGGGGGTGGTTAGGGTTAGGCACTTACAGGGGGGATTAGGGTTAGGCACTTGGGGGGGAAGTTAGGGTTAGGCACCCCTAAGGAGGGTTAGGGGGGTTAGGTTAGGTTAGCCATGCGGCCGGCAGTATTTCATACCCATTCCAGTGCAGGAGTGCATTGCTTTCTAACACTACCAATCAATGTGACAGAAGATAGTGGCTCCCGACAACCCATCAATATAATGTAATGGTGCGATTGTCAGATCATGCAGCAAAGTATCTTACTACCATTACAGGAAGTTTGAGGAAGAAGTAGTATAAACTACGAACGTATGTTATATTAAAATAAAATCATATTAGAATGTTCTATGCTCGAGGTTCCCAAACGCCGCCATTACAGTCCACATTTTAGGGATATTCATGTTTGAGCACAGGTGACTTAATTAGCACCTCAGTCAATTTGATTTAACCATATGGACTCAAGTAAGGATATCCTTAAAACCTATACTGTAATGGCGGAGTTTGGGAAATTCTGTTCTATGCAATATACAACACATGCATTACATAAAGGAAGTCGTTTATGGGTGAACACACATTTTAACCCTTTTCTCTCCCAACAGGGAGTTCAGAATGCTGCAAGCCTAAGAATAAATGTGTATTGAAACAGAATTAGTTTTCCATGTGTACAGTATACCAACAGACAAGATTACTATTTAGCATTCCCCTGGAAAATAACATAAGCCACTAGAGAAATCTAAATATAAATTAACAAGCTCTCTTAATAACCATATTCAGGAAAATAACAAGATAACTCATTTGCCTTTCTCAGAATACCTTGTAAAATGGAAATCATGAAGGGTTTGACATGTTGTCTAAATATAAACTGATCTCAACATAATGCCTGTCAATCTTGTATTGCATGTGTTTCTGGCCTACATACTGAGCAAGGATAACAAAGACAATGTAATCAACTACAAATATAGTATCATTGCTTAAAAGGGATTGTCTAATTAAGGCAATTCCATTGTAGCAATTTGGTGAATACTTATGCTGGGTACACATTTGATCGGCCAATATATCTTGTGCCCGTCGGCCAGTGTGTACCAGCGATATGTCTGTGACTGGCGTCGTTCACAGACATATCGCGTCAGCTGTGCTGCACAGCCGATGGCTGTGCAGCATCGTACTGTGGGTGCAGGCGGTCAGCCGACTGCCCATACACTCGCACCGGAGGCCGTGGGGAGGGGGTCGTGGCGTGACAAATGATGGTTGTTCAGTGTGTATGAACAACCATCATCTGTAGATATACCTGCAGATCAGAGAATCAGATTTATCTGTTAGGTGTGTACCCAGCTTTACCTATTTCTCGTTGCTGCCCTCTAAAAGATCTCAGTTGAGGAAGTCATTTATGCCAGTGTGTGTGGCGTGGTGACATAATTTGTATAATCAAGCCCACAGAACACCCACTTTAATGGGGGGGGGGAGTGAGCAGGATATTGAGGAACTCCCTGGTATTTGTGAGTCTCCCAGACAAAAATGTATAAAACACTGTTGAATGGGTTTGGTATGATTGGGCGACACATATGCTGTGTAATTACTGCCACTGCCATCTGAGAATTCCGGCGCAGTGTAAAGCTATTTAAAGAATGTTATCTGTGTCAGCATAATAACTTTAAGCAAGAAGGTAAATCATCATGTTTAAGGTTATAATGTCGGCATAATAAAAATGCTTTAAACATCATTATTACCCCAAGATTTGTCCAAAACGTCTTCCCCAGGGATGTGATTCCTCTGAGTGTAAGTCCCCAGAGAAAAAAGAGAAGAAAAAAGGAACCAATGGTATAGTATGTCCCAGGAATAATGTATATGTCCCCAAGGTGAAAAGACTTATGGTACTATCTTTCCCTTTAACATACAGCATAGGCTGTCATACCGTACTCAGGGCCTGATTCAGAGCTGCTCGTAAGCGGCCGCTCGTTCGCTCCGAGCGATGTTCGCACATCTGCGCATGCATATGGGTCATAATGCGCATGCGCCAACCAGTCAGTGCGGTCGGAAATCGTGTGTTCACAAAATAACGAGTGCCTGCTAATTTGAGTGACAGGATGAGGCGTTTGTGGGTGGTAACAGGGGAAGGTGCTTGAAAACGGGGAGTGGAGATCCGAACGCAGGCGTGCCAAACGGTCAAAATGGGCGTTTTAAGGGTGTGCATAATTAACAAAGCAGCGTCATTGACCCCGTCACTTGGTTGTCTCCTGAACTGTTCGCATAATTGCGGTAGGAAAATCCAACCACAAGCACTGCGAGCAGTTCAGACGCCCGATGTACTCGATTAATCTCATAAATAGCAGAGATGACGTATGATGCGACCGGCCTGGGGTGTCTTTACAAAATAGCGAGCACATATTTTGTTCGCTCGCTCAGACATAGAGGCGTCAACAGACCGCAAAGAGCGAGCGCTCTATTTAAATATCCTGCCCCTTTTTCTGAACGAGCGAGCGCAAATAGCGTCCGGCTCTGAATCAGGCCCTCAGGGCCAGATTCAGACTCGCTCGCTAAGATGCATACTCTCGCTGCTGCCGATGGTATGCAGTGTGTATGCATTGTGCACATGTGTATGCATCGCAGTGCGCATGTGCATACCTTAGCAAAAGTACACAATGCATTCGTTCGCTGCACATAGACAGCCCAGCAGAGTAAGTTATAGGGGAAGTAATTTGTAGTTGGTAACAGGGACTGGCCATTAGAAACGGGGGAGTGGAGGTGCAAACACAGGCATGCCTGAGCATCTCAACGTCGTTTTATAGGTGTGCATAATTATAAGACAGCATCATAGTACACGTCACCTGGCTTGTTTATACACTGAAGTGCTCGCAGTGCTTGCGGCAGGGTATGGTCAACCTCAAGCGCTGCGATAGCATCCAATGGAACCCAATGTACCGATGGTTGCATACACTTCCTGGACATGATGTGCACAAGTGGGTGCCTTAAAACAGGCTGGTGGGTGTCTGCATACACTATGTGATCGCTCTCTAAGAAATACTGGCCATGGTAATGTATTGCTGTGTGAAAGCACTGCCTACGCAATTTGCATACACATCGTGCGAGCGATCGCATCTAGCGAGCGGCTCTGAATCAGTACCCCACTCTGAAGAACAAGGGATGACACTCATAAATGTTTCTTTAAACACAATTCCTGCACCTCAACAGAAGTTTACGGACAGGAAGTAAACACTCATGTGAATACCATCAAGAAAATTGGGCGTACCCTACTATAATTTGTGTAGAGATGTTTACATAAAGGTTTCTTTAATATCTCCTAGGGTCTTCCCTTTTCCTCTGGATCACATTCCTTTTCGAAAACAGATTGGGGACTGGGGGCCTCTCATCCATGAGCTGCAGGACTGCATAGAAAGCTATCCTCACAG
Organism: Taudactylus pleione; assembly: GCA_031769625.1. Lineage (NCBI taxonomy): Eukaryota > Metazoa > Chordata > Amphibia > Anura > Myobatrachidae > Taudactylus > Taudactylus pleione. The sequence continues at coordinate 4,699,541 of JAUIMM010000141.1, read as the reverse complement.
CACTCTAACACAGTAACAAGATGGCTTTGCGCATGTGCAGAAGTAAGGTCTGCGGTAATCTTAATTAGGGACATGAAGCCTTCTCTGTAGAAACCATTAAGGAGTATGCTCAGTAGCGCTCTCCAGCTTCAACAAACTTCTCACAGTCTTTAAGTTTAAATATTGGCTGTGCCTCCACCTGAATCAGCACAGGCCTCAGGGGTAATGGCTGGTTCTTCCCTCCACCATAGATTGACTCAGGAAACCTCTACCCCAATGTTTCCAGCCTTTTATACTCAACCAATATAAACCAGCTGCCAAATCCGCAATGGTATGTTTATTTTAGGGATGAGCGGGTTCAGATTTCTGAAATCTGAACCCCCCCGAGCCCCCCGATCCGAGTCAGGAACCGAGTCCGGCTCGGGTTTTCCCGCCTGACTCGGAACTAAAATCGAGGCAAAACATCATCATCCCGCCTTCCGAATCTCGCGGGTTTTGGATTCTATAAAAGGTCCCCGCGTCGGCGCCATTTTTCACTCCGGCTGTGGTCAGTGAAAAGGGAGGGTGGAAGCTAGGGCTGGCTGGGCTGTGTTGTGCTGCTGTTGTCCATAGGGGCTGTGTCCACTCAGTCCATAGGGGCTGACTGGACTGTGTTGTGCTGCTGTTGTCCATAAGGGCTGGCTGGGCTGTGTTGTGCTGCTGTCATGGGGGCTGGCTGGGCTGTGTTGTGCAGTCTGTTGTTCATAGGGGCTGTGGCCCTGATTCAGAGCCGGACGCTATGACAGAGCACTCGCTCTGAATCAGGGCCGGGCTATTTTATTTTTAGAGTGGCCTCCTGGCCGCTCGCATAGCTGTGGGTTACCACCCACAGCTATAGCGAGCGGCCAGTAAGATGGTCGCGATGGTCAAGACCATCGCGACCATCGGGCTTGTGACGAGACTCTTGTGGTAGGGTCTTGATGCCGCAAGCCCCAGAGAGATTTCAGCTCTAACAGAGCCGAAATGTCTCCCACTGACATTAGTCGTGATGTCGTGGGGCCGGCCCCAAATGGAGGCGTTCACATGGGAACACCTCCATTTTGGCAGCCACTCCCCCGGCCCGCCCACCAAAGGGAGAGTGCTATCACTCAACATCGACAGCACGCCCCCTTTGCCGCAAGCCCCAGAGAAATTTTGGCTCAAACAGAGCCGAAATCTCTCCCACTGACATCACGAGTGATGTCAGTGGGGCCGGCCCCAAACGGAGGCGTTCACATGGGAACGCCTCAGTTTGGGCAGCCAATCCCCCGGCCCACCCACCAAAGGGGGCGTGCTGTCACTCAACATCGACAGCACGCCCCCTTTGGTACGAGACCCGGAGCAACGGTTTGCCCAGTGGTGGTGTAACCCCCAAAGTGCATTCCAACAAAAATAAAAAATTATTTTCTGTGTTTGTGAATTGTGTGCACTGTGGCTGCACGTGCATCAACAAAGGAGCAGCGCCAAGCGTGCGCCTGTGTCCCATAAGTAAAGGGCCGGCTGGCTCATCTCTTAAAGGGTGGTGTAACACACAAAGTGCACTCCAACAAATTATTTTCTGTGTTTGTGAATTGTGGCCCTGATTCAGAGCCGGACGCTCTGACAGAGCGCTCGCTCTGAATCAGGGCCGTCCCTCTTAGTTTTTAGAGCTCATCTAGCTGTTTTTAGAGCTCACAGCTATAGCGAGCGGCCAAAAAGATGGTCGCGATGGGCTTGCGACAAGACCCTTGTGGTAGGGTCTCGTTGCCACAAGCCCTGGAGTGCTTTCAGCTCTATCAGAGCCGAGAGCACTCCCACTGACATCACTTGTGATGTCAGTGGGGCCGGCCCCAGACGGTAGGCATTCCCATGGGAATGCCTCTGTCTGGGCAGCCACGCCCCCGGCACGCCCACCAATCATCATCGACAGCACGCCCCCTTTGTAGCGAGGCCCATAGTGACGGCCAAGCGCATGCGCATGACGGAGCCGGCTCCCTCGTGCACATGCGCACTTGGCCAACATCGACCCGCTTGCGAGTGCTCAGCGCTCGCGAGCGGGTCTGAATTAGGCCCCGTGTGCACTGTGGCTGCATGTGCATCAAAAAAGGAGCAGCGCCAAGCATGCGCCTGTGTCCCATAAGTAAAGGGCCGGCTGGCTCATCTCATAAAGGGTTGTTTAACCCCCAAAGTGCACTCCAACAAAAATAAAAAAATATTTTCTATATTTGTGAATTGTGTGCACTGTGGTTGCATGTGCATCAACAAAGGAGCAGAGCCAAGCGTGCGCCTGTGACATAAGTCTGTTAAAGGGTGGTGTAACCCCCAAAGTGCACTCCAACAAAAGTAAAAAATTCTTCTTTTCTGTGTTGTGAATTGTGTGCGCTGTAGCAGCATGTCCATCAACAAAGGAGCAGCGCCAAGCGTGTGCCTGTGTCATAAGTCTGTTAAAGGGTGGTGTAACCCCCAAAGTGCGCTCCACAAAAAATAAACAATTCTTTTTTTTCTGTGTTTGTGTGCGAAATGTATGTGCAGTAGCCGGATGTGCATCAACAAAGGAGCAGAGCCAAGCATGCATCTGTGTCATAAGTCTGTTAAAGGGTGGTGTAACCCCCAAAGTGCACTCCAACAAAAGTAAAAAATTCTTCTTTTCTGTGTTGTGAATTGTGTGCGCTGTAGCAGCATGTCCATCAACAAAGGAGCAGCGCCAAGCGTGTGCCTGTGTCATAAGTCTGTTAAAGGGTGGTGTAACCCCCAAAGTGCGCTCCACAAAAAAGAAACAATTCTTTTTTTCTGTGTTTGTGTGCGAAATGTATGCGCAGTAGCCGGATGTGCATCAACAAAGGAGCAGAGCCAAGCATGCGCCTGTGTCATAAGTCTGTTAAAGGGTGGTGTAACCCCCAAAGTGCACTCCAACAAAAGTAAAAAATTCTTCTTTTCTGTGTTGTGAATTGTGTGCACTGTAGTAGCATGTCCATCAACAAAGGAGCAGCGCCAAGCGTGCGCCTGTGTCATAAGCCTGTTAAAGGGTGGTGTAACCCCCAAAGTGCGCTCCACAAAAAATAAACAATTCTTTTTTTTCTGTGTTTGTGTGCAAAATGTATGCGCTGTAGCTGCACGTGCATCAACAAAGTAGCGCCAAGTGTGCGCCTTTGTCATAAACCAAGGCTCGGCTGGCTTGACCATTATAGGGTGCTGTAACCCCCAAAGTGCACTCCAACAAAAAAAATATATATTTTCTGTGTTTGTGAATTGTGTGCACTTATGGTTGCACGTGCATCAACAAAGGAGCAGCGCCAAGCGTGCGCCTATGACCCATAAGTAAACAGCTGGCTGGCTCATCTCTTAAAGGGTGGTGTAACCCCCATAGTGCACTCCAAAAGAAAAAATAATTCTTGTTTTCTGTGTTTGTGTGCGCCTTAGCCGCACATAAATATCAATATAACATAAATGGAGGGCCAAACTTTGGGCCTGATTCAGACCCGGTCGCAAGCGCTGAGTGCTTGCAGCCTGGTCGATGGTGACCCAGAGCGCAATCGCACGACGGAACCGACTCCGTTGTGCGCATGTGCGAGACCCGGATAGCGACGGGCAATCCGTCGCTCCGGGTTTTGTACCAAAGGGGGCGTGCTATCGATGTTGAGTGACAGCACGCCCCCTTCGGTGGGCGGCCGGGGGAGTGGCTGCCCAAATGGAGGCGTTCCCATGTGAACGCCTCCATTTGGGGCCGGCCCCACTGACATCACTCGTGATGTCAGTGGGAGAGATTTCGGCTCTGTTAGAGCTGAAATCTCTCTGGGGCTTGCGGCCACGAGACCCTACCATCGCGACCATCTTCCTGGCCGCTCGCTATAGCTGTGGGTGGTCACCCACAGCTATGCAAGCGGCCAGGGGGACGTTCTAAAAAAAAAAAGACCGGCCCTGATTCAGAGCGAGCGCTCTGTCATAGCGACCGGCTCTGAATCAGGGCCTATGTCCCCTAAAAATAAAATAGGGAAAGATCAAGAACCACCTCCTAGTGCTGAAGCTGCTGCCACTAGTCATGACATAGACAATAAAATGCCATCAATGTCATCTGCCAAGGTCAATGCCCAATGTCATAGTAGAGGGCATATAAAATCCCAAATGACAAAGTTCAGTAAAATTACCTTAAAAAAACATTTAAATCATCTGAGGAGAAACGTAAACTTGCCGATATGCCATTTACGACACAGAATGGCAAGAAACGGCTTAGGTCTTTCCCTTTGTTCATGACTAGTGGTTGAGCTTCACATGATGATGGAAGCCCTCCTCCCGCTACAAATATCAAACGAGTTAAGCTGGCAAAAGCACAGCAAGAACTGTGCGTTCTAAGAAGATATCAGAAATCCCCAAGGAGAGTCCAAGTGTGGTGGCGGTTGCGATGCCTGACCTTCACAGCACTGGACGGGAAGAGGTTGCTCTTTCCACCATTTGCACGCCCTCTGTAAGTGCTGAAATGAGCACCCACAGTCCACTTGCTGATATGCAAATTGAAGATGTCACTGTTGAAGTAGAACAGGATGAGGATACTGGTGTAGCTGGCGCTGAGGAGGAAGTTGGCGAGGAGGATTCTGATGGTGATGTGGTTTGTTTAAATCAGGCTCCGGGGGAGACAGTTGTTGCCCGTGGGATGAAAGAGCCCATCACGGTCATGCCTGAGCAGAAGACCAAACATTCAACCTCTTTGGTCTGGCAATATTTCTATCCAAATCCAGACAACAACTGTCTTGCCATATGTACCATATGTAAAGGTGAAATAAGTAGGGGTAGGGACGTTAACCACCTAGGGACATCCTCCTTTATACGTCACCTGCAGCGCGATCATAGAAAGTTACTGTCAAGTTCAGAAACTTTGGCTAAGACCATAAGCAGTCCAGGGAAACCTAAATCCCTTTATCCTGTTGTATCCAAGTGCCTGCAAACCACACCGTCAACTCCCTCCTCATCAATCTCCTCCTTAGTCAGGATCAGAAGTAGTCCTGCAGGCCATGTCACTGGCATGACTGACTCTCCTATCCGGGATTCCTCCAGAGGATCCTGCATTGCTACGTCTACTGCTGCTGCTGTTGCTGCTGGGAGTCGTTCATCATCCCAGAGAGGAAGTAGGAACACCACTACTTTTACTAAACAATTGACCCTCCAACAGTCCTTAGCGAGGAGGATGAAGTACAACAGCAGTCATCCTGAAGCAAAACGTATAACTGAGGCCTTGACTGCTATGTTGGTGTTAGACGAGCGTCCGATATCCACCATTAGTGCAGTGGGATTTAGACAATTGATGGAGGTAGTGTGTCCCCGGTTGCAAATCCCGTCTAGATTCCACTTCACTAGGCAGGCGATACCAAGACTGTACAGAAACATCACAAAAAGTGTCCTCAGTGTCCTGAAAAATGCGTTTGTACCCAATGTCCACTTAACCACGGACATGTGGACAAGTGGAACAGGGCAGACTAAGGACTATATGACTGTGACAGCCCACTTGGTAGATGTATCACCTTACGCAGCAACAACAGCAGCGTCACCAGTAGCAGCATCTCAGAATGCCAGCTCATTCCAAGGTAGGCTACGCTGTATATCACCGGTTTCAGCAAGACTACCTCTTAGAGAAACTGAGGGAAATCATTGCCCAGTGGCTTACCCCACTTAGACTCTCCTGGGGATTTGTGATATCCGACAACACCACCAATATTGTGCGGGCATTACATCTGGGCAAATTCCAGCAAGTCCCATGTTTTGCTCACACAATAAATTTGGTGGTGCAGAACTTTCTGAAAAACGACAGGGAAGACTGGAGTGCCAGCAAACACGCTTGAACCTGCCCTGCCATCACCTGAAGCAAGAGGTTGTGATGCGGTGGAACTCAACCCTCTATATGCTTCAGAGGATGGAGAAGCAGCAAAAGGCCATTCAAGCCTATACATCCACCTGTGACATAGGCAAAGGAGGGGGTATGCACCTGACTCAAGCGCAGTGGAGGATGATTTCCGTGTTGTGCAAGGTTCTCCAGCCCTTCGAACTTGCCACATGTGAAGTCAGTTCAGACACTGCCAGCTTGAGTCAGGTCATTCCCCTCATCAGGCTTTTGCAGAAGCAGCAGGAGAAAGTGAAGGAGGAGCTAAGACGGAGCGATTCTGCTTGACATGTGGGACTTGTGGATGAAGCCCTTCATTCGCTTTGCCAGGATTCCAGTGTGGTCAATCTGTTGAAAAATCAGACCACTATATTTTGGCCACCGTGCTCGATCCTAGGTTTAAAGCCTATGTGGCGTCTCTCTTTCCGGCCGACACAAGCCTGCAGAGGTGCACAGACCTGCTGGTGAAAACATTGTCAGCTGAAGCGGAACGTGACACGTCAACAGCTCCTTCTTCATTTTCTCCCGCAACTGGGGCTGACAGGAAACAACTTAGGTATCCTAAGCAACCCGCTGGCGGTGATGCAGGGCAGGCAGGACCAAGTTTGGACATCTGGTCCGGACAGAAGGACCTGGCAACAATTTCTGACATGTCTACTATCACTGCATATGATACTGTCACCATTGACAGAATGGTGGAGGATTACATCGGTGACAGCATCCAAGTAGGCATGTCAGACAGTCCATACCTGTACTGACAGGAAAAAAAGGCAATTTGGAGGCCCCTGTACAAACTGGCTCTATTTTACCTGAGTTGCCCCCCCTCCAGTGTGTACTCCGAAAGAGTGTTTAGTGCAGCCGGGAACCTTGTCAGCGAAAGGCGTAGGAGGTTGCTTCCACAAAATGTGGAGAAGATGATGTTCATAAAAATGAATTATCAACTCTTCCAGGGAGACCAACCTCCAGAACGTACAGTGGGACCTGTGGTGGTGGATTCCAGCGGGGAACGAATTAATACTCTGTGAAGATGAGGATGTACACAACACCGAAGAGGGTGAGGAATCAGTGGATGAGGAGGATGAGGATGACATCTTGCCTCCGTAGAGCCAGTTTGTGCAGGGACAGATTCATTGCCAGCTTGTTTTGTGGGGGCCCAAACGAACCAATCATTTCAGACACTGTCGTGTGGCAGACCCTGGCGCTGAAATGATTGGTTTGTTAAAGTGTGCATGTCCTGTTTATACAACATAAGGGTGGGTGGGAGGGCCCAAGGACAATTCTATCTTTCACCTCTTTTTTTTCTTTGCATTATGTACTGTTTGGGGCCTAGTTTTTCAAACTGCCATCCTGTCTGCCACTGCAGTGTCACTCCTAGATGGGCCACGTGTTTGTGCCGCCCACTCGTGTCGCTTAGCATAGTCATCCAGCTACCTCGGTGCAACCTTTTGGACTAAAAACAATATTGTGAGGTGTAAGGTGTTCAGAATAGACTGGAAATGAGTGGAAATTAATGTTATTGAGGTTAATAATAGCATAGGAGCAGAAAAACCCACAAATTCTGTGATTTTAGCTGTTTTTATGCTTTTTTTCAAAAATATACAGATCCAAAACACAAAACACAGAACCCAAAACATGGAAGGGTGGTTTTGGCAAAACCAATCCAGATCCAAAACATGAAGAAAGATCCAGATCCAAAACCAAAACACGAATAGTGGCCAGTGCACACCCCTAGTTTATTTAGATTAAATATAGGAAAGGTGGCGACATTCAAACCATCAAAAAGATAACATGGGTCACCAACAACAGTTGTATGAACACGTCCTAAAAGTAGCCCACACTTGTTGAAAATAGTCAAGAAAAAAATTAATGAATAAGTAGAAAATGAGAAAAAGACAATAGACAATACTTGAAAATATCAACAGACATTGATGTTAATCGATAGTTAGCAATGGTAGAAATCACAATTAGATAGAAGAAATCAGTAAATGCACATGAAATGATATTCTGGCATAGATGTTCATAATGCAGCATTGAGCTACAGCATAAATCCTCACATGAGAATACTGACAGTCAATACAGAAAATGGAATAGAAAAATATGTACTGTAGACTGTAGAAGATCGTAGAAATATCACCCACAAATGGAGGAATGGCGGCAACAACTGACGCACAATTTGCACCAATGACTCTCTGAACTCTAAAATCTCAAACCAATTCCTTCATCTCAAATAATCTCTCACAATATTGCAGAATAGAAATATATTCTATGTACATCTTTGTTAATACTCCAATAAAATCTATTTAAAAAAAAAAGAAAGAAATATACATTGCAATACATTAACGTGGCGAGCTTGGCTTTGCGGTGGGTACGAAGGGCGTTGACGTGCATTCAATATAAATAAATTCAGTAAATTGCAATGTTCAGTATAATAAATATGCCCCATCTAATTTTATCTGAAGAACTTGGGTAAGGTAGTCTGATTTTTTCCATACAGTACATGTTGACAGAGGGAACACTCAGCAAAGAAGCCCATTTCCAGGCTCACCCCTGTATCCTGCTGGTCTCATTCTCCGCTTTGGCCGACTTGCACATGCACACTATGGCCTGAGACAAACAAGGGGGTATCACATTGTCTTGACGTCAATGCAGGAAAAGGGGAAAAAACACATTACTAAAGGATTAAGATAATGCAACACCTCTCTAGTAGCTGAGATATTGAAAAATATGGAAGTGACTCGCAAACAGAGATGATTGATAAATATATCCCTAAAGCAGGGATTACTCAGCTTTACTGGACTGCTCATTAGGTGGTGCACTGTCTAATTATTATGAACAGCACTCAACCCAAAATAGTTTAATTGCGATCGGGAGGAATCTGTTATCCTTAATTCATACATGGCTCAAGCAATAGGTATTTCTATTAAGTTATTCTTTCAAATTAACCTTTTCGGAGCTACTTCTCCTGCACCATAATGGTAAGTTCACAAGGCAACTGTACGTCAAGTAGCCCCTTTATTAGCTTGGATGCTTAGTTGAAGAAAAAATAGTTTTATCGCTAGAGGAACAACTGGAATCTCTTCTCTTCTTTTCAAACATGAAAATTGGCTCTCATTAAAGGGGAGATGTACCAAGCCGTGGAGAGAGAGATTGCAGCATGTCTTTGCACGATTTGCTGATTTAGACGCATCAGAACGACAAATCATGCAAAATATGTGCAAGTCGTGAGTGTCCACTGACGATAACGATGAGCGGACATGCGGGTTATCCGTCATATCTTCAGATCTTACCTACTGCAGGCAAGATCTGCCAATCTTGTACAAGACACACTGGAAATCGTTAAGGATGCACGATAGATCGTTTGTCAAAATGAACACTTTATGCACGATATCGTTGGTCCAGGACTGCCACGGAGCTGCCGGGGAGTTCAAGGGAAATCGCTAACAACATCGCGTTGTTTGCGAGTCGTTCAGTGTGTGGGCACCTTTACACAAAATGGTACAGCGTATTATAATAAGCACTCTTCCTTGAAATGATAATATCGTGTCTGGTGTCATGTACAGTATTCGGCACTTATTCCTTCTTCTGTTGTAGTTTGCAGTAGTTATCCTAGTAATGGTTTACTTGGCCTAACACTGATTTCACTGCTTGTGCTGTGAGAATCTGACCTACTTCATTTGTGTTGGGTTCCTAAATTAGGAGTTACAGCAGTATTTTTATTTCCACATATGTTAGCATCACTTGTGTATTATAATACTTTTTTCCAGAAAGAATATTGAAGTCTTGATATAACTAAGCACCTATTATACGTGATGACACCGCTAAGCCTCATTTATACAGACATACTTTACAGGAGATTTTACATATATTAATGTCACTTGTGTGTTTAATTTTCTTTCTCTTTTTCTAGCCTGTGTGACATTATGACATCCGAATGGATGCGTAACAAAAACATCAAGTATAAAGGAAATCTATTCCTGTTCCACGTGCCCTTGGAAGAAAAATGAAACCCCTCACAATGTACAGCACGTTTCAGAATACGGCTCTCTCTTTCCCATAGTAATAACTAGACCAGTCAGCATTGTTCTTGCTTCTCTATTATCCCATGGTCCAATCTGTGCAGTTCAGACAAGCAAAGTCCTGTATAAAGTATTGGCATGTGACTACATTCTATACATTCACCATACCAGTGGTTCCCAAAGTGGGCAGCTCATTTCGTGGGTGGGTTTACATTAGGCATGAGCGGGTTCAGATTTTAGAAATCCGAACCCCCCTGAGCCCCCCCCCCCCAGATCCGAGCCGGGAACCGAGTCCGGCTCGGGTTTTCCCGCCAGACTCAGTTCCCGGAAAGAGGCAAGACGTCATCCTCGCACTGTCGGATTCTTGCAGGTTTTGGATTCTATAAAAGGTCCCTACAGTACGTCGGCGCCATTTTTCACTCCGGCTGTGGACTGTGAAGAGGGAGGGTGGGGGTTGCTGTGCTGGTGCTGCTGTTGTCCATATGGGCGGTGTCCAAAATCCATAGGGGCTGGCTGGGCTGTGTTGTGCAGTGCTGTTGTCCCATAAAGGCTGTGTTGTCCATAGGAGCTGTGTGCAGACAGAACAGGGGGGGCTTCAGTGGCTCCTGTGTCACTGTAGTCCTAAAGGGGTGCTGTAGTGTTGTCCAGGGGGTGCTCTGTCCATAAGGGGTGCTCCCCCAAAGTGCAAAAAATATATATATTTTTTTCTGTGTTTGTGTGTGCGTTAGCCGCACATGCATCAACAAAGTAGCAGCACCAAGCGTGCGCCTGTGTCATAAGTCAAGAGCCGGCTGGTCTGTTGAAGGGCGGTGTAACCCCCAAAGTGCCCAAAAAAATAAAAACATTTAAAAAGTGTTTATTTTCTGTGTTTGTGTGCATGTTAGCCGCACGTGCATCAACAAAGGATGAGGATGACACCTTGCCTCTGTAGAGCCAGTTTGTGCAGGGACAGATTTGTTGCCAGCTTGTTTTGTGGGGGCCCAAACGAACCAATCATTTCAGACACTGTCGTGTGGCAGACCCTGGCGCTGAAATGATTGGTTTGTTAAAGTGTGCATGTCCTGTTTATTCAACATAAGGGTGGGTGGGAAGGCCCAAGGACAATTCCATCTTGCACCTCTTTTTTTTCTTTGCATAATGTACTGTTTGGGGCCTAGTTTTTCAAACTGCCATCCTGTCTGCCACTGCAGTGTCACTCCTAGATGGGCCACGTGTTTGTTCCGCCAACTTGTGTCGCTTAGCATAGTCATCCAGCTACCTCGGTGCAACGTTTTGGCCTAAAAACAATATTGTGAGGTGTTCAGAATAGACTGGAAATGAGTGGAAATGAATGTTATTGAGGTTATTAATAGCATAGGTTATTAATAGCATAATAGCATCTATATCTAGACGCCTGTCATTTTCCCGACGCCGGGAGACAGGCGCCCGGCATCCTGACCGAAGGGATGCCGGACGCCGCGAGCGGACAGCCGTGGGGGGGAGGGTTAGGTTTAGGGCACCTGGGGTGGCTTAGGGTTAGGCACCCCCCGGAAGACTTAGGGTTAGGCTAGCGGGATGGAGGGTTAGGGTTAGGCACCCCCGGGGGAGACTTAGGGTTAGGCACTCCTCCGGGGGACTTAGGTTTAGGCAGTGGGGAAGGGGGGGGTTAGGGTTAGGCACTTACAGGGGGGATTAGGTTTAGGCAGTTGGGGGGGAAGTTAGGGTTAGGCACCCCTAAGGAGGGTTAGGGTTAGGGGGTAAGGTTAGGTTAGTTAGTACCTACCTGCGGACAATCGGGTTTTCCAGCGCTGTTGGGCTTCCGCTGCTGGGATCTCTGCTTCTGTCGGCCTGCCGCACCTGGGATTCGAACTGCGGCCAGATTCCGTATCTCTCCCCTATATCTCTGCAGCAGCTTGTGTTCGTGTTATCCACCACCACTTTTCTGGAACTCTTGGCTCCCTCTCAAAGTAACAGAAGGCTCCTCACACAAATTCTTCAGCGTGCGTGACCTAATCGGGCCCTCGTCTACCCTTTGATCACTGGCTTCCCACTTTTTGTCTCCATCCATCTCGTCACCACCTCAAATCTGCCACCTGGGGCACGTGTGCCCTCCCCCCTCAGGTTGCGGCCCTGATTTATGGAATCAAGTGAGCAATGTTCCACAATATTTTGGGAACCACTTTACTTACTGTACTGATGCAGTAACAAGTGATAAATTAGATTACACTGAGTGAGTGGGAAGCATACTTGCCTGTTCTCCCAGGAATGCTCCAAATCATGCCACCGTACAGAGGGGGCTGTAATGAATGGATTTGCAGCACCACTGCCTCTACACCTCTCACCTTTATGTCCATTTCCGCAATCTCCTTGAGGAAACATTAATGGGTCAATTCAATTAGGAGCGAGTTGGCAAAAGTGACTTTGTTTCTAGAAACTCACATTAGGGGTGTGCACCGGCCACTTTTCGTGTTTTGTGTTTTGGTTTTGGATCTGGATCTTTTTTCGAGTTTTGGATCTGGATTGGTTTTGCCAAAACCACCCTTCCGTGTTTTGGGTTCTGGGTTTAGTGTTTTGGATCTGTATTTTTTTTTTAAAAAGCATAAAAACAGCTTAAATCACAGAATTTGTGGGTTTTTCTGCTCCTATGCAATTATTAACCTCAATAACCTTCACTTCCACTCATTTCCAGTCTATTCTGAACACCTCACACCTCACAATATTGTTTTTATGGCCAAAAGATTGCACCAAGGTAGCTGGATGACTATGCTAAGCGACACGAGTGGGCGGCACAAACACATGGCCCATCTAGGAGTGACACTGCTGTGGCAGACAGGATGGCAGTTTGAAAAACTAGGCCCCAAACAGTACATACTGCAAAGAAAAAAAAGAGGTGCAAGATGGAATTGTCCTTGGGCCCTCCCACCCACCCTTATGTTGTATAAATAGGACATGCACACTTTAACAAACCAATCATTTCAGCGCCAGGGTCTGCCACATGACTGTGGCTGAAATGATTGGTTCGTTTGGGCCCCCACAAAACAAGCTGGCAATTAATGTGTCCCTGCACACACTGGCTCTATGGAGGCAAGATGTCGTCCTCATCCTCCTCAGCCACCGATTCCTTGGATAAAACAGGAAAAAGGGATTTAGGTGTCCCTGGACTGCTTACGGTCTTAGCCAAAGTTTCTGAACTTGACAGTAACTTTTTATGAACGCACTGCAGGTGCCGTATAAGGGAGGATGTTCCTAGGTGGTTAATGTCCCTACCCCTACTTATTTCACCTTTACATATGGTACATATGGCAAGACAGTTGTTGTCCGGATTTGGATAGAAATATTGCCCAGACCAAAGAGGTGGAATGTTTGGTCTTCTGCCCAGGCATGACCGTGAATGGCTTTTTCATCCCACGGACAACTGTCTCCCCCGGAGCCTGATTTAAACAAACCACATCACCATCAGAATCTTCCTCGCCAACTTCCTCCTCAGTGCCAGCTACACCAGTATCCTCATCCTGTTGTACTTCAACAGTGACATCTTCAATTTGCATATCAGCAAGTGGACTGTGGGTGCTCCTTTCAGCACTTGCAGGGGGCGTGCAAATGGTGGAAAGAGCCACCTCTTCCCGTCCAGTGTTGGGAAGGTCAGACATCGCAACCGCCACCACACTTGGACTCTCCTTGGGGATTTGTGATATCTTCTTAGAATGCACAGTTCTTCGCTGTGCTTTTGCCAGCTTAACTCGTTTGATTTTTTTAGCGGGAGGAGGGCTTCCATCGTCATGTGAAGCTGAACCACTAGTCATGAACATAGGGAAAGATCTTAGCCGTTCCTTGCCACTCCGTGTCGTAAATGGCATATTGGCAAGTTTACGTTTCTCTTCAGATGATTTAAATGTTTTTTTCAAGGTCATTTTCCTGAACTTTGTCATTTGGGATTGTATGTGCCCTCTACTATGACATTGGGCATCGGCCTTGGCAGACGACGTTGATGGCATGTTATCGTCTATGTCATGACTAGTGGCAGCAGCTTCAGCACTAGGAGGAAGTGGTTTTTGATCTTTCCCTATTTTATTTTTATCGGAGAAAGTTTGGTCCTCCATTTATGTTATATTGATATATACGTGCGGCTAAGGCGCACACAAAAACAGAAAATATTTTTTTATTTTTGCTGGAGAGTAGTGCACTTTGTGGGTTACACCACCCTTTAAGAAACGAGCCAGCCGGCTCTTTACTTATGGGACACAGGCGCCTGCTTGGCGCTGCTCCTTTGTTGATGCACGTGCAGCCACAGTGCACACAATTCACAAACACAGAAAATATTTTTTTATTTTGTTTGGAGTGTACTTTGGGGGTTACAGCACCCTTTAACGGTCAAGCCAGCCGGCCCTTTACTTATGACACAGGCGCACGCTTGGCACTACTTTGTTGATGCACGTGCGGCTACTGCGCACACAATTCACAAACACAGAAAATATTTTTTTATTTGGTTTGGAGTGTACTTTGGGGGTTACAGCACCCTTTACCGGTCAAGCCAGCCAGCCCTTTACTTATGACACAGGCGCACGCTTGGCACTAATTTGTTGATGCACGTGCGGCTACTGCGCACACAATTCACAAACACAGAAAATATTTTTTTATTTTGTTTGGAGTGTACTTTGGGGGTTACAGCACCCTTTAACGGACAAGCCAGCCGGCCCTTTACTTATGACACAGGCGCACGCTTGGCACTACTTTGTTGATGCACGTGCGGCTACTGCGCACACAATTCACAGACACAGAAAATATATATTTTTTTTGTTTGGAGTGTACTTTGGGGGTTACAGCACCCTTTAACGGACAAGCCAGCCGGCCCTTTACTAATGGGACACAGGTGCACGCTTGGCGCTGCTCCTTTGTTGATGCTCGTGCAGCCACAGTGCACACAATTCACAAACACAGAAAAAATATTATTTTTTTTAGCACTTGGGGGGAGCGCCCCTGATGGACAGAGCACCCCCTGGACAACACTACAGCACCCCTTTAGGACTGGGACACTGCACAGGACTTTGGAGTGGACACAGCCCCTATGGACAACTGACTGCACAACACAGTCCAGCCAGCCCCTATGGACTTTGAAGTAGTGGACACAGCCCCTATTGACAACAGCAGCACAGCACAACACAGCCAGCCCCTATGGACTTTGAAGTAGTGGACACAGCCCCTATGGACAACAGCAGCACAGCACAGCACAACACTACACTGCACTACACTACACTACTCTACACAGCCCAGCCAGCCCTAACTCCCACCCTCCCTCTTCACTGTCCACAGCCGAGTGAGAAAATGGCGCCGACGCGGGTACCTTATATAGGATCCAAAACCCGCGAGACCCGGAAGGCGGGATGATGACGTTTTGCCTCGATTTCAGATCCGAGTCAGGCGGGAAAAGTCGAGCCTGACTCGGAGTGGCCTCGGATCGGGGGGGCTCGGGGGGGTTCGGATTTCAGAAATCCGAACCCGCTCACCCCTAACTCGCATACATCATGTGAATGTGCGCACCCGTGAATTTCGAGATATAATTTTATCGCTTTTCTACAGTAAGCGACCTGGGAAAAGTGGATGAAAAAAGTGAGGAAACCATCCTGGACACCAAATAAGTGGCAACTGAGATAGCAGGATCATATAAATTAGACGGCTGTCTGTGGCCATAAGGAAATTGCTGGAGGTTATAAAAGATGTCAGATGGCTGTCTTTTGTAATTTTTTATAATATTGAGCAAGTGTTTTTCATCAAATTAAAGTCTTTCCAGCATTTTGGGGTACGGAAAAATGTCTATATAAAAAAATTATTATTTTATTTTATGCAAGTTTGTAAAAAGTCAGAATAAACGTTTTTATCTCTCATCTACAAGTTTAAAAACCCATGTCCCATCAACACAACACCTCCAGAAACCTGTCCCACATCATTTACACCTCCACATACCTGTCCCACATCATTTACACCTCCTCATACCTGTCCCACATCATTTACACCTCTACATACCTGTCTTACATCATTTACACCTCCACATACCTGTCTCTCCTAATTTACACCTCCACAGGCCTGGGACACATCATTTACACCTCCACATACCTGTCCCACATCATTTACACCTCCACACACCTGTCCCACATCATTTACACCTACAGGATACCTGCCCCACATCATTTACACCTCCACATACCTGTCCCACATTATTTACACCTCCACACGCCTGTCCCACATCATTTAAACCTCCACATGCCTGGGACACATCATTTACACCTCCACATACCTGTCCCACATCATTTACACCTCCACATATCTGTCCACATAATTTACACCTCCACATGCCTGGGACACATCATTTACACCTCCACACGCCTGTCCCACATCATTTACACCTCCACATGCCTGGGACACATCATTTACACCTCCACATACCTGTCCACATCATTTACACCTCCACATGCCTGGGACACATCATTTACACCTCCACATACCTGTCCCACATCATTTACACCTCCACATACCTGTCCCACATTATTTACACCTCCACACGCCTGTCCCACATAATTTAAACCTCCACATGCCTGGGACACATTATTTACACCTCCACTCACCTGCCCACACATCATTTACACCTCCACATACCTATCCCACATCATTTACACCTCCACATACCTGTCTCACATTATTTACACCTCCACACGCCTGTCCCACATCATTTACACCTCCACATGCCTGGGATACATAATTTAGTCCATTATTGAGCTTTTTAGATAAATTCACCTGAAAACTGACATGACATTTTTTGGCCAAATTATGCTTTTTAAACCCCTCCAAGTGCATGATTATTTATTGGGAGGGGGTATCAGAGGTTCCGATCTGTGTCCTGACATTTTTACTTTACAATAGAGATATTCCTTACCTTTTCACCTGCTCAGGGGGGGTGTGCAAATGGGAAGTAGTCAGGAAGCCAACGTTCAAAAAGCTGACCGCCGGCTTCCCAACTGTCAAACCCCGGCAGGGCACTAATGACAGGCGTCAAAATTCTGACGCCTGTCATTATACCTACGCCGGGAGCCCGAAGCCCGGCATACCGAACGAAGATAAGCCGTCCGGCTGTGGGGGGGAGGGTTATGTTAGGGGCTCCTGGGGGGGACTTAGGGTTAGGCTACAGGAAGGGGGGGTTAGGGTTAGGCACCCCCGGGGGGAGGATAGGGTTAGGAACCCCCCCCCGGGAAACTTAGGTTTAGGCTGCGGGGATGGGGGGTTAGGTTTAGGCATTTAGGAGGGGTTAGGGTTAGGCACTAGGGGGGAGGTTAGGGTTAGGCACCCCTAAGGGAGGGTTAGGGTTAGGGGGGGTAGACTTAGTTATACTTACCTAAATTCTCTGTCGGGATCTTCGCTGCTGTTGGTCTCTATTGCACATAAGGGATACGTGTATGAGGATACATCTGTACATTTCTATATGGTTCCCTGAAGCATTGCAGGCCCTGTCCCAGATAAAATGTGCCTTAAACTACAAACTACATGACAGCATAGGGCCCTCATTCTGCAGTGCAACGCTAGTGTACTGCTGAATACAGATTCCCAATTATCCGGAATCTGCACAGGCGCCTGACCTATTCTGCGCATGTCCAGAACGGGTCAGCGATCCCGCATTTAGACTGGCAGCAGACTGTCATTGATTGACAGTCTGCTGTCATTTGTGGATGGGGAGGGGGCGGTGATTGCCTCCGTTTCCCGAATTAGAGTCGTGTCGCCACAGTTGAGGGGGAGGGAAGAGGCCAGGATCTCCGTCGGCTGATGGAGATTTCCTGGCTTCTTCCTCTCATCTGCGGCGGCCGGCTGCTTGACCCCAAGGGTCACCTTAGCTGGCCAATGTTCCGCAGATTATACGGTGCTACGTTGGACAATGCAGCTCGGATAAGTAATGCAGCAGGAGGTATGACGCCGCCTGGTGCATTACCATATCTGCACAGACAGAATTGCAAAGCTGCTTGCTAGCAGCTTTGCAATTCCGTCCAAAGCTGAATAAGGCCCAATGTATTTATCCAGCAGTTTTATTATTTGAAATACAAAAGGGATAAGAGAACACAACATAATTCAGACAAATGCAACAAATTGCTGAAAATGCAATTAGTACTCTGTCCTACTGAATACTGACTGAGTATGGGGCTATGGGCTTGATTCAGAGCCGGATGCTATTTGCGCTCGCTCGTTCAGAAAAAGGGTCTGGCTATTTAAATTGAGCGCTCGCTCTTTGCGGTCTGTTGACGCCTCTATGTCTGAGCGAACGAAACATGAGCTCGCTATTTTGTAAAGACGCCCCCTGGCCGCTCGCATCATACGTCATCTCCGCTATTTATTAGATTAATCGAGTACATCGAAAGGCGTCTGAACTGCTCGCAGTGCTTGTGGTAGGATTTTCCTACCGCAATCATGCGAACAGTTCAGGCTATGAAACAACCAAGTGACGTGGTCGATGACGCTGCTTTGTTAATTATGCACACCCTTAAAACGCCCGTTTTGACCGTTTGGCACGCCTGCATTCGGATCACCACTCCCCGTTTTCAAGCACCTTCCCCTGTTACCACCCACAAACGCCTCATCCTGTCACTCAAATTAGCAGGCACTCGCAATTTTGCGAACACACGATTTCCGACCGACTGACTGGTTGGCGCATGCGCATTATGACCCATACGCATGCGCAGAAGTGCGAACATCGCTCGGAGCGAACAAGGGGCCGCTTACGAGCGGCTCTGAATCAGGCCCTATGTCTTTATAATGAGCACCCCATTACCAAAATAGCAGAGATAAAGCACCAACCAATCAACTCCTGTCATTTTTCAAACACAGCTTGTAAAGTGACAGTTAGGAGCTGATTGGTTGGTGCTTTATCTCTCACAATTTTATCTCTCTCCAAGCTTTATTAAATCTCCCCCTAAGGCCAGTATTCAATTAGCCACGTAAAGCCGAGCCGCCATGTTTTCACCGCCTTCGCCTGTTTTGAGGCAAAACTTTTTTCCCTGAGCGCTCCCGCTTATCTCCGTAAGATGTGAAAACGGAAACACGCAAAATCAGCGAATAGCAAAACGTTCGAAAAGTCCCTAAGATTTTGGGAAAATCAGTCTGTACCCCTGAAAGAGCTGCACTAACATTAGAAATCAATATAGAAGTGTTCTAATAGCCCTAATAAAAGTGTTTTGCGTTCTTAAAGTGTCAGAATTGGCTGTTATATCCTTATATACATAAGTGCTGAAAAATGATAGAAAGCTATTTCTTCTGGGATTAATAAGTACCGAGGTCAAATTTGGGGTACATGAAAATGGGTACTAGCATATTTTGATGTCTCTAAAGTGAAGATTTTAAAAACCTCAAAAATACACCTGCTGCAGCCTCGTGCAATCCCAAAAACACCTGTCCCATTCATATAGCCCCCCGAAGTACCAGCCCCCCCACTTCTTACCCATTTTTTAATTTTCCAATTTTTAATTTTCGCCATGACGTAATTTTTGGGGTGTTTTCAAAAAAAGTTTCAAGTTTTTTGGACTGATTAGTCATTAGGGGGATGTCCAAAGCGTTCTGGACCAAATCCCCACATTTCCACCCCAAAATAGGGATTTTGCATTTCCAATTTGCCTGCTAATACATAGAGAAAATGTTTCTCCTGTTTTTTTCCGCTTAGGTGAAAACTCCTGGAATTGAATACGGAGATACTTTGAAAACAGGCGATAAGTCCAAATCCGCAAAAACTTTTTTCCAGACGGTGCTTTTCGCAGCTAATTGAATCCGGCCCTAAATCTGATTCATGTTTATACTTGGACACGACCATATTTGCTGTAAAGTCTCCAACCATACGTAGGGCACTGTGGTGGCAGATTTGGTCACTGACACATATATCCATGTTTGTGGCCAAATCTGAAAGTGTTTGGTGTTCAGGCTAAATGTCCATGTCTGCCCACTCACCATTAGCATGGTTGAATGATGACCGTCTACGTACAGAGTCAGACACAGCTGTCATTTAACCACATCTTCCATAAATCCTAAACAGATCAACTGGTCCATACATGTAGCAATTTGGAACAAGGGCCCTCATTCAGAGCCGCTCGCAATTAGCGCTCGCTCGTTCAGAAAAAGGGGGTGGCTATTCAAATGAACCGTACGCTCCTTGCGGTCTGTTGCCGCCTCCATGTCTGAACGAGCGAACACAACATGCGCTCGTTTATTTGATAAAAACGCCTCCTGGCCGCTCGCATCATATGTCATGTCCGCTATTTATTAGATTAATCGAGTACATCGAACAGCGTATGAACTGCTCGCTATTCTTGTGGTTGGTTTTTCCTACCACTATATAGTTCTAGCTATAAAACAACCAAGTGACGTGGTCAATGACGCTGCTGTTTTAATTATGCACACCCATAAAACGCCCACTTTGACCTTTAAGCACGCCTGCGTTCTGATCTCCACTCCCTGTTTTCAAGCACCTTCCCCTGGTACCACCCACATACGCCTCATTCTGTCACTCAAAATAGCAGGCACTCGCTATATAGCGAACAAACGATTTTCGTCCGCACTGACTGGTTCGCGCATGCGTACTAAAAACCGTACGCATGCGCAGATGTGCGAACATCGCTCGGAACGAGCGTACTGCCGCTAACGAGCGGCTCTGAATCAGGGCCAAGGTCTTAAAGGGGCTATAGATTGTAAGACGTCACAAGCACAAACCTCTTCCCTTGTGTGCTCTTAATTTTTCTTGCCCACGCCATCATCTTCTCCGTATTACTCTCTATCAGTGGCTCTGAATCTTTCCGCTACCCCGATCCCTTGTGGTACTGATTCACCCAACGCCAATTTTCTAGAAGCTGCCATATGTATATTGTTCTTGTTTGTACTATTTACTCTGTATTTCACTATTGTATGCACTTTATGTGTTGCAAGGCTTGTTTTGTACTTTGTATGCCAGTTGCTGATCCCTATTTGTGACCTATAAATAATAAATATAGGATAATAATAATAATAATAATAATAAGTAATCAAAATTGCAGAGTGTATGTAGCAATAGCAAGTATACTATTCCAAAAGTTAGGATTTATTAACGATCGTAATTAACTAACAACTTGTGATATCTGACTAGGGCCTCATTTGCTAACGAGTGATACTTGTCACTGTGTATGATGTCAACTGTTAGAAAAATGACAGTTGGGACCTGATTGGCTGAAGCACCATTTATCATACACAGTGAATTTTATCACTCATTTTGGTGATAAAACTTGTTAGTAAATGGAGGCCCTAGATCAGGGATATTCAACATGTGGCCCTCCAGATAGAAAAAAAAGGCTGGCATATTAAATAAATCACTAAAAAACACTTTCCCTTTATGTTTGCTCAAAATAATGATACAGGGCCTGATTCAAGCTAACGAGCGCAACTGCGATTACTCATGCATTCGGCCGATTGTTGTGTTCTGCGCATGCGTTTGCATTTCAGTGCGTGTGCGCGAACTAGCCACTGCGAACAGTACTGCGATCGCAATGACTACGCACACCCATCGCAGAGTGATTGACAGGAAGTGCCGTTTGTGGGTGGTGACGGGGGAGTGGTCGGAGAAACGTAGGTGTGCCAGTGCGTTTACACGCCGTTGCAGGGACGTGCTTAAATTAGCCACTGCGATGCCGTACGCAGCCTGAGGACTCATAGCATGCGTGGAAGTTAGCAATTTCTGAGTAAAGTCAGAGCTTATGCAAGTGTGCATGAGGCTGCGATGGTACTCTATTGTACCAATGTTTTCACAGTCCTGCTAAACATTACGTATGTGTCTAAGGTAAAGTGGGCGTCCTTAACTTATGCTGCGACGGCATAGCGATTGCAATGGATTAGCATACTATCGCAGTTGAACTGTGTGCGTAATCGCTATTGCAATCGCAGTTGCAATCGGTAGTGAATCAGGCTCAAGACGCAGTTTGCAGCCATTTTGTGCAAACCGAAATATAGGTCTTTCTGTTACACACAATTTGTGCACTGTTTTCAGCCACCATTAAATAAGGTCTCTAGTATCTGGTTTAAATCAAACTCCTCTGGTTTATGTAAAGCTTCCAAGTCCCACATATTATATGATCCAGCTTTGATCTCACTCAGACGTCTGTCTTCACGAAAAGCCACGAGCCATGGGACAGCTGGATACAACATCAAACTGGCATGACAGATTGGAAATGACAGCTCAGTCAGGTCTCCTCAGCTTTACCTGCAGATATGGCTGGGAATCCACACATACACTGTAATTCTCTGCCACGTGTAAAACCGAGGACTGAAGTCTCAGCAGACTGTGCTAGAGCTGCAGGTGTACAGCAATACAAATTCACAATCAGTTGGGAAACCTATCCAGATAATGGGCTGCCTATCACCACAGATATTCCTAATTAGGATATTTTTATTCAGAAACACATATCTGGTGCAAAGTAGGGATGTGCAGGCTCGGATAGGTTCGAGTTTGCACGTGGAGTTCGGATTTTTCCCTCCAAAAAAACGGAACTCAGAACGAGGCAAAACGTCATCTTACATGGACGAACATCATCATTCCTGGACAAAAGACCAGGAATGATGATGTTCGTCCATGTAAGATGACGTTTTGCCTCGTTCTGAGTTCCGTTTTTTTGGAGGGAAAAATCCGAACTCCACGTGCAAACTCGAACCTATCCGAGCCTGCACATCCCTAGTGCAAAGTGTCATATATATTATATTAGAGATGTGCCATTCGATTATCCAGAATCCAAATCCACCTGAATTTTTGTGAATGCGGACAGAAGATTCGAGTCGTGGTTCTGATCTCCTGAGACGATCCAGGTAAATCCAAGTCGCGGTTCTGATCTTTCCCTGGTCCGGAATTCGGATTTTAAGATTTTAGGACACGTATGGGACTGGTGCACGTTCAGATGGTATTGATGATGGATGTGGTGCCTGGATTTCTGCTTGCACACGCGTGAACCACGCATTAGCCCTATGGATTCTCGCATGTTCTTCGGCGGCTGCCCACAACTACAGCCACTGTGCGTGTGACTCAGAATCTGCTCCAGAGTGTCTACAAATTGACCTGCAATCACTGGGAGTTATTTGCTGACATATTTTAATACTATGATCGTTTATTATTAAAGCGCCAACCTGTTATGCAGCATTGTACATTGGGGAGTGCACGATACATATAAATTACATACAGTGATGTGAGACAGAACGGTAAAGATGGCAGGGCCCAATTGCTCTTACAATGGAAGAGGTGTGGGGAAGATTTTACACATAAGGTATATAAGGTATAACAATGGTAGCTGTTTTTGGGGATAGTATTTATGGCCACCATATGATTATAAATTCTCAGCCACCCATATTAAATCAGCCATTTCGTTTTTTGTGCAGAAACTGTCCATTCGCCATTTGTATAAAATGAGCCCCCTTCCCCTTATGGTTCTGGAGACAGCTTTAGCTTTGCCCTGCATGGGTAGCCGGATATCCAGTCATTGTCTTTGGCATCATGCTCCTTGCTGGACACAGTGCCAAAACATTGATCCTATCCCGGTGAATAAATGCCTATAATTGGTCAGCTTCCTGTTCTCTTGCACGTTTGACTTTCACAAATGCGAAAGACTTGATATTCCTGTAATACTTCTGCGAATGAAACAAATAACCATCGGGAAAGCGCAGCATTTAGGATACCCATGCAGTGTGCGATGACAGTAATCTGTAACGTTCCCTCTCTCACTACAATACTGAGAAAAAGTCTCTACCAATGCTATTTGAAGATGGTGTTAGACGGTGTTAGCTATTTAGAGACTTTTCTAAAATGATTTATATTAGCATAATAAATAATTTAGCCATACTTTTAGTTCTTTGGACAAAATTAGTCCTTAAAATGATAAGAGATGAGCAACTTAATTCCACAAAAAAAAATGCAGTGTCCACTTCAGTCAACAAGTAATTGATCACTTACTTAGTTCCTGGAGAATATACAACAGTAGTTTAATTAAATACAATACATGATTTCAGGCACAATGTTGCCAGTACAGGATTGTAAATGAAGGAATTTGCATTGAATTGCGTCATCCTGCCTCTGCCCACCGCTTCACAATTGCGATAATTGCGGCATTATATAGCGAGGGCGAGGCTACTATGATGCAATTGCGTCACCGCACACCCAGATCCACCCACCACAGTAACATCCTGGCTGCCCTCTCCCGGGTGGTTCAGCCAACACTTTGGCAAGCTTGCCCCGCTGTACCAAAATGATTAGTAATCCTCATCCGTCCCCTGTACTAGGAGAGGGCAATAAGTGGTCCTCCAGCAGTTGTTGGACTACACATCCCAGCATGCCTTGCAAGTTTTAGCATGGCCAAATATCAAAACTGTGGCCGGCATGCTGGGATGTGCAGTTCTACAACAGCTGGCGGAGTTATTGCCCACCCCTACCCTATACTACACAATTACCAATTTATTAATATATTACTGTATGGGGGAGCGGTATTAATTATCACAAATACATTGTGATATACCTCCCCCATATTTTCCTGCATACAGACATTTTAGAATATGCAGGATCACTCACTTACCCACTGTTGTACCCCAGCTGTTCCGATATACAGCTGTCTTCCAGGTATATGACCCAGGGGTCTAATTGCACATGGGCGGCCATAGACCTGTGCATGAGTAAAGATTAAAGGGGGAACAGAGATGGATCCTTTGTTTGCCGCAATATATATTGCGGTAAACCTTAAAATGGCAGTATTCAAAGGATTTACCACATATTTACAAGACTTTACTGTTCCCAAACAGAGAACAACCCAGCCTTGCAGACTATACTGCTAGCCCTGGGTTTTAATTCCTACTGTTGAGCAAAAATACATACTTTCATTGTGATATATTTATCATACCTGCTGTACGAACCAACATTATTAGTACTCCTCAGTCCTCACCTATCCCATGTTCTGTACTACTACCAACATTATTAGCATCATGTTACTTCCACTTCCACAGATCAGTCTGGATGAAGGGACACTTTAACTTCACTTCACTATGCAGCTAGTTATTAACAAAACTTTATTGTTTTTAGAATAGAAAACAAACACTGCTGTGCTGGTCTTTGGAGATTTTTGTCTTGGACAACAACACTTTATTGGCTTTCTCCTGACGTTTACCATTTATTTTCTGCAAGATAATGATTAGACTAATTCAGTGGTTCCCAAACTGTGCACTGCGGCACCCTGGGGTGCTTCAAAATACTTGCTGGGGTGCCTCAGATTGGTGGTCCAGCACCAAATCAAGCTATTTATGGTCAATGTAATATAAATATGTGGACAAACAGAAGCGCAAACCTGTCACCCACTACATAAATTAACCTAAGGATGACACGTAAGCACAATTTACTACACTTTACTACTTCACATTTTTTTCTGAATTTCTCAATAACAAACTTTTGGCTTAGGGGTGCCGTGAAAACAATTCTGATGCACTAGGGCACCATGATTCAAAAAATTTTGTGAACTACTGGACTAATGTGTTCAGAGATGTATGGGGAGTACCTGGTAAATGGGAAATGATGAGTCATAAATGCCTGTACATGCGTTCCCTCACTTATATTTATATAATATTAAACATTTTTATCTTGAAACTGGAGTAGGAGTCAGCCCATTTCTACTGATTCTGACTCCACAGCCCTGGTACAAAAGTTGAGCAATATGAAGACAACCACAATTCTGTTAAGTGAAGTAGGCTTGTAAATCAATAATTTGACTAACAATTTCTTCAATAATGTGGAAATGGACACACATTCTAAATGTATTTATTTTATTAATATAATGTACCCTATAAAAACTAAAAGTGTCAGGTCATTATTGGCTCGTTTACAATATTGTGGTTAGAAAGTTAGCTCCCTTCACTTTGCTGTCCCCCTTCTGTATAATTGTACTTTATTATAAGCATACACCTGTACTGAGTTGCAGTGGTTACTGTACCTGTCAGTGACTAAAGACCACTTTATATGGTGCAGTGTAACATGGCTGTTCCTTCTAGATATTACGTGTCTGTCAGAGGCGTCCCTCCCCGCGGTGACACCCAGTGCGGGGAAGGCGTAGCGCTCCAACAAAAGGGGTCTGGTCTTGTGGAAAGGGGTGTGGCCTAGCACAAAGGGGGAGTGGCCTTGTGGCCCAAACCTCCGTTCTTATCACTCAAGGCATTGGGGTGGTGGTGGTGGAGGGGGGGTTCCTGGATGTGCGGACTGCCCTGTGTGCAGTGCCGGCTCCCTCACTGTGTCAGGAGCCGAATGCTGCACTTAATGGTACAGTGCAGCATCCTGCTCCTATCAATGAGGAGGAATCGGCACCTTATTGTCACCCCTCGGCGGGAGACTCCCGGGTGTGGCCCGCACCCCGCTTGTGACACCATTGGTATCTGTTTCAGTTGATAGCAATACAGAATTACTATTTCACACAAAAAATCCTTCACATTGCAGGAAAATCAGAATACTAAAGGTCCCTATATTCATACAATTGACAAGAATATATATTGTTTTGTGTTAACATAAAAAATACTTTTGTTTTACTTTATCTACAGCCCAATATTTATGTGATTACCAAATTCGCAATTGTGCAAATACATCCCTTCAAAATGGTGGCAATGGCTGGCAAATATTTTTTTACGTTTTTTTCCATTGACCTTAATTTACTGACTTGTACGTGATTCTGTGCTTTTTAGCCTTATCTTTATATCATGAAAGCAGTTGCATTTAGATTGTCTTAGAGATACAATGTCAAAGTTGACTGTGGATAAAACTTAATCAGGGCCGTAGCAGTGCACTTCTCCATTACCCCCTGCCCCATAACATGATGTCATGACATGACAATCAGGGGGCTGGGTCAGGAGCAGTCATAAGGACTCAACGCTGAGCGCCTCTCCAGGCTGCTGGGTGCCATCCATTCCAGGATAAGCCAGAGCAGGGTGCCACTGGGGTAGCATTGGTGCCTGCTAGGGATGTGCGCCAACTCTCGTGTTTTGGTTTTGGTTTTGGATCTGTATCTCCTTCAAGGTTTTGGATCTGGATTTGGTTTTGCAAAACCACCCTCAAGTGTTTTGGTTTTGGATCTGGATTTAAAACAAACAAAAAAAAAGATAAATTTTTTTAAAAACAGCTAAAATCATGTAATTTATGCAATCCAAAACCCGAAATTCAGATTTAAAATCTGAATTCCAAACCGCCAAAAGATCAGAACTGCGACCCTGATTTACCCAGATCTCTTTAGGAGATCAGAACTGCAACTCGGATTTACCCGGATTCACAAAATTCGGGTGGATTTGGATTTCAGGAGATTCGTACCGCACATCACTAGTGCCTGCCCATCAGCCTTGCTGCTTCGGTGGTGGCACCAGTCTCACACTTCTTCCTACATCCCTGGAAATAATTTCACCCAATGCAGAGAGCACAAAATGTCTGTTCTGTATCCAAGACCAATGGAAATAAGCAGATCTCCCCAAATATATACATGTGGGGCTGAAAAGTACAGTCAACAGAAATGTACCTATTAGATGTTACAGTAAAGCACCTACAAATCAAACATTAATGTTAGCTGATGGTGGAAAACACCTTTATGCTCAAAATATGTTTTCCAAAATGGATACGTTCAGTAAACATGAAGACAAATTTGCCCGTAATATAAATGCCTGACGAAAGTACCAAGAGCCGGCAGATCACCCTTGCATACTATATTTGTACGCTAAAGGATACATGGGATATCCAAAGAGTATTCTTGGAATTCCCAAATTATTACATATAAAATGTTTGAAGACATAAACAGTTGGTGTGAATGAGCTTAAATGTAGGTTAGATAAAATGAATACATGCTGGAGGGAAAAGACTGTAATGAGAATGGAGGAAACGACTGACGGCAGAATGCATTTTCCAGGTAAATGTACATGAATTTAGAAAATATTAACACAAACTCGTCATCCGAAAAGAAGTATGAATTTCCATCACAACTGTCCAGTCCCATACACTTGAAAGAAAAAAAAAATGTGTGAAAAAGAGACAGATAAAGCAAAGGAAAGAGGGAGAGAGCTTATCAGAAAAGCTTGGAGTGAAGCCGATTTAAAATATTACCAGCCTTGCATTTTTAAATTTGATGCACAACAACCAAGATGCTAATACAGCTCTTAGTTTAAAGGAGGGGGAAACGCGGCTTCTAACTCCTTCAGCAGAAGATTAGGAGAGAGGCTTTAAGAAGATTTAAAAAAAAAAGAGGAAAATCAACTTGTGAGAAGCGTAAAGAGACGGTTTGTGATTCAAGACGCTTTGGGCAATTCATCATGGAAATGGGTTTCTGTGCTGAGGCCATGTGGACCATTTTTGGGCCTGTCAAATCTTTTTTTTTTTTTTTTAATACATTGCATTGAGAAAGTAAATTGTATAAGAGGAAAGGTGAAGGAGGGAGAGAGGGAAATGCTATTTGGAATGGTGACAGGGTGGCATTAATAGGCAGAGAGGGGGAACATCTCCTACCACTTCAATTATAAGAGACCCTGAGCTTAGCGTAAGGTCTGGCTGAGGGAGAACAGAGAGGGAAGATGATGTGTGGAACTGGACTCTGGGTATATATGAAGAACACTGGAGGGAGGACTCAGTTTATGAAGCGCAATAAGGGCATACTCCAGATAGCAATTACAGCAATAGGATGCCAGCAAATGTAAAATGGAATTGAGTTACTGTCATTTGTGGCAACTAAACCAGCATCCCGGAATTCTTTGGGTGTCTTGGAGCTTCTTCCAAAATTAATAATTATTTTGTGAGGAACGAACACCTTTTTATGTGGGGAAAAGTCATACAAAAATATTTTTTGTGACCAGGCAAAAATGGCCTTAAGAAGCATCATCTGTCTAACTTAGGGGTGGGCAATAAGCGGTCCCATAGCTGTTGCAAAACTACAAATCCCAGCATACCCTGCAACAGTTTTGACATTTGGCCATGCTAAAACTGTTGCAAGGCATGCTGGGATTTGTAGTTCAACAACAGCTGGAGGGCAGCTTATTGCACACCCCTGGCACAACTGCCACCTGTAGGACAACTGAATTTTGTAACGTTATTTTAGCACTATGTTGGTGATCACCTATCAACCTACATTTTCAGTTGAATGGGATATGTACTAATGTTTTTTCTTTATGAACACACATTTTGTTATGAATGTTAAATAAAAGCTTAAAAATATACGAATGGGACAAAATAATTATGTAGTATTATTCTCATGACAAATGCATTAGGCTGAAACAGGGAGTGTTTTGGGTGAAAACTATAAAAATTTTAAGTCAAAAGCATACATCTCAGCCATTCTGCTTTTGCTGAGACAGTCTTGATTTTGGAGAACTGTCCTTGTGTCCCACGATCAGGAAGCACTGTGGCACACTGTGGGGCAGGAGTCTCCACAGCATACGGCATAAAAACGCATGGTATACTACTTTCAAGTCCACATTCCTGCTTTGAAGGCCTCTAATGCTGGGAGGTAGGTTAAAGGGGATGTCTAAGAAGTGTTATAAGTCAGTGCATTGAAGTGATGTTTTTACTTTGTCTGGAATGCACATTCCCACCATGGCTCACAAATCCACACAGAGTGGCACCCAGAACAAGGTGTGCTTCTTGGTATGTTCATTGTTTAAAAAGTGCTGCATTTAGAGTCCTTATGTTGGCGACATGCCTCTACTAGATGCTTACTGCCTTCTATTTGTACATTGTTTCTGTCTCCTCTCTAATATGGCCACCAGATATATCTAAGATGGCAGCTCTGTGGACCGTATCGCCCAAAGACGTACTGTGGAGCATTTTTTACTATGACAAAACATTTGCCCATCTGCCTTGCTCTCATATTCCCTGCTGTTACGGACTGTAACCAACACTCTAGAACATACACAGAAAAGCCAGGTTGCCTTCTGATGGAAAACACCTCATGCTCTATCTATCTGATCAATGATAAAATATGGTATATCTACATATTTGGACACATTAAGGTCAAATTTATGGCCATTTGGTCGCCTTGGTTCAAAGAACATTTGTCTCCTCCAGCTTTAGATTTGCGTCATTATGACCCTGCCCACTGCTATACAGTGTAGAGATCACAAGCACTGTAAAGTGGGGTATGGGGCTAACTTGACGAGGGGTGCGGGCATATGGCTGCCGGCTCTGAGAGACGTTCTCACTCTTCCGGGCGGCCAGGAGCACCATTTGATCTACGGGAGCCTCCGACCCATTCTGGGAAAGTAGGCAAGTATGAGTAAAAGTTAGCACTACCCCCATTCTGTAGATTGCCTTCTAATCTTGTGATTTTTTCAGCTACTCATGCATCTAGGCCGGGCGCAAGCATCCAGAGCAAATCGGAGTCATTCACATCTCAATTGCATTGCATGTGCAGGTAATTGGGTGTAACTAGTCAACATAGGGCGTTCACACATAGAGCCGTATTCAATTTGATTCGCACCTGTGATACTTTTTCAACTCCCGGACTTTCCGCCTACTTCACCTGTTTTGCAGGTGGAAAAGTATCGCGCGCGTGCCCGCATATCCCCATATTCGATTTGAAAGTAGGCGAAAACGGGACCTGGCAAAACTGAAACAAGCGGAAAGTTCTGTCAGATTTGGGGAAATCAGCCTGACACCCCCCAAAAGATGCTCTGACATGGCGGTTAGCTATGATTACCCCCGATTGGGCTTGCTGAAGGTATTTGGGGTGTTTAAACGGACTCAATAGCTGCTAAATAGCGTTTTTGTACAAGTGGTGAAGAATAGTATTCAGGAGGTTTTTTTGCAGAAAATAAGTTATGCCAGCAAATTTGGGGTACTTGAAAAAAAAGTAAAGTTTAAAAAATCGTGAAAAATACACCTTCCGCAAGCACCTGCAATGAAAAAAACA
Organism: Taudactylus pleione; assembly: GCA_031769625.1. Classification (NCBI taxonomy): domain Eukaryota; kingdom Metazoa; phylum Chordata; class Amphibia; order Anura; family Myobatrachidae; genus Taudactylus; species Taudactylus pleione. The sequence continues at coordinate 4,668,771 of JAUIMM010000141.1, read as the reverse complement.
CATGGGGCATACTTGGGGTCCCCCCTAGAGTCTAGTTCGCTAGTTTTTAACTTTGTCCCCCAACATTTTTTTTTTCACCCCCAAATTGAAAGTAATTTTTTTGGGTGTTCCTAACTGTTTTTTTTAAAAAAAATTGACGCAGTTTACCTTTGGGGGACTGTCTGGAGGCTGCATGGGGGATTCCCGCAATGTTGCACCCCAAAACCCCAATTCTGCATTTTATTCTGCCTGCTATTCATAGGCAAAACTTTTTTGCCTATTACATTGCATTGACTTTCCGCCTAGGCGGAAAGTCTTTCAAATTGAAAACGGTGATACTTTTCCGCCTGGCGAAATGATGTCATCGGCGAAACTTTTTTGACAATTCCGGCTTTTCGCTCCTAATTGAATACGGGCCATAGAATAAGTTTACTGAGTTCTTGCCATAGATGCATTGTCAGAACTGGGGGGTTATTAGAATTCATTCCCACCATTGAAGCCTATAGGGGAAGCATTTATTGGCTGAGACAGCTGGGGTCTCGCCTCTGTCAACCAATGAATGGCCTGCCTATAGATTTCTAAGGAGAAGACCACGGCTGAAGGATTATTCGCGTAGTACTGTCCTAATAGACCCAGGATGCCCATATGGACCAAAGAGGACCTGAACCAAGGGGTAATTGAGTATTGTTATTTTTACAGTGATTGGAGATGCTACTGGAGAAGAGGACCAACCTGGTGGCAAGGAGTAGGTAAGTAGTGTGAGTAGGGGTGAGTGTGAGTGCGGGTGAGTGAGTGAATGTTTACTGTACTCTGTGTACTGTCATTATTTTAATATTTCCTTTACAGGGGGACTATAGGTAACAGATAATGTTATTATTTTTAACTTTTACACCATTAACCCCACACCCACCGCAACCAGTGTGTGGGGGATAGACCCCCACACACGGGCTTCAGACCGAGCCTGGGATGCTTGGTGGAAACACCGTATTTGGGGGTCCCTACTTCCTGAGAAATCTCTGGCCTAACTAGTTGGAGGAATGAATGCTTTGGCCAGGGGACCCCGTGAAGCGTATCTCCTGGCTACAGCATTACACCCCGGTTAGTAAGAGCCTGGTGCTGGTCCTGAAAATAGGGATTCACATCAACATAATTTTTTTTTGCATTGATTAGTGATTTGGGTGCAAATTTGCAAACACAAATCTTAGTAAATTTGTGATTTGCAGTGATGACAATGTTATTCCAAGTATGTTTGGTCCGATTGTGAGATTTGGTTTGCAAATAAAGGTTTGACATGCGATATCTATGCGAATTGGCCCTTAGTAAATCTATGACTTGCTAAATCATGAGCTTATCGCTGAAAAACAGCAAATTGGCAAAATTCGACTCTTAGTAAATACCTCTCCCTAGCTTCTGTACGCATATGACGCAAGATGCCTGACGTGACTGAGCTGCATTGTGAGGGTTGTAGCATACCGTGTTTTTCTTTAAATCTTGCATCATTCGCATCGCAGGCGCAGCGAAACACCACTCAAAGTGTACTAGAGACTTTGGGCTGTGACTTTAACAGGAATTAGGTTCTTTTTTAAAACTCTTTATTTGTAAAAGGAAACAGAAAAAGACAGCAGTAATATAATGGCAAACTGACAATCAAAAGTTTTCCCCTTGTATTTTGTGTTGTTGTAGAAAATTGGGGGGGGGGTGTAAATGAGAGGGAAGGAAAAGAGGGGGGACAGGTACTCAACTTGAATAAGTTGGTAATAAAAAAAACATGAATACAGGGCCTCACTCAGAGATGTTTTGTATACATCTCCGATGGTGGTAGGACTGCGCCTGCGCAGGATGTTTACTACGCATATGCAGGCCTCCATCGGCGAGTTTGTTTGCAGTGTCTCCAAGCCCCAGCCTGATTAACAGGCTGTGACCAGTAGGGGCTGGAGAAGTGGTGAAGTTGGCCTGCGCTCCCGAAAGAGGAACATGTTACCACAGGTTTCCTGGGAGTTCCGAGGCCAGGGTCTGCGTTGGAAGGCGCAGATTTCCTGACCTCGGCTATGCAGGTAAGATGGCCATTCTGAGTAGCCTCTAAGAGTAAGGTGTTGTAAACGTAAAATGTGGCCGAATCTGCATAGAGATGGAAGTGTAATAGTGCATACACACCAGGATGATATCTGCACAATTTGGCCTATTTGGCCAAATCGGAACAACAAATCGGGTATATCGTGCAGTGTATATGCCCGATTTGCGCGCTCCCACGATCGCATGCGATATCGTGTGATTGGCCGTGCTGCACAGTCAATCACACAATATCGCATGTGAGGCTGTACATATTAATGAAGGACGGAACAGTGATTGTTCCGTCGTTCATTAAATCTATTAAGTGTGTACCGGCAATCATGCAATGTCCAGGGTGAGGGCAAATCGCCCTGAACATCGGCACGATTGCTGGTCGGTTAGGTGTGTACCCAGCAGTATGACTTTACTGTGCACTACGCAGAAGAAAAATACAAATTTACGTGCAGAACTACATTAGCCCAATTTTGTGCAACTTCCCCTTGAGGTGTATATCTTCAATTAGTATTTATATTTAATAGAGTTTATTTCATAAATGCTAACTGTCATTACACAGTTTATTTACAATTTGTGTTATCAAGTTACCGTACAATTAGTTTTTAATATCGTTTTTGTTACAGAATATCCGTTTAATTACGCTATATCCCCTTTAGACAGATAGTAACGAGTAACATTATATTTAAGCTTAATTTTCATAAACTGTAAGCTCTTGATGTTATCGCTGTTATTGTTTGACTGAATAGGCGAAAGCACTAAACATAATTGCCTTTGAGGTTGCATGTGATATACCAGACTTTTCTATTTGCTCAGTTCAGACTGAAAACTACGTCAGCTCAATGTATTAAAGACGTGTCCTCATTGCTGCTGGAAGAGACAATACAAAAGAGTATTACAGTATAAAAAGCATTTATTTTTATTCATGGCTACAATTGTATTATACAAGTAGAAATGTATTTTACATTTCCTATAGTTTTTTCTAGAAATGTCCGGTTCGGTTCCCCAGAAATCTGAATCCACCCAAATTTCGTGAATCCAGAGTTGCGGTTCTGATCTTAAATCCAAATTTCGGGTTTTGGAATGTAAAAATTGCACAATTTTATCTGTAAACACTTGAGGGTGGATTTGCAAAACCAAAACATGAAGATGAATCCAGATCCTACACCAAATTCAAAACACAGGGGTCAGCCCACAACTCGAGATTTTTTCTCTTGAATTCAATATATGTTTTGTAACACTATAATTGGAAGAAGCAAAGGTACTCCCAGGGGGATGCAGTCAGGAAGCCGACGGTCGAAATGCAGACCGCCGGCTTCCCGACTGTCAAATCCCGGCAAGGTACTAATGACAAGCGTCGAAATCCTGACACCTGTCATTAGACATACCGACTGAAGGTAAGCCGGGCGCCAGGGGCGGACAGCCACGAGGGGGGAGGGTTAGGTTTTAGGACTGGGCGTTGCATGGGCAGATAGAGGGGAAACCAAATTTATCTTGACTTTCCAATTGTCAATATTGTGAGCTATGCACTAATGACTGGATGTTTATTTCAGGTTACTATTGTCCAAATAAATTTATTTAGGGGTGATATTCCCCACTGTACAACAGATCTACAAATATGTTCTCCGTTGTTGTCGCTGCAGTCGCATTAAACTGCCCTTCTAGTCGTGCCTAGTCCCTTGCAAATTCACCTATCGTGATCGTCTTGCTGATTAAAATGATATGCGGCATGTGTATGTTCTGCGATGGACTGCAGCTGTATCTGCATACAAAATGCTACGTTACAGTGTCAGCAGCTGTTTTCCACACCACGTTCCGCTGTGGTGATTATACAGACTCAGGCCCTGTATGACGTATTTACAGTAAGGATGCACGCCAAATTATCACCAAACTCCTCATATGGGAGAACTGAAAGTTGGGGTGTAGCCAGACCTTTGTGGGCCCCTTAGCAACATTTTGAAGGGTCCCCTGCCCTAATGCTTTTAGAGAGGCACCTCTCTCTGCAGCTGTTGTTCATTTTATGAATCATAGTAGTGCCCTAGTTAATGTTATGCCCCATAGTAGTGCTCTAGTTCATCTCATACCCCATAGTATTGCCCTACAGTAGTTCATCTAAAGCCCCATAGTAGTGCCCTACAGTAGTTCATCTTATGCCCCATAGTATCGCCCTACAGTAGTCCATATTATGCCCCATAGTTGGGCCTACAGTAGTTCATCTTATGCCCCATAGTAGCGCCCTACAGTAGTTAATCTTATGCCCCATAGTAGCGCCCTACAGTAGTTCATCTTATGCCCCATAGTAGCGCCCTACATTCATTTTATGCCCCATAGTAGTGTATTACAGTAGTTTAGATTATACCCCATAGTAGTGCCCTAGAGTAGATCATCTAATGCCCCTTAGTAGTGCCCTACAGTAGTTCAACTTATGCCCCATAGTAGCACCCTACAGTAGCTCATCTTATGCCCCGTAGTAGCGCCCTACAGTCATCTTATGCCCCATAGTAGTGCCCTACATTCATCTTATGCCCCATAGTGTGCCCTACAGTAGTTTAATTTATACCCCATAGTAGTGCCCTAGAGTAGATCATCTAATGCCCCTTAGTAGTGCCCTACAGTAGTTCAACTTATGCCCCATAGTAGTGCCCTATTTCACATTGGGCTTAATTCTGAGTCACACACAAAAGCGAACGCAATAGCGTGTATTGGCGGTAACCTATCTGGGAGTTTATGCAAATATCGCTACAAACTTCTTTCCATTATGCCACACAGTGACCCTAGTTCACATTATACCACACAGTGCCCCCAGTACATACTGTATAATACCACTCTGTAGTGGGGATCAGTATGATTTACCACCGGACCTAATCCCGACGCCGGTAGACCAGCAATGAAAAAAAAAATTGGTGTCCCTTGGTGGCGGGCCTGGTTTTATGAACCGGGCTTTGGTGGGAGGCGGTGCTCCTGGGTTGCCTGTTATTAGCGCAGGAGTGCCTGGGGTGGCATCTTTCCTTTGAGAGCGGCCAGTTGGTCACCGCCTAAAGGGGGGACCCAGTCTCTGGTCCAATGGAGGGGCCAAGGCTGTGCCAATTAAGGGAGGATGGTACTGCCTCAGTTCGGTCTGCGCAGGGTGGGGATCCGCCCCTATTATTTAGTATTAGAAACCATCGGGCTATGGCCTGGGAACACTGCTTTCTTCTTGCCACCTATTCTAAAATTTAAATTTGATCAAAAATTTATGGCTGTGACCTCTTTTAATTCCATATGTATGTGTCGGAGTGTTTATTTCTAGGTTTAGGCTTAAGTTAAATTAACTAAAGGGAATAATAAAACAAATGGGTGACTTACATGACTGCCCAGCGGGGAATGGATCCAGTGGGATCCAGAGCCGCCATCAAGCCCATGAGGCATGCCAGATCCTGCCGCATCAGCTGTTTGGATCCCTCCGAATCCGGAGCCACCATCCTTCTTGGGGCCTGGTCCCACTACAACAGTGCAGCAGTCATTTAGCCATTATCTAATACACATCAACCCAGGACTTTATTTATGTACCAGATTGCAGATCATTGGTCTCTCTGGATTGTAGGAATTCTTTGGTGTATAAAAGAGTGATACTGGGGCTGGCTAGGTGTGTTGTTTGACAAGACTGTTAGAGGCTACACTTTCTACTGGACTGTCAGGATCCATGCCAGGGGAGCAGCTGATCATGAGGAATATCATGATGAATTCTACATACAAGGAGCTGGTCTAAGCCTTGGTGGGTGACTACAGTCTGTGGGTAGCGTGGGACATAAACATATGTGATGCTCTGAATGTTTGTACAGTGCTGCACCACTAGCACCAGGTTCAGGTGTGTTCAGTATGCTTCGGTGGCCGATTTCCCTGTACCTAAGATAGGACAGACCGTGACAGACAGGCAAGCCTGATATTCCCCCTTTTGCAGACACAGTGATCAGTCAGGAAGGAAGGTACAACGCAATTTTATTATTACCAATAAGTAAACAACAATTGACATAAAAATATGTTTACCATTAACACGATAACATTTTGCACATTTCAATATCAAGATATCTATTGAATACCTCCCTGTCCTCTACCGGTGACCCCAACTGGCAAATAAAGGTATATGAAACCATGGTTTGTTTGACCAGCAAATTGTAACAATGTGATACCATCCTTTGTTAGCACGAGGGACTTTGCTGAGAAAAATGAGAACAACACGCAGGCCAAGCTTGTATCAGTAGTGCACCAGCAGGTTATAGCAATGAGATACAGTCTGTGCTAATATTCCAACTTTCGCTGAGAAACGTGACAAAAACATGCAGGCCAAGCTTGTATCTGTAGTGCACCAGCAGGTTATAGCAATGAGATACAGTCTGTGCTAATATTCCAACTGTCGATGAGAAAAGATAACAACTGTACATAGGCTATGCTGGGAGTAGTAGTCCTCCAGCCTATTGCAGCTAGTAAACACTGGGCCTGATTCAGAACCGGACGCTATTTGCGGACGCTCGTTCTGAAAAAGGGGCCGGATATTTAAATTGAGCGCTCGCTCTTTGCGGTGTGTTGATGCCTCTATGTCTGAGCGAGCGTTCGAAAAATGCGCTCGCTATTTTGTAAAGACGCCCCTTTGCCGTTCGCATCACACGTCATCTCCGGTATTTATTAGATTAATCGGGAACATCGAAAGGCATCTGAACTGCTCGCAGTGGTTGTGGTAGGATTTTCTTACTGCTATCACTGCGAGCAGTTCAGACTAAAAGACAACCAAGTGACGTAGTCAATTACGCTCCTTTACTAATTATACACTCCCATTAAATGCCCTTTTGACCGTTAGACACGCCTGCGTTCGGATCTCCACTCCCCCGTTTTCAAGCACCTTCCCCTGTTACCACCCACAAACGGTACATTCTGTCAATCAAATTAGCAGCTCCTCGCTGTTTTACGAGCGCACGACTTCCGACCGCAATGACTGGTTTGCGCATGCGCATTACGACCCTTAAACATGCACAGTTGTGCGAACATCGCCCAGAGCGAATGAGCGGCCGCTTACGAGCGGCTCTGAATCAGGCCCACAATCTTTTGCTAGCATGTGGGCCTTTGCTGGGAAAAATGAACACAGTCTATCTATGCCACAAATTATTACCACCAGAATTGCCAGCCGGGGTTACACAGGGTTAAATAAACATTAAATATACATTGCACCACAGAAATTAACAAGATAAAAGACTCACAGCAAATATACACATTGTTCTGAAAAATCACAGTAACAAGTTAGGCACTGGCCAGGATGAATATACATTACGTTACCATGAACTGACTTTGAAGTTGATCCCGGGAACAAGTAGTGCATTAAAGACAATTTGCATTAACACTAATACCAGCGGATACTCAAACATTTCATGGCAAGAAAAACAATAATCAGCATTGACAATACTTAACAGCAAAAATTAACAGTGCCTTGAGAGATCAGTGTTTAAATAAAAACATCAGCAAGAAAATATACAGATTGCACTAGATTCACAGCAACAGTTGACATTCCATATGATTGCATCAGACTTGAGCCGACACAAATAAATCACGCCCCCTCCCAGGCATGAGCTGGAGGTTCATAGGAGGAATAAACACCAATATGACTCTTGGGGGACAGAAGGGGTAACTTATCCCTTACTTCCCCCCTGTTGCACAAACCAGCAGAGTAATTGTTCCGGACTTCAATGAGACATCTAGGAACAGCAACAGGAGAGTGCAATCTATTCCTTACTTCCCACACACAGCTGGATAATACAAACTAAGGACCTGGCCTGTCCCTTAAAACAACTTCCTAATCCCCAATCTAGGGGTAGGGTAACTGGTGAAGCAGGACCCCAAACTACCTCTGGGCCCAGTGGAGGGGAAAAGGGGAGTCTCGGCAGGGTGATTAACTAGTGACAGGGGTATGGCTAGGAGCAAGGCAGGGGAAGGAACTGTTGTTATCTCACCCCTTGCTGTGGATGTTCAGCCTCCTCTGATATCCAGTGGAGCTCCGGGATGCTAAGCACTCCACCAGAACTCCAAGAAGCAGTCCTCAGATGTCAGTACACAGGGATGCTGTCAGGTTGCGGCCTAGGATCGCCCGTTGCTCACCTCTGCGCTGGCTTCCCCTGATCTATCATGTGGTCAGATGTCAGGTGCGGTGGAGAGCAGTGGAGTAACTAGGGTATTTGGAGCCCAGGGCAAATTTGAAAACGGAGCCCCCCCCACCATGTGCGTGCGCCATAAAATTGGCGTGGTCACAAGGGGCGTGGCCACTGAAACGTTGGGCGTGTCAGCATAACACACCCCTTTCTTGTCACTGGGAACATTTCTTTCCATTTGCACCTTAATGCAGTGCCCCTTATACAGTCCCCCCTGTGCAGTGCCCCTAGTAGTGGTCCCCCTTATATAGTACCCCCAGTATACAATGCCCCCAGTAGTGGTCCCTCTTATGCAGGCCCCCAGTAGTGCCCCTTATACAGTACCCCCAGTAGTGGTCCCCCTTATGCAGCCCCCGATTAGTTCACCTTATACAGGCCCCCAGTAGTGATCCCCCATATGCAGCCCCCCAGTAGTGCCCCTTATACAGTGCCCCCAGTAGTTGTCCCCTTATGCAGGCCCCCAGTAGTTATCCCCCCTATGCAGTGCCCATTACACAGTTCCCCCTGTAGTAGTCCCCCTTATGCAGCCCACCATTAGTTCCCCTTATACAGTGCCCCCCATAGTGATCCCCCATATGCAGCCCCCGAGTAGTGCCCCTTATACAGTGCCCCCAGTAGTTGTCCCCTTATGCAGGCCCCCAGTAGTTATCCCCCCTATGCAGTGCCCCCTGTAGTGGTTCTCCCTTTTCAGTGCCCCCTGTAGTGGTCCCCCCCCCTGTGCAGTGCCCCCAGTAATAAGCCCCTTATATAGTGACCCAGTAGGAGTTCCCCTTGATGCAGTGGCCCCAATAGTAGTGGTCCCCCCCCAGTAGAAGTCCCCAGTAGTAGTCCCCCCTACACAGTGCACTTTATAGTGGCCCCAGTAGGAGTCCCCCTTAAAGCAGTGCCCCCTGTAGTAGACCCCAATAGTGGTCCCCCCAATGCAGTGCCCCCAGTAGTATCCCCCCCAGTAGTGGTCCCGTGCCCCCCCTCGAAGCAGTGGCCCCAGTAGTAGTCCCCTCCTTAGTAATAGTCCCCCCGCTGTAGTAGACCCCAGTAGTGGTCCTCCCCCAAAGCAGTGCCCCCAGTAGTATCCCACCCAGTAGTAGTCCCCAGTAGTGGAACCTGCCTCCCCCGAAGCAGTCAGTGGCAAACGCAGGATTTTTAGAGGGGGGTTTCCAAATGCTGGATTTTACAGTGAGTGTGGCCAGTCCATAAAGAGGGCATAATTGTCACTTATCCAGCTTTAATATGCATCATACAAAGTGTACTGTGTGTCATAATTCCAACATATACAGGACCAGCGATCACAGTAAGCCATTAGATGATGGCAGTAGGGCCATCCTGCCTGAGCTGAATCTTTTTTTTCAGATGTGGCTCCATTCCAGAGTATAGGAGCAAGTCCGGGAGTCTGGGGGAACAGCAGAAGAACCTAGCACTGCCCTGGACATATATGTACATATTGGTCTCCTTATGTACTGGATAGTGTATTATTATACAATATTAATAATTAACCCTATTAATGGTCTATAGCAGTGCACCCCTAACAGTGCATGTTTTCCACATCTCCTAGTTGGTTCACAGGTGTATTTATTACTGGCTGACACATGTTAAAAGATCCACAGATGGTGCTAATTATTTCATTTGTGAAACTGAGAAGAAGATGCAGCACTAGTAACATTCAATTATATTACTATTTCTATTGTGGTCATGGTGAGGGCTGGGGAGGGGGTTTCCTGGCAGTCGGAACCCCCCCCTGCGTTTACCTATGGCAGTGCCCCCAGTAGTAGTCCCCTCCTTAGCCCCACCCCCCCCAATAAATACACACTGAAATGAAACAATAAATAAAGTAAAAATTCTTACCTGAATCCACGCTGCCGTCCGCACGTCAGTCCTCTTGGGCTGGCGCACTCTGCATTATGGGAGAGACATCATGATGTCTCTTCCATTACTCACTGCAGGAGCCAGAAGGGATCCGGCTCTCGCAGTGGGCGCTGCGGCTGCAGCAGTCAATGAGCGTGTATCTGACGCTCATTGACTGCTGTTTAACACACACATCGCCGCCAGTGCTGGCGGCGGTGTGTGCAGCAGCAGCAGCCAATGAGACTCTGTTTGACCTCATTGGCTGCTGATTCACACACACATCGCTGCCGCTCGGCTGTGATGGTTGTGCAGTAGCAGCAGCAGCCATTGAGAGTCGTCTGACTCTCATTGGCTGCTGGTTAACACACACATCGCCGCCAGCGATGGCGGCGATATGTGTGTCAGCACAGCCTGAGCCCGCCCGCCTGCCACCCTCCTCCTGGTGCTATTGGACAAGCGCTCAGAGGGAGGGAAGGGGCTTAGCTGTGCAGCACAGGACCGGCACTGGGAAGCCTAGCGCCGGTCCTGTGTAAATGTGTAGTGCAGACCGCACACACTGCAGTCGGCACTACACTGGCTAACTAGGGCGGGCCGGTACCGTGGCCGGCAGCGCCCGTGCTGCCGGTCCCACAGTGCCCAGGGCACGTGCCCCGCTCGCCCTGCCCTAGTTACGCCACTGGCGGAGAGTAACACGCTGAGTATTCTGCTTAAAGCCATGTGTACTGCTTTGGTTTGCTCCGTGCCTGGTTTCTGCGGTTGCTGGCATGGATGCAGCTATGACTGTTTGCATCACCTAATGACTCCATACACAATGGTAGCATGCTGCTGGCCAGCTTATGCTGTACACCAATGATCTGCTACTGCTGGGGATAAGGCCAGACTCTGGCTCACAGGAAGTTGCCTGTGCAACGTTGTCGCTACGAGTGCTTCTTTGCTGCTGCCTCGTTCCAGGTTCTCCCGAGTCTTTTGTGGATTTTGCTGTCAACCTTGAGCAACAGTGCATTTGTCATCCTACCTGTGTGCCGGACGATTACCATCTCTCTCCGCATCAGTGTGTTTGCCATCTAGCCTGTGTGCAAGTTACCAGCTCCCTCTGCAACAGTGTACTGACCATCTTACCTGTGTGCCGGACAACTCCCATCTCCCTCCGCAACAGTGTGATTGTCACGTAGCCTGTGTGCAAGTTTATCATTTCCCTCCGCAACAGTGTACTGACCATCTTACTTGTGTGCCGGACGATTACCATCTCTCACCACAGCAGAGCAATTGTCATCTAGCCTGTGTGCAAATTTACTTACTCTCTCTGCAGCAGTGTACAGAACACATTACATGCGTGCAAGGTTTTCACCTCCTCGACACGTTAGCATCCAAGTCCTAGTAGTCTCCAGCGTCTCCTCGATGCAAGTTAGCGTCCAAGTCCTAGTAGTTTCCAGTGTCTCCTCGATGCAAGTTAGCGTCCAAGTCCGAGTATTCATCTAGGGCCATTGTATAATCCGACTCCATTCCTTCGGAGTCAGATACCAGTGCAAAGAACCACGACCTGCCAGCTGGGTGCAGCTAAACCCATATCCTGATTGGTGGGGTCACTGGTGAACACCTCCCGGCTGTTTAGATTCCGCACCTTTGTATTGGTCTCGTCAACGTTTGACGTCCATGGATGAGGAAGTCTTATATACAGGCCCCACGCCTACAATTCCTCCCATAACCCGGGACTCCCGCTTTTACCTCCACTACAGGGGAATCCCCCACCGAGAACGTGACAGTTTGCACAGGCCCAATGGAATGGGTTGGGTCTCAGGCGGTGAGTACGCTGCAGCATTTAACCACTCGCATGGACAATCAGGAGGCGGCCCAACACCAAGTAGACCGGTACCTGCAAGAGATCTCGGGGAAGCTGATGAGTATTCAGGCATCCCTGGCAACCCTTCTTCCTTCTTCAGCAGTGGTAACTCCACCTAAGCCTAGAGCTCCACCCACGGACTCCGGTGGTCTGAGGTCATGTCTTCAGCTAGCCACACCAGAACGCTTTGATGGAAACCCTCGACGGTGTCGCAGGTTCATCAATCAGTGTGAAATACACTGGATGCTTGCCACAAAATTTTCCTCCTAGGTCTAAAGTAGCCTATATCATTTCATTACTGTCAGGGACAGCCTTGGACTGGGTATCCCCTCTCTGGGAACGGGCCAACCCTATTGTCGCCAATTATGACTCGTTCATTACCTCATTTAAAAGGATCTTCGATGAGCCTGGTCGCACGGCCTCTGCATCCGCAGATCTATTATGAGTCTGCAAGGGACACGTACAGTTGGACAATACGTAGTCCAATTTCAAACTATTCCCTCGGAATTGAGGTGGAACGAGGAGGCACTGAAGGCGACCTTCCTCCATGGCCTTTCTGAAATGATGAAAGATGAACTTGCCTCCCGTGATCTACCAGATTCCTTCGCGGAAGTAATATCTCTCTGTATCAAAATTGATCTATGTCACCGGGAGCGTACCGCTAGCAAAGGCCAGTGGGATCATGCCCAAGGTTCTCCGTCCCAAGCAGTGTATTCTACCCCTTCTCCTGGGACCAGTAGGGAAGAGCCTATGCAGGTCAATCGGTCACGTCTCTCCGCGACAGAGCGGACTAGACGATTTCAGAATAAACTTTGCTTGTATTGTGCTGCTCCGGACCATATCCTAAAGAACTGTCCTCTCCTTACGGGAAATGCAAGACCCTAACTGGTTCTGGGTGCGCCCAGTTAGGGGTTTCAATTAAACCCACCCATACTCTAGATAGTTTTTTGCCCGTTACGCTTTCCTATAAAGAGAAGACCAAAGACCTAAAGGTCCTGGTGGATTCCGGAGCAGCAAGGAATTTCATTTCTGAAGCCTTGACAGTATCCTATCTATAGTTTCCCTATAGATTATAAGCTTGCAAGCAGGGCCCTCTTACCTCTATGTCTGTCTGTTATTACCCTGTTTTGTTCTATAAATGTTTCCAATTGTAAAGCGCAACGGAATATGCTGTGCTATATAAGCAACTGTTAATAATAATAATAATAATATCCTTAGGAATACCAGTAACACCCCTCTCATCTAAATTGGATCTCTCGGGAGTAGACGGCAGCATAATCTTTGGTCACCCGATTTCCTTCTCTACCCACTCTGCATCCTTACAAGTGGGCTGTCTACATAAAGAAACATTGGAGTTCTTCGTCCTCTCCAGAAGTTCGTACGAAATGGCATTAGGCTTACCCTGGCTCAGGAAGCACAATCCCACTCTGGATTGGTCCACAATGCAAGTACTGGCTTGGGTACCAAATTGTAGCCATCAGTGTCTCACCTATTTGATACCGGTATGTACCCACTCTACACATACTCAGCCTTCTCTAGCATCTCAACATTCTAAAGAGCCTTTGGACTCCCGCCTGCCAGTAGCCTATCACGAGTTCGCGGACGTCTTTGACGAACAGTCGGCAGACAAGCTACCTCCTCACCGCCCTTGGGATTGCAACATTCATTTACTACCGAGGAAGATGCCTCCCAGGGGTCGAGTTTATCCACTGTCTGTACCTGAGTCTACCGCCATGGCTGAATATATCAAGGAGAACCTGGCAAAGGGGTTTATTAGACCCTCCTCTTTGCCTGCTGGGGTGGAGTTCTTTTTTGTGGAGAAAAATGACAGGGGGCTTCGTCCTTGCATCGACTATAGAGGCCTCAACGCAATCACGGTGAAGAACCGGTACCCGTTACCCCTTATTTCTGAGCTGTTTGACAGGGTACAAGGAGCCTGTGTCTTTTCCAAGCTAGATATACATAGAGCATACAACTTGATCCGTATCAAATCCGGTGACGAATGGAAAACCATGTTTAACACAAGTGATGGACATTTTGAGTATCTCGTAATGCCATTCAGGCTATGTAATGCTCCTGCAATCTTCCAAGGATATATCAATGAAATTTTTAGGGATGTGCTCTATAAATTCGTGGTAGTATATCTCGATGATATACTGATATTTTCCGAGAACCTGCAGTCTCATCAACGTCATGTCAAGGAAGTTCTGACCCGTCTTTGAGAAAATTGCCTGTATGGGAAGCTTTCTAAATGCCTCTTTGAGCAGGCAACTGTGCCATTCCTTGGATATATCATTTCAGGCAACTTTTTGAAAATGGACCCAGAGAAATTAGAAGCCATTCGAGGTTGGCCCCAGCCAATTACCTTAAAGGCCATACAACGTTTCCTAGGGTTTACAAACTATTACAGAAGGTTTGTTCTGAATTTCTCCACTATTGTAGCTCCCATTATAGCTCTCATGAAAAAGGGTTCCAATCTGTCAAGTTGGTCACCTGCAGCTAATGCAGCCTTTGAAAAATTGAAGTCTGCATTTTGTAATGCTCCAATCCTCCATCAACCTCATCTAGGGAAACCTTTTACTCTGGAGGTAGATGCATCCTCGGTGGGAGTGGGAGCGGTGCTATCTCAGTTGGGGGACGATGGGAAGTCCCATCCTTGTGGATACTTTTCTAGGAAATTTTCTCCGGCTGAGAAAAACGACACTATTGGAGACCGAGAATTATTAGCCATGCGTTTGGTTCTAGAGGAAAGGAGACATCTATTGGGGGGTGCGAAATTCCCATTTACCATCTTTACAGATCATAAAAATTGACTCTACCTCCTGTTGAAGCCGGATGATTGGCTGAGACAGAATCTGTTTACAATCGGAATCTGCAAGACGCCATTTTGCGACTGATCACCAAGCGCCATTTTAAGTTACAACTCACGAGCTAAGTACATATGGAGATGTTTTAATAATCCTTTCAGAAACCATACCCTGGTGTATACAAGCCCATTCTAAGGACAACGTTGTATAATAAATACCATAACAAACACAGTATTCAAGCAGGGATTAGTAAAACAGCTTCCTGAGAAAAGTAATTAGAAAAACAATACACCAGGATGCTGTGGGTGTTTTTGCATGTAAATGGAGAGACCCCACATGTGGACAGGTGTAGCTGTGGCAATTGAAATATGGCTCAGACACTGATCTGCACAATTGAATTTGTCTGAATGAACAATGGTAAGAAATCTGCTTAAAAAAGAACTGACACAGGTATCCTAAATAGGCAGAAGAAAACCTTTGAATTCACTGTCAGACAGGATGGCACCAGCAGTCAGCTGGGGGTCTCCACCCTGTTTGAGAGTGAAACTCACTGCTCATAACACCTTGCATTGTAGTTTAAAAAAAACATGTTGGAAGGGTATGATATATGTATATATGTGTATGTATGTGTATATATATATATATATATATTAAATCCATCATAAATAGATGCACATGCATAAACACCGCACATTACGCACAGTTGCACTGTTTCACTCTACAAATAAACGCACCACGCATATTAGCAACTTTATGCAATATTCTCTTACACTTACACATACACAAATTACATTAAAGTTCCCCTAGTACTAAAGTGTAATATTCAAGGTTTATTCAGGGATTATTAATGTTGTGTAATAAAGGTTATTTGATATCTAAGGTTTAGTAGATGATAAGCAGACCGTGTTTGGTGTTGTGCTGATCTACTCTGTATCAACAGCTCCCCGGTGTCATCGGTGAGAAGATCGCAACATGCGTCTGCAACTTATGGGCTGTAGAGAGTTAAAACACTAAAATGTACTATGTAATATTAGCAGCTTAGATTTGCATGCAGCGACAGGAAAAAGGAGACAAAAGGCTGTTGGAGGCTGACCTGTATCCATTTGAAGTGACCTGTTAAATGTCCTGTAACAGAAGCACTGTGACGGAGAATCAAAGGAATCTTGCCAAACTTGCCTATTGTACTGCCTATCTCTGTAAGGGTAATATATTCGCTCTGATTCCAATCGGGAGTCTTCTTGCTGATGCTGTTGACGGAGGTTTCTTGCTGATGTCGGTATCTGGTCCCAGAGCGCGTGTGTATATAACAACTGTACCTTGGGTCTGTATGATTTATTTGCGCTATATTGTCTTTAGATCACAGCATGTAACCTACTGTTTTTATATTGAATAATAACCTTTTGTGCATTGGAAACACATTCAAAGTCTGAAGGCATTCATTTACTGTATGACTCATTACACTAATAGCGACAATTCTAGAAGGTATAGGCAGGATTTAGAAGGTATATGCAAGATCGTATAGAGGTTTAGAGGGTATAGGTAAGATCGTACAGAGGTTTTAATGGGGTATCCATAGTTGGGGGTTCGCAGTGTTAATCACGCAACCGGTCTGTAACACTCGGTATCGAACTCTCAGCAAAAGGGTGGAGGCGCCTGGCAGGAGAACTCATTGTGCATTCGGAATCTGTTACTACCGTTGTTGCTGAGAGTGCGCTTCCTGTTACTGTGACCTTAGGAGCGCTGATTGAGAATCCAGGGACGGGGGAGGAAAAAGTTTGTTTTCCTTCGTCGATAGTTTTTTTTCAGTTTTGTTTTGTGTGTTAAAAAGGGGGAAGTCGCATTATTGCATACGCAGCTAAGTTGCATTTTTGCGTACGCAGCTAAGTTGTAATATAGCGTAAGAGTCATAATACAGTTGTGTAGTAGTCGCATTATTGTGTATGTGACTAGTCGCACAATAGCGTATACATATTTCCGGTCTTGCTGCCACATGTTTTAAACAAAGCCGTTGAGATTACATTATCAATTGTTGCCAATAACTGGGTTAACGTGTATTTTTCTGCGCAGGAAAAAAGTGTGTAATAGTGAGTATTTGTTTAGGGTGTAACACGGGTCCTAAATGTTAAGGGTATCGTAGGACCCTTAAGTGCTAGGCTTAACGAGCGGCCTAGTAACTTGGTAGCAGCTTACTGTTTATTTTACACAAGGCAGGTGTATGGGTTGTTACTTTTGTTAGGGTTCGGCTCTCAGTGTGATTACAGTATTCAGTAATCGGTTAGTCTTATTTGAGCACTGTAATTGAACCGCATAGTTTTGGGCTAAACTGTGATTGTGAACTGGTGAGA
The DNA here is from genome assembly GCA_031769625.1 of Taudactylus pleione. NCBI lineage: Eukaryota > Metazoa > Chordata > Amphibia > Anura > Myobatrachidae > Taudactylus > Taudactylus pleione. Next base: position 4,651,724 of record JAUIMM010000141.1, on the reverse strand, counting down.
AGGTGGATGAAATCAACTGGAAAACAAAGGGTATTTATTGCCCCCTAGCGGTTGAAAATAGTCAAAAAGGGATTTCTGCGTGGGAGCAGCTTTTCTTCCATAGGTGAGTGGAGGCGTCTAGAGGTCTTCCATAGGGTTTGTGGATACGCCCTTTTTCAAAGACGTCCACAGGTAAGTGAAAGTATCTTGACTGTCTTTCACCAGTTTAAATTTTTATTGAAAAACGTAGGGGTTGACCAAGGATGGGAGCCACGCAAACAATAGAGATGTTAGACAATGATGTGCTGCTAATGGAAGCGCCGCTTGGATCGGCACACCGTATTATGTATACTAAGTATGGTGCTTATGCAATTAGGTACTGTGATGTATGGTTTAAGATGATGATAAACAGTGTTAGACCTTTTCCCAGAATTGGTAGCTTTGATAAGGATGTATTGAACAATGTCCGAGATCACATCAGTCTGGTGCGTTCTCAAGTGAAAAAGGTAAAATATAACGAATGTTTAAAATTATGGCAGCATGAAGGGGATGTGTGGCTTAAAGGTGTGCAAGCGACATAAACTAGTGTCGCGAGCACGTTACCAGAAAATACACCCGCAGCGCTAAATTGCAATGCATGTGAGCCGCGAAATGGCATGCACATGCAGCAATTTAGCATTGTGGAAGGTATTGCCAGTGGTTCATGTGCACCATCGCCGCCCTATGCTGACGGGAGTGCAGGTACAGTTGTTGAAAAAACCCATAAAAATTTAACAAGTAATTTGTACCCTCTCTTAAGTAACTATAAGGAAAATGTTTATAATGCGGATGATGAGCCTATTGTTATGTCTGCCATTTCCCATGCTGTACACATGTTAGATGCTCAACCACGGCAAGCATAAGTGGTGCCGCCATCTCCATCAGTGATAGTACAGGAAGTGTTAACATCAACTGCACCCGTAGAGGAAGTTGTTAACCCTATACGTTGCAGTAACAAACCCCCAGCCAGGTAATAAGGTCAAAGTAGCAGTGCGGCAAGTCTGCATCCCATCCAGACAATAACTGTTCCGAATGGGAATGCGGATGCAAACGGTGTAGTGCCCACAAGGGAAGCAGCAATGCATTGTCCTTGAACAAGAGCGGAGCTAAATTCCATAATGAATTATTTCCCCGATCCCAAAAAGGAATTAGCCAAATGTCAAAGATTTTTGAAAAATTTGGGTAGTTCTCACAAGCCAACCAATAAAGATTGGTGAGTGGTGTTAAGGGCATGTCTTCCACGCAGTACCGACGTAACAAAATTTATCACGGGTTTGTGCATTGGATGGAGATGTTCCCTTAACAGACAAAATTAATCAAGGTAACATTTCCCGCATTGTAACTCAATTGTGTGTATATTTTCCAGTAGTAGTTAACTGGAGCAAAATTTTCACCATAAAACAAAAAGAGAGTGAATCTGCAGAAGATTATTGTAACCAGGCTCTGCAGGCTATCACCTAGTACACTGGGTTAGAAGGTATTCAAGATAGCACTCACCACAGGGGAATGATTGTCACTGTACTCATGGATGGTCTTAAAGAGAACCTAAAGACCTGGGTTCAAACCTCACAGCCTGGCTGGAGGGGAGTCACTGTAGACACCCTCATTGAATCCGCAATTGAACATGACAAGAACATCTCTAAAAAGAGAGAGACCCAGTGCGAGAAACTAATGGCTGTTGGTATCCAAGCTCTAGAAGGAATGACTGTAACATCACAGCCAGCAGACACACCTGCACCTGCACCTGAACAGTTACATATCCTCACTAATCCTACACCACCGCAAACACAGCCCTACCCCACTTATCAAACACAACCACAATTCCCGTACTATCCACAAACCCTATATCTCCCTCAATATCCTCTCCTTCAATATCCTTACCCATACCCACCACCTTTCCCTCCTGCTTGACCCACACAACAATCCTTTCATCCATCCCACCCACGAAAGTGTTTTAATTGCAACCAGCCAGGACATGTAAGTAAGAACTGTACAGCAAAGAGGGTAGGACCCCCAAACCAAGGAATACCTGGATATCCCCATAAAGGATATACACAGAGACCAGCAAATGCCCAACAGGCACCAGCTCCAATTGTGGCCGTTAATGCTTTATTGGAGAGTGGGAGCCAATGCTAGGGGTCAGGTCATACCTGTAGTCTACAGATAGTCAGGTTAACAGGAAGTACTAGGGAAGAACCGGTAATGATGGTTGATGTAGCTGGTACTAAATATCCTTTTCTTGTAGACACAGGGGCGACCAGGTCAGTGATAAAATCTCCCATTAATTTACAGGTAACCAACGAGACAGTACCAGCAATGGGTGTATCGGGTAAAGTGCAACATTAGCCTTTAACAAAATCCACAGAGGTCACTATCGGGCCGTTGCATACCAGGCATTCTTTCCTCCTGGCAGCAGCAGCCCCTACTAACCTACTTGGAAGAGATTTGTTATGTAAAATGGGATGTTTCATATACTGTACCCCTGATGGTGTATTTTTAGATATCCCAGAGAGAGTTGCGCACGAGGTGAGGGATATGTTGGACACTCCCCAAAGGATAATGTATCACTCTACCGGGTCAAGTGAAAATCCATCTCAGGTACATCAAATGTTTTCCCAAATTCCAGGTTCACTTTGGACCAAGGATAGACAGGACACTGGATTAATGGCAAACGTAAGTCCCGTAGTGGTATAATTAAAAAGCGGTATGCAAGCTCCATAAATTTCCCAGTACCCATTAAAACAGGAGGTAGAATTAGGGGTTTATCCCATAATTGAGAGATTGTTACAACAGAGAATTTTAGTTTGTACAGCTAGTGTAGCCAACAGTCCCATCTTTCCTGTAAAGAAGAGTGGTGGGAGGGGTTATAGGCTGGTACAAGACCTTAGAGGTGTTAATAAGGTGGTAGAGAGCCAATTTCCCGTGTTAATAAGGTGGTAGAGAGCCAAATCCAGCTGTCATTCTCATGCAAATCCCACCAAATGCAACCCATTTCACTGTCATTGACCTCTGTTCTGCTTTCTTCTCTGTGCGTCTTCATCCTGACTGTCAGTACCTATTCGCTTTCACATACAGGGGTGTACAATATACATGGACACAATTGCCCCAGGGTTTCATAGACAGCCCCAGTATCTTTTCCCAGGCCTTACACGACAGTTTACAATCTTTTCAACCTGCCAGTGGATCTGTTCAAATACAATACGTGGACGATTTATTGTTATGTTCTGATTCATTTATGTCATGTTTAAATGATACTAAACTTTTGTTGCTTCATCTCTCACAAACAGGACACAAGGTTGCCCAGGACAAACTACAGCCATGCCAGTCCAGGGTTAAATATTTGGGACACTGCCTAACTCAGGGGTTACGACATCTCACAAATGAAAGAATCCAGGCCATACAGAACATGACACTGCCACAGAACCAACAGCAAATTCGTACCTTCTTGGGAATGTGTGGATACTGCAGAATGTGGATCCTAGGTCTTTCTATTTTGGCCTTGCCATTACAGGACTTAGGACCTCATTCAGAGTCGGTCGTTGCGGCCACACGGTCGTACGCCACCGATGTTCGCTATACTGCGCATGCGTAAAGTTCGCAATGTGCGTGCGCAAACTAGCCGCTATGATCAGAAATTTCTCTCTCCTTGAACACAGCCAGGTCAGTAGTTTGAGTGACAGAATTAGGCGTTTGTGGGTGGTAACAGGGGAAGGTGCTTGAAAATGGGGGAGTGGATTATGTGCCTAATTATGTGAACGGCATTTTATGGGAGTGCATACGGTTTATGGGAGTGCATAATTAACAAAGTAGCGTCATGGCACATGTGACATGGGAGGTTTTTACACTGATATGATCGTAGAGCTTAAGAGAGGGTATGGTCAACCTTAAACTCTATGACCAGTTTCGATGGTTCCCGATGGTCTCGCTTAATCCTTATATGCCCAGAGATGACGTGCAATGCGTACGAGAAGGGGGCATATTGTTTTGAATTCCGACCGCTTCCTCCACTTGGTCGGCCAGCTATCGATCCGAACTTAGGGACGCAACTTGCGAGGGAATCATTTGAATATCCGACCCCTTTTCCCGTACGACCGTGCGGCCGCTTCGACCAACTCTGAATGAGGTCCTTAGTCTCTTCCTCAAAACCCAACCGTGTGATACACACAGAGGAATCAGAGCAGGCTTTCCTTAATCTTAAGGATAGTCTGACAAAAGCACCTGCATTGGGAATACCTGATTATGAAAAACCTTTTGATTTGTATTGTACAGAAGCTGAAGGTTGCGCAGCAGGTGTACTCACACAAAAACATGGTGATGCCAGTAGGCCCGTAGCATACTACAGTGCACAATTGGACACTGTAGCAAGATCACTCCCAACATGTTTAAGAAGTGTAGCAGCAACTTGGTCACTAAGAGTGAGGATGTGGTACTAGGCCATGATATGATTGTCTATACTCCCCATGCTGTATCTGCTCTGCTGAACAGACACGTCTCTTCGGCTAGATTTACCAAGTGGGAACTAGCTCTAATAGCACCTGCAAACATCTCTGTTAAATGATGCAGTACGTTAACCCAGCAACGTATTTACCATATGTGCAACATGATGCACAAAGGGTGGAGGGAGAGGGAGACAGGTTGTTGGCGGGAAGTGAGTTCAGCGGACATAGTGATGCACATGATTGGATAGAATATCTGAACCAGACCTTTACTGCAAGACCTGACATACGTGACACACCTTTAGAGAATGGATGTGACATTTTACATGGACGGGAGTTGTCATAGACAAACAGACACAGGTGAGTTGCGTACAGGTTATGCTGTTGCAAATGATGAAGACATCATAGAAGCCGAACCTTTAGGACCACTACACTCGGCACAAGTGGCAGAACTGGTGGCACTAAAGAGAGCGTGTGAGTTAGCGGAAGGTAAATCCGCTACGATTTCGGCGCCTTATGGTATCTGAGAAAATTTATGACAGCAGCAGACACACCAATTGCACATTCCAAACATATAAAAGGACTATTAACAGCAGTCCAATTGCCAAAGGCAGTGCCAGTAATTAAGTGTAAAGCCCATACATGTGAGGATGATCCGGTGTCACTGGGCAACAACAGGGCAGACGAAGCTGAAAAATGGGCAGCAGCATTAAAAATGAATGTTCCAATGGAACAAATTATGGCCCTCATTCAGAGCCGGACGCTCTGAGCAGAGCGCTCGCTCTGAATGAGGGCCGTCCTCCATAATTATGGAGCGTCCTCCTGGACGCTCGTATAGCTGTGGGTCACCACCCACAGCCTATACGAGCATGCAGGTTGATGGCCGCGATGGTCTTGACCATCGCGACCATCGCCACTGCGAGCCGGAGCCTGCGGTTGAGTTTCTCAACTGCAAGGCCCGGAGTGATTTTGGCTCTATCAGAGCCAAAATCACTCCCACTGACATCACTAGTGATGTCAGTGGGCCGGCTTCTGACGGTAGGCGTTCCCTTGGGAACGCCCCCGTCTGGGAGGCACGCCCCCGGCACGCCCACCAAAGGGGGCGTGCTGTCAATCAACATCGACAGCACGCCCCCTTTGATCAGACACAACGAGCGAAGGAAAGTCCTTCGCTCGTCGCGTCTGGCGCATGCGCATGACGGAGCTCCCTCCATCGTGCGCATGCGCAGTGCACACCATCGACCCACTTGAGAGCGGACAGCCGCTTGCGAGTGGGTCTGAATCAGGCCCTATGTCTTTTCAAACAATTGATATGCTGAAATTAATTGAGATGCTAAATTTGTGTTCTATCCAGGAAAAGTCAGTCTGGAAGTCCAAGGGAGTCCTCTGGGCTCTGGAGGGACGGACAAGGTAAACCAGTAGCTCCCAAGGCATATTACCCCAGCCTGGCTGAGGCAGCACATGGTCTGACTCATCTGGGAAAGCAAGGTATGTGCAAATTGGTGAGAGCATAGTGGTGCGCACCGGGTTTCTCTTCTCAAACAGAAAATAGAGCAATGTCCTGTCTGACATGCTTTAGGAAAAACATTGGGAAAATGATCCCTACCAAACCATCCCACATTCCACCGACTGACGGACCTTTCCAGGTGATACAAATTGTTTTTATCCAATTACCACCCTGCAGGAATCTCAAGTATGTATTGGTGTGCGCTGACATATTTTCCAATTGGGCTGAGGCATACCCAGCTGCCACTAATACTGCTTCGTTTACTGCCAAGAAAATTGTACAGGAGTTTGTATGCAGATACGGTATCCCTAAAATTATCAAGAGCGATAGGGTTACTCATTTCACAGGTGATGTTTTTCAAAATATGTGTAAACGATGGGTATTAATAGTCGACTTCACACCCCCTACCGACCGCAAGCCAGTGCCAAGGTAGAGAGGATGAACGGGACTAGTAAAAATAAATTAAGTAAAATCATGGTAGAGACTGGACTAGGATGGCCAGAAGCATTACCGTTGATCCTACATAGCATAAGGACCAGTCCTAGACCCCCTCTAAATCTGCCCCCCTTTGAAATGCTGTTTGGTAGACAACCTCATTTGATTATAAGTCCGCAGGAAGATTTGACAGGTAACAATGAGGTAACTGTAAAGTATCTTATATCAATGAGTAAACAGTTAAAACAGCAACAGCAGAAACTGAAATTGTTGTCCCATGATATGCCTGAATCAAACTGTCATGATTTTGAACCTGGAGAATATGTTATGATCAGAAATTTATTGCGTTCAGGTTGTTTGACTGATCGTTGGGAGGATCCATACAAGGTGTTGCTGATGAGTACCACATCATTGAAGGTGGCCGGGAGAGATACCTGGGTCCAATCCACTCACTGCAAAAAGGTCAACCAACCAGTGGAGAAACAAGGCGGAGACAAGGCTGATAACATGGACCTGTCGATTGCGAGCTTGTTCCGGGAGGATTAAAAGGTTGTAGTGAGATACCTGAGCTAAAGAAATTTGCAGGTCCTTGCTGCGGTGATGTACTGGTCTGCTGTGTTCATTCTTACATTCTCTTCCAGAGTTTCCATCATCCTGGTTTGCTCGTGGATTTCTGTTTTTTGTGACGTGGGACCGATAGAGGAGATGGGAGCTGATGGCAGTGCTGATGGAGTGGAGTCAAGAGGAGGAGTGCTATGCCAATCAGGGGAGTGTCTGACCAATCTTAGTACTGTAATTGTTAAGAGATCTGCTATTTTGGATACTCGGGGACAGTGTGAAGGTCTATCATCTGGGGATTATTGTATGTGTGAGTTCTGTGGGTCCGTAATTGATGAAAGATGCATCCAGCGTTGTCAACCTAAGTATAATCAGTATTGGGATGGGTATCCTTTAGAGGATTATCACGCCATGGTGGGCAAAATTTTTAACCAAACTGACTGTTGGGTGTGCTCTCACGTGCCCCAAGGACAGCATAATGTAGGATTAGTGCCCTTCCTGTTAAATATCTCTGAAATTCTAGAATTGCCTAAAGGGAATGACACTGGACGGAAAATTTCTTAATACCAAACCACCCCATTTTAAACTCCACCAGTACCAAGTAGATAAAACACTTTTATTTTTAAACATCACCAACTCCAATGACCCAGGAAGTTGGTAGGTGACTGGAAATAATCAGACGATGACCTTCTCACAAAGAGCTGACCGTGAGCCTATGAATTATGAACTATTACGCAAAATTAGGTCAGGTGGAAGACACTTCCGGTATAAATATACATTGAGCAACACCAAAGAAATGGTTGGTAGAATACCAGAAGGGTACTGTGCTAAGGTTATACAACCAGAAACATGTATTTGCCAGGTGGGAGAACCTGAGATAGGATTGTTTGCGAGGGAAATGTGTTTAATGATAATGATGCATACTATTCCTTATGTTCTCCCCGATGATGTATATTTTATATGTGGAAGGGAAGTGTAAAAGTGTCTCTCTCTGAGTTCCGAAGGTTTGTGTTACCTGGGAAGAGTAGTCCCAGAGGTTATGACCCTCACACATGTTGAAATGCTTGGTATTCATAAAAACACACATTCACCATATCTTCACACGCAGTATGAACACAGAGGCAAAAGAAATATGATACCTGGTGATGTGCTTAAAGCCACTCAGTTAATTAGTGACACAACTGGCTTTCAAGTTTTTGTAGCATTGGATCCCACCAGGATCACTCGGGGTACTTTAAATTTTAGATATATCAAAAACCTTGCAAAATTAATAGACAATATCACCGAGATGTATGATGACACATTTAGGTATGCAGGCCAGGAATTGCAAGCTTACAAGAAAGAACTGGTGCAGCACTGGTTGGTGTTGAATTATTTAACAGCTGTCACGGGAGGGTACTGTGTGACATTGGCTACCCAGTTTGGTGTAAAGTGCTGCACATATATTACGAATAACAGTAGTGACCCCAAGGAGATGATAGACCGGAAGATGGATGAGATCCTACAGCTTAAATGGGAATTCCGGAAGAACCATAATGCTTCATTGACTGAAGTTGAAGAGAAGGTAGAGGAATGGTTCACATGGTTGAACCAAGTGAAGTGGTTCTCCGGTCTAGGAGACTGGGTCCAAGAGCTTGTTGCTACACTAGGTAAATTCCTGATCCTTATAGTAAGTGTCATCTTAGTAATTGGCTCATGTGTCAGATGTGTTCCTAATGTGTTGAAGTGCGGAAAACGTACTAGGGCGAACCGAGACATTAAGATGATGGTGGTAAACGGCAGTGATATGGATACCAAGGTCAAGGAAGAACTGCATTACAATCCTGAGTTAGAGTGTACTGTATGACAATGTAACATGATTCGTGTGGTTGTGCATAAATATATTGTTTATGTTATTTTAAGTCATCTTAGGTAATGCAGTCCCAATCCCCCTTTCCAAACTTCCTTTATAGGTGAGATGAGTTCCCACATCCTGCCAATGGTCCCTTGAGGATCCGCAGATGGCGTATAAGGGTTATTTTACCCTCCTGGAGATGCATTATCTAAATGGTTCAAATGACCAAACCGTATATAACATTAAACGGTATATTCTCATGCATGACTAAACAGATTCAGAATAGGTTGTGATAGCATTTGATTGGCTATCAAAGGGTGGACTGTCGAAGCCGGATGATTGGCTGAGACAGAATCTGTTTACAATCGGAATCTGCAAGACGCCATTTGCAACTGATCACCCAGCTCCATTTTAAGTTACAACTCACAAGCTAAGTACATATGGCGATGTTTTAATAATCCTTTCAGAAACCATACCCTGGTGTATACAAGCCCATTCTAAGGACAACCTTGCATAATAAATACCATAACAAACACAGTATTCAAGCAGGGATTAGTAAAACAGCTTCCTGAGAAAAGTAATTAGAAAAACAATACACCAGGATGCTGTGGGTGTTTTTGCATGTAAATGGAGAGACCCCACATGTGGACAGGTGTAGCTGTGGCAATTGAAATATGGCTCAGACACTGATCTGCACAATTGTATTTGTCTGAATGAACAATGGTAAGAAATCTGCTTAAAAAAGAACTGACACAGGTATCCTAAATAGGCAGAAGAAAACCTTTGATTTCACTGTGAGATAGGATGGCACCAGCAGTCAGCTGGGAGTCTCCACCCTGTTTGAGAATGAAACTCACTGCTCATAACACCTTGCATTGTAGTTTAAAAAAAACATATGTTGGAAGGGTATGATATATGTATATATGTGTATGTATGTGTATATATATATATATATATATATATTAAATCCATCATAAATAGACGCACATGCATAAACACCGCACATTACGCACAGTTGCGCTGTTTCACTCTGCAAATAAACAGACGATGCATATTAGCAACTTTATGCAATATTCTCTTACACTTACACATACACAAATTACATGAAAGGTTCCCTAGTACTAAAGTGTAATATTCAAGGTTTATTCAGGGATTATTAATGTTTTGTAATAAAGGTTATTTGATATCTAAGGTTTAGTACATGATAAGCAGACTGTGTTTGGTGTTGTGCTGATCTACTCTGTCTCAACAGCTCCCCGGTGTCATCGGTGAGAAGATCGCAACATGCGTCTGTAACTTATGGACTGTAGAGAGTTAAAACACTAAAATGTACTATGTAATGTTAGCAGCTTAGATTTGCATGCAGCGACAGGAAAAAGGAGACAAAAGGCTGTTGGAGGCTGACCGGTGTCCATTTGAACTGTTAATTGTCCTGTAACAGAAACACTGTGACGGAGAACCAAAGGAATCATGGCAAACTTGCCTATTGTATTGCCTATCTCTGTAAGGGTATATATATGCGCTCTGACCCCAATCGGGAGTCTTCTTGCTGATGCTGTTGACGGAGGTTTCTTGCTGATGCCGGTATCTGGTCCCAGAGCGCGTGCGTATATAACAACTGTACCTTGGGTCTGTATGATTTATTTGCGCTAAATTGTCTTTAGATCACAGTGTGTAACCTACTGTTTTTATGTTGAATAATAACTTTTTGTGCGTTGGAAACACATTCAAAGTCTGAAGGCATTTATTTACTGTATGACTCATTACGCTAATAGCAACAATTCTAGAAGGTATAGGCAGGATTTAGAAGGTATAGGCAGGATCATATAGAGGTTTAGAAGGTATAGGCAGAATCATACAGAGGTTTTTATGGGGTATCCATACTCCAGACAGCACATCGCTTGAATGCCAGACAGGCACGCTGGTCTCTCTTTTTCGCATGCTTTAATTTCAAGTTGCAATTTCGACCTGGAACGATAAACAAAAAAGCAGATGCTCTGTCTCAGGGTCTGATTCAGAGCCGCTCGTAAGCGGCCGCTCGTTCGTTCCGAGCGGTGTTTGCACAACTGCGCATGCGTACGGATCGTAATACGCATGCGCGAACCAGTCAGTGCGGCCGAAAATCGTTTGTTCGCTAAATAGCGAATGCCTGCTATTTTGAGTGACAGGAGGAGGCGTATGTGGGTGGTAACAGGGGAAGGTGCTTGAAAACGGGGAGTGGAGATCAGAACGCAGGCGTGCTTAAAGGTCAATATGGGCGTTTTATGGGTGTGCATAATTAATACAGCAGCGTCATTGACCACGTCACTGGGTTATTATATAGTCAGAACTGCTCGCATGATTGCGGTAGGAAAAACCAACCACAAGAATAGCGAGCAGTTCATACGCTGGTCGATGTACTCGATTAATCTAATAAATAGCGGACATGACGTAGGATGCAAGCGGCCAGGGGGCGGAGTTTTCCAAAAAAACGACAGCAAGTTTTGTTCGCTCGTTCAGACCTAGAGGCGTGAACATACCGCAAAGAGCGAACGGTTCATTTTTATAGCCACCCCTTTTTTCTGAATGAGCGAGCGCAAATAGCATCCGGCTCTGAATCAGGCCCTCAGTCTTTTTTAGCTCCTTCTGAAGAAGATCTGCCACAAGTTAAAACGGCGTTAAATCCTCCGGTCCTGGCTCCCACTCAGCTATTGACTTCCCCACGACGGAAAATTTTTGTGGATCCTCCTTTAAGGAAAAAATTACTGACTTGGGCTCATGCTTCCCTCTTTGCTGGACACGCTGGCATTCACAAGAGACATAAGTTTTTACAACGTTCCTATTGGTGGGCTTCTATGCGTGAGGATGTCTACAACTTTGTCATGGCATGTGCTAAGTGTGCACAACATAAGTCTAGTCGTAGGAAAATCATTGGCCTCTTCGTCCATTATCTGTGCCGGATGTTCCTTGGACTCACATTTCTATGGACTTTGGGCCTGATTCAGACCCACTCACGAGCGGCTGTCCGCTCGCAAGTGGGTCGATGGTCTGCACTGAGCATGCGCACGATGGAGGGAGCTCCGTCGTGCGCATGCGCCAGACGCGGCGAGCGAAGGACTTTCCTTCGCTCGTTGTGTCTGATCAAAGGGGGCGTGCTGTCGATGTTGATTGACAGCACGCCCCCTTTGGTGGGCGTGCCTCCCTGACGGGGGCGTTCCCAAGGGGACGCCTACCGTCAGAAGCCGGCCCACTGACATCACTAGTGATGTCAGTGGGAGTGATTTTGGCTCTGATAGAGCCAAAATCACTCCGGGCCTTGCGGTTGAAAACCTCAACCGCAGGCTCCGGCTCGCAGTGGCGATGGTCGCGATGGTCACGACCATCGCGGCCATCAAACTGCATGCTCGTATAGGCTGTGGGTGGTGACCCACAGCTATACGAGCGTCCAGGAGGACGCTCCATAATTATGGAGGGCGGCCCTCATTCAGAGCGTGCGCTCTGCTCAGAGCGTACGGCTCTGAATGAGGGCCTTTATTTCTGAACTGCCATCATCTAAAGGTTGTAACACAATTTGGGTTGTGGTTGATCGCTTCTTGAAGATGGCCCATTTTATTCCGCTGACTGGACTTCCTTCAGCTACACAACTGGCTAAGGTCTTTATCCAACAGATCTTTAGACTCCATGGGTTACCGAAGGAGATAGTGTCCAATCGTGGAGTCCAGTTTATAGCCAGATTCTGGAGAGCCCTTTGTACTTCCTGTGGGATCAAGTTAACATTTTCTTCAGCCTACCATCTGCAGACTAATGGCCAGACAGAGAGGGTAAATCAGGAACTGGAAACTTTTATCAGGCTCTTTGTGTGTTCCTCGCAGGATGACTGGGTTGACCTCTTGCCCTGGGCAGAGTTTGCTCATGACTTTCAGTATCACTCCTCTTCAAACTCTACACCATTCTTCACAGTATATGGTAGGCACCCTCGAGTGCCGGACTTCCCAGACCTTCCAATCATTGAGGTTCCAGCAGTTAATGAAGTCATTTTCGGAACAGTGGAAGGAGGTCCATTGTTCCTTAAAACGAACCTCTCGGAATTACAATAGGTTTGCCAATAGGAAACGACTAGCTGTTCCTCTTTTTAAAGTGGGGGACAGGGTATGGCTTTCCTCAAAAAATATACGCTTAAGAGTTCCAAGTATAAAACTGGCTCCCCGTTTCATCTGGCCTTATCGCATCCTTAAGATAATCAACCCTGTGGCTTACAAGCTAGAACTTCCTCCTCAACTCAGGATTTCCAATATCTTTCACGTATCCTTGTTACGCCCTTTGGTACTTAACCAGTTCCAGCAGTCTCCCTCTAAGACTCCTCAGGTTCAAACTCATCAGGGAGTTGAGTTCGAGGTGGAAAGGATCCTGAATTCTCAGCATCGTGGCAATAATCTTCAGTACCTCATTGACTGGAGAGAGTACGGACCTGAAGAGCGAGCTTGGATTAAAGCAACTGACGTACATGCTCCTTCATTTGTATGATCCATCCATAAGAAATTTCCTGAGAAGCCTTGTGGGCATCTGGAGTCCACCCAGAAAGGGGGGGGGGTACTGTCAGGTTGCGGCCTAGAATCGACTGTTACTCACCTCTGCGCCGGCTTCCCCTGATCTCCCATGTGGTCAGGCATCAGGTGCGGCGGGGAGTAACGCGCTGAGTATTCTGCTTAGTGCCATGTGTACTGTCTTGGTTTGCTCCGTGCCTGGTTTCTGCAGTTGCCGGCATGGATGCAGCTATGACAGTTTGCATCCCCTAATGACTCCGTACCCAATGGTAGCAAGCTGCTGGTCAGCTGGTGCTGTACACCAATGATCTGCTACTGCTGGGGATAAGGACAGACTCCGGAACAAAGGAAGTTGTCTGTGCAACATTGTTGCTACGAGCGCTTCTTTGCTGCTGCCTCGTTCCAGATTCTCCCAAATCTTTTGTGGATTTTGCTGTCATCCTCGAGCAACAGTGCGTTTGTCATCCTACCTGTGTGCTGGACGATTACCATCTCTCTCCGCAACAGTGTGTTTGTCATCTAGCCTGTGTGCATAGCGCTTGCGAGCGGGTCTGAGTCAGGCCCATGACCACTGCCTGTCTAGCAGATAATGGAGGTGTTGGCTTTAAAGATCTCCATGCTCCTCACTTACAGTCTTTCCCCTCTGTGTCACCCATTTCTCTATCTGCGACTCCCCTTTACATTGTAAGCTCTCACAAGCTTGGCCCTCTTCCTTCATGTGTTTTTCCTTCCATCACTTATACCATCATCTTCGTCCCATTGCCAACTACGGCAACACTCCTTTGGGTTATGCCAGCACTGCCTGTCAATTAGGCTGTGGCTGGGAGGCACTGCGAGCCGACTCACAGATGGAGGGCTGCACATTTGCAGGACGCATCCGGTGCATGCACAGTCCTCTAACATCGCGTTAGCGTACATCTCTGAATCAGGCCCTCTGTCTTTAAAAGGCTCCGCAGCACCTCGATTGCCCTCTTATGTCAGTACAACAAGTAAATGATACATACAAAAACAGTCATATAAATGCTATTAGGGCATATTAGACTCATGAGCTACTGACCCATCTAGAACGTCACCTGGAATAGTTTATTTTGGTTAATGCATGGACCGAACATTTAATCTTGATCTGAGCTGTATGAGGACTAGAGAATGTGAAATACTAAACCTTTCTTTTCGGTGTGACTTCTCTCTACCATCAAGGCCACTGAGACCTGTACTGTATATTGCTTTTCTTTTTCTTGTGACAAATATGTAGCTTTTTCTCCATGGAAACATGTCTTTGCCCTGACAATAAAGCGATGGGTAATCACTAGACAAGCTCGTCTCTGATTTCATTTGCACTGTACCTGAAAACATTAAAGATGAAACCACCTTATATAAGTCAGCACATTCTATTCATTTAGATTCTGGCATCAAAGCGATTAAATTGCTTAAGAAGAGCAGCTGAGAGTTGATGTTAGGCCGTAGGCAGTGTAAACCCTGAGGCAGTGATACTAAGTTGAATAACTTTGTCGTGGGGTTTGGTGTATAAGGTTGACATTCATTGTGCCGACATTCCTAATGTTGACATGGACTAAATGTTGACAGTTCTGGTAAGTGTTCTTCCCCTATCCTTAAACCTCCCCCTAGTGCCTAACCCTAACCTCCCCCCCACAGCCTAACCCTAATCACCTCCAGTGCCTAACCCTAACCCTCCCGTCCCACAGCCTAACCCTAATTTCAACTCGAATGTCGAGATTTCACATGTCAAAATTGCAGATGTAGATACTGCAAACATATCGACATTATGAGGATGTCGACATGTTGCCTGTCGACATATCAATGTTGATATCATAGCTGTCGACATTGTGGTGTCAACATTATCATCGTCAACATTGTTAATGTCGACCTTATGACTACATCCTTTGTGGTGAATGAGTTAATGTTTTGGGTTTTTAAATAAAGATTGTTTGTGAGTGGGATGATGCTGATGTTCTTGCTGTAGTCTATTGATTGAGAGGATTTTGGGAGGGATTTGGCATCTCATAATAGATGGACAGTGTTCCTGCTTGGGCCTCTGGGCCTGATTCAGAACTTGACGCTCTGAAAGAGCGCTCGCTCTGAATCAGGGCGTTTTTTTTGTTTTTTGTGCGGCCTCCTGGCCGCTCGCTTAGCTGTGGCTGACCACCCACTGGGAAAAGGGTCCTGGGCAGTTAAGAGTACTCAAAAATGAAGAGACTGTGGGCGCTCAGCCCAAATACGAGCTACAGTAGTGGGACCAGAAAGATCTCACCTACCTAAAAGACTTGACAGTCATGTGATTAAATGTTTTAGGTGTGGTATGCTGGGACATGTTGTTGCCAATTGCCCAGTTGTTGAAGAACCTATGCAATGTGATGATGTCTTTGAATTTTGCAGAATGTCTTTTAGGGCCTGATTCAGACCCACTCGCGAGCGGCTGTCCGCTTGCAAGTGGGTCGATGTTATGGACTGAGCATGCGCACGACGGAGGGAGCTCCGTCGTGCGCATGCGCCAGACGCGACGAGCGAAGGAAAGTCCTTCGCTCGTTGTGTCCGATCAAAGGGGGCGTGCTGTCAATGTTGATTGACAGCACGCCCCCTTTGGTGGGCGTGCCGGGGGCTTGCCTCCCTGACGGGGGCGTTCCCACGGGAACGCCTCCCGTCAAAAGCCGGCCCACTGACATCACTAGTGATGTCAGTGGGAGTGATTTTGGCTCTGATAGAGCCAAAATCACTCCGGAGCTTGCGGTTGAAAACCTCAACCGCAGGCTCCGGCTCGCAATTTCGATGGTCGCGATGGTCACGACCATCGCGGCCATCACAATGCACGCTCGTATAGCCTGTGGGTGGTGACCCACAGCTATACGAGCGTCCAGGAGGACGCTAAATTTTCATGGAGCCCGGCCCTCATTCAGAGCGTGCGCTCTGCTCAGAGCGTACGGCTCTGAATGACGGCCTTACTTTGCCATGTTAGCCTGTACTGTTGCACCTTCAGCTGAGCACAAAAAACAAATGTGTCTGGTTGTTATGGAATGTAACCTGGTAAAGGCATTCTTAGACTCACGAAGTGTAATCATAATCACACTAGTAAAAGATGGGTTGGTAAATGTTTTAAAGGGCCAGCAAACAACTGTTGGTGTAACTTGCATACATGGTGACAGCCATTATTATAATACTGCTGAAGTGAATATTGAGACCCCTTGTGGTTCAGCTATGGTTAATGTGAGAATGGTCCATTCCTTAGTACATGATGCTATAATAGGGAGAGACTTTCCCCATTTTTTGAAATTGTGGAAATCCCGTATGGTCACAGAGGTGAACGGTATAGAGCCAATAGACCATCCTGGTGATATGCTGGCCGCAGGTGTGTCCCTGAAACTCTCAGACCCTTGCCCTTTGCTAGTATGGGTGGGCATGTAAAAGATAATGAAGTACAAAATGAGGTACCGCCTCCAGAGGAAGGAGAAGCGATAGACAGTGCTGAAAGCGGAATTGGTATGAAATACCGCCGGCCGGCGCTTTGATTCCCGGCAGTGCCTGGCCGACAAAAGCAGAGTTCCCGGCAGCGGAAGCCCGACAGCACTGGAAATCCCGATCGTCACTAAGGTAAGTATAAACTGACCTAATCCCCTAACCCTCTTTAGGGGTGCCTAACACTAATCCCCCCTCTAAGTGCCTAACCCTAACCCCCCCTTCCTTGCTGCCAAAACCTAAGTCCCCTGGGGGGGTGCCTAACCCTAAGTCCCCCCTGGTGGTGCCTAACCCTAACCTTCTCTCCCCCTAGCCTAACCCTAACCCTCCCGGTGGGTTGCTTAACCCTAAGTCCCCCCAGTTGCCCTAAACCTAACCCTCACCCCCCGCGGCTGTCCGCTCGTGGCGCCCGGCATCCCTTCGATCGGGATGCCGGGTGCTGGTGTCCCGGCGTCGGGGAAATGTCAGGCATCTACATCTAGACGCCCGGCATTTCACCCTCGCCGAGATATGACAGTCGGGAAGCCGGCTGTTGGTATTAAGGCAGCCGGTTTCCCGATTGTATACACTAAAAGCATGCCCCCCTTTGAAGTGAGAATGGATCTGTTTGCATATGAACAGTTAAGGGTCCCCACCTTGATAAGAGCCAGAGAAAATGTGAAAGTTATTGATGGTAAACCGTTAGACCCGGATAACACATGGCCCTTAACATTGAGCTCTTGTATCAAGTGACAAAAAGGGGTGAGGAAGTGGTAGAACAGCTCATGGTTCCCCAGACATATAGGAGAACTATGTTGGACCTAGCTCATAGCCACATCACTGCAGGACACCTAGTGAAAAAAAACAGAGAGGGTTTTGAAGCATTTTTTTGGCCCGAGGTATACAAAGAAGCGTCTGAATTTTGTTCTTCCTGTCCTGAGTGCCAATATCATACTCCCAGACCCCATTTCAAGTGTCCATGCCTGTTATAGAGGTCCCCTTTGACCGAATAGTTATGGATCTTGTTGGGTCCTTGTTAAAGTCTACTCGAGGACATCAGTATATTCTAGTAATAGTGGATTATGCTATTCGATATCCTGAGGCAATCCCTTTGCGTAATATGTCAACCAAGGCACCAGAGACATGTACCAGAGAGAGCTGATTGATGCACCTACACTGAACGACTGCTCGTTCAGTGTAGGCAAATCACAGACTGACAAATGACTGCACGATTACAATGTCGTAATCGTGCAGTCGTTTTCATGTCTTCTATTGGATAGGTATCTTTAGTCGTTCTTGCAGATAATCTCAAAACAATTAGGGACTGCTACACTCTCTCTCCTGATCAATATATTTTCAACTGGTACAGGTTCATCACACAGGGAAACTGGTGCAGGTTGTCTTTTAGGACTTAAGCACATGGGGGATTGTGGCCAGAATAAGGACATTGGATCAAGATCAGGGGTGCTAAACCTCTCTGTGGTGGGCCTTTTTGCTACTGTCATAGAGATGTTTTCCACTTGGCAGATCGTGATGTACTAACTTAGATCCTCCACCACTTTCACGTTCAATCTGGTAGTCGGCTACTCAGGGCCTTGGAGTCTTTGTAACTACAGTACATAAGGCATAGCTTCTCATTTAACATTCAACTTGCTTGAATGGTGATTCTTCTACACCCACACTTGGGATCCAATTTGAAAAGGTTCAGCTAGAGCATTTACTGTGCATTGTAGTTCTCGTCTTGCCTCTGATTAACTATCTCTATTCTGGTCTGACATTGACGTGGCTGTTCTTGAGGTTATTGAGGTCGGACTAAACTTTGCAGGTTCTGGTGCAGTGGGGGTCATTCAGACCCGCTCGTGAGCGGCAGTACGCTCGCAAGCGGGTCGATGTTCCCCCACTGTGCATGCGCACGATGGAGGGCGCTCCATCGTGCGCATGCGCGAGACCCGGCGAGCGAAGGGCTCTCCATCGCTCCGGGTCTCGCACCAAAGGGGGCGTGCCGTCGATGTTGATTGACAGCACGCCCCCTTTGGTGGGTGTGCCGGGGGCGTGCCTGCCAGACGGAGGCGTTCCCATGGGAACGCCTACTGTCTCAAGCCGGCCCCACTGACATCACTAGTGATGTCAGTGGGAGTGATTTGGGCTCTGATAGAGCCCAAATCACTCCAAGGCTTGCGGCAGCGAGACCCTACCGCAGGGTCTCCGTCGCAAGCCCGATGGTCGCGATGGTCAAGACCATCGCGACAATCATCATGGACGCTCGCATATGTTGTGGGTGGTCACCCACAGCTATGCGAGCGTCCATGAGGACGCTCCAAAAAAGTTAGGAGGGCCCTGATTCAGAGCGAGCGCTCTGGTCAGAGCGTTCAGCTCTGAATCAGGCCCACTGTTCTCTCCAATACTTTCTCTGTATTGGGATGCTGGAATACTGTGGCCTGTGCCTGTATGGATTTCTCCTTCAGTGTAGAGCAGGCATGTCAAACTCAAAATACCAACCGGGCCGAATATTCAAGGTCTAAGAGTGTGTGGGCCGCAAGAAAAAAAAAAACTATTATATGCAATTTTGAAAGGATTATTAATAAAAACCATGGCAGTGCCCCTTATGCAATGCCCCCCTGTATTAGAGCCCCTTATGCAATGCCACTGTAGTTGTGCCCATTATGCAATGCCCCCTGTATTAGAGCCCCTTATGCAATGCCCCCTGAAGTTGTGCCCATTATGCAATGCCCTCTGTATTGGAGCCCATTATGCAATGACCCCTGTATTAGAGCCCCTTATGCAATGCCCCCTGAAGTTGTGCCCATTATGCAATGCCCTCTGTATTGGAGCCCATTATGCAATGACCCCTGTATTAGAGCTCCTTATGCAATCCCACTGTAGTTGTTCCAATTATGCAATGCCCCCGTATAAAAGCTCCTTATGCAATGCCACTGTAGTTGTGTCCATTATGCAATGCCCCCTGTATTAGAGCCCCTTATGCAATGCCCCCTGTATTAGAGCCCATTATGCAATGACCCCTATATTAGAGCTCCTTATGCAATCCCACTGTAGTTGTTCCCATTATGCAATGCCCCTGTAAAAGAGCTCCTTATGCAAAGCCACTGTAGTTGTGCCCATTATGCAATGCCCCCTGTATTAGAGCCCCTTATGCAATGCCACTGTAGTTGTGCCCATTATGCAATGCCCCCATATAAAAGCTCCTTATGCAATGCCACTGTAGTTGTGCCCATTATGCAATGCCCCCTGTATTAGAGCCCCTTATGCAATGCCCCCTGAAGTTGTGCCCATTATGCAATGACCCCTGTATTAGAGCCCATTATGCAATGACCCCTATATTACAGCTCCTTATGCAATCCCACTGTAGTTGTTCCCATTATGCAATGCCCCTGTAAAAGAGCTCCTTATGCAATGCCACTGTAGTTGTGCCCATTATGCAATGCCCCCTGTATTAGAGCCCCTTATGCAATGCCACTGTAGTTGTGCCCATTATGCAATGCCCCTGTATTAGAGCCCCTTATGCAATGTCACTATAGTTGTGCCCATTATGCAATGCCCCTGTATAAGCGCCCCATATGCAAACACCACTGTAGTTGTGCCCATTATGCAATACCCTCTGTATTGGAGCCCATTATGCAATGACCCCTGTATTAGAGCCCCTTATGCAATCCCACTGTAGTTGTTCCAATTATGCAATGCCCCCGTATAAAAGCTCCTTATGCAATGCCACTGTAGTTGTGCCCATTATGCAATGCCCCCTGTATTAGAGCCCCTTATGCAATGCCCCCTGTAATAGAGCCCATTATACAATGACCCCTATATTAGAGCTCCTTATGCAATCCCACTGTAGTTGTGCCCATTATGCAATGCCCCTGTAAAAGAGCTGCTTATGCAATGCCACTGTAGTTGTGCCCATTATGCAATGCCCCCTGTATTAGAGCCCCTTATGTAATGTCACTGTAGTTGTGCCCATTATGCAATGCCCCCATATAAAAGCTCCTTATGCAATGCCACTGTAGTTGTGCCCATTATGCAATGCCCCCTGTATTAGAGCCCCTTATGCAATGCCCCCTGAAGTTGTGCCCATTATGCAATGACCCCTGTATTAGAGCCCATTATGCAATGACCCCTATATTAGAGCTCCTTATGCAATCCCACTGTAGTTGTTCCCATTATGCAATGCCCCTGTAAAAGAGCTCCTTATGCAATGCCACTGTAGTTGTGCCCATTATGCAATGCCCCCTGTATTAGAGCCCCTTATGCAATACCACTGTAGTTGTGCCCATTATGCAATGCCCCTGTATAAGCGCCCCTTATGCAAACACCACTGTAGTTGTGCCCATTATGCAATGCCCCCTGTATTAGAGCCCCCTATGCAAATGCCACTGTAGTTGTGCCCATTATGCAATACCCCCTGTCTTAGAGCCCCGTATGCGATGACACTGTAGTTGTGCCCATTATGCATTGCATAATGGGCACAACTATAGTGACATTGCATAAGGGGCTCTAATACAGGGGGCATTGCATAATGGGCACAACTACAGTGGCATTTCATAAGGAGCTCTTATACAGGGGGTATTGCATAATGGGCACAACTACAGTGTCATTGCATACGGGGCTCTTATACAGGGGCATTGCATAATGGGCACAACTATAGTGGCGTTTGCATAGGGGGCTCTAATACAGGGGGCATTGCATAATGGGCACAACTACAGTAGCATTGCATGAGGAGCTCTTATACAGGGGGTATTGCATAATGAGCACAACTATTGCAATACCCCCTGTCTTAGAGCCCCGTATGCAATGCCACTGTAGTTGTTCCCATTCTGCAATGCCCCAGTAAAAGAGCTCCTTATGCAAAGCCACTGTAGTTGTGCCCATTATGCAATGCCCCCTGTATTAGAGCCCCTTATGCAATACCACTGTAGTTGTGCCCATTATGCAATGCCCCATATAAAAGCTCCTTATGCAATGCCACTGTAGTTTTGCCCATTATGCAATGCCCCCTGTATTAGAGCCCCTTATGCAATGCCCCCTGAAGTTGTGCCCATTATGCAATGACCCCTGTATTAGAGCCCATTATGCAATGCCCCCTGTATTAGAGCCCCTTATGCAATGCCCCCTGAAGTTGTGCCCATTATGCAATGACCCCTGTATTAGAGCCCATTATGCAATGACCCCTATATTAGAGCTCCTTATGCAATCCCACTGTAGTTGTTCCCATTATGCAATGCCCCTGTAAAAGAGCTCCTTATGCAATGCCACTGTAGTTGTGCCCATTATGCAATGCCCCCTGTATTAGAGCCCCTTATGCAATGCCACTGTAGTTGTGCCCATTATGCAATGCCCCTGTATTAGAGCCCCTTATGCAATGTCACTATAGTTGTGCCCATTATGCAATGCCCCTGTATAAGCGCCCCTTATGCAAACACCACTGTAGTTGTGCCCATTATGCAATACCCTCTGTATTGGAGCCCATTATGCAATGACCCCTGTATTAGAGCCCCTTATGCAATCCCACTGTAGTTGTTCCAATTATGCAATGCCCCCGTATAAAAGCTCCTTATGCAATGCCACTGTAGTTGTGCCCATTATGCAATGCCCCCTGTATTAGAGCCCCTTATGCAATGTCACTGTAGTTGTGCCCATTATGCAATGCCCCCATATAAAAGCTCCTTATGCAATGCCACTGTAGTTGTGCCCATTATGCAATGCCCCCTGTATTAGAGCCCCTTATGCAATGCCCCCTGTAATAGAGCCCATTATACAATGACCCCTATATTAGAGCTCCTTATGCAATCCCACTGTAGTTGTGCCCATTATGCAATGCCCCTGTAAAAGAGCTCCTTATGCAATGCCACTGTAGTTGTGCCCATTATGCAATGCCCCCTGTATTAGAGCCCCTTATGCAATGTCACTGTAGTTGTGCCCATTATGCAACGCCCCCATATAAAAGCTCCTTATGCAATGCCACTGTAGTTGTGCCCATTATGCAATGCCCCCTGTATTAGAGCCCCTTATGCAATGCCCCCTGAAGTTGTGCCCATTATGCAATGACCCCTGTATTAGAGCCCATTATGCAATGACCCCTATATTAGAGCTCCTTATGCAATGCCACTGTAGTTGTGCCCATTATGCAATGCCCCCTGTATTAGAGCCCCTTATGCAATGCCACTGTAGTTGTGCCCATTATGCAATGCCCCTGTATTAGAGCCCCTTATGCAATGTCACTATAGTTGTGCCCATTATGCAATGCCCCTGTATAAGCGCCCCTTATGCAAACACCACTGTAGTTGTGCCCATTATGCAATGCCCCCTGTATTAGAGCCCCCTATGCAAACGCCACTGTAGTTGTGCCCATTATGCAATACCCCCTGTCTTAGAGCCCCGTATGCAATGACACTGTAGTTGTGCCCATTATGCATTGCATAATGGGCACAACTATAGTGACATTGCATAAGGGGCTCTAATACAGGGGGCATTGCATAATGGGCACAACTACAGTGGCATTTCATAAGGAGCTCTTATACAGGGGGTATTGCATAATGGGCACAACTACAGTGTCATTGCATACGGGGCTCTTATACAGGGGCATTGCATAATGGGCACAACTACAGTAGCATTGCATGAGGAGCTCTTATACAGGAGGTATTGCATAATGAGCACAACTATTGCAATACCCCCTGTCTTAGAGCCCCGTATGCAATGCCACTGTAGTTGTGCTCATTATGCAATACCCCCTGCATAAGAGCTCCTCATGCAATGCTACTGTAGTTGTGCCCATTATGCAATGCCCCCTGTATTAGAGCCCCCTATGCAAACGCCACTATTGTTGTGCCCATTATGCAATGCCCCTGTATAAGAGCCCCGTATGCAATGACACTGTAGTTGTGCCCATTATGCAATACCCCCTGTATTAGAGCCCCTTATGTAAACACCACTGTAGTTGTGCCCATTATGCAATACCCCCTGTCTTAGAGCCCCGTATGCAATGCCACTGTAGTTGTGCCCATTATGCAATACCCCCTGTATAAGAGCTCCTCATGCAATGCCACTGTAGTTGTGCCCATTATGCAATGCCCCCTGTATTAGAGCCCCCTATGCAAATACCACTGTAGTTGTGCCCATTATGCAATACCCCCTGTCTTAGAGCCCCGTATGCAATGACACTGTAGTTGTGCCCATTATGCAATGCCGCCTGTATAAGTGCGCCCAGTATTTCCCATTATGCAGTGCTCCCAGTAGTGCCCATTATGCAGTGCCTCCAGTAGTGCCCATTATGCAGTGCCCCCAGTATTGCCCATTATGCAGTGTGTCCCCCAACGCCCCTAGTAGTGCCCCTTATGAAGCGCCCATTATGCAGTGCCCCTTATGTGGTGTCCCCAGTAGTGCCCTTTATGCAGTGCCCATTATGCAGTGCCCCCAGTAGTGCCCCTTATGTTGTGCCCCCGGTAATGCCCCTAGTAGTGCCCCTTATGCTGTGCCTCACCCCAGTGTAGAACAGGCCCCACTGCAGTACTTACCTCTCTCTTAATTACCTCTCTTCATGCTGGCCGCTGGGCACCAACACTAACTAGATCCAGAAGGCGCAGGTTCCTCTCATTGCGGGTGTCCCTTTGCTGTGCCCCCTGCCCGTATAGAACAGGCCCCTTTCACCTGTGCAGTACTTACCTTTCTTCACGATGGCCGCTGAGCACCGCTCCAGTCCACACTGTTATCACTCCCACCGTCCTGTGTAGACGCTGCCGCTGACTAGATCTAATTAGATCCAGAGCGGCAGATGCAGGCTCCCCTCATTGCGGGAGATGCGGGTGACATCATAACCTCACCCGCAAACTACATCACTGGGTATGCTGGCCTCTGAAGCGATCAGAGGCTTCTTTAGTCTGCTCCGTCGTGCGCATGCGCCAGATGCGACGAGCGATGGAAAGTCCTTCGCTCGTTGTGTCCGATCAAAGGGGGCGTGCTGTCAATGTTGATTGACAGCACGCCCCCTTTGGTAGGCGTGCCGGGGGCGTGCCTCCCTGACGGGGGCGTTCCCACGGGAACGCCTCCCGTCAAAAGCCGGCCCACTGACATCACTAGTGATGTCAGTGGGAGTGATTTTGGCTCTGATAGAGCCAAAATCACTCCGGAGCTTGCGGTTGAAAACCTCAACCGCAGGCTCCGGCTCGCAATTTCGATGGTCGCGATGGTCACGACCATCGCGGCCATCAAAATGCACGCTCGTATAGCCTGTGGGTGGTGACCCACAGCTATACGAGCGTCCAGGAGGACGCTCCATTTTCATGGAGCCCGGCCCTCATTCAGAGCGTACGGCTCTGAATGAGGGCCATAGTGCCTTGTGGGAGAGTGAATTTTCGGCAGGGTATACTGACACCCATGCTAGCTTCTACCAGCCTGGAGAGCTGTAAGATATACAGGAAGCTGGCACAGCAGTAGAGTGCAGGCTGACAGTTCATATGAAAAGCCGAGTTGTGCTGTCAAACTGGAGTACTCTGTCCCAATTGAATGTGGTTCCATGTGAACCTTGTCCCTACTGCCTTCACTGCACTCCTGGGCTCTTGTAATCTATACTTGTCCCCCTCGTTCCCATAAGAAACCTGTGTGTGTATATACATATTAGACAGAGTAATTATTTATACATTTGTGTAAATATGAAATTGCAGTTATATTCTGTATATATGTGAACATGGTTTAGGTATGTGTATGGCTTTTCACACTAGACCACGCCCCCCTTAATCTTTTTTGTTTTGCGTGCACAACAGGACCCCTAGGGGCACCCAAAAAAATATTCGCTTACCAAACAAATTGGACTCAGGCCGGCCCTGGGCGGGTGAGACCTGGGTGCGGCCCGCACCCCCTTGTGATGCCACTGGGGGGCGCAATCAGTGTGATCGCTCCTCCCCACATCAGAGGAGACTGCCATTACTGCTGCTCAACAGCAGTGAGCAATCTTCCACTACAGCCCAGCAAACAGCAGCGTACTGGGCTGCTGATAGGTAAGAGGGAGGGAGTATAAAATGAACATGGACCATAACTTGACCTTGATTTGAGACAAACTGCAGGAATCTGCATTACAGCCATCTCCAGAGTAGCAGGGGCTCCAAGGTGCTCTGAAGTAATATGGCATGGTAACTGGCATTGTTGCAGTGACTTCTGCAACTGTAGGTGCTTAAACTCCTCTACTTTTGGTGAATGCTATTGTGGGTGTCTGGACAGGAACCAGACTGACATTCGCATTATGTGCCATGTCATCTTGTTTGTGTAGTAGAGGTATCTAGCTATCCTGTTTGTGATGACAGCTAAAATTCCAATGTGGTACCACAAATGTGTGTAAGTGTGTGCACAGATAAAATAGTTGTAGATGATACCGGTCACACATCGGGGTACAGGTCCCCATTACTGGGTCTGGTGGTGCCACCTTCTAGCTGCCTGTGGTATCCCTGAGACCTGCA
Organism: Taudactylus pleione; assembly: GCA_031769625.1. Lineage (NCBI taxonomy): Eukaryota > Metazoa > Chordata > Amphibia > Anura > Myobatrachidae > Taudactylus > Taudactylus pleione. Next base: position 4,625,508 of record JAUIMM010000141.1, on the reverse strand, counting down.
AACAACCAAGACATATAAAAACAAGAATACAGCGCTGTAAATAGATGTAATACCTTAGTATTTAATCATTAAAAAACATAGACATTGAATTCAATCAATAAATAATTCAATCAATAAAACTGTCATCCAATCCACCATGAATCTCTAATCCATGAGTGCTCTGGACAAAAAAAGGCCCATAAATTGGTGCTCAAATGCTGTGTTTTCCAAGCCAGATAATTACCAAGTCTAATGTCCATTTGTGATTGAGGGGTCCTAATTAGCAGTGTTGACAAACTTCCGCATATATCTGGTCCCCTGGTCAAAGGTATGGCGATGATCTGGTACAGCTGATGCAGCACGTTTCTGGGATCCTCCATCTGGCACTCTTTGGTTAAAATAGGTGGTGGAGACTGGCACAACCACTCGCTGACGCGTTTCGCTGTGGCAAACCCACAGCTTTATCAAAGGTGATGGTATGGTTGTAAAGGAGCCTTTTTATAGTATAAAGTCCAAGATGGCTGCTGATTTGCAGCTGTTACCACTTAACATATAATATAACAATCATAAAAAGTATTCTGATAAAAGGAGACAGACTTACCCAAGATGGAAATAGTTTATATATATATATCAAATAATGAGACATGATCATTTATAAACCCTGCCGCTAGTCATCTGCGATCCTATGCGTCCATGTGATGTAAACAGAACGTTCGTGGAGTGCGGAGGATCGTTGGCATAGTAACCATCTGTTCGGATAGGTCCGATCTCAACCACGTGACACTCTCCTGTGTCACGTGGTCCGGACCCACGTATTTAGCAAGCATTGCGGTCACATGTTGCGAACAAACAGCAGGTGTTCTCAGCGCGTAATGAACAAACCTGCATTCGTAATATACACTCCGATCACATGATGTTAAAAACATCATGTGATCTGTGCTGGACCCTGGTAACCAGGAGCAATAATAGAAAACAGTCTATAGAAATCACATAATGATATTAATATCTTTTTATATGTAGGTAGGTCTATATGGCACATAGTATATGTATATTAAATGCATATCAATAATAACTAAATATACATTATATGATGTAAGGATAAATAGAATAAACTAATTAAACAGACCTACGTTGGTTTCAGACACTCTGATCACATGATATAAACATAGCTGCTACGATCAGCTATTTCTCTCTCCTTGAACACAGCCAGGTCGGTAGTTTGAGTGACAGAATGAGGCATTTGTGGGTGGTAACAGGGGAAGGTGCTTGAAAACGGGGGAGTGGAGATCCGAACGCAGGCGTGCCTAATTATGCCAACGGCGTTTTATGGGAGTGCATAATTAACAAAGTAGTGTCATGGCACACGTGACATGGGTGGTTTGTACACTGACCTGATCGTAGTGCTTAAGAGAGGGTATGGTCAACCTTAAGCTCTACGACCAGTTCCGATGGTTCCCGATGGTCTCGATTAATCCTTATATGGCCGGAGATGACGTGTAATGTGTACGAGAAGGGGGCGTATTTTTTGTCTTACGACCGCATCCCCCCCTTGGTCGGCCAGCTAACGATCCGATCTTAAGGACGCAACTTGCGAGTGCATCATTTGCATATCCGGACCCTTTTCCCTTACGACCGTGCAGCCGCAATGACCGACTCTGAATGAGGTCCTAAGTCCTGGCATGGTCATCTGCATTGTGAGAGAGATTTGACCCTATTCTATTAGACTATATATGAAAGCTTCTTAGCTACATTTCATAAGATCTTTGATGAACCAAGAAGAACTACATCCTCAGCATCTGACATATTGCAACTTCATCAAGGTTCACATACTGTGGGACAATATGATCCGGATTCTTTCATCAGAACTTTGGTGGAATAATGTCGCTGCCTTTTGACATGCCAGATGAACTGGCTGCTCAAGAATTACCCACCAGTCTAGATGACCTGATATTCCATTGCAACAGGGTGGATCTCTGCTTTCATGAGAGACCCAAATAAAGGTGTATGGTGGAGCATCCCAAGGTCGGTCCTACTCCATGCTTTCAGCCTCCATCTCCCAATCCAGGGTAACCCATGCAAGTAAGCTGTTCTCATCTCTCACCCCAGAAGAACGCAAAAAAATGTTTCCAAGATAACCTGTGTCTCTTTTGTGCAGGTCCCGGCCATAGCTTGGGTCATTACCCAAATGGTCAGTAAATGCCTGCTCCTAGCTGATGGTGCAGCGGTCAGTGTAGGAATTTCTGCACACTCTCCATGTAAATAAGAATGTGTTATTCATACAACTCTCAAACACTCTCTGGGGTCTGAATATTTACCTGTCCTAATCGACTCTGGAGCAGCTAGGAATTTCATGACAGCAGCTTTGACAAAAAAGTTAGCCATCCCTCACTGCGGTAGATGGTAGTCACATTCCTGGCAGTATCATCACTCAGCAGACTCTTAAAATGAATCTCACTGTGGGCATGTTAGACTCTGAGTCCATCTATTTCCTTGTCATACCAAAGGCCTCCAACCAACTTATCCTCGAATTCTCCTGGCTATGGAAGCATAATTTGCTTTTTAATTGGACAACTCCTCAGGTTCTAGCTTGGGGACCCTCTTGCTTTGGGAGTGGCACTGCAGTGGCAGACAGGATGGCAGTTTGAAAAACTAGGCCTCAAACAGTACATAATGCAAAGAAAGATGGTGCAAGATGGAATTGTCCTTGGGCCCTCCCTCCCACCCTTATGTTGTATAAACAGGACATGCACACTTTAACAAACCAATCATTTCAGCACCAGAGTCTGCCACACGACTGTGGCTGAAATGATTGGTTCGTTTGGGCCCCGACAAAACAAGCTGGCAATTAATCTGTCCCTGCACAAACTGGCTCTACAGAGGCAAGATGTCGCCCTTATCCTCATCCACCGATTCCTCTCCCTCTTCAGTGTTGTGCATATCCTCATCCTCACAGAGTATTAATTCGTCTCTGCTGGAATCCACCACCACAGGTCCCTCTGTACGTTCTGGAGACTGATCTTCCTGGATGAATTGATAATTCATTTTGATGATCATCATCTTCTCCACATTTTGTCTTTCGCTGACAAGGTTCCCGGCTGCACTAAAAACTCTTTCAGAGTACACACTGTAGGGGGGGCAACTTAAAATATTAAAATAGAGCCAGTTTGTACAGGGGCCTCCAAATTGCCTCTTTTTCCTGCCAGTACAGGTATGGACTGTCTGACATGCCTACTTGGATGCTGTCACCGATGTAATCCTCCACTATTATTTCAATGGTGACAGCATCATATGCAGTGACAGTAGACATGTCAGAAAATTTTGGCAGGTCCTTCAGTCCAGACTAGATGTCCAAACTTGGTCCTGCCTGCCCTGCATCACCGCCAGCGGGTTGGTTAGGATATGTAAGTATTTCCTAGCAGCCCCAGTTGCGTGAGAAATGAAGAAGGAGCTGTTGCTGTGTCACGTTCCACTTCAGCTGACAGTGTTTTCACCAGCAGGTCTTTGCACCTCTGCAGGCTTGTGTCCGCCGGAAAGAGAGACACCACGTAGGCTTTTAACCTAGGATTGAGAACGGTGGCCAAAATGTAGTGGTCTGATTTCAACAGATTGACCACCCTCGAATCCTGGGTAACGTCCTTACCCCTACTTATTACACCTTTTCATAAGCTACATATAGCAAGACAGTTGCTGTCCGGATTTAGTCTTGGTCTACTGCCCAGGCATGACGATGGGCTTTTTCATCTCATGGACAACAACTGTCTCCCCAGCTACACCAATATCTTCATTCTGTTGAACTTCAACAGTGACATCTTCAACTTGTAGAGGGTATGCAAATGGTGGAAGGAGTTACCTCTTCCCGTCTCCATTATTTTTATGCATTGCATTATTTTTATGGAGTGAATAACCCCTGTAAAAATTATTTGGATGAATTAAATCACCCCTTTTTATTTGGAGTGAATATACACAGGGCACAGGTCAGCATATCCCTACAATACACACGGGAAGGCCCTGTAAAAATGATTTGGATGAATTAAATCACCTCTTTTTATTTGAAGACTGGAGTGAATACACAGCACAGGGCACCGCCACCGTAGCCCTACAATACACACGGGAAGGCCCTGTATATTTTTGGATTCATTATATAACCCCTGTAAAAATTATTTGGATTAATTAAATAACCCCTTTATATTTGGAGACTGAAGTGAATACACAGCACAGAGCACCATAGCCCTACACCACACAGGGCAGCCCCTGTAAAAATTATTTGGACTGAATATACAGCACAGGACAGCACCACTGGACTGGACTGGACTGATACAGCAGAGCAGGTCACCCCCAGACTGATACAGCAGCACAGCACCACTGGACTGTACTGATACCAATAACATCCATTATGTATGTTTAATATTTCTCTAATAGCCATTCTATCTCAGGGTAAACTTATAGCCACATAAAACACCACACAAGGCAATAATGTCCATGGTCCATGGTACTTTTCGCCGTGGTCATTGAGTCAATGGCAGCAAAAATGTTGAACCCAGGTTGACAGAGAAGGAGACGATCAGCCTGTTCCATAATGCCCTTCTGCAAACTGTCACTATACCCCTAACATTAGAACCCTACCTTTATGTGCTTTGGGTCACAACTGAGAAGTCTGCAATACTGTTGTAATGTATTCTCCCTATTTTGCAAGCTGATAGACCTATATTTTGGATTTATTCAAAAGGACCATTATATCCTTTGCATGGGTGTCTGAATAACCTGATATGTAGGAACCACAAAATTGCAATTATACAATTTGTTTGAACCTGGATGTGGAATAAATCCCTTCTCCTGGCATTATTTTATATGGACTGATCTCAGGTCTCTGTCTGGTGCTGTAGAACATCCTTCATGTCCAATGCATCCCCACTACACTCTTTTGCAGACAATCTTAGGTTCCCCTATGGCCTGCCCCCCCCCCCCCAAATTGAATAGGTTTAACCCGGTTGACTTCTTTTTGGATGTACATTTAAATACCTCGATGAGCAGTAAGCAGTTCACTGCTGACTATTTGTCACTTAGAAATGACTCATTGCTGTATTTTTTCAAATCATGCCAAGACCAGCCCACCATTACTGAGACATCCTTCAAATTGATTTGTAACTCCTCTCCCACCAGACAAGGTATTATCTCTGCTGTTTACTCTGGAGATAACCAGCCCTTGATGATAACAAATTACCCTGTATAAGGTGAATGAAAAAGTGTCATGGGTTCAGGGTGGAAATGTAAGCAAAGCTTGGGATTATGAAGTCATTGTTAAAGCTCTTACCTACATCCGCAAGAGACTGCAGTAATCCCCAGCTCTCCATTCAGGGGCTGCCCAGTATTGGTCTATATGGCACACATGATGGACTTCCCCCGGAAAGTCTGACTTTTTAACAGGATTGGATTAAGGCTTCTGGGTGCCCCGGGGCAACTAAGTTGTGGGTGCCCCCTCCAATAAAATGTACACCCTGCCACACAGTGCCACCCCCCTATATACTACATCATGCTCACTCTAATATGCCCCCAAGTGCCCCTGAATACTCACCTCCCGTGGTCGGCTCCTGTTGAATCTTCCAGCTCTGTGTTCTGCATGCACAGTGCATAGAACGCAGAGCGGCTTCCGAGTTCCATCATCAGCATCACGGATTTAATATGTTACATCATGCTGATGAGGGACCCCGGAGGCTGCTCTGTGTTGTATGCAGAACACAGAGCCACAGCACTCGTCCGGGATCAGATGCCACTGGGGGGATGTAGTGATTCCGAACGAAGGTAAGAGCGGGGTGCCCTTAGCGTTAGTCGAGGGGGCAGGAGCAGGGGCGTATCTATAATGGGTTCAGGGATTGCGGGGCACATGGGCCCCCGGGTCCATGGGGGCCTGCACCGCACACCCTGCACCCATAGGTAATCACACTTACCTTTCCGACGATTCCCAAAGGGCTGCTCCACAGTTAGGGTTAGGCAACCCAGGGAGAGGTTAGGGTTAGGCACCCCCCGTGAGTGCTAGATGTAGGGAGCGGTAAGGGAGGGGTTAGGATTAGGAACCCTCGGGGGTAGGTTAGGGGGGGGCAGGGAAGGTTATAATACTTACCTGCCTCTGTCGGGATCTTGATCCTGTCAGGCAGCTGGCATTTCAATCCCATTCCCCACTGGGCACCTGTTCTCGACAATTGCAGGGTCACACCGACCCTGTGTGTGGGGCCCCCCTCTGTGTGTGGGGGCCTTGGTGCGCCCTGTCACCCCCCCCCCAATCTGGCTTGTTACTACACTTGCGAAACTTCGCCCAATTGCGTTGGGTTTCTACCCTAGTAAATAGGCTTCAGTGATGCTCTTGGGGACCAGATCCCAGGGAACGACTAATAAAAGGTTTATTTTTCATGTTTGCATGGTAACACAATGCAGCTATAAGGAAGAAACTTTTGCTGTCAATCGCAGCTGTCAAGGACAATGTGACCTACATAATGCACAACAAATGGATGATAGCAGTCGTAACAGATACCAGGGAAACCTGTGATAAGATTTAGACACCTTGGATGTCACTTAAGCTCCACGACCTAATTTAGCAGGAATGTCCAACTGAACTGTGAGTAAATGATCCTCACTTTTATATCTTAATGTTTGCTTTAGTGTACAGGTACTGGATCTCTAATGCAAACACTCCATTGTATATTCATCCCCTTTCTCGAATCTTGTAAAAAAAATAGTGTGTGTGCGTGATTTTAGCTCCCGCATCCTTAACTCTTTCCATTTTAGAATGTAAGCTCTTACCAGCAGGACCCTCGCTCTTAATGTTTCATCACTTCTCTTTGGTCCAGTATCTCAAGCAAGTGGTATACTTTATTACTCGAGATGAGCGGGTCCGGTTCTCCGGGAACCATACCCACCCGAATTTCGGGGATCCGGGGGGATCTGAGACACAACTCCCTAATCACGATCCCACTGTCGGATCTCAAGGTTTTGTTGAGAGCGGCCCTTTTACAAAGTCCCATTAAATTCAATGGGCTTAACGAGAGAGCGATCTGTCATGGCTCTTAGCCAATCAGCGTTAAGCCCATTGAATTCAATGGGCACAGGAAGGTAGGATGCGGCCATCCCCCTTGCCTGACAATGCTGCTCTTCCTGCTGCCAACATCGCCGGCACCCCTGCTGCCGGCACCCCCACTGGCTGCACCCCACGCTGCTGACACCCTTTCTGCCAACACTGCTGGCACCCTGCATTGAGGATACCACCGGCACCCATGCAGTGCCAACACAGCCTGGACCCCCAGACTGAGGACACCGCTGGCACCCCTGCTCTGCCGACACTGCCAGCACCCTGCACTGAGGACACTGCCAGCACCTCTGCACTGCTGTCCCACGTACTGAGGACACCGTCAGCAACCCCACACTGCTGACAATCGCACACTGAGGACACCAGCAACACCCCTGCACTGCTGACACTGTCAGCACCCCTGCACTGAGGACACCTCTGGCTCCACCGCTCTGCCGACACTGCCAGCACCCCTGGAACTGCTGCCCCATGTACTGCGGATGCCATCAGCAACTCCCACCCCCACTCCCACACTGAAGACACCACCGCTACCCACATGCTGCCGACACCGCCAGGACCCCCACACTGAGAACACCACTGGCACCCCTGCTGTATTGACAATGCCGGCACCCTGAACTGAGGACACTGCCAGCACCCCCGCACTCCTCACATACTGAAGACACCATTAGCAACCCCACACTGCCGACACTGCCAGCACTCCCACACTGAGGACATCAATGGCACCCCCGCATTGCCGACACTGGGCCTGATTCAGACCCGCTCTGATAGAGCCAAAAGCACTCCAGGGCTTGCGGCAGCGAGACCCTACCGCAGGGTCTTGACCATTGCGACCATCATTTTGGCCACTCGCTATAGCTGTGGGTGACCCACAGCTATGCGGGCGGCCAGGAGGCTGCTCCAAAAAGGAGCAGGGACGGCCCTGATTCAGAGCGAGCACTTTGTCAGAGCGTCCGGCTCTGAATCAGGGCCACTGTCAGCACCCCTGCACTGAGGACACAGCTGGCACCCCCGCTTTGCCGACATCGCCGGCACCCTGCACTGAGGACACTGCGAGCACCCCCGCACTGCACTGCTGCCCCATGTACTGCAGATGCCATCATCAACCCCGCTGCTACTCCCACACTGAGGACACCACCGGCACCCCCACGTTGCCGACACCCCCACTGCCAACACTGCTGGCACCCTGCATTGAGGACACTAACGGCACCCATGCAGTGCTGGCACCACCAGGATCCCCACACTGAGAACACCACTGGCACCCCCGCTCTGCCGACAACACCGGCACCCTGCACTGAGGACAATGCCAGCACCCCCGCACTCCCCACGTACTGAGGACACCGTCAGCAACCCTACACTGCCGACACTGCCAGCACTCCCACACTGAGGGCACCAACGGCACCCACACTTCCAATATTGTCAGCACCCCTGCACTGAGGACACAATCGGCACCCCCGCTTTGCCAACATCGTCCAACGCAGCATCGGTTAATCTGCATACCATCGGCCGGCTGCAATGACCCATGGGGCCGCAGTTTACAGGAAGAGGCCAGGAAATCTCTGTCACCCAACAGAGATCCTGGCTTCTTCCCTCCCTGCAACGGCGACATCAAGCCTCCATTTCGGGAAATGGAGGGCATCACCGCCCCCTCCCCCCCACAAACGGCAGCACACTGTCAATCACTGACAGTCTGCTGCCAGTTTGCGTGCAGCCTCTGCACATGCGCACAACGTGTCTGGAGTCTGCGCAGATTCCCGAACATTGGGAATCTGCAATCAGCAGTGCACTGCTGAAACAGGCCCTGTATCCGACCTGCACTATTAACTGCACTGTATCCGAAGCCGCACTGTAACCGACTCACACTGTATCCAACCCACACTGTATCCAACACTATATAAGACCTGCACTGCATCCAACCCACTATGTATCCGGTTTGCACTGTATCCGGTTTGCACTGTACCTGCCCCGCACTGTATCTGACCTGCATTGTATCCGACCTGCACTGTACCCTGCACTGTATCTGACCTGCACTGTATTGACCTGCACTGTTTCTGACTCAAATGTACGGAGCACTGTTTGGGGGGTTGGGTAGATATTGGGGAACTGCTCAACAAAAAGACTGATTGATCGGGTCATTACATGGCCAGTCATCAGTGGCCCAGTGCCCCCAGGAGGAAAATATAGATTGGGCACTGAGAATAGGCAGGTGCACTTGTGTAGGGGGCATTCATGTCTGCTATTGCTATTTACACATGCTTTAGGGTTTTTTGTTAGCTGCTTGTTAATTACGACTAATTGTTTTGAGCAAGGATATTCCACGTACAATTAGTACTATTACTAGTAAATTTCTGTGTTGTATTGTTTTCTATTGAACATACTTGTGAGTTGGTTTGGCCTATGTTGGTGAACAATATTGTGTGAGGCGGTCAAAATTTACTGGAAATGAGTAGAAATTAATGTTATTGAGGTTAATAACACTGTAGAAGCAATAAAAAGCCCAAATTATGTGATTTTAGCAGTTTTTATCAATTAAAAAAAAAATACTGATCTAAAACCAAAACACGCAAGGATGATTTTGACAAATCCAAATCCAGATCCAAAACACGAAGGAAATAAAGATTCAAAACTAAACCACGGGGGGTCGGCACACATCCCTATTTATAAGGAGCCACAAATTTCTGCAGCGTCGTACAGAGCAAAGATACAAAAGTAGGGTAAAAAAAGTAACAGAATAACAAATATACATAATTACAAGTACAGATGTACGGTTTGGCTTTCCTGGAATATGAACACACCCAAACTTAGGAGTTCCAAGTCGAATTGAGTCCTAGTTCTGATTGACTTTGTGGTTCCCGAGTCGAAACGAGTCCCAGTTCGGTTCTGCAGCCACTTCGGAACTCGTATTTAAAACCGAACTTGGGTTTTGGATTGCATGTAAACAGGTCCAATTACATGATTTTAGCTGTTTTATCGATTTTTTTTTATACATTTTTATTGATATTTAAGGAATCTAAAACTGAACCAAAACCGAATCCAAACCAAAACACTTGAGGGTGGTTTTGACAAAACCAAAACATGAAGATGAATACAGATCCAAAACAAAAACATGGGGGTCAGTGCACATCTCTAGTAATAACTAGGGATGTGCGCCGACCCCCGTGTTTTGGTTTTGGATCTGTATCTCCTTCGTATTTTGGATCTGGATTTGGTTTTGCCAAAACCACCCTTGCATGTTTTGGTTTTAATTTTGGATCTGTATTTTCTTTAAAAAATGTATAAAAACTGCTAAAAACGTATCATTTGGGCTTTTTTGTTCCTACAGTATAATTAACATCAATAACATTAATTTCCAGTCAATTTTGACCACCTCACAGTTTTCATCCAGTTTAGGCCAAAAAGTTGCACCAAGCTAGCTGGCTGACTAAGCTAAGCGGCAGCAGTGAGTGGGACTAAAACATGGTAGTTCAACGCCCAACATGACACATAAGGAAACATATACTGTATTTTCATTAATCAAGAGGCCTGAGGGAGATGGAGTATCTATGTAGTTGAAGGCAAGGAAGGGTTGATTCATAATAAATGTAATTTAATTTTTTTATTCAAAGCAAATTTATGAGGGAGGAGAAGAGAGCATGGGTGAACAATATGTCCCTTGTTTTGCCCACAAAATCAACTTGGTGGCTTATAATATTTTTTTAAATTAAAGGGGCATGCAGGAGATGCTCTCTGTGGCCATAAACATTCTGGACATTTTCGACATTCAGCAACCGCATGTCAAAGATTGCAGCAGCTGTGGCAGTTCAACTTCCAACTTGGCACATCAGGCAGGGAAAGAAAGGTTTGATTAGTAGTAAATGTAATTACATTTTTTGATTCCAAAGCAAATTTATGATTTAGCAGGGGAGGGGAGCAGGGGAGGCATTTACAAAAAATATTTAATCATTAACATCAGTGCTTGCCACAGAAGAATCCTTGAGCACTATGCCTGCTGCTGCTGCTGGGAGTGGATCTTTATCACAGAAGGGGACCAGGAAGACTACTAGTAGTAGTTTAAAAAAACAAATGACTGTTAAACAATCCTTTGCAACGGGGAGCAAGTATGACAGCAGTCTCCCAGTTGCACAGCGGATCACTGACGCCATAACATCTATGCTGGTATTAGATGTGCGTCCAATATCCACCAATATGTAGTGGGTTTTAGACAGTTAATTAAAGTCCTGTGTCCCCGCTACCAAATCCCATCTAGATTCCACTTCACTACAAAATCAATTCCGAGCCTGTACAGGGACATTATAAAATGTAATTAGTGTCCTCCAAAATGCCATTGTACCTATTGTCCACTTAACCACAGATAAGTGAACAAGCGAAACAGAGCAAACACAAGATTACATGACTGTAACAGCCCACTGGGTGGGTGTTTTGCCTTCAGCAGCACCAACAGCAGCAGCATATAAGAAGCTCATTCAGAGGTAGGCTACTCTGTGTATTACCAGTTTCACTAATAGGCATACCGTTAACAACCTTTTAGAAAAACTCAGGGAAGTCATTGCAAAATGGTTTACCCCACTTGGACTCTCCTCAGGATTTGTGATTACTGACAAAGCCACCAATATTGTGAGAGCATTACAGCTGGGTGAATTCCAACACATCCTATTTTTTTCTCACGCAATCAACTTGGTGGTGCCATTTTTTTTAAAATGACATGGCCATGCAGGAGATGCTCTCTGTGGCCTGAAAAATTTCTGGACATTTTCGCCATTCAGCAGGAGCATGTAGATGATTGCAGCACCTACAAGAAATTTTGAATTTGCCCTGCCACCAGCTGAAGCAAGAGGTAGTTACAAGGTGGAACTCCACCCTTTATATGCTTCAGCGGATGGAGGAACAGCAAAAAGCCATTTAAAGCTACACAGCGAACTATGAAATAGGAAGAGGAGGGGGAATGCACCTTACTCAAGCTCAGTGGAAAATACTTGCCATGTTGTGCAAAGTGCTGATAGCCTGAAACCCATCAAAGTTGTCATCTGTGACGTTAGTTCAGATACTGCCAGCTTGAGTCAGGTAATTCCCCTAATTAGACTGTTGGAAAAGCAACTTAAGAAACTGAAGGAAGAGCTGAAAAGAAGCAATTCTGCAAAGTACATTGCACTTGTAGATCAAGTCCTTTATTCACTTCACCAGGAACCAAAGGTTGTCTGGACTTCCAATCGGATCAATACATTTTAGCAACCTTGCTCGATCCTACAGTAGGTTTAAGTCATACATTGTGACTTTCTTCCCAACGGATACAGATCTGCAGAGATGCAAAGACCTGTTGGTAAGCAAAGTGTCAGCTCAAGTGGCACGTGATGCAGTGATGGCTCATCCTTCAGTTTCTCCAGCAAGTGCGGCTGCCAAGGAAAATCTAAACTTTCCAAAAAGACCCACTGGTGATGCAGATGAGTCAACACAACTAAGTTTTGACATCTGGTCAGGTCTAAAAGAATTACCTACAATTAAATTAATGAGACCTCTACCTTGACTCCATCTGATACGGTCCGTTTGACTACTGGCAGGAAAACAAAGGCAATTTGGAGGACCTTGCACAAACTGGCTTTGTTTTGCTTGAGCTGCTCACCCTCCAATGTGTACTCCAAAAGAGTTTTCAGCACAACCGGGAACCTTGTCAGCGATCAGCATAGGAGGGTACTACCTCAAAATGTGGAAAAGATGATGTTCATCAAAATAAACTAGAAATTCCACGAGGAAAACCTTTACTGCCAATTATGTCCAAAAATTGTAATGGTGGATTCCAGTGGGGACAACTGAATATTGTGTGAAGAAAGATTATGTAGACACTGTTAAGGGGAGGGATCGGATGATGATGTTGACAACATCTTGTCTCTGTAAAGCCAGTTTGTGCACATAGAGATCATTGCCAGCAATGTCTGCTGCCTATTGGTAGCTTGTATTCTGGTGGCCCAAACAAACCAATCGCTTCATGTTTGAGGATACTGTTGATGACGGTGTTGGTGGTGAAGATGGCATGTGCTTGGATCTAGCAAAGAGAAGGGAACTAGCTGACGCTGGACTGCTTGTTGTTACTTTTTTAGCCAAAGTTTCTGAATTTTACAAAAACATTTTTTATGGATGCGCTGCAGGTAATGAAACAGGGAGGAGGTTCCTAGATGTTTAAGGCCCCTACCTCTACTTACTCTGGCTTTACAAAGGGTACAGATGGCTTGACAATTATTGTCTGAATTTGGATAGAAATAATTCCACACATAAGAAGAAGTGGATTTTTTTGTCTTATGCCCAGACATGACAATTGGCTTTTTCTTATCATGGGCAACAACTGTTTCTTCCACTGGTGCCTGATTTACACAAAGAACATCCTCATCAACAACAACATCATCAACATCCTTATTAGTGTCAGCTACACAAATATCCTCCTCATCCTGGTGCACTTCCATAGAAACATCCTCGATTTCTGTGTCAGCATGTTCACCTGTGCTTACATCATCATAAGAGGCAGAACGACCAGTCATAAACAAAGGCCAAGGTCTTAGCCTTTCCATGCCACTTCGTGTGGTGAAAGGCATATTGCCAATTTTATGTCTTTCTGCAGCTAACTTTCCCTTTGATGTTTTTTTCCATACCAATGTAAAAGATTGCTTCTTTTGATTTTAGATGCCCTGACTAAACCCCTGTATGCCACTGGGCATCGGCTTCAGTAGATAACGTAGACGGACTAGTATCATAAGGACTGGTGGCACTGGCAGCAGCTCCAACACAAGTATGTGGTTCCTTCTCTCCTCTCAACTGATCGTTCTCCATATCAGCAAACACGAACAAATTGGGGTACAGCACACACGTTAATTTGTACCAATATTAAATATTACACTGCAGTATCAATGACCTATAGTGTCACAATATATGTTTTATGAATATAACACTGTGCTGCCACTTACAGTGTCACAATATTTTTTATGAGTACACTGTGCAACCACTTACAGTGTCACAATACGTGTTTATTATTACACTGCATTTCCACCTACAGTGTCACAATATTTTTTTATGAATAATACACTGCACTACAACTTACAGTGCCACAATAGTTTATATGAATACTCTGCGCTATCCCTTACAGTGTCAGAACATTTTTTATTAATACACTGCGCTATCCCTTACAGTGTCACAATACTTTTTCTGAATACACTGCGCTTACCTTACAGTGTCAGAATATTTTTTATGAATAAATGTATGAATTATACACTACAGTATGATAAACCTACAGCGTTGCTCACAATACGGCCAGCAGCATCATAGTGTTTTGGAAACACTGGGGGGGGGGGTACGGCATAGAGCGTCACAGTGTGGGATACAGAAAAAAAAATGTTTACTTTTTTTGACTTAGTATTTTTCTAAACGTTTAGTTACTTTTTTTTTTTACAGCCCATTGACTGATAGCACACTGGATGGACAGCACAACCCTGGACAGCACACCCCTTGATGGACAGCACAGCACACCCCTGGATTCAGTGGCGGATCCGGAGGGGGTGATCAGGGCGATCACCCCCGGCAACACACAGCCTCTGTGTTCACAGTAATGGCAGTCTCCTTCAGTTATGGATTCAGTGATCTGAGTCAGGACAGGTTCCCTTACCTAATGCAGTGTACACAGATCGGAGGAGCCTGGGGACATGCCGAAAAGGGTTTTTAAAGAAAAAACATCCCCACGATTAGGCCACGCCCCCTTCTTGTATCAGGAATGAGTACAGTAAGTTGCTGGGGCATGTGTGGCAGGAGGGGCTGAGATAGGTAGCCTAAGCAACCAAGCCTCCCAGTGACTGGTGGAGTGTGGGGTACTGTCATTATGGAGATATATTTACATTTACATGTGTGCATATATATTAGGGGTGAGCGGGTTCGGATTTCTGAAATCCGAACCCCCCCGAGCCCCCCCGATCCGAGTCCGATGCGAATCAGGCTCGACTTTTCCCGCCTGACTCGGATCTGAAATCGAGGCAAAACGTCATCATCCCGCCTTCCGAGTCTCGCGGGTTTTGGATCCTATATAAGGTACCCACGTCGGCGCCATTTTCTCACTCGGCTGTGGACAGTGAAGAGGGAGGGTGGGAGTTAGGGCTGTGTAGTGTAGTGTAGTGTAGTGCTGCTGTTGTCCACTACTTCAAAGTCCATAGGGGCTGGCTGTGTTGTGCTGTGCTGCTGTTGTTAATAGGGGCTGTGTCCACTACTTCAAAGTCCATAGGGGCTGGCTGGACTGTGTTGTGCAGTCAGTTCTCCATAGGGGCTGTGTCCACTCCAAAGTCCTGTGCAGTGTCCCAGTCCTAAAGAGGTGCTGTAGTGTTGTCCAGGGGGTGCTCTGTCCATCAGGGGTGCTCCCCCCAAGTGCTAAAAAAATAATATATTTTCTGTGTTTGTGAATTGTGTGCGCAGTAGCCGCACGTGCATCAACAAAGTAGTGCCAAGCGTGCGCCTGTGTCATAAGTAAAGGGCCGGCTGGCTTGACCGTTAAGGGTGCTGTAACCCCCGAAAGTACACTCCAGTCCAAACCAAAAAAAAATTATTTTCTGTGTTTGTGAATTGTGTGCGCAGTAGCCGCACGTGCATCAACAAAGTAGTGCCAAGCGTGCGCCTGTGTCATAAGTAAAGGGCCGGCTGGCTTGACCGTTAAGGGTGCTGTAACCCCCGAAAGTACACTCCAGTCCAAACCAAAAAAAAAATTATTTTCTGTGTTTGTGAATTGTGTGCGCAGTAGCCGCACGTGCATCAACAAAGTAGTGCCAAGCGTGCGCCTGTGTCATAAGTAAAGGGCCGGCTGGCTTGACCGTTAAAGGGTGCTGTAACCCCCAAAGTACACTCCAGTCCAAACCAAAAAAAAAATTATTTTCTGTGTTTGTGAATTGTGTGCGCAGTAGCCGCACGTGCATCAACAAAGTAGTGCCAAGCGTGCGCCTGTGTCATAAGTAAAGGGCCGGCTGGCTTGACCGTTAAAGGGTTCTGTAACCCCCAAAGTACACTCCAAACCAAAAAAATATATATTTTCTGTGTTTGTGACTTGTGTGCACTGTGGCTGCACGTGCATCAACAAAGGAGCAGCGCCAAGCGTGCGCCTGTGTCCCATAAGTAAAGAGCCGGCTGGCTCATTTCTTAAAGGGTGGTGTAACCCACAAAGTGCACTACTCTCCAGCAAAAATAAAAAAATATTTTCTGTGTTTGTGTGCGCTTTAGCCGCACGTATATATATCAATATAACATAAATGGAGGACCAAACTTTCTCTGATAAAAATAAAATAGGGAAAGATCAAGAACCACTTCCTACTAGTGCTGTTGCTGCTGCTGGGAGTTGTTCATCATCCCAGAGAGGAAGTAGGAACATCACTACTTTTACTAAACAATTGACCCTCCAACAGTCCCTAGCGATGAGGATGAAGTACGACAGCAGTCATCCTGAAGCAAAACGTATAACTGAGGCCTTGACTGCTATGTTGGTGTTAGACGTGCGTCCGGTATCCGACATTAGTGCAGTGGGATTTAGACAATTGATGGAGGTAGTGTGTCCTCGGTTCCAAATCCCGTCTAGATTCCACCTGCATCCTCAAAGCAGCAGCGACAAGCGTGCATCTGTCTGTTAAAGGGTGGTGACACCCTCAAAGTGTGCTACACAAACAATTAAAATATTGTTCTTTTTTTTTCTGTCTTTGTGAAATGTGTGGGCTGTAGCCGCACCTGCATCCTTAAAGCAGCAGCGACAAGCGTGCGTCTGTCTGTTAAAGGGTGGTGACACCCTCAAAGTGTGCTACACAAACAATTAAAATATTGTTCTTTTTTTTCTGTCTTTGTGAATTGTGTGGGCTGTAGCCGCACTTGCATCCTCAAAGCAGCAGCGACAAGCGTGCGTCTGTCTGTTAAAGGGTGTTGTAACTCTCAAAGTGCTCCAAAAAATCAAAACAAATTTTTTAATGTGTTTGTGACTTGTGTGCGATGTAGCCACACTTGCATCCTCAAAGCAGCAGCGACAAGCGTGCGTCTGTCTGTTAAAGGGTGGTGACACCCTCAAAGTGTGCTACACAAACAATAAAAATATTCTTCTTCTTTTTTCTGTCTTTGTGAATTGTGTGGGCTGTAGCCGCACCTGCATCCTTAAAGCAGCAGCGACAAGCGTGCGTCTGTCTGTTAAAGGGTGGTGTAACTCACGAAGTGCTCCAAAAAATAAAAAACTATTTTTTAATGTGTTTGTGACTTGTGTGCGATGTAGCCGCACTTGCATCCTCAAAGCAGCAGCGACAAGCGTGCGTCTGTCTGTTAAAGGGTGGTGACACCCTCAAAGTGTGCTACACAAACAATAAAAATATTCTTCTTTTTTCTGTCTTTGTGAATTGTGTGGGCTGTAGCCGCACCTGCATCCTTAAAGCAGCAGCGACAAGCGTGCGTCTGTCTGTTAAAGGGTGGTGACACCCTCAAAGTGTGCTACACAAACAATAAAAATATTGTTCTTTTTTTTTCGGTCTTTGTGAAATGTGTGGGCTGTAGCCGCACCTGCATCCTTAAAGCAGCAGCGACAAGCGTGCGTCTGTCTGTTAAAGGGTGGTGACACCCTCAAAGTGTGCTACACAAAGAATAAAAATATTCTTCTTCTTTTTTCTGTCTTTGTGAATTGTGTGGGCTGTAGCCGCACTTGCATCCTCAAAGCAGCAGCGACAATCGTGCGTCTGTCTGTTAGAGGGTGGTGTAATCCTCAAAGTGTGCTCCACAAACAATAAAAATATTCTTTTTTTTTTTCTGTCTTTGTGAATTGTGTGGGCTGTAGCCGCACTTGAATCCTCAAAGCAGCAGCGACAAGCGTGCGTCTGTCTGTTAAAGGATTACATCGGTGACAGCATCCAAGTAGGCATGTCAGACAGTCCGTACCTGTACTGGCAGGAAAAAGAAGCAATTTGGAGGTCCCTGTACAAACTGGCTCTATTTTACCTGAGTTGCCCCCCCTCCAGTGTGTACTCCAAAAGAGTGTTTAGTGCAGCCGGGAACCTTGTTAGCGAAAGGCGTAGGAGGTTGCTTCCACAAAATGTGGAGAAGATGATGTTCATAAAATGAATGATCAACTCTTCCAGGGAGACCAGCCTCCAGAACGTACAGAGGGACCTGTGGTTCCAGCAGGGACGAATTAATACTCTGTGAGGATGAGGATGTACATAACACTGAAGAGGGTGAGGAATCTGTGGATGAGGAGGATGAGGACGACTTCTTGCCTCCGTAGAGCCAGTTTGTGCAGGGACAGATTAATTGCCAGCTTGTTTTGTGGGGGCCCAAACGAACCAATCATTTCAGCCACAGTTGTGTGGCAGACCCTGGCGCTGAAATGATTGGTTTGTTAAAGTGTGCATGTCCTGTTTATACAACATAAGGGTGGGTGGGAGGGCCCAAGGACAATTCCATCTTGCACCTCTTTTTTTTCTTTGCATTATGTACAGTTTGGGGCCTAGTTTTTCAATGCCATCCTGTCTGCCACTGCAGTTTCACGCCTAGATGGGTCACGTGTTTGTGCCGCCCACTCGTGTCGCTTAGCATAGTCATCCAGCTACCTCGGTGCAACCTTTTGGACATAAAAACACTATTGTGAGGTGTGAGGTATTCAGAATAGACTGGAAATGAGTGGAAATTAAGGTTATTGAGGTTAATAATAGCATAGGAGCAGAAAAACCTACAAATTCTGTGATTTTAGCTGTTTTTATGCTTTTTTTCAAAAAAATACAGATCCAAAACACAAAACCCAGAACCCAAAACACGGAAGGGTGGTTTTGGCAAAACCAATCCAGATCCAAAACACGAAGAAAGATCCAGATCCAAAACCAAAACACAAAACACGAAAAGTGGCCGGTGCACACCCCTAATATATATATATATATATATATATATATATATATATGGCGAGCTCAGGCAGGACAGAAACCTCCCGTGGAGCAGAAGGGCTCCACGGAAGCAGAAGAGCAGGTGGGGAGTTTGACTAGAGCGGTACACCTGTCAAACCGTAATGCAGGTGTCCTAAGGCGAGCTCAGGGAGGAAAAACCTCCCATGTATATATACATGTGTGCATATATGCAATATATATATATATATATTTACATGTGTGCATATGTATATATATATATATACACATGAGTGCATATGTATATGCAATGCATACATACATACATACATACATATGTGTGTATATACTGTATATATAATATATATATATATATACATGTGTGTGTGTGCATTATATATATATACATGTGTGTGTGTGTGCATTATATATATATATATATATTAGGGATGTGCAGGCTCGGATAGGTTCGAGTTTGCACGTGGAGTTCGGATTTTTCCCTCCAAAAAAACGGAACTCAGAAAGAGGCAAAACGTCATCTTGCACGGACGAACATCATCATTCCTGGACTTTTGTGATATTTAAATGTGTGCATTCACATTGTGAACGCAGCCTGACACAAGGATGCCCACTGCCCCTTACTCACATCTGTATACTAGGGCATCATAGCGAAACAATCAGGTAACTTCGAGTAACATCGACCCAGACGCAAAGTTAAGGAAGCCCTGACCTTGCTCAGGAATTTCTAACTTCTGCGCACGCCATGAGACCTCAGGAGGCATCTGGTAGCGCAGTGGATAATTCATGCATGCTCATGCAATGGCGTTGCAATGCACTGGCATGCCTGCGTTCGCCCGTCCAACCCCCCGTCACCACCCACAAACTGTACTTCCTGTCAATCACTCAGTCATGCATCTGCATAGCCTCTGCGTATGCAGTTCTGACTGGAGCGTCTGGCATACGCATGCACAGTGCGAATGAATCATCCTATTGCGTGCATATTACCAACTGTATTCCTTGCTGAATCAGGCCCTCTGTGTACACTCAGTGGTACGCGTGCACAGTATAGGTTTCTCGCATTTTCCCCGCATGCACAGTAGCAAACAATTGCTCAGCTTTGCAAACATCGGCACTACATCCACCTCCAGACTATAAATCTGGTGTATGGTAAAGATGCAGACTACCTATTGAAGGGGTTGATGAAAAGATGTATTTGCAGCAGTCCTACAAAGATTTGAGGATTTGTCACACGGCCAGAACTATACAACTATACAACTACTCTGTGACCACTAACGCATGCCAAAAACTTCTTCTCATTTTTTTTCTTTGTTTATTTCCACTTCAGCAACGTCCAGGGGCCTTTCTAGAGAGGAGGGGGCCCATGTGCAGTCTCCGGCACGGGCCCCCTCCTCTCCACCCGGCGGCCGACAGCGCACTGAGCTGTTCGTGGCCAGCGCTGGAGTTATAGACTCTGGGCACTAGAGTGTGCCCATAGTCTATAGCAGGGGTTCCCAACCAGTCCAGGTTTTAAGGATAGCCATAGTTCAGCACAGGTGACTTAATTAGTATCTTAGTTATTTTGATTTAACCATCTGTGGTTAAGCATGGCTATCACTAAAACCAGGACTGTTAGTGTGCCTTGAGGACCGAGGTTGGGAATCACTGGTCTATAGTGTATGCACAGGTCACCGGGAAAATGCCCGCTGCGGCCATTTTCCCTGTACTGCGCATGCGCAAATGATGGGAAAATGGCCATTTTACAGTCGTTTTACAGTGCCGGGCCACCGCGACAACGTGGGACTTCAGAGAGGTAAGTAATATTATGGGTGCAGGGCCCCCCTGGACCCAGAAGCCCGTGTTCCCCGCACCCATTATAGATACGCCCCTGGCAACTTCCCAGGGGAACTTTTTTGGAGTATGGGGAGGGAGAGACAAAGTGCAAAGTGTAATTACGGTGTTGCTTTCATTTTCTAAGCTGTACTAGATCGATGGCAGTTACACATGAACTTGCCATACTTATGCACTGAGATAGAGAAGAGGCATTGACTACACTGCTCTCAGGCACTTTATCCTGAATTTTGTATTTAATCTTTTTATATTGATAGCTTCAGAATAAAATGGTAGTTTTTTTTAATAGACATAACATTTTGTTACAACAAAACATACTTGCCAACCCTTCCGAAAATCAGGTGGCACTCCAGGGCAAACAGAAAGGTGGGCAAGTCTCCTGCAGGCTGAGGCCACCAGCCGCAGCCACCTACATCCTGAGTGAAGTGGGCAACACAGACGGCTGATGACGCAATTCTCATTGAATCGCGTCATCGTGGCTCTGCCCCCCGCTTCACAATGCCGGAAATTGTATAGTGAGGGCAGGGCTACAATGATGCGATTGCGTCACTATGCTCCCGCCCTTTCCACTTTCGCCATACCTCACCCCCAGAAAGTTCCGACTTGGGTGTCAAAATGTCAGGTAGAATGCAACAAATTTACAAAGAATTAATGACATACTTCAAATCCTACAATTTCACACAGAAAATGTTTATTTGTGAACTTGACTGCAGGTCAGTCAGTATTATTTTATTATTATTATTATTATTATTATTATTATTATTATTATTATTATAACAAGGCAAGGGCTGGGATCTTTGTGGCAAGTAAATTTTTTTTCCTGATCATTATTTTCATTCCTAAGCAGGTTAAAGCATGTTCCCAACATTTAAAAGTTATATGTTTTTTTTTTGGCATATAAATGCATATTTTTAAGAATTTATCTACTGAATAGTTTTGGAATAAAGTCATATTTTATTGAAATGCCGCTCACTGAACTGCAGGGAGAATACTATTGTTCATACCTATTCCTGTTTTACAGTATTAAGGTTCAGTAATGTGTTTGAGCTCTTAAGGTGCTCACACACATAACTATGTGCTCACGATCCGATTTCTTGTCCAATTTCCTCATGAACTTTCACGGGAACTCCCTTGCCGTTGTGATCACGATTTTGCCAAAAAATCACAAAATCTGTTTCACGATCTCACAATCTATCGGACTGACTATTGGTGTGAAATTTAAATAGCCATAACAAACTCTGTGCACATTCTGCTCTACTACTAGATGAGGCTAGGTGTATTCCTGCTGAATCCTGTACATTGCTACTGTGCTCTTTGTATTTGGCTTGCCTTTTACAAAGTTTATTCTACTTGCAAGTGTGTGCTACTTACCTGCATTCTATCCTGTTCCTGAATTCTGTACTGAAGTGTCCCTATCAGTATAGAGTGTTGGTTGCTGAAGCTGGGGTCCGGGAGATTAGGAAGAGGGCCCAGCGAAGAAGGACGAGAGCATGCTGGACCAAGGAGTGGCTGCTACAAAGGGATACCCACTCTCCCATGTCCCTGCTGATGGAGATCAAGGAGAACAACCCGGACGACTATCGGAACTACCTGCGCATGGATGATGCCACCTTCCAGGAATTGCTGCATCTAGTGACCCCCACATCCAGAGACAGGACACAAGGTGGTGGAGGGCAATCCCTGCTGAAGAGAGACTGGTGGCTACCCTAAGGTACCTGGCTACAGGAAGGGTCATTTGAAGACCTGAAGTTTGGGACACTCATCTCACCTCAGTCCTTCTGCGTCATCATTCCGGAGACCTGCAAAGCCATCATTAAAGTGCTACAGTACCAGTATTGCAAGGTAAGTAAAAAAAACACACCACACATTGGTTTCTTGTTTAAAGAAAAAATCTTTTTTTTTTTCTCAACAAATAGCAAAAAATAGCTTGCATTTAGTACAATGTGCACTGACCTGTAGGCAACTGAAAGTGTGCACTAAACTATGTGCAACATACATTTTTTGTAACAATTTTACAAAAGAACATTATCACCAAATTTTATGAATCCCAATAGGTAGCTGGCTGTATGTGATAGGATGGGTCAGACGCCATTTTGAACAGGCCAGTACACACATGGCACAAGTATACATTGTGGCCCCGGCTTTCAGCAATGTGTACTTGTGCCATATGTGTAGTGACCTTGTCCAAATGACGTCATCACCCAGTGGCAAACCCAGGATTTTTAGGGGGGGGTTCCAAATCTCTCTATATATATACAGACACACACACACATATATATATATATATATATATATATATACACACACTTTGTATATATATATATATATATATATATATATATGTGAGATACACTCCCATTTTTAGTTATGTGTATCTGTCTGTATTGTTACTCTTATGCAGTGCCCCTAATGCTGTGCCCCCAGTAGTTTTGTCCCTTATGCATGGCCCCCTAAAGTGGCCCCCTTAAGTAGTGTCCCTTAGCTAGTGCCCATTATACATGCCCCCCCCCTCCGCCCAGTACTTACCTCACCACCATGCTGTCTCCCGCTTCGCCGCTGCTTTGGCTGGATCAGGCTCTTCACATCGCGCGGGTGACGTCATGACGTCACCCGCGCAGTGCCTCACTGGGAACGCTGGCCTCTGAAGCGATCGGAGGCTTCTTTAGCCTCCGGTCTCTTCAGAGGCCAGTGTTCACAGTGCAGGAGGCCACAGAGGTCGGAGACAGAGCGCTGTCTCCGTCTCTGAAAAAAAGAATTTTGGATCATCATGGGGGGTTTCTGGGTACTCAGAAACCCCCCCTGCGTGCGCCGGTGTCACCACCCTATCCCATGCAGCAAGCACCTATTGGAATTCATAAAATTTGGTGATATTAAAAGCAAGAAAAAAATAACAACAAAATTAAATATCACCAGATTTTATGAATCCCAATAGGTAGCTGGCTATATGTGATAGGGTGGGTCAGACGCCATTTTGAACAGGCCAGTACACACATGGCACAAGTATACATTGTGGCCCCGGCTTCCAGCAATGTGTACTTGTGCCATGTGTGTAGTGACCTTCTCCAAATGGCATCATCACCACCCTGTCCAATGCAGCAAGCACCTATTGGAATTTATAAAATTTGGTGATTAATAAAAGCAAGAAATAAAGTACATCTCTGTATAACGGGGCGATTCATCCGCTGCATCCAGCAGAGCATTAAACAAGGTTGTGCTGGTGCTTGGGGTGCTTGGTGGGGAAGTAATATCTAACTGGGCAGGGGGGGGATGGACATACCCATTTGGGGCAGGGGAAAATAGCATTGGGTCTGCTATGTACGTAGAATTGTGGATATTTTTGCTCATACAGCGACTCAAAAGGTCGTAGTTTAACCTGAGAAAATTTCTTTGGGCATCTGTATCCATATTTCTCAAAGTGCTGTTCACATGAGCTGTGAAATCATCTATTGCATCAGGGAATTTCTGCAGCAGCCGTTCTGCATTTTGGAAAAAATTGTCTTCACGTTCCGTAAGGTTCTCCTTTCTGCCGTTTTGTTTTCTTTTTTTGCGGTTGTTGGGAAGAAGATGAGGGTCCAGGTGGAAGTGGAGTTTCCACTTGTGTGGTATTCTCCGGCTCACTGTCACCACCGAGCAGACTGAGGTCCGGTGTGGATCATAAATCAGGGTCTTGGGTGGGAGTCTATATAGGAAAAAAAGAAAAAGAAATATTATAGTCATGTTTTAACCCCTTTTTTACTATTTTTACAGTTTCCTAACACCATGGAGGAGTGGACCAGCATCGCGGAAGATTTTGAACAACGCTGGAATTTCCCTAACTGCGGAGGAGCCTTCGATGAGAAACACATCCGCATCAACCCACCTGCCAACACCGGATCATATTACTACAACTATAAAGGATTCTTCAGCATCATTCTCATGGCAGTGGTGAATGCCAACAACGAATTTCTGTTTGTGGATGTCGGCAAGAATAGCCGTGCTTCGGATGGTGGGTCCTTCAAACAGACGACTTTCTACAGAGACTCACCAACAAAACCCTCAACTTGCTCACACTGGACCAGACAAAGCCGGGCCTAAATTACGTTTTCGTCACAGACGAGGCTTTTGCATTACATGAACATGTGATGAAGCTATTTGCACAGAGGGGCCTTACCAGAGAGAAAAGGATCTACAACTACCGTCTATCCCGGGCACGGCACATTGTGGAAAATACGTTTGGAATAATGAGTAAGGTCTTCCACATTTTCCACACCACCATCAATCTACATGTGGAGAAGATAGACTGGGTCATGATGGCGTGCTGTGTGCTGCACAACTTTCTGCGAATAAAATCTACCCAACGAGGACCAGTCCCAGCTAGAGCAGAAGATGTAGGACCCCTGGAGGACATTGGACATTTTACATCTGTGTCTGCACCACCAATTACAACATCCACCGCACATTCCAAAGAAGTGAGGGAGGAGTACATGGCCTATTTTAACGGACCAGGTGCTGTGCCATGGCAGGAGGACTGTCTGTAAACTACTGACCTAATTGGACATTTGGGATCTAACAACAAAAACGTTAAGGATTTTGGTTTAAACTGTGTCACTACTTACCAAGACTTCTGCAGATGGTCCAGGCACTTCTGCAACCTTCTCTTCTCCCTCACGCTCAGCCATCAAGACGATAGATTCCCTTTGAGGCTCTTGATCACTGATGAATGACATCATATGGTAGTACCAGAGCGCAGGCATATATATCTGTGCCCGCTCCTGATTTTTTGAAGTCATCCACCTTCTTTTTTCTTTTATGTACACTGTCCTGAGATTTTGAATCTTTTGCCGGACAGTTTTCAGGTCTGCATCAGTGATGCACTTTTCGCATACTCCAAGAGCACCTCTAGTGCGGCCAACTTGTGCGACTTGTTGTGGTACTTCCGTGAACTGATCTTCCACAGACACTCTTTCGAGTGCAGGATTTCGATGAATCCTGTAACGAATTCACATTCACTATCCACGGAAATATCTATAAAGAGGAAAAAAAGGACATTTAAATATTTGTGTAAATAGTTTTGTTAAATTTAACATTGTTATGGATAACATTTTTAATGTTTTAATATTTTCTTTTTTACAGGTTTTTAAAGGTTTGTTATGGTATTGTAATCGTGTTTTCTTTTACAGGAATGTCATGCATTCATTTCTTGGTAATATAATGTTTTTCTTTGTTTGACATCATGGGTCTTCCACCTTTGGGCCTGTCGCTGTTGTGGAACTACAGATCCCAGGACGCTCTGCCACAGTTTTAAAATGCTGATATTTCCCAAGGGTGGGTGGCAGGCCATCCTGCGATCTGTAGTTCCACAACAGCTGGAGGCCGAAAGGTAGAAGACCCCAGCTTTAAATGATGTGTGTTTTTAAATGTAAGGTATGGTGATTATTTGCTAAATACATGTTTATTTATTTATTTTTTTGTTATATTACTTAAAATGTATTTTTATTTTATCTGTATTGAATTGAGTTTTAAACATGTTTATTATTAATATTTTATGATATTTCAATATGAATAATCTTCCTGGAATGTATTTGTTTATCTTGATTAAATATTTTTGTCTATTAATTTTACAAAAACATTTTTTTTTCTAATTAATTATTAGGTGGCCCCATGACATTGGTGGCCAGTTAGTGGTTAGGTAAGGGGCACACATTGGTGGGCAGTGGGCGCTCAATGCATGACCCAGCCACCGCCCGCCTTATTACAGCGGGTGGTGCTTGGTCATGCATTTATTACCAGGGGGCATACATTGGTGGGTAGTGGGAGTTTAATGCATGACCCAGCCACCACCCGCCTCATTACAGCGGGCGGTGGCTGGGTCATGCATTTATTACCTGGGGAGCACATATTGGTGGTCAGTGTGGTTGCATTTAAGCTGTACAAATACTCACCAAACTTTAGACAAAACAACACTTCAGTGCGCAGGCTCCTGAATGTGTGTCTATCTTCCTCCATACACGATGCTGCACAAGATGGCGATGGGGCATGCACAGGAAGCTGTCAGTCAAATTCTGCGTTTTGCGATGAATCGTACGATTCGTTGTAAGGGAAAAAACCCTCACGATCGGCTTCCATCATGTTCCAGGTTGGCTAATCTGCCCTACAGCACGGCAGATCAGAGGATGCGAGGTACGATGAGCGGGGACACGTATCGCATCATGATCGTGAGTGGGTACTCACGATTTCCTCACGATTTGACCATATTTTACACGATCTGTCATTCCAATGCGTCGGAATCGGCCAGATCATGTAAAATATTGCTATGTGTGTGGGCACCATTAGAGCAAATAGTATAAACCTACACGTTTACAATCACAGTCAATATCAGTTACTAAATGCAACTTAAACATAATTAACATATATACTCACATGCATGGTGGGGGACTGAAACGGGAGACAGAAGACAGACGGAAAGGACAGAGAAGACTGGGAGACACAAACTGAAAGGATTGGGAGACAGACACTACTCACCCTCTTTACTTTCAGTTCAGGTTGCTCCTCATTTGGGCACCTACAGTACTAATGACATATATTTTTACTTGTTGGGTCACAATGTGCCGTATGCCTGTATGAATGGAGAAGAATCAAATTCATAGGAGTACATTTACTAAAGTGAGAGTTTTTAGAAGTGGAGATGTTGCCCATAGCAACCAATCAGATTCTAGCTATTATCTTCTAGAAGGTGCTAGTTAAATGTTAAGTAGAATCTGATTGGTTGCTATAGGCAACATCTCCACTTCTAAAAACTCTCACTTTAGTAAATATACCCCATAATGTGTGAAATAGATGTCAGAAATTATTGTGTTATTTACTGTAAATATCTGGATTAAAAATAATTTAATTAAAAATGTCATGAAAAATATAATGTTGCATATTACATACCTTTGTAAGTACATGTATATTTCACACATTTATAGGCCATGAAAATCCTTCACTTAAACATGGCACTTCTGTGAGGTTGACTTGATGTGCACAGTAACAAATTGTACCCCCTAATCCTAACATTGATCTTAGTGAGATATAGCAGCGGGTGCACATACAACAAGGGGCCAAGGACTATGGGACCACATTGGGTCATTCCCAGCACCAGAACCACTAGCTTGCATTTAACCTCTGTCCTCTACTCTAAAAAAGATATTTGATTTTCCGTGTGCACCATAGCAACGTCTCGGCTGGGACGTGGCTACCAATATCCCAGCAGTGGTAAATCTAGAGTGGACGATACGAGGGCGGAAGAGTGGGGTAATTTTGCACAGCCCTTCCCCCTCCTTCAGTTTGATTGATCATTGACCAGTGTCATCCACAAATCAGTGTACTGCTAACCACACGCTCTTTGCCTGTGCCTAAAGCTGGGTACACACTAGATGACCTGTGTACCCAGCTGACTGCAAATGCAACGGAACAACATATCGTGCAGTCAGTACACACCATACGATTTTGTGAACGATCTCACGATATGCTGTTCCGTACGTCGCATCAAATGCATAAGGTCGTCAGTCGCATCTTCAGATTAAGCAACATGTTTGTAGATCTGAAGATGCGAGGGGTGACCCTGCAGGAGCACACATAGTGCATACACACTGGACGATTTGAATGATTTGTTATTCCGATTTGTCGGGAAAAAAACAAATTGTTTCAAAAACTAGTGTGTACCCAGCTTAAGAAGTAATCAGAGCAACCAGGAAGGAACCTCCATCTGCCTCTCTGCTGCCAGACACATGAAATGCAATGAACGGCCGTAGTATTTCACCCTTCCCCCATCTGGTTCTTTTACTGTATAGAACAAAGATGATGATTGTCGGGTTGGTGGGACAGTACCACTTAAATCTGTACAGTTGGGAGGCAGCATAGACAGTGCAGGTAACCATTATGTAGGGTGAATACATCTTGTAATTTCTAGACCATGTAGAGCATTAATTTACTTGGAGACAGTTATGTTGCATGTCCCACCTGTGTCATATGTGTATATTAGTTCAGTCTACAAATTTGCTACCTTCCATGTGTATAGAGAAGATACATTTATTCTTGACATTTACCTTCCTAAGGCACAGGTCAGAATTGTATATGTTCGTATTACTGTGTCCTTGGCTATGACATGGCATATCCAGATTAGCGTATTCACAGTATTCTTCCAGATTTAGAGGAGATCAGTCCATGTTGCTGCAGCCTTTGTCCTGCTGTTTCCTGCACTGTCATCATGTATCCCAGACTTTAATTGCTAAAAGTTTTCATATACTCTGTTTTATTATCTTGTGTTCAGGTACATCTCATTCTCTAAATCTCAGCAGAAAGCTGCCTTCCCGAGAAACCCTTACAAGAAAATAACAACTGACATAAATAAAGAGCATTTTGTACTTTATTGAAAAGAAAACAGCTGAAATTGGATTTCTCCTTTACCTTCTGAGATCCGGGGTTCTGAACCTTTTTGTCTGGTATGGTCTGGTGCTTAATTCATTTTTTTTTTTCCTTGAGACATTTCTCTATCTTATTTTAATTATTTTTTAGGAGATACATAATTGCACGACCAAGAACAAGCAGGTAGAGCGTATGAAGTAGAACATTAAAGATGAAAGGAATCCACCCAAAATTCTTAATCTAATATGAGATGGACGTCATGAGGTTATTATTAACACGCCTTCCGGTATGCATGGCACCCCTCCTGGCTAAGGTACATTGGTGTGAAATTTGAACCTGCAAAGCAGAGCATTAGAATGGAACTTAAGGGTTGGCGGGGTCTGCGGGTGTGTTTGGCTAGGCAGACTTATTATCAACAAGATGAATACCTTCCTTAAGTTTCTCTAAAGCCTATTTATTAAATGATATTTGCAGAATATCCCCTGAAAACACCCATTTTGAGGGGGCATATGCAAAAATTAAGGATCCCCAGGGTGTAAGAAGGAGGGACAGCAGAAGATAACATCAATATCTGCTGTGGTTGCCCCAACAGACAATCCTCATATGTTTCAAAAGGGGCAGCTAGGCTGTCAGAATTATCAAACTCCAGAATGCAAAACATTCTAGAGTGTGAGCCCAGGCTGCTAATGTCATCTCCAGATGGGGTTAGCCGCTGTAGCTTATAGGCTACTTACCACAAAAATTACCAGGAGAGGGTTCCATAGATCTCACATGCCAATTAGTGCTGGGGGGTCCTGGTAGAGAATTAAAATTATTTTGTTAACGATATTATCCCTTCTCACACATCTCAGGGATGGACTCCCTTTGAAGCCCCTCTCCTGGTGAGCGATTAATGATACATTTGGGTGATCCATCATTTCTTATAATTATTGGGTCAAAAACCTGATAATTGGTAAACATGCCCTCTATCTCCTAGAGACCCTCTCTCAGATTCCTTCACGTTTTTTTTTAACTGTAGGGAGTTGTTAGCCGTTTTGTCTGGGGTGCTGGTAAGCCTATGGATATCCTGTGCACACATTAGACTCAAGGGGGCCTTCAACTCCCCGACTTGTTCTTACAAGAAAACCATGTGATCCATCTACACCAGATATTGACATGGACATGCCCAGAGGGAGGTAAACAATGGGCTGGGATAGGGGTGTACTGTGCAGGTATCCCGCTTGACACCCTCCCCTGTCTGACATCCCTGCTATTTTGCACCTGACATTACGCCCACCTAAACATGCTGAAAGAAACGTATGCAGCTGCCGGCTATTTTCTCTTTAATAGCTCCCATCACCTCAATACTCTGTAAATCACCATTTCTCGCTGATCAACAGGCAGGTTCATTGAAGGCATGGACTAGAGACCGGACCTTACGGGTTGGCCAGCTGGGGAAGCAAGTCTTGTACTGTCTTACAGGAACAGTTGACCCTCTCTGACTGGGAGTACTGTACTTATCGGCAAATCAAACATTTACTGTCTTCACTCGCCAGGGACACTATTTTGAAACAGGACCTGGCCATTTTGAGAAATGCTATTCTTCAACAATCCTGGCACCACGTGCAAGTTCCCTTATACTGTATAGAAATTGTTTGGTGAGTGCTGGTATGATACTGTCCTCAACTTTATCCAGGAATGGCAATGGAAATACTCCTTCACTTCACTGATACACAACAGGGAAAAAATTTCCAACTTTTATATGTAATCTCACACAGCACATCGGTGGTTAGAACTCACTATAAATTAATTTCCCGTATAGAATTCCCCCGTATTCTTCATAAGATGTTTCCCAACACAACCACCACTTGTTTGAGATGTGGCCATGGCTCGGGTTCGCTCTTCCACATTTGGTGGAATTGTCTCATTATTGGGAGCTTCTGGCAAGTGGTGATTGAAATTTCAAAAATAAATTTT
This sequence comes from Taudactylus pleione, assembly GCA_031769625.1. Classification (NCBI taxonomy): domain Eukaryota; kingdom Metazoa; phylum Chordata; class Amphibia; order Anura; family Myobatrachidae; genus Taudactylus; species Taudactylus pleione. The sequence goes on along the minus strand of JAUIMM010000141.1, from coordinate 4,594,395 downwards.
TAAGTCCCGATATGACATCTGATTTGAAAATTGTGGCTCTTTCACCTTTCAGATATAACTATTTCTAAATGTAAGAAATTGTTGTTGAAACATCTTAATGATGCCATGAAAGCAGTCGTTACAGTATAATGGAAATCCACGAGCCCCCACTCCTATCCTCACCTGGTTCCGCAGGATTGGCCAATATATGGCCATGGACGATATTGAACTCTCTGCTCTACATAAGGGCTCTGAATTTATTGCCACTGGTTGGAATATAAAATGTTGAATGATTATCTTAAATGAGTTTTGGTTCCATAGGGGATTCCTACCACCACCTTCTCTCCCCCTTTTCTTGCCTTACCTCTTGTAATTTCCCTTGTCCGCTATTTTGTGTGTATACCTGCTTCATATGATTTAGCTATTTCATCCTGCATCATTCATCATATGATGTTGTTTATGCTTGAATTGTAGGGTTTCAATGGCCTTTCAATTTTGAAAATTCTGCTAATGTTTCTGTACACTTGGATTGTTTTTTATGATCTGTATTGCTTTCTTAGGGGTCAATCCTATTAGCCACGATAATCTCGCCAGTGTGAGTCATCGTGGCAGTGGAGTGGCTGCACTTTACGGCAGCCCGGATTCTCCTAATATTGCTGGCAGCCCCATAGGGCAGCGAGCAAAGTTTGACGAATTCAGGGTCAAGTTGGGCTGCGAAGGGTGCGATGTGCCGGTCCGTTGTCGGCATTTTAACGCCGTTGCAACGGCACATCGCACCCTTTGCACGGAATATGATTGACCCCTTAAGGCCGTATTCAATTAGCGGTGAAAACAGCCATTTTTGTCACCATTGGCGAAAAACGACTGTTTTTGAAAAAAAAACGGCAACATTTTCACCAAAAAACAGACGAAAACGGCAACAGGTGAAAAAAAAACTGGAGAAAAGTTTTCTCCATCCCAGTCCAGGCGAAAAAATATGCAAAATCCCTATTTTTGGCTAAAATTGTGGGGATTTCTGTCAGAACCCTTTGGGCACCCCCCTAATGATAAATTACAGGGGAATAAATCGTAAATTGCATATTTTGGCGATAAACGACTGTGCAAACTTTGGAGGAAAAAAAAAATAGTTGAAAATGGTTTTAACATACTGGGTCTGATTTTTTAATGGGCGGTATAGATGCTTCAAGTGTTTTGAATATCGCACGCAGTCGCAGCAGGCATTTTTTTTACGTTTTTTTATTGTGTTTTTACGGCACAAAAATATACCTGCACCCTTTTTAACGTACCCCCAATTTATGTGGAACTGTAATTTCCTGGGAAAAAATAGCTTTCTATCTTTTCGATGTTTTTTTTTTTCTGCCCCAAAATTTGCGCTGTCGTTTTTCGCCAAAGTACGCAACTTACGAATTAGTGTTTTTGAGCCCATAAAACAAATACTGAAATCTTGCAAATATACAATTACATTCAGTATTACACATACCTATGCTTAGTGGTGGACTGCCACTCTGCATCATAAAAGCTACATAGCTGTGCAGGGGCTACTGGCAGGGTTGGTGGACACGCAAACAAGACAGAGACCCAGACTCACTGACAGGACAGACAGCAGTTACACTGACAGTGCTAAAACACAGACTCACTGATCAGAAAGACAGACACACACACACACACACACACACACACGGCAGACAGAGACACAACCAGCACTAAGGGATAGTCACACTGAGTGCTAGAAGACAGGCTCACAGGTCAGACAGGCACACTGATGGAACATATAGAGGCAATAGAAGGACTGAGGGACAGTTATACTGAGTGCTATATGACATGCTCAAAAGTCAAGCAGATACACTGACATAACAGACAGAAACACATGCAGGACTGAGGGACAGTTACACTGACAGTGATAGAATATAACTTCAGGTCAGAGAGACAGATACACTTACAGGACAGACAAGGGACAGTTACACTGACAGTGCAAGAAGACATGACTGCAGGTCAGGGAGACACAATGACAGGTCAGGGAGAGACACATACAGTCCTCTCCCTCATTCCCTGTCAGTATAAGCATCTTCAGATGCCCCTGAGGGGAGCTCTTTCCTCCCTGAGCTGTGTGCTGGATAACTCCTGAGGAATCATTCAGCACATGATTGGAACTAGTACAACCCTACTCTCTGCTGACAGCCTCCTGCAGTACCTGAAGCTCCTGCATGACAGCAAAGGTATACAATAGTTTTCTGCACCCAGTGAGGAGGGGTAATTGCAATTAAATGTTATGAAGTAATTCATCTTAAGAAAGTAAAAGTTTTAATAGGAGAAAGAATGGGGAATACATTAGATCTTCCTTGATAGGACTCACATTTCATTTCAATGACGATAGTGGGCTCGATTCAGACCCGCTCGCTAGATGCGTTCGCACGCTAGATGCGTATGCAAATTTCAGCAAGGTGAGCGATCGCACGGCAAGGCATTAGCACGCCCACTATGTCTTAGAGTGCGATCGCATTGTGTATGCAGACAACCACCAGCCTGTCTTAAGATGCCCACTTGCGCACGTCATCTCCAGGAATTGTATACAACCATTGGTACATCGAGTACCATCGGATGCGATCACAGCGCTTGTGGCTGCCATTACCCTGCCGCAAGCACTGTGAGTGATTCAGTGTGAAATACAACCAAGTGACGTGTACTATGACGCTGCCTCATAATTATGCACGCCTCTAAAACGGCCTTAAGACGCTCAGACACGCCTGCGTTCACACCTCCATCTCCCCCGTTTCTAGTGGCCAGCCCCTGTCACCACCCACAAACGGCTTCTCTTGTCACTCATTCAGCGGGGCTGTCTATGTGCAGCGAGTGTACGCTTCCCGATTGCTCACACTGGTTCACGCACGTTCATTGCGCTGCATAGGCATGCGCAGAATGTAATCGGCTGGCTGCGTGCGAATGCTTCCTAGCGAGTGAGTCTGAATCAGGGCCAGTGTGCGAACAATCATAGTCTATAGGTCAGCAGAGAAACCTACTCCGTGCACTTATATATATATATAGATATATATATATATGTATGAAAAGTATGGATGTCATACTGTTGATGGTATAATTGTGATCAGTCATCACAGACCCTTTTTCCTTTTATTAAACTACCTCCCATTTTGGTGATGTCACACGGATGACCATATATTGCCTCTTCCATGTCATACAGACTTGTAATGCTGGTCCTCGTTTATCAATGTTGAAAATTGTCATACAAAGAGCAAAAACACCTCAGGCTCACTCTAGACAATCAGCTTTGTAGAACACGACGCAGAGTTTGTTAGGCTCTGCCACATTTTTGCATGGACACAATTGTTCAGTAACACTTTGAAAAGGTAGCTATTGATTGGCTGTGGCATAGCAGTTTGGGAGTTAAAGGTGTTTTTTTGATATGTAGAGGAGGATGGACATGGGTATAGTGGTGTGAATTCTAGGTGGCTTGCTACATGAAATGCTGCATGGCATAGCTGTTAGATTAGGGGCAGTGACAAATCATGGCAACTGAATGATTCTCACCCATTGCAGAAACGGCATTTTCTAGCGTCTGAGGTGGTATCAATATAGGTTTGCTATGGGTGGATTTGTGGAAGGCAAGCAGTTTATCATGGTATAAGGAACAGGAAGGGAGTGTAGTGTAGCATCAAAAATAATAATAAAATAGATACTAATTATTCAAATTTAATTATGCGGACAATATAATCTTTAATAAATATTAAGGGGCCAATATTATTTATGAATTAATTAACAGGACCAATAATATTTTTATGATAAATGAGGCCATAATAAATCATAATGGATGGAGGCACCAATTATATATTTACATGTGTGGCCTTAAATGTATTATAGAGTCTGCATAATTAAAATATTATTGCCTTGTCATTATTAATTACTAATCTCTTTCCAATGGTAAATTAATAAAAATGTATTAAATAATTGTCCCCCATAAATATGTTACTTGTCTGGGCCCTTTGATTAAATTTTAATTTATGACAATTAAATACATATGTTTAATGTGTTACTTTATTATGTTCTGGCTAGACAGATACTGTTTGAGCAATCTCGCCGGCCAAATACATTTCCTGGCATATATTGCTTAAAATTGCAAGCGATTCTGGCCATTGACACCAGCCACAAATTGCCACACATTGACAGCAATTAGCATATTGAGACCCTAAATTGCTGAGTATTAAATACGGCAGTGTGGAGGCCAAAACTGATGGCATTTTGAAACGAGTTTGAACTCCTAGGCTAAATCACACTCTGGCTATTTTTGATACATTGGTTTATTTTACACTCAATATTATTTCATTAATAATTAAATAACTATATATATATATATATATATATATATATATATATACATATATATATATATATATATATATATATATATATATATGTGTGTGTTAGATAAACTTAGGATTTTTTGGTAAGTTTTTTCTGTGATCATCTTCTACTATTAATATTGCTTAGATTACTGGAGGGGGAAAGTATCAGAGAGAGGAAGCCCTTATGGAGATCAGCAGGGTGTAGGCTGGAAAATGGTGAGTTACTGAAGGTGGTGCATGTGTGTCTATTTGCATGAATATGTGTATTACTGTTTGTAGCTATGTTTGACTTCACTGTGCTCTTGTGTAAATATATTATACCGTGTGTATGATTGCATTATGTGTTCATGCGTTTGTGTATTATTGCACTGTGCATACATGTTTATGTGTAACTGTAGGGTGATGTGCTATCTGTTTACTATAATTTTAACACTCTATATTTCTTTATTAATAGTTAGTTATATAGCGCACTCATATTGCACTAAGAACACATTTTAATCAGCAGTCAGTTGACCTACCAGTACAGTACATTTTTGAAGAGTAGGAAGAAAGTGGAGTACCTTGAGGAAACCTATACAGATAGGACATTTGGTTGGGTATTGAACTCATGACCTCAGACTAACCACTATGCCACCGTGCTTCCCTATATTATTAAACTTTATTTCTATAGCGCCAATATATTAAGCAGCACTTCACAGAGAACAGGGAATCATTTACATCAGTTTCTACCCCAGTGAAACCGAAGTACACAGAGGAATCCCACACAAATATGGGCAGAACATACAAACTCTAAATAGATAGGGCCTTGATTGGAACAGAAACCAGGGTTCCAGAGTTGTGGGAGAGCAGTGCGTGTCACAGTAACGTAGTGAATGGTATTGCTCTCTCTTAGTAATGAGGCCATGAGTTCTATTCTCACCAGGGGCCTATATCCCTGAGTTCTATTATCACCAGGGGTCTATCACCATGAGTTCTATTCTCACCAGGGGCCTATCTCAGTGAGTTCTATTCTCACCAGGGGCCTATCTTTGAGGATATTGTATATTCTCCCTGTGTTTGTGCAGGCTTACCCTGGCCGTTACAGGTTACTAGTTTACTCCCACAGTCCCAAAGCATACTGGTATGTTAATGCCAGTGTGTGTCTGTATGGCAGAAATATGTGAATAATTTAACAAAACATTCTCTCTCTCTCACTCTCTCTCTCTCTCTCTCTCTCTCTATATAATATATATATATATATATATATATATATATATAATGTTTACATAAATACATTCAAATGTATTATTAGAATTTTAGAATTTTTTGTCTCTGTTTTCATAACTATAATTCCACGTTATGCATTTGCTTTAAGATGCCAGTAGAGACAGAGCATTATAGTAGTCAAGCATCATATATGTTTCCTGTCTGGACAAGTCTACAGCTCTTATTGCTCTGCACAGCAGAGCCACTGCAGTGACTCTGTGCTGCTAGAAATGGCAGTACAGCTGCTTTGCTTTTCGTAATATTTTAAATGTGTCCTATTCAGTATTTCTTTTTGAGAGGATATTGCAGACACTTGTAATTCTCTTCTCGCCTAGGTACTGTGTGATTTATATTGTGCTGTGTTAGCCAGGATCATCGTGCAGATTTTCTCCCGTTCTGCTAGTATATGCAACACTGTACCTCCATTTTCACAGGTTACTCGGCCCTTACCATCTACGGTTTTACTTTCCCAGAAATATTTCTAGAGGTCTAAATTATGTCTCTAAAATTCAGTTAGATTTGAAATCTCACCCAATGGTTGGACCATACATAAAGAGAGAGTACTAGCTATGGGGCATAGGAAACAAACATACATATTGTGAAAACAGATATATATTCATATGGTGTTAGCTTGTAATTTTTTTTAGGACACTATTATGGCTTTTTCTGTAAATTGTGTGGAAATGACACCTTTCTGCATCTCTAAATGCAATGCACTAGAAAACGCTGCAAAAATAAAATCTGGGGATGCAAGCGAGATTTACAGAGGAGGTATAACAGTATATTATGTTACACAGAAGCCTTGGCCGATAGTTACATGAAGATTCTTTGTCAGTTGGCACAATTAAAGTAAGCTTTACGAAAACCTGTGTATGCACTTTATATAACAGAAAAATATCTCATATTTCATGGAAGACAATTTATTCAAATAGATCATTTCTGTATTTTAAATGCACGAGTAACAGATTGTATTTGTAAATGTTGCAAACGGATCTAAGAAAATAATTTACAGTAAAGAACACCGTTCTTAGGCATTAACACTAAATGATTATTAAATATCAATAGAAGGACATTGGGGTTTTTTTTGTTTTGTTTTTTAGAAAAAACAAAAAAATGTTAGAGGCAATCTGGAAAAATATAAGAAATCGTAAGTTAATTTCTTTATGGAATATGATGTAACGTGACACATACTAGAAAGATTGGTGTTTGCCCCATTACATTAAATCTCAGGATCAATATGTTAGCCGGGGTGAAAACTGCCGCCTGCCACTGAAATATCTACAGATCTGCATCTTTTGCCATCTGCCGAACTATTTTTTTCATCTCTCCCCTCACGTGACTCTATGCCCCCTCGCTCCCCTCCCCGTCCTACAATAACAGATGGCGTTGTCACAGTTTTATAGCGCAGCGGATACGCGCACAAGAAAAAGTTCTCTTCGGGGACAACGTTCCTATTTAGCAACAAATGCATTCAAGTTTTGGAAGTCAAATCTCCGAAAATACATCCAAGATAAACGATTCTCTGAATCAACATATTTCTCTCGTGTTGGAAGTAGCTATGAATCTTACACACAGGTTCCCCGCTCTCACACTGCACCTCTCTCATGATTTCTTTTACTTATTTTATATACTTTTTTTCCTAATGCTTGGCATGATCTCTATTTATCATCTTGCCACTAGGAGAGCAGATAAATCAGGTGGGAATGTTACCGTTTCTCTTTCTTTCTCTCCCCTCCAATCTCTCACTCCTTTTCTCCCTTTTTTTTTGCTCATCCCCTGGATTCCGTCTTTTCCCTTTTATCTTTTCTGCTCATCTTTAACTTTGCAAAAAAATAATTTATTATTTATTTTATTTAAATAAAACATTTATTTTCCAGTTACTACAATATAAAATAATATATACTGAGATAAAAAAAGACATATTGCTCAATACCAAATGTGTTTTCATTTTTGGGGACACAGAATTCAGTAGAAAATATCTGTCATCTATCTATCTATCTATCTCTCTATCTATCTATCTATCTATCTATCTATCTATCTATCTATCTATCTATCATTCTTACCATGTCTATAAATTACAATGAATCATATTCACAAATCAAATAATAAAATTCACAGTAAAAACTGATATATAAGAATTTTTTTATTATAGTTTTATGTTGACAATAAGCTGTGCTACATTTGTTTATAATTAATTGTCCACATACAGAAATTCTCCCTCTTACTCCACAGTCACAGTGATTACAAGTATACATTTTAGTACAACATGCGGATTTCATTTTTTGCTAAAAAAATTGCAATCATGAATTTCTGATATAAAAGCTAGCGATTCATTATCTATCAATCATGATTCTAAACGGTCTTTTGGGCATTGCTGAAAAAAAAGGTGATGTGTCATTAACCTTGAACGGCTCCCATGACAAATGCTGTAAAGTACAGTAGTTTTAGTTTTTGTTAAATAAAAACTAAATATATGTGCTGTGCAAGATTATAATCCGTGTAGTTCTGATAAGTAGTATACATTATTTCATGTTGTAATTTTTTTTTTTTTTAATTCAGAAATAGATGCAAGGCCTAAATTATTCGCACATTTACTGAAGCAAAATTCACCAGTGATCCTATCATCTACCATTAAGTATAAGTATTAATTTAACCATTTTTAGTTAATAAAGTAAATATATAATATACACTAAAATACACAGTTAAACTAAAACATGAACCAGGATTTAATATCATCCATCCTGTAACCATAATATTAAGGGGCATAATGTACTGGCTGTCACACTAAGAAGGGCTTGAGTATTCATGTTCTGTAAATGAACAGTGCTGTTTATAAATATATATATATATATATATATATATATATATATATATAACGGATACATGAAATAATGTTTAGTTACTCATATTACTCATTTGTTGTTACTCATTTTGAACAATTGTACAATATTTTTCTAAATGAAGATGAAAATATTATGCATTTCAGCTAACACCAATGATTGCAATAAATTAATTAGTACAGAGTATGTAAGAAGCACTATTAAATAATTTATTCAAAGCTTTTTGCCATGAACACTACTTACCACTAATTGTATTTCTGGGTACACAGGTACCGTATCTTACAATACCTCAGAGATCCTCAATATAATAAATATCAGGTAACATTAAGTAGCAAAGGGCAAAATACACAACAGTAACCAAACAACAATTAGCTTTAATTAAATTTTGGCTACTTTTATTGGTTTAACACACCACAGATCATCTCCAAACTGTTCCACAGTTAGCCCCATCATTTTCATTACAGTGAAAATATACACATGCCAGTTCTCAATTTCAGCAGGGCTGTGTTGTACGTTTGTTAGAAACTATGATCCAGAAGAGATAAGGTTGTACTGATCTTTCCCCGACAGTTTGATGACAATTAATGCCAGGCGATGGAGAATTATTCTGTAACAGAGTTAGGCAACCTGTGGGTCTTCAGCTGCTGTTATGTAACAGTCCCAACATACCCACCTGTGGTTCACACCGGCTACAGACCCACAAGTTGCCTAAACCTATTTTATTTACTGCAAAGTGACTATTTTTTTTTTTTTTATAGTCCTCTTCCTAACATTAGGAATCATAAAAGATTTTTGTCGTCACATATTTTTTTTTAACAAGAGTCGGCATTGTTACAGATTCTTTTTACCGTCCTGCTTTTACTTCCCCGCCTCGTGTTTTACATTTGATAGGAGCTCCCTCTACTGATGATTCCTGCTCAGAGACCGTCTCGTCATTATAACTGGTTCAGATTGCCGGCAGCATACCAACAGAGATAGCATCAGCAGAATGGCTTTTATTATCCAATCATTTAAATAGATTTATAAACAATGAAAAAAAAAAAACTATAAAAACAATAAAATAAATATATGAATGTGCCTGTGGACTTCTGACGAGGTGTAGGACACTTGTTTCCCTGTTGAATGTGATTAAGCACAGGCCCCGATTTGTGTAATAATTCCGCATAGAGCCAGACGTAGAGCAACAAAGTATCAGATATTGCACCGTGTTCAGAGACTGATTCAGCATTGAATTATCGGGATTATCGGGAATCTGTGTGCGTGCAGGAACTGTCCTGCCCATGTGCAGAATGAGTCCTGCATGATCGTACGCAGCCCCTGCTATGCCTCTGGCTGATTGACAGGCAGAAGCACTTGCCGGGCACGGCGAGGGCAGAGACGACTGGCATTTTTGATGGTCGCGATAATTATCCCAGCTTGCAACCTCGGTCGCAGTGCTGGGATCGCAAATGCAGCAGGCGGTGCTCATATGCATTTGCATATTAGCAAGGCCGTCATTGCAAAGATGCTTGTGTGCAGCTTTGCATTTCTGTCCTATGTTGAATCACCCCTCAGTTTGCACGCAATCTTGTATTTTAATAATTTATTGATATGTATAAACATTTACTGAGCGATTCATTTGGAGAACAATTACCACCGTACAGTGATCTCATACAGATGATATGCAGTGGGAATTGGAACTAACTATGAAGGACTGCAGTGGTAGGTGGCTAGTGGGGGGTGCACGGAAAAGGAATTGGAAGCCCAAAATGCAGACATGGTGCAGAATAAATCTCTGGGCTGTGCAGAGATGTGTGTACACATAGATATGCTTGTGTTCAGATGGATCTTTTGCAACAGGGACAGGACTTGTGCATGGTGATAATGATGATGGCTATGAAACTAACGCAGGGATAGTGATACAGACACAGAGGGCCTGGTTCAGATCTGCACGCAATCCGTATGCAATGCTGTTGTTTACATTATTAAGCAATTATTTGCAACTGCGCATGTATGATAAATTCTGAAATCTACGGCGCATGCATTACCCTAAGTGTACTCACAAAAGTGTTGTTGCAATCAACTCAGATGGTATCTGATGTTTGGCAGAAAAGTGCTGGGGTAGTGACTGGGAGGTGGCTAGTAATGCATGCAAAAATGTATCTTTCAATAGGCGTATTATGGGAGTGCGGTGTCAATGCAAGCAGCTTTGGTCACAGATGCACAGCCACATGCAGAGCCGGATTAAGGGGGGCACAGGGGACGAGTACCCCGCTTTCAAATCCTCACCCCCCCTACCCGGATGGTGATTCTCCAACCCAGCTCTGGTACTGCTCCTCCAATGGACCTTAGGGGGCCTGACCGCTATTATTTATTCTTTCATTTTTTATCATGCTGTCTCTGGGGCCATGCGGTTATCATGATCTTATGAAAACCACATTAGGGAAGAGCCAGTTGATGTTGTGGAATAACAGCTTATTCTCACAGCTTTATGGTGAGCTCCCCAGGGTCACAGGAGCATGTATTGAGTCCTTATTGATGGAGCTGAGTACATGTTCTTCTAAACCAAGCAAAGGGGTGGAACTACATTGGCATGTTCAACTTCTGCCCTGCAACATGGAGGAGGAGGGAGTTACCGCTGAAGGCTCCACATCAAGGTGAGAGGCACTCCAATCTGTATTTCTGTATTTCTGTTCTATATGTGACCCTGAATGTATGTATGTACAGTATGTGTGTGTGCCTATATTTGACCCTACCTGTATGTCTGTTATGACCCTGTCTGTATGCATGTGTGTTTCTATATGTATCCCTGTCTGAAAGTGTGTCTTTATATATAAAAACCTGCATGTATATGCTTATCTCTGTATGTATCCCTGCATGTATGTGTGTATCTCTATATGTTAGCCTGCCTGTGTATACTTGTCTCTGTATATATCCCTGCCTGTATGTGTGTATCTATATGTAACCCTGCCTGTGTATATGTGTGTGCCTTTATATTTATCCATGCATGTATGTATGTATGTGTCGCTATATGTAGTCCTGTCTGTATATATGTGTCTCTATATGCAACTCTGCCTTTATATAGGTATGTCTATATGTAACCCCATCTGTATATATGTGTGTATCTCTGTATATCCCTGCCTGTGTATGCATGTCTTTATATGTAACCCCATCTGTATATATGTGTATATCTCTATATATCGTTGCCTGTGTATGCATGTCTCTGTATTTGACCCTGCCTGTATGTGTGTGTCTCTATATGGTAACCCTGCCTTTATGTGTGTGTGTGTGTGTGTCTCTATACGTAACCCAGTCTACATATGTGTGTGTCTATATGTAAGCATGTCTCTATGTGTGTGTCTATATTTGTGACCCTCTCTGTATATGTTTTGCCTAAAGGGTGCCACCAAGTGCCAACTCATCTCCCTCTCTGTCACCTACAGCTGCACAATATGCCATCAGGCTGGGACAGTTCCTGCTCTGAGGTTGAATGGAGGTCCTTCCTGCTGCATCTAGTACATCTTTAATGACAGCATGCTGGCGGTTCCTGTGCAGCCATGGTGGAGGATCAGGTAAGTAAAATGGCAATGTGGGTACTGTTGGGATGCATATGAATGAAAAGCTGGTAGGGAGGGGGCATGCTATATATGAGGAAAAATTAGGTAGGCATGGGGGCATGTAAGGAAAAAGCTGGGGGTCTGGAGGGATGTGAGAAAGCTGGTGGGCAGATAGGCATATGAGGGAAAAGTTGGTGGTTAGAGGGGCATGTGAGGTAATGCTTGTGGGCATTAAGGGCGCATGAAGAATGAACTGGTGAGCAGAGGAGTATGTGAGTGAACAGTTAGTAAGCAGATGTGGTGCCCCATATAATGTGGTCACCCCTCTGTTAATTAAAGGTCACCCCCTTGCTCTTATCCAGACACCTGTAGTTATTTTTAGTTCAAATGCTGCTCCCATTAAGCACTATGACAGCTGTAGGGTGACTTTTCAGTGACTCTTCCCTCCTGGTCTGTACTGAACATGTGCAGGAGAGTCTGGCAGATCCCTGGTAGGCCAGTAACAATTTTAACTCAGGAAAAATTCTCTGCACTCATTGGAAGCCTGAGTTGAGAGATAGAGGAGCTCTTGGATGATCTGTGGCTGGGGCACCCTAACCAGTAATATACTGGGTCCTCGAGCAGTGGAGTCAGAACTACCCAGCAGGAAGAATGATAAAAGTGTGACAGCCAGAGAGAGAAAGAAGACAGACACATATGGGAGCTTACATGTGGAGCTGTGCAGCTATGTAACCATCAGCAGTTTAGAGGGGTCTGGCAGGAAGAGGGGATGCCAAGCAGCCAGGAAGACAGAGATGGCAGAAGAGATCTGAGGGTCAGCAACTGTGGCTGTGTACCAAGGAGCTGCACAGTGACAGTATCCTGGTGCTAAGACCCTGGAGAGAATCCCTGCTGGAAGTACCGGAGGCAATGGACAGTGTGAGGGCAGACCACCCCCTGGAAGAACCCCACTGGATGGACCCAGGTTGATGGACCATGAGAGAAGCCAGGCTGTTGCTGAATCACAGGAAGACACTCACCTGTTGCTGACAAGCGGAGAACCAACAGGGAATGAACTGTCAGGACCCAGTGAAGGACCCCGGGGGGACCCCCTCTTTCCTGAAGTATGGGACCAGCAGGATCAGCGGGCACCTGGCGGTTGGCAGATCCGACCCATCAGTTACTGTTTCCAGTACCCTTAACCAGGGCAGAATAGACATTTCTTAACTACTACACACAGTGGCCTGCTGCATCTCTATCTGTGGTGTTAGGTAATAGTTGCATGTTAACTTAATACCCACCTGCTTTCTTGCATTGTTTTATGTCAGACAACATGGTACTTTAACCGCTCAGAAATGTTTTTTTTTTCTATTACTTAATAAAGTTTAAAATATATTTTTGAAATATATTTAAATATTTTATTTAAAATATATATATATATATATATATATAGGGTTTTTTTGCAACCCCCATCCCCCCGTGGTCATAGGCCCCTCATTATAAAATAACTGCCCACCCCATATAAGCAATAACCCCCAGGGCTCATAAATACTAATAATAATAGCCCCCACACCCCATTAGTTGTAAAAAAAAATCCTATTTTCTAAAACAACACCCCCCTATACAAATACCCTCTTTCTTTGCGGCCCTCTTCCTCCTACCCTGTGACCAGTATATGTTTTATTCTTACTATCATTTAACCCCCACTCCCCCATCCAGAGTCATATTTCTCTTTATTAGCCAACCCCCACTGATGCTAGGTTCTCCCCCCCACCCCCGGTTACCTTCCTAAACCCCAGGGGCATACACCCCCCCTCCCCATATGCAGAGTGCAGTGAAGCGTGTGTCAAGGGGGACCGTCATCGGTCTCCCCTGTTGAAGCTGATCTTTGCACTTCCAGAGATCAGCTAAATAGTGCTTGGAGGGGAAGTTCACCTCCTCGCACTGTGATCCCTGGCATATGCATCCCGGAGTGTCATTCACACGGCATTCTGGGGCATGATTCTGGTAGTGATGTCGGTGGTTACAGACAGGGGCGGATTGGCAATTACCTTCAGCAGGGAAAATCCCGGTGAGCCGATTGGTCCTTGGGGCTGCCCCCCCGAATCGCGTCACCCGGCTGTCTTTTTTTATTCCAGCAAGACAGGCGGGGAACAGTGCACAGACGCTGGTCCGCAGCGGACGGCGGGATCAGGTGGGGTAAGTTTCTCACAGGCTAAGCAGCCAGCAAGGGCCGACGCAACTCAGTCAGCATATCCTGCACTGCAGGGAGGCGCCAGGCTGGAGAGGCGCTCTCCTTGCAGTTGCTGCTGAGTCAATTGCTGCTGCTGCCAGCTGCCGCCTGTCACACTGAATGATAGATAGTGGCAGCCTGCAGCAGAGAAGAGCGGCTGTTCAGCCTCACCCCTTGCTGTTCCCCCTCCCCTCTATTCTCCTTCCTGCTGCCATGCTGCGCTCCAACAGTACTATTGAAAGCAATGGAATGGGCTTTGAGCCTTGACATTAGGCACTGGGCCAAGCCAGGGGCCAGTGCCTAAAAAGAAAAAAAATCCACTATACTTAAGCCCCGCTCCCAGGTCCGCGTACGTCCAGCTGGCCGCTCCTCGGAACTATGGGAGAGACGTCATGACATCTCTCCCATAGTGCACTGCGGGAGCCGGAAGCCGGAGCTCAGGTATGAGCTCCAGCCTCCAGCTGGCGATGCAGAGAGGGAGCCGGGCTCCCTCTGTTAAAATCTCAGCGGGCGCCCGGCTAATGGAGTCTCCCTGCGGCGCCAAGGTTAGGTGGGTCGGAGGAGGCGGAACTGGTTCCGTCTTCCGTTCCGGACCACTTTAACCCCTGGTGGGTGTGGGGGCCCTTGATGTGTGGGGGCCCAGGGACGACCGCCCCTGTCGTCCCCCCCCTTTAATCCGACCCTGATTTTACAAGTGTGTGGTATAAAAATTCAACATTGTCTAGATCAGGGGTGGGCAATAAGCACCGCTCCAGTTGCCTTCGAACTATACATGATCCAGCATGATCTAACACAGTTTTGCTATTTGGCTGCTAAAATTGTTGCAGGGCATGCTGGGATGTGTAGTTCAACAGCAGCTAGAAGTCTTATTTCCCTCCCCTGGTCTAAATAGACAGTAAATAGGTCGACACCAGAAGGACGACAGGGTCAAAAGATCAACAGGGTCAAATGGTCGACAGTTAAAAGGTCGACATTGGCTTTGGTCGACAGGGTCAAATGGTCGACACAGAAAATGTGGACACATTTTTTTATATTAACCCTTTTTATTTTAAGCCTTATCCCCACCCTAACCCTCCCCCTAGTGCCTAACCCTAACCCACCCCCTGGTGCCTAACCCTAATCCTCCCTCTAGTGCCTAATCTTAACTGTCCCCTTCCGCAGCCTAACCCTAACCCTCCACCAATTGCCTAACCCTAAATCTAACCCTAAAAATAATGAAAAACAATGTGTCAACATTTTCTGTGTCAGCAATTTGTGTGTCAACCTTTTCAGTGTCGATAATTTGTGTCAACCTTTTGACCCTGTTGACCATTTTACCCTGTTGACCTAAGTCCATGTTGTTCTTTTAACTGTCGACCATTTGAGCCTGTCAACCTATTGTCTGTTGACCATCTGTTGTCGACCTATTGATAGTCTATCTAGACATTGTAGATCTACCATCCGGATACCATTTTAGAAGACAACTGTTCTGCTTGCAGTGCTTATTGCATTTTAGGAAGTAACTTTAAGTGGTCAACTGTACATCTTCTGTCCACAATAAAAGTACCTCTGTGCGCTACAAGTTGCGTTACACATAAGGTGTGCGCGTAAAGTGACTCGGTAGTGCCGGGTATCTTTTTCTGTAATTTTTTCCATTCAAATGCGTCTTATTCGTACAGCGATGTGAATAGGAAGCACAAGCGGCTTCTGCTGATTAAAATGATCTGTGGCATGCCTGTATTCTGTGTGCGGGTGTATCTGCATGCAAAATGCTATATTACAGTGTCAGTGGCTGTGACAGGGGGAGAACCAAATTATAACTTGCCTCCAGGCATCTGGGATGATCTCACGCCACTGCCAGGCACCGCACACATATAGGCTTAGTTCTGTAAATAGAGCAGTATAGTAGAAAGGGCTGGCGATTGCCATGAAAAATAAATATTGACAGGGTTGGAATGAAAGCAGGGGGCCCCAAAGAAGTATCTTGTTTAGGGTCCCATAGGGTCTTAATCTGGCTCTGGCGGTAGGAGTAGGCACACACATAGCGGGCACAGCCAGGGGGCAGTGCTGACTAGAGGGGGAGGGCTCCCCTGTCTTAAGTGCCCCAGGCCTTCCAAAGGCTTAATCCAGCCCAGACTATAAGCATAGGAGGCCGTAGTCAGATGGAGAATCTGCACCTGCTATATGGCTGTTATCATTATTTATGGTTGCATATAAGGATGCAGCAGTTAGTATTACTGTGCGCACAGGAGCTAGAAGTTAGCATCTCAGTCCTTGCACATTCTGCCGCATGCATGGACACAAGAGAAGGAGTTCACCCTTGCCACCGCCAATAGACCCTGCTGAGTTCACTTTTGATTTCACCTTTGAATCACCAATGAATCAGGCCCAGAATGTGTACACTGATCATACGGGAGAATATACTCAATATACGCATTTAGGGCCTGACTCAGAGGTGGACGCTATTACAATTTGCACGCAGACTGAGCGATTGTTTGCCATTGCTCATTGCAGTGTGCAAAGGCAGCTGTGCGATCCCACTGCGATCGCCGTGCAAGTCCGCAGACCACGGAGGCCCATGACAGGAAGTGACCATTTGGGGGTGTTGACGGGGAGTGGTTAAGGAAACGCAGGCGTGCCTGGGCGTTTGTACGCCATTTCATGGGCGTGCATAAATTAGCCGCTGCAAGTGCATATGCAGCCCTGCATGGCAGAAGAGCTCCATAGGCTGCAGCAGGTCAGACCTTTCGCAAGGGTAAAATGGCTGCCGATGTCACCGATATTTATGTGTGTTTGCAATTGCGCATGCAAGCATATTTTCACAGCTGCGAGCGTGGGAATGCGCGGCTGCCTACGCATTACCGTCCACCTCTGAATCAGGCCCTTAGTTCAGTGCGACTTACATACAACTCTTCATCAGCACCAATACTGTTATAAAATAGGGACATTTGTGGGGAATTAGGACACTGGGGATTTTTCCAAACAAAATACGAGGGTGTTTCAATAAGTAAAGTAATAAGACCTCTCATGTGTGTAATGTTCTCTATTTCATTCTAATTTCCCACCAGGCCAGAGCAGGTAGACCACTGCTTCTCCTCACAGCCATTAGACTGCGCCTCTTATCAGTCATACTGTCCCAACTTCAGTTATAAGACGGTGGGGCTGGCGGAAACATGGACAAAAAATTAAAGTGCTTAGGGCTCTATTTATTAACATTATTTTTACTAAAATAAAGTGAAAAGGGGTGTTTTCACACCCTTTTCACATTATTTTAGTATCAACTACAGTTACTATAGGGCAATTGGAGTAGAATTCGTAAAATTCTACTCCAACCCCTAAGTATCACTTATTTGGGACCACAAGATCACAAGATCATGCTTCTCGCTGACCTCCTCTCCAAGGGAGAAACTGTGAATGCTGTCCTCTATTGTGACACATTGAGCTGGTTGCAGAGGTTGTCAAAAAAGGCCTGGGTTGCTGCGCAGCGGCGTCATATTGCTGCACAATAACACCAAGCTACATAGCTATATGAGTGAGTTGTTATGGCGCTACCATTGGGTGGTACTGGACCAGCCTCCTTACAGCCCTGACCTGGCACCGAGTGATTTACATCTCTTTGAACTATTGAAGAAGCACCTGGGTGGCAGGCGATTCGCAACCAACAGTAAAGTTCAGCAATCCGTCATTACCTGGCTTCAGGCACTTGACACTGATTTAATAAATGCCGGGATAGATGCCTTGGTGTACCGTTGGAACAAATGCTTAGGCAAGTATGGAGACTATGTTGAAAAATAATCTGCACCAAGGCCATACTATTGATTATACGTATATGTACGAGTTGAATACATTTACATAATGAAAGGTATTGTTACCTTATTTATTGAACCACCCTCATATTTTGAGAAAGAAACCGTAGCTTAATGGCAGCCATAAGTTTAATATTGTATTGCTATAATAATTGCTTTATTTAGACATTATGGACCTGATTCTGCAACGAATGCAGTGTCGATGTTGGATGCAGTTTAGCAATTATTCTCTTCTGTGCAAGCATCTAAGTCACACTGAGGGCCCGATTCAGACCCGGTCGCTAAGCTGCGCTCTCTCGCTGCCAAAAGGGGCCAGGTATGCAAATCCCGCGTACGCAGGAGTATAAAGCCGCCCACCTTTCTCCCTTAGCACACATCTCAAGGAAGTGTGTGATTAATCGTGAACATTGAGACCCATCGGAGCTGCACGCAGCATTTGAGGTAGACCCTACCCCACCGCAAGCACTGCGATCAGTTCAGTCTAAAATACCAAGTGATGTGTTCAATGACGCTACTTTGCTAATTATGCACACCCATTAAACTCCGTTTTGACACTCAGACACACCTGCGTTCGCACATCCACTCCCCCATTCACAAGCACCTTCCCCTGTTACTACCCACAAATGGCGTAATCTGTCACTCAAAGTAGCGTCCAGTCTGTGTACTACGAGCGCACGTTTCCCGGCCGCAGTGACTGGTTGGTGCATGCATACTTTGACGCATACGCATGCGCAGATGTGCGATAATCACCCATAGCGTGTGTTCTCAGCTTAGCGAATGGGTCTGAATCAGACTTTGTGTGCACAGCATTGCAGTTGTTATTGAGATGAGTGGCTTCGGAAATGTCTTGAAAATGCAATTGGCCGTTCCTAGGCGGTGACTGGGAGGTGACCGTGCGGACGTATGGGAGTGGTCTGTTTTATGGGCATGTTATGGGAGTGTCACAGGTGCGTTGCTGAAGTGGCTGCGAACTCAGATGCATAATCGTTTACATTGGAGGCCATACTCGGATTTCAGTACCATCTGTATGCGGATGATACTCAAATCTACCTATCCTCTCCAGATTTATCACCATCTCTATTGGTCCGTGTCACTGAATGTATTTCTGCCATTTCAACTTGGATGTCATCTCGCCACCTGAAACTTAATATTTCTAAAACAGAATTAATTATATTTCCACCGGCCAATAACAGTTACCAACCTGATCTCTTTATCACTGTTGATAACTCAACAATCCACCCTGCCCCACAAGCTCGCTGCCTTGGTGTCATCCTTGATTCTGAACTGTCCTTTGTTCCCCACATTGAATCTGTCTGAAAATCATGTTACATACATCTAAAAAACATATACAAAATTCGACCATATCTCACACAAGACACTGCAAAAACTCTAATCCATGCACTCATTATTTCCCGCATTGACTATTGCAATAGTCTCCTTACTGGTCTTTCCAAAAACAGGCTATCGCCATTACAATCCATTATGAATGCAGCTGCGAGGCTTATCTTCCTTGCCAAACATTCATCGTCTGCTGCCCCGCTCTATCAGTCCTTCCATTGGTTGCCAGTTTTCTACCGTATTCAATACAAAATACTGTTACTTACACATAAGGCCATTAACCAAATTACACCAACATGCATCTCTTCACTCATCTCAAAATATCCCCCAACCCGACCTCTCCGCTCAGCACAAGATCTGCGTCTCTCATCCCCTCGCATTACTTGCTCCCATTTATGGTTACAGGACTTTCTTCGGGCTGCACCCACTCTTATCAGATTCCAGAAGTGATCACATAACCTTCATAGCTTCCATGTCTTATTACATCCCCTCTCACAGTCCACACAACCTCACATAATGTCTTTCTTTCACATACTTCTGACATTTGGTCGACATTCCTGTGTGACTGGATCATGCAGCCCACCAAGAAACGCTGCAGTCTGGCTGGACCAAATTGCTTAATATATAGCACCTATCCTTGTGTATCAATGCCTATTTCCCTATAGATTGTAAGCTTGCAAGCTGGGCCCTCTTACCTCTATGTCTGTCTGTTATTACCTTGTTTTGTTCTATAAATGTTTCCAATTGTAAAGCGCAACGGAATATGCTGTGCTATATAAGAAACTGTTAATAAATAAAATAAATAAATAAATAAAATACTCTGGCGGACAATCTGCACCTAGCATGGGGCTGGTACAAGTTTTGATAGTCCCATCGATGGTCACCTCTAAAGACTCACCGAGTGGTGTTTAAGAATCTAAAGGCATTGCACATGCGGGCGGACGGATGTACACTGTGTCCAGTGGCTGCTGCTGTGTCAATCCACTCACTGTGTCCAGTGGCTGCTGTGTTGTGTCCATCCTCTCCACCCCCAGTGGCTGCTGCTGTGCTGTGTCTATCCACTCCCTGTGTCCAGTGGCTTCTGCTGTGTCCATCCACTCCCTTACTAGTCTAACTGTCACACAGTGGTGCTGCACTGTGATGCCACAGGCCATACCCCACTGCGATATAAGTGTGACTCTGCAGTTGTCAAAAAGTAAAAGAAAAAATGTATAAAAAGTTAAAATGTTTTTATTTTGTTTATACAACCTGAGTGCACAGTCCCCCAGTGTGTTTGTTCACGTACATATAAAAGTGCTGTGTCTCCATGCAGTGTGAGCTGAGCTGCGAAATTAGTAGAATAAATTAAAAATATATATTTTCTATTATTTGTACTACATCTGTGCGCTGTCCCCAGCGCATATGTTCACATACATATAAGTGTCTCCACGCAGTGTGAGCTGAGCTGCAAATTAAAAAAAGTAGAAAAAATATATTTTATATTGTTTGTACTACATCTGTGAATTATTCGATATAGATAACGATCAGTTAAGAGAAGAGCAGGAGCAGCAGCCAAATACTATCGCTGCAGTTGCTGCCACCAGTCATGACGAATCTGAAATTATCCTTCAACGTCATCTACTAAATCGTCAAGGCATCTGAAATACAAAAAATCTATATTTTACAGTGGTAAAGAAAAAACACCTGTAATAAAGAGAAAGTTTAGAGCAGAAAAACCTAGTATTGGCAACAAGCCATTCACCACATGCAGTGACAAGGAAATGCTCAGGCCTTGGCCTTTATTTATGAGTGGTGGTTCTGTAACTGCTGTCAGTGAGGCATTGTCTTCTGCCTCTCATGATGATGCAAGCCCTGATCACTCAAAGTGTAGGAGAAAACCAGAAAATTAGTGGTGACAAAAACTCTAAGCCATTAGAACAAACTATGTTTTCAGAAAAGTCACAAATCCCTGAGGAGAGTCTAAGGGGCCAATCCTATTAGCTGTGATGATTTTGCTGGTGCAAGTCATCGCGGCAATGGGCGCACTTTACGGCAGCCTGGATTCGCTGAATTTTGCTCGCAGCCCCATAGGGCTCAGAGCAAACTTCAGCGAATATGGGCTCAGAGTGGGCTGCAATGGGGGCCTGATTCAGGCCCGGATACTAAAACAAAATCGCTCGCTATGGGTGATTGTCACCCATCTGTGCATGCGTATGCGTCGCAGTGTGCTTGCGCGAACCAGTCTGTGCGATGGGAAAGTGCTTGCTCGAAGCCCGCAGATGGGCCGCTCCTTTGAGTCACAGATAGTGCCATTTGTGGGTGGTAATAGGGGAAGGTCCATTAAAACTGGGGAGTGGTTGTGTAAATGCAGGTGTGTCTGAGCATCAAAACAGCATTCTTTGGGCATGCATGACTAACATGGAAGTGTCATTGTGCATGTCACCTGGATGTATTTCAGCCTGCAGTGATCGCAGTGCTTTTGGTTAGGTAGGGTCTACCTTAAGGGCTGCAAGCAGCTCTGATTGCTATCGATGTTACTGATTAATCATACACTTCCTGGCGATGACGTGTGCTAAGAAAAAAAAGTGGGCATTATTACACCAGCGTGCGATCACTCTGCAGCCACTCTCTAAGACATAGAGAGCATCCTTTAGCCTGGCTGTGCAATCCAGGCATTTACATATCCACTCCCTGATGGCTGTGAGAGAGCACAGCTTAGCATCCGGGTCTGAATTACACCCTGGGTGAAAGGTGCCGGTCCATTTCTGTTGTTTTAACGATGTTGCAACGGCAACTCACATCCTTCGCACATAATAGGATTGACCCCTAAGTGTGTCCGCAAGTGCTATGTGTGAGCCTGACCTTTCTGAACTCATAGAGAAGCCTCCTTCCTCCAGTTATGCACCCTCTGCCAATGTGGGGATGAGCAGCACAAGTCAAGAAGTTGCTGACCTAGATATTGAGGATGCTGTGATGGAAGTGCAACAGGATAAGGTGGATATTTGAGTAGCTGACGCAGGCACTAATGAGGATGTTGATGATGAGGATGTTGTTTATGTATTGTGAGGCACCAGTGGAAGCAGTTCTTGCTGGTGATAAGAAGAAGGACATTGTCATGCCTGGGCATAAAATTAGAAAATCTGCCTCTTATGTGTGGAATTATTTTGACCCAAATCCAGACAACAATTGCTTTACCATCTGTAGCGTTCGTAAATCCACAATTATTAGAGGTAGGATCTTTAACCATCTAGGAACCTCCTTCCTGTTAGGTCATATGCAGTATGTGCATGTAAAGCTTTTGGTAAAATCGGAAACATGCTAAATAAGTAACAACAAGCAGTCCAGCATCAGCTAGCTCCCTTCTCTCTGCTAAAACCAAGCACCTGCAATCTTTACCACCAACACCTTCATCATCAATATCCTCAATCATAATCTGAAGTAGTCCTGTATCCAATTTGACAAGGGTAACTGAGTCCTTCCCTATCCAGGATTCCCCAGAAGAATCCTTGAGCACTAGGCCTGCTGTTGCTGCAGGGGGGGTGGATTTTCATCCCAGAAGGAGACCAACAAAACTACTACTAGTAGAAGTTTAAAAGAACAATTGACTGTTAAACAATCCTTTGATAGAGGAAGTAAGTATGACAGCTGTCACCCAGTTGCACAGCGAATCACTGATGCTATAACAGCTATGCTAGTATTAGATCTGCTTTCAATTCAATTTGTATTAATTGATAACCTACTGCCTTTTAGTGCTGTTTTCTTGGTTTATATACTTTCTGTGTTGTGCACGGTGCTAAAACCCTTCAAAGTTATCACCTGTGAAGTGATTTCAGACACTGCAGCTTGAGTCAGGTAATTCCCCTAATTAGACTTTTGGAAAAGCAGCTTGAGAAACTGAATGAGGAGCTGAAACAAAGTGATTCTGCTAAGTATGTTGGACTTGTAGATCAAGTCCTTTATTCACTTTGCCAGGATCCAAGGGTCATCATCTTAAAATTGGATCAATACATTTTGGTGACCTTTTTGATCCTAGATTTGAGTCGTATATAGTGTCTTTCTTTCCAACAGACACAGATCTGAAGAGATGCAAAGAGCTGTTGGCGAGCAAGTTGTCAGCTTAAGCGGCACATGACATGCCGACGTCTCCTCCTTCAGTTTTTCTGGCAACTGCGGCTGCCAGGAAAAAACTCAGCTTTACTAGGACACCCACTGGTGATGCAGATGAGTCTACACAACATTTTGACATCTGGTCAGGTCTAAAAGTATTGCCTAAATTTAGTGGCAAAATTAGTGAGAATGGTTGAAGATTATTTTAATGACAGTGTCCAAATAGACATATCATTCAGTCTGTTTGACTACTGGCAGGAAAAAAAGACAATTTGGAGGCCCTTTCACAAACTGGTTTTGCTTTACTTAAGCTGCCCACCCTCCAGTATGTACTCAGAGAGAGTTTTTAGCACAGATGGGAACTTTGCCAGTGATTTGTGTAGGAGGCTACTTCCTCAAAATGTGGAAAAGATGATGTTCATCAAAATAAACTACAAATTCTACAAGGAAGACTTCTACCAGCAATTATGTCAAAGTCCAGAGGCACCTGTAATGGTGGATTCCAGCTGGGATGAATTTTTATTGTGTAAAGATGATGTGCACACTGATGAGGGCGAGGATGATAATGGCAATGACATTTTGCTTCTGTAGAGCCAGTTTGTACTTAGAGATCATTTGCCAACAATGTCAACTGCCCATTGGTAGCTTGTTTTGTGGTGGCCCACGCAAACCAATCACTTCAGCCACAAGTGGCAGTCCCTGTCGCTGAAGTGATTGGTTTGTTAAAATGTGCATGTCCTGTTTAATATATAACATAAGAGTGGATGAGAGGAAAATTCCATCTTGCACCTCTTTTCTTTGCATTATGCTCTGTTTGCTGACTGTCTTTTTGCATAGAAGACAAACATTTTATAGTTTATTTAACTACCATCCTGTCAGCCACTGCAGTGCAACTCTATTTCCTAGATGTGCCATGTTGAAAGTTGAATTGCCACAGCCACTGAAATCTTCAACATGCAGTTGCTGAATGCTGAAAATGTCCAGAAATGTTTATGGACACAGACAGAATCACCTGAATGCCCCTGTAATATTTAAAAAAAAAAATTCTGAACCACCAAGTGGCTCCACTGGAGCAGGGACTGATGTGAATGGTAAAATTTTCTCTGTAAACCGCTCCCATCCTCCACATAAATTTGCTTCAGAATCCAAAAATTTAATTTACAAATGAATCAATCCTTCCCTCCTTCCCCTGCCTTCAACTACTTACATAATCCATCTCCCTCGGACCTCTGATCTAGTTCTTGAGTCATAAAATCTTTCTTGGTTTCTAATATGGGGCCATTTAGTTTATTAAACTGACCTCCTGTCTGCCACTGCAGTGCCACTCTGTTTCCTAGATGTGCCATTTTGGAAGCTGAACTGCCATGTGTTTGTGCCGCCCACTGATGTTGCTTAGCTTATTCATCCATCTAGCTCGGTGCAACCTTTTGGCCTAAAATGGATGTGAGGTGGTCAAAATTTACTGGAAATGACTGGAAATTAATGTTATTGAGGTTAATAATACCGTAGGAGCAAAAACAGGCTCAAATTATGTGCTTTTAGCTGTTTTTATAAAATGGAAAAAAAAAAAACAGATCCAAAACCATGACACATGAGGGTGGTTAAGGTAAAACCAAAACCTGATGACGAATTAGAAAAAAAAAACACAGGGGTCGGCGCACTTGTTTTACTACTTAGGGCCATATTCAACTAGTTTCGCACTCGCGATACTTTTCCGCCTGCCGGACTTTTCACCAACATCGCGTGTTTTGGCCTCGGAAACTTATCGTGCGAACCCCCCCCCTATTCGCCGTATTAATTTCCAAAGGATGTGAAAACGCATCCTGGTGAAACTGAAACAGGTCGAAAAAGTGCTGTCAGAATTGGGGAATTCAGCCTGACACCCCCCAAAAGATGCACTAACTTTGGGGATCAGTATAGATGTCCCCGATTAGGCTCCCTGCACCTATTCTGGGTGCTTAAGTGCTGTCAATTGCCTCTATATAGCGTCTTTGCACAGGTGGTGAAGAATAGAATTAAACAGGGTTTTTGGGGGAAAATAAGTAGTCCTGTCAAAGGACTAAAGGGTGAAAAAGGGTGCAAGCATTTGTTTAAAATCGCGGAAGTTTTAAGTGACGCGAACCACCTGCAATCAAAAAAACACCTCCCCTATACTTGCAGACCCCCCAAAAGTCTATTTTGCTACTTTTTATGTGTGTACCCCCACTTTGTACTTTTTTACCCCCTTTTTCAATGCCATTTTTTGGGGTGTTCCTCACTTTTGTTATGTTTTTTTTATGCAGTTAGCGTTTGGGGGCCTGTCCCAAGGGTGCAGAGTGGTTTCCGCACCTTTGCACCCCAAAACCGCAATTCAGCTCTTCTTCTCCGCCTGCTGTTCTTAGGCAAATCTTTTTCGCCTATTACACTGCATTGACTTTTCGCATAAGTTACCGCATGGCGAAATGACGTCATCCGCAATACTTTTTTGCAGATTCCGACTTTTCGCCGCTAATTGAATACAGCCTTTAGTGGTTTTAGTTGAGTACTTAGCAGTTATATTGGTGGAGTAGATTCAGTCTCTACTCTTGGCTTATTATCTACTATGAAAACTGTTCTTTAAACTCTGTGTATATTTTATTTATTTATCCTTTGGCGTCTGTGTTAACATATTACATATTTTTAAGCGTAGGTAACTGGTAGTTCACAGTTAACACTTTACCGCTTAGTGAAAGGGATCCATAATCATCTGAAGATGGTGTTAGCCTTTTGAAGACGATGGGCTACTGTACCTCAAGTTTTTTCGGAGAGGGATCCTCCTGATCAATTTCTGACGCCCCCTCATGTGCTGTAAGCACAAATATACCGAATCTAGGAGCAGAGTGATAGTGTATATTGAAAGCATGGTACAGACCAGTGCTTATACAGATCCCAGTTACAATCTTGTATGACAACTTGTCAGTGTGATTAACAGTACAGGAAGCCTCAGTGCCACAAGGAGATACACTTGATGCAACTCCCTAGAGTCAAATATGCAAATAAACTTCCCATTTTTTGAGCACAGATGTCTCCATATGATATTTAAAAGGCATTATCCTGAGTCAATGCTTTACTCACGTTCTGAGCATCACTTAGATTAGTGCTGAGTTGAATTTATATACATAGAACTCTGACAGCCTGTTATATATATCTCCTCTGCTTCCTCTAGGGTGATGTCACACAGTAGTTTAACTATTTTATTTTTACTTTTATTAATGACTTATTAGTAATTCTGAGAAGATGTCACAGAAGCACTGGAGTTTGTTTTGTAAATGCAGACACCCAGGGGCGCCGAGAGGGTGGGGGAGCGGGTACTAATTACCCAGGCCCGGGCTTGCTGTTGGGGCACAGCGGGGGCCCGGGTCTGGCACTGGTTCCCCTCCCTCTTACGTCACAGCAGCCCAGCACATGCTGCTGTGTGCTGGGCTGCACTGGGAGACAGCTCTAGGCAGCTAAAGCAGTAGTTTGATCAGTCTCCTTTGCTTATGGGGGAAGCGATCACGCTGATCGCGCCCCCCATTGGCTGTGAGCCGGGCTGAGGGGCACACAGCGCCCCCATCCCCAGCGTGCAGTGGCGCTGCAAAAATGCTTTTTTTCTTCTTTTTTTTTCTAAGGAGGTGTGGCCACAGCTACCACAATTAGGCCACGCCCCCTGTCACCTGGGCCCAGTGCAGCTGTCAGTGGTGGTGCAGACAGCATCATTATAGCCAAAGTTTTCAATTAAAAACACTTTCCAATTGAAATCCATAATTTTTATACAGACTCTGCATGACCGGATGGCCTTGCTCTGCCAGGCAATCACAGGTTTTTACACTGATAGAATAGAGGTGGTCACTCATCTATGAGTAACCAGAATGGGCTTATTCTACCACTCCTAGGCATTCCCTCTCACCATCAGTAACTGCCTACTACTGACTCCTCCTACTGCATTGTGAACAGGTAACTCATTGCCATCACCAGACTACACCTGCACCTGGAACAGCTCATTCCACACATGCTCCTACTGCACCACTGGCACCTGTAACTGTCTACTTCTGGGCATGTGTGGACATGCTGCTGAAACACCTCCTAGGCAGTGTCAGTTAATTCCCACTGGTCCCTCACTATGAACCAGTCTGCACTGAGTAGCTGGCAGAGGGTATCGGCTTGGAGACCCTGGGCTTAATCCAGAATAGCCGGAGAACAGCAGCATTTGTCGCTACTCTAGTAATCACAAGACAAGCATATGCAGGCATCTTAAGGCAAGATGTTTATTGCTCATATAAAAGACGGGTTGGGTACAAAATGCCTACAGCCGGGTAGCCGTCTGACTAAATACAGACGCCACAAGCACGAATGACTGGACCTGGTAAGTACCCTAACCCTCCCCTCTCCCCCCTACCCTTCCCTTAGTGGTGCATAACCCTAACCTCGCCCCGGTGGTGCTTAAACGTAACCCGCCGCGGGTGGTGCCTAACCGTAACTTCCCCCTGGTGATGCCCAACCCTAACCCCCCCTCCCTGCACCCTATACCTAACCCACCCGGGGTGGTGCCTAACCTAAGTCCCCCTGGGGTTTCCTAAACCTAATCCCGCAACCCCCCCCCCCCCCCCTAAGTGCTAACACTGCCCAGCCTACCTGCATTCGGGAAGCCGACTTTCTAGATTCCGGCATCAGGATCTAGATGGGTGTCAGTATTTCAAAGCCCGCCTTTAGTCCCGCGTCAGGATTTAGACGCTGGGATTTAGTCAGACACCTTAGAGGTCGTCGTCATTTTAACCGCATCCCTTTGAAAACACAAGCCTCTTGCTAAAGGTGCTTGGGCCAATCACAGCCTATAGATGTCACAAAAGTACAATCCTTCCTGATGTTCAGTGGATACATTACATATAAAGCCACAACAGCTCTCTATATAGTAAGATGACACAATACAGCAGGCTGTAATCCTGCCCATTTACCTCTAAGACAACTACACACATCAGGCAACTGTCTCCAAAGGGATATGTTTAATATCCCCACAGCTGTGATTCCGGTGGTCACAATGCCGATGCCAGAATCCCAACCGTCGGAATCCCGAAGGTAAGTAGTGGAGTTGGGGGGAAGGGTAGGGTTAGGGGTTAGGCACTTGGGCATGGGTTAGGCACTAAGGGGGGAGGGTTAGGATTAGGCATCGGGGAGGGAGATTAGATTTAGGCACGTGGGAGGTAGGGTTAGGGGTTAGGTTAGATATACTTACCTTCAGCCGTCGGGATGCTAACCTAGTCAGGATGCCAGCGTCGGGATTCTGATCACCAGGATCACAAACGCCAACATTCCGTATCCAACCCATCTACAAAACACATCTTGCATTTCACAGGAACTGGTCTACTGCATTCCTCCTTTCATATATCTACCACCCCGAATCAAAGTATCTGCACACAGGAGATCCCCTAGTGTACATTTAAAAGAAAGTGTTTTAAATTAATTTTAGGTGTTCCTTTGACCAGACCCCCTCTCCACCGACAAACTGTGCTTCCTGTCATTCATTTCTTTGTGCCACTGCGTGTCCGCTGCATTCACATACCCGGACTGCGATGCATACGCATCGCACAAGACAGCAAACATCGACCGGTTGCGTGCGTCCGCAGCCTTGCGATCCAACCTGAATCAGGCCCACATTTGTTATCATTAACACTTCCTGTGTGAGAATTTTCTAAGAACAATCTGTCCCAAATGGTAAAGCCCTATAAAACAAAATACATTTTAAATACATTCCCAAAGTGCATTTCTTACTTATTTTTTGAGATGTGCAGTTCGGTTCTCCAGAAATGCGGATCCATCCGAATTTCGTGAATCCTGGTAAATCCGAGTCGTGATTCTGATCTTTTTGCAGTTCGGAATTCGGATTTTATATCCGAATTTCGGGTTTTGGATTGCATAAATTACATGATTTTAGCTGTTTTTAAAAAATTATATATATATATATTTTTTTTTTTATATTCAAATCCAAAACCAAAACTCGAAGATGAATCCACATCCAAAACCAAAACACATCTCTACTTATTTTATACACCTATACATTTCAACACAATTAACACACTATAAAATATATACATACAGAATTTTGCATAATCAGCCTGGTGCTTAGGGCCCGATTCAGACCCATTCGCTAGGCTGCGTGAACTCGTAACTGTGGCGACGGACAGAATGCAAATGACGCGTCCGCACGCTAAGACATAGGACGCCCTCTATGTCTTAACGTTCAATCAGCGGCTAAACTTAGATGCCCACCAGCCTGGAGTAAAGACGCCCACTTTCAGACGTCATCTCCAGGAAGTGTATGAGAACACTGGTACCATCGGGCGACATCGAACCAGCATGCAGTGCTAGAGGTAGACCTTAGGCTACCTCAAGCACTGCGATCACTGCTGCCTGTATTTCACTCAGATGACCTGTATCCTGACGCTGCGTTGTAATTATGCATGCCTTAAAGTTGGTGTAAAGGCGCCCAGCCACGCCAGTGGTAGTGCAAGCACACCCCGTTTACACAGGCCTGTCCCAGCCACCACCAACACACGCCCCTTTCTGTCACTCAAACTAGCGCTCTGTGGGGGAGATTCAATTGTTCTGCCGGCGGCTTTTATTTTTAGACGCCCGACAGAGCAATTCAAGTGTGCGAGCAGAAATGTGACTGAAACACCCTGGTTAGGGCGCGCTAACCACAGATAGCGCACCCTAACCAGGAATTAAGACGAGTTTAGCCGTCTTAGACAGCTAAACCTCGTCTTTTAGGCAGCGAAGAGGGCGATAATTAATGAGCGCCCAGAACAATTGAATAGCAAACTGGGTGCTCATTATTTATGACGCCCAAAAAAACAATTGAATCGCCCCCTGAGACTATGCTGGGAGCGATCGTCTCCCGATCGCAGTGACTGCGGCTTATACGCATGCGCAGTTTGCAACAATCGGCTGGCTGCGAGCGAACGCAGCCTAGCGAATGGGTCTGAATCAGACCCTCAGCACCAAGCTTTACAGACGAAGGCACTGGAACATAGCTGTTTTCCAGTAAAATACTTTTAAACATGTGACATATCTATGCATTTTTATACCGGGTTAACCCATAATTGCCGACATTGGAGATTTCCTCCCTGGGAGAAACCCGAGGGGGGGAGAAGCAGGAGGGAGGTGTTGGGGGTGGGGCCAGGCGGGTCGCATCATTAAGCCCTGCGCATTAAATAAGGGGCGTGGCCAAAAAAGACACGATTCTCATAGAATGGCGTCATTAGGTCACAACCCCTACTGGTGGACCTACCGGTCCGCAAGAAAATTCTCCTTATTCTGCCCACAGTAGGAAGTGGGCAGAATGCGGGGCAGGTGCCTACCCTTCCGGATGTGCGGGGGGGGGTTACCCGAAAAATCGGGAGCCTGCCGCAACTTCTGAGAGGGTAGGCATGTATGGGTTAACCCCTTCAGCTCTGCAGCAGCCATCTTGACCACATGGGCTGAATTTCTGGCCATACTCTGTCACACACAAATGACTGAGGGTCTGATTCACTACGGATCGCTATTCTGCTTATACGCCCGCACCGCAGATGCTAATATCAGCGCTGATATTTAAATGTTTGCATTCACATTGCGATCACATCCTGACATAAGGACGCCGACTTCCCCTTACTCACATCCGTATACTAGGGGAACATAGCGAAACCATCGGTAACATCGAGTAATATCGGACCCATATGGACACTTGCACAAGCCCTGACCTTACTCAGAATTTGCTAACATCCACGCACGCTATCGGTGCTTTGGCTGCTTATAGCCACGTACTGGTTAATTTATGCATGCCCCTTCAACGGCGCTGAAACGCACTGTCGTGCCTGTGTTCGGCCGACCTCCCCCCGTCACCACCCACAAACAGCACTTCCTGTCATTCACTGTGATCTGGGTCTGCGTAGCCTCAGCAATCGAAATTCCCAAGGCAATTGCTAGTTCGCACATGCGCAGGGCACAAACATCAGCCGATTGTGTGCGTGTTAGCATCTGCGCTCCTTGCTGAATCAGGCCCTGAGTGCTCAGACATAACTTTGGTGCCACAGGGAGCGCTCACCTGACTTTGGCCCTCATTCAGAGCCACTCGCAAACAGCAGTACGCTCGTTGCGTTCCGATGTTGACTAACCACGCATGCGTCGGTGTTACACTGCGCATGTGCGTACGGCAGATTGCGAGCTTTTTATCTGTCGTTCCTAAAATAGCGTACAGGAAGTGACATGTCAAATGTGATTGACAGAACAGGGCGTTTTTGGGTGTTGACGGGGGTGGAGATGGAAAAACGCAGGCGTGGCGAGGCGTTTTTGGGGCGTACATACATTAGCAGATGCGAACGTCAAATGTGTTCGGACCGTCACATACGTCACTGGAACATCCTCTTTCCCTTCAAAATGCTCGCACAGTTTCGGGTCTGGATTACTCGACCACATTGGCGATGGCCTTCTCCTCCGTCCCGGGACTCCACGATGTTGCAGCGATTAATCGCGGGTGGTCACAAAAGCAATTAGTGTTGTATTGAAAACCGGCTTGGTATGTGTTTGGAAAGCAGTTTATTGGGATAGCACAAAACCGTACGCAGGTGGAAATCATACCTGCTAATGTCAGGATTACACAATCAATTGGCGTACATTTTTTGGGGGTTTTTTTGGCCTCAATTTGTTGTTTATGGCCTATTGTGACAATAATGTCATCATGTTTTAATTAGCTCCCCTTTTTTTTTTTAATGTGCAATTTGCATCATTATGTGTTTTTTTAAACGTTCCTTCAAGAGGCCTTTTTTTTATACAAATGAAATGGTTTTTGGTGTCCTTTTTTGCCTTTAGGGCCAGGATTAAATGTAACCCATTTGTCCAATAATGTCACAATACAATGTCAGATTTTTTTCATAAATTTATTGTTTAAACACAAACCAATTGGCATAATATTTTTTTTTAGTTTTTCTGCCAAAGATACTTTTTTTCAAAAATAAATAATCAATAACTGATAACATAAACGTACAAAAATAACTTAAAAACATTTCACAAGAAAGGAGAGGGAAGTTTTGACCAGAAAGGAATATGAGCCAAGCACAGAAGGAGTGTGGGAAAAGTCGCCATTGCTGTCACCGTTTTTTCGCCCGTTTGGATGGGGGAGGGTGGGCGCCAGACCGGGTCCGGGATGCCATCGGGCTGGCCTGTCCAGAGGCAGATGTTGTGGCCTCTGGACTAGGCACAGGGCTAGGCACATTTGGAGGATTGGCTGATGTTGTGCCAGAGGTGGATGATCCTGATGTTCCGGCAGGAAGGGAGGTCGGCTCCACCATGTGCTGGCGAACGAGCTGCTCCAGGGCATCGGCGATGCGGATGTTGGCCCTGGTATTTTCCGCCAGGGCCTGACCAATGGTCACGTTGGCCGCAGCATTTTGCTCCAGGGCCTCAGCCACCCGTAGCAGACTGGCGTCCATCCTCTGCAGAATCTCCGTATGGAAATCCGATTTGAAATTGAGTTCTGTGAGGAGGCCCACTGCCTGCGAGGGGGCACGCCCTGGACTGGCTTCTGCAGGGTCCTCAGCCGGATGTACTGGTTCCTCCCCTGCAGAGCCAGCAGAAATTCTGCGGCCAAGGCTTCCCTCTGGAGCAGACTCATCCGCCTGTGTCTCTGTTGGAAAAATGAGAAAAGACTCACATTAGAATCTACATATTGGCACAATAGCATTTCAGAGTTGGTGACATCACAATACTTACCTGGGCCAACATGAGGAGCCGCAAAGTCTGGCATGTCCGTATCCATGTTGGACACGCCAAACACCTCCACAGGCTGCACACACCCCTGTGCCAGCTCTTCTAAATCCGTCAACTCCAATGACACAGGGGTGGGACCCCCACCTGTCCCCCTTGCATGCCTAGCCCTGTCCGCGAGTTTTTGCTTTAGGCGATATTTGAAGTCGCCCCATCTGTGGGGAAAAATGGAAGCCATTATCCTTTGGTTTAAAATGGGGTTTGTTTTTAGGGGGGGCAAGGGTTTACTTACCGCCGTTTGACATCCCGGGCTAGACGGACATAATCACCCACCGTATTGACAGCAACGGCTACCTCTTCCCACATTCTCCACTTCTGGCTTAGACTCATATTCCTGTCTGCCTGTGGCAGGATGTCCACACACTTCTGGATCAAAACCTCCATCTCCTTTCTTGTGAAATGTGGCTGCCTTTTTTTTTTGGCCGCTTTGGCCGGAATACGGGGCCCAGCAGCCTCTTCCATGTCATCCTCCTCACCTATTTGTGTAAATTTACAGAATTCACAAAATCACAACTTGCCTCATCTTATGTTTCAAATTAATCGTTGATAGAAAATGCATGAAAGACTTACCGCCTGACTCTTGGGCATTTTTTCCCTGGTCTGTCGCCATGTCTGCGGTCCAAACAAGAAATACACCAGAATTTGAATGTGTTTTCGTGACGTATTTATACATGCGTCCTTATTTTGCGGCCGCATCATTGATTGTGCGGCCCTATGATCCCTCCTTAATTTGTGCGGGAAACGAAACACTATTTATGGCTTGGTGTGTCTCAAGTCGAGGTGGGGTTTTTGGATTGTTGGAGGTTATCTTGGCTGGAGTTTATTGATTGTGTAGAAAGGAGTTGGAGGTTGGAGAATCGTTTGTTGTTTAGATTTGCGTTTTTTTTTCCGTTATCTTTGTTGGTTTATATTTTTGGGACCTCGTTTGTCGATTTGGTAAGTTTTGTGAAGTCTAACTTTTGTTCAATTGTTGTTTCATTGTGTTTTGTATATTTTGTAATTTTTGGATACCTAATTTATTCTATTTTAGATTTTGTTTATTTTCGACCCCAAAGACCTTTTGATTTTGCATCTTAGATATTTGCTCTTGGTAAGTCCATTTTTTATCTTGTATTAGCGAACTAATTAGCGCATTTTTAGTAGTTACTCTTGTGACTTGTATTAGCGAACTAATTAGCGCATTTTTAGTAGTTACTCTTGTGACTTGTATTAGCGAACTAATTAGCGCATTTTTAGTAGTTACTCTTGTGACTTGTATTAGCGAACTAATTAGCGCATTTTTAGTAGTTACTCTTGTGACTTGTATTAGCGAACTAATTAGCGCATTTTTAGTAGTTACTCTTGTGACTTGTATTAGCGAACTAATTAGCGCATTTTAAACAGCTTAATAATCATTCTAACTTTTTGATGGTTTAGCTTTCGCTTTTTGAGCCAACATTTCGACCCGTTTTGATGTACTGTGTTAAATGTCGCTTTGCGGTTTTGCTAAATGGGTGTTTGGCATATTTGAACTTTGGTCTAGCACAAAATGTATCCACAAAAATGCACAGAGTGAAATGTGTCAATTAATTTTGGTGTTTATTTTCAGTTTGGACGTATCATGACAATACCCCGGCATGTAAGCAGCAATGGATGGTATCATCAAGCTAAGTTGTTTTAATATAGTTTGGGGGTGGGTCAAAAGCCTTACTTTTAAATTTTGGAATATCAGGTTGATCTGGGGAGGATTGTTCTGGCCATGCTCCCGGAAGCCGACCAACCTCAATCTCATCCCAGGCGTAGGCATCGTAGGCATGCAAGGCCCCAGATATTTCGAACACGTGTCACCCTTTTTGGAATGCCCGATGATGAGGTTTTAAGACGCTACCGTCTACCTCCCAAAATCATCATAGACACTCTCTCATTAATAGAAAGTGATCTTGAGCGGCAAATTGACAGTCCAACAGCAATACCACCACTGACGCAATTTATGGCGGTGTTACATTTCTGTGCCTCAGGATCGTTTCAAACAACGGTGGGAATAGTGGCGGGCATCTCCCAATCCTCCTTTTCCCGGATCCTGAGGGCAGTGATGGAGGCACTTTTCAAGCACCTCCATCATTTTATTCAAATGCCTTTGGATATGGGTGCCCTTAGTGTGGCCAAGGCCAATTTTTACCAAATAGCTGGCTTCCCACACATCATAGGGGTTGTGGATGGTACTCACATACCACTTCAGCCTCCAGCACGGCTGGAGGCAATATTTCGAAACAGGAAACACTATCACTCCCTGAGTGTAATGGTGGTATGTGATGCCTCCCTCCAGATCCTGTCCCTGAATGCTAAGTTACCAGGAAGTGCACATGACTCCTTCGTCATCCGGCAATCAGGGATATGGCAGAAATTAACCAACCTACAAGCTGGTGATGCGTGGCTTCTGGGTAAGTGGAGACCTTTAGTACATAACAATGTTAAGCTTGATACACAGTGTTCCTGATGTTGTCTCTTATTTTTCACAGGAGACAGTGGACACCCTTGCATGTCCTGGCTGCTCACTCCTTATTTGGCTCCCACACCAGGCCCACAAAGTGAGTATAATTCCGCACTTACAGCCTCCAGGCAAGTGGTGGAGCGCTGTATCGGCCTTTTAAAAGGCCGATTCAGATGCCTCCACCGCTCTGGTGGCGAGCTCATGTATTTGCCGGATATGGTGTCGTAAATTGTGGGCCTGTGTGGGATATTTCACAACATCGCCATAAGGAGTGGTGTCCCAATGCAGCCAGAGGATGCCTTACCTGAGGATGGCCCCCCCGAGGTTGGTCGGAGGTCAGTATGTGGGGGGGCCATACGCGATGATGTGGTGGCCAGATTTTTTAGGTAAGTTTGACCCAAACTACAGTGTTTATACCTAATGTGTTTGTGTTTGTTTGCGAACATCTAATTTATTTTTATTTTTTCACCATCTTCTGTTTGTTCACATAATCTTTGCCACTCCAACGCTCACTACTTCCTGCTACCCTTACCAAACCTGGATCTGGTGATTTTGTCCATATATTCTGGAACCCATATCGCAACGCCATGTTTGTGGAATCATGTTGGCATGGTCCTTCGTCAACCAGTTCTTGATTTTTTTTTTTAATTAAATATTTTATTTGTATGTGTTGTATTTGAGATTATCACTGTTTTTTTGTTTTGGGACTGACCACTTTGATTTCTCATTTATGTTGTGAATAAATGTTTGGAGAGTGAAATGGTCTTCCTTTTTTTGGTCGTTAACAGCAAGTGGAACCAGGTTAACACACCTTACAATTGACTAAGGGGTAATCCAGTACTGACACCAGTTGATGTAAACTGAAATATGTTTGCAGGTTCCCAACCCACACCAAAAGGAAGCCTGTCCAAACCTTTGGATTTTGAAGATTGGCCTAAGCAGCTTGCACACCAACTAGGAACCTGTAAAATGGCGAAATATCTAATTGACACTACACCCAAAAAGGGAAATGACATTGTTACTGTTATGTGTTTCTTGTGGCTGTTTAACATACAAATACAAAATACAATCTAACTTTTAAAAAATGGAAATCCGTGCAGGAACAGTCTACTTATGTCAGGGAAAACTATTTGTGTTTTAGAAAAAAAGACTGAGCCAGAACGTATATTAGAACTACAAAATTTATTTACAAAACGAAAAAAAAAAAAAAAAACTACTGGCGAAGGATGCCAGACAGCCGGTCAAGGGCCACAAGAAGGCCAATTACATGTTGGCGCATCTGGCCAACACAATCCTCCACCTCTTGACGACGCCTCTGTTCCTCTGTGGGTGAGAAAAGTGTGTGGATTAATAAAACAATAGGGAATCCACATTAAAAAAACAAAAACACAACGAAATCACTCCTAAACCGAAAAAAAAAAAAAAAAAAAAAAAAGGGGGTGCTGGCAAAAATACAAGGCCTATGTACAAATTCACACAGGTGTGATATGTGTATGTTGAAATCAGCAGGAAGAGGTAAAGGCAAACTGCTAAATCACCAAAAGTAAACCAAACAAGCACGAATAAAGGCACGACACATGATTACATACAAACAGTTTGTGGTTAAAAAAAATGAGAAATAAAAACATACCGGGAGCCAAAACGGGAGCTCCGGAAGTCCCTCCATGTTCCTCCTCGGAGGAGCCTTCATTCCCCAAAGAACGGGGAGGGGTAATGATGGACTCCGGGGAGGGGGTAATTGGAAGAGGGGTGGGTGGAGGAGAGGGGGAAGTGGGACGGAGGGGAAGGAGGCCCGACAGTTCCGGGAGAGGGTCTGGGAAGGCTGGGGAGGAGTGGGGTATAGGGGAAATATTTGGGGTGGAGTGTTGGCTGGGGGTTGGGGATAGTGGCCGGGAACGCCGTCTGGCCGGACGGTGACGGCGTAGTCTTGGCTGTCCTCCTAAAATATGTCAAACAAATTGAGGTTAGTTTCTGGGCAAATCCGGGGCCCAAATTAAAAAAAAAAAACCAGCAACAAAAAACATGCAAAAAGGAGTAGAATGAAAAAAACAGAAATAGAGGGAAAACAAGCACACGCTGATATGAGGACAAATAATTAATAGGACAGACAGGAAAACATGCACACGCAGATATGAGGACAAATAATTAATAGGACAGACAGGAAAACATGCACACGCAGATATGAGGACAAATAATTAATAGGACAGACAGGAAAACATGCACACGCAGATATGAGGACAAATAATTAATAGGACAGACAGGAAAACATGCACACGCAGATATGAGGACAAATAATTAATAGGACAGACAGGAAAACATGCACACGCAGATATGAGGACAAATAATTAATAGGACAGACAGGAAAACATGCACACGCAGTTTGCCCCACAAACACAAACATGAAAACCACAATACATAACACTTACTTTCAACGATCTGCATGCGAAAGCATGCTAGCAAGCGGGGCGTTCGCCGTTGCAGGTCTGACGACCTGCGCTCAAGCTGCCCGATGTTGCAGCGTGAACCCATCGACCGCAGGCGGGACCGTGCCTCCGCATACGCGGAGCGCTTCTGCCGGTTGGTGATGGGTGGAGGCTGGCTGGTGATCCGCCTATCCATCACCTCCGTAAGCACCAGCAGCTCGCGCCTGGTGAATGCGGAGGCTCTCATGATGGCAATGGAGTTTTTCATACAAAACATTTTTGATAAAGTGTGGCCAAAATTTCTGATTGGCTAATGTATTTTGGAAATTAACAGGAGCAATTTTATTGGTTAGTGTATGAGTCATGTGTTCAACAGGGCCAGAAATCTCTGGAGAGTTATGATAGGCTTGATGCAGTGACATGCGTTTGCAAATTTAAATAAAGAAATGAACCCCGGAAAATATGCGGGGATCCACAGCAATAGAACAATTGTTTAATTGTGGTTCACATGTTTTTTGAACAATAAAAGCGAATGTTCCATCCGTACGTATTCTGCGGGTAAACACAAACACGGACAAGAGTAAAGTTTCTTGCATTGTGTTGAAAAAAAAAAAACAATTAAGCTAATTGATACATTGATTGGCATGATACGATTGAGGGAGGTAGGCAGAATAAAGGAGCAGGTAATCGACATCTGACAAGGCCACTTCCGGTTTCACTTGTGCGTGCGTTCCCTTCAAGCCATTTCGGGGATGTACGCTCGCTATTTCGCACGCTCGTTAGTTAGAGGAGGGGTCGCCTGAGTTTAGGGAGGAATTTTAGATGTGAACGAAAATACGAGCGAGCCATTGAATTTAAATATTTTTGTACGTACGCCTAACGTACGTGCGCCCGCTTGCGAGTGGGTCTGAATGAGGGCCTTTGTCACATAAACACTTCCAGATAAGAAAAAACACTTTCTGCTAAAATAATGCTCAGTTTACCCTCATATGTGGTTTAATGAAGCTGCAAGTGAGAGACCATCAAGTCTATATTTATTATGTATGTCACTTAGATATTTTGTTTTTGCAAGTGGCTCTTGCAAGGTATATCCTATGGCTAGGGGCGTAACTAGGTATTTGAAGGCCCTATAGCAACATTTTGCAAGGGCCCCTATGTCCATACCTATGGCTCCATAAATGTGACCTCGGCCTGCAGATCAATGCGCTTACAGATTCCTCTTCTATAATTGCTGCAATCTGGGTGTGATTCTGATTATTGTGAAGAGCTTTGTCTGATCAGCGCCATCAGATTTTACTGTGTTTTTTTGGTAACTTGGAAGTATTTATCTAGTTCTTTCTGTGTCTGTCTTCTATAATTTCCTGTGTTTGGATTTGGGTGAGGTTGCCCGGGCTGTTTCTTCTGTTTCCTTTCAGATTTACTGGCTGTATAGTTGCTGGGCCATGTTCCCTGCTGTTTGTACTCTTCCACAGTGGTCGCTGCAGGAATTTGGGGTTATTTGGCCCATTCTTGTTGTTATTTTTACCGGTGGGGGTCAGTTTCTGGGATTGCGGCCTGCTGTGGGGATTGTTCAGTTAGCTTGGCAGCTGGTTCCCTCATTCAATGTGTGCTGCTCTGGCAGTGTTGTTGGCTTGCTTGGCTATGATGGGTGATTTTTAGTGCAGTTTATCCCACATTACAGTGCAGTTTCCGTGCCATGTATGCTGTTGTTTTCTGGGGTTGCCCAAGGGATTCATGAAATGGCTGCGGTATGCACTGCATTATTAACTGCAATGCCAGTATACGAGAATCCCATAGGATGAGTTGCTCGCAATATTAGGAGGGGAGTTTAAAGGGTTTTTTTTAAAGGAGTTTAAAGGAGTTTTGGGGGGGTTCAACTTCAGATGGGTCGCTCATTTCACCACCCTCCCCCTTCCCTGTTATTTTGTGCATTTCCTGTTTGTAGTACTGTTGTATACGGATGTACTTGATAGTGCTTGTTGCTTGTTCCTTCTTTTGATATGGTTGCCTGTTGTGCACGCAGTTGGTGGGTGTGGCCTTCTGTTGTCTGATTGGCCTGAGTGGGGAATGTATCTTTCCTTGTTTTGTGCTTTTTCTATTAACTTGCAGTTTATTGGCTTGGTAAGTGCAATGTTTTCCTTGGTTCCTTGTGTGTGAATTGCTGGTTGGATGGTTTATGAGTCTGGTTGGTGCTGGTTCGTGACTCAGGTGCGACTATTGTTTGATTGGTAGTTTGTGCCTCGCTGGGTTTTTGTACCTTGGGGAAATTGTATGGATTCCAGGGGCAGTATTTGCTTCCCTTCTTCATGTGTGGGTTGTGTGCATCCTCCTGGGTTTGATGATTGGCCATTTTCAATTGTGCGTTCTTTGGGTGAACGGCAAAGCGTCATCGTCAGCAGGTACATGTAGTGTAGTAGGTGGTTGCGTTGTACTGACTGTGGAAGCCTAGTGTCACAACCCAAGATTGGGGCCTAGCAGTGGTAGTGGTTCTAGCACTAACTCTGGCTGCGGCAGGTGACTGGTGTTCACTTATCAGTGCAGCTGACGGATGTATGCTTTTGTTGCTACTAGGGATGAGCAGGTTTGGATTTCAGAAATCCGAACCGCCCCGAGCCCCCCCGATCCGAGTCGTATCCGAGTCAGGCTCGACTTTTCCCGCCTGACTCGGAACTGAAATCGAGGCAAAACATCATCATCCCACCTTCCGGATCTCGCAGGTTTTGGATTCTATAAAAGGTCCCCGCATCGGCGCCATTTCTCACTCCGGCTGTGGACAGTGAAGAGGGAGGGTGGGAGCTAGGACTGGCTAGGCTGTGTTGTGCTGCTGTTGTCCATAGGGGCTGTGACCACTCAGTCTATAGGGGCTGACTGGGCTGTGTTGTGCTGCTGTTGTCCATAGGGGCTGGCTGGGCTGTGTTGTGCTGCTGTCTTAGGGGCTGGCTGGGCTGTGTTGTGCAATCAGTTGTCCATAGGGGCTGTTTCCACTCCAAAGTCTATAGGGGATGGCTGGACTGTGTTGTGCTGTGTCCCATAAAGGCTGTAGTCCTAGAGGGGTGCTGTAGTGTTGTCCAGGGGGTGATCTGTGCATCAGGGGTGCTCCCCCAAAGTGCACTCCAAAAAAAAAATTTTTTTTTCTGTGTTTGTGAATTGTGTGCGCAGTAGCCGCACGTAAATCAACAAAGTAACGCCAAGCGTGCGCCTGTGTCATAAGTAAAGGACCAGCTGCCTTGACCGTTAAAGGGTGCTGTAACCCCCAAAGTGCACTCCAAACAAAATAAAAAATTATTTTCTGTGTTTGTGAATTGTGTGCACTGTGGCCGCACATGCATCAACAAAGTAGCGCCAACCGTTTGCCTGAGTCATAAGTAAAGGGCCGGCTGGCTCGTCTGTTAAAGGGTGGTGTAACCCCCAAAGTGCACTCCAAACAAAATAAAAATATATTTTCTGTGTTTGTGAATTGTGTGCACTGTGGCTGCACGTGCATCAACAAAGGAGCAGTGCCAAGTGTGTGCCTGTTTCCCATAAGTCTGTTAAAGGGTGGTGTAACCCCCAAAGTGCGCTCCACAAAAAATAAACAATTCTTTTTTTTCTGTGTTTGTGTGCAAAATGTATGCGCAGTAGCTGCACGTGCATCAACACAGCAGCAGCGCTAAGCGTGTCATAAGTCAAGGGCCGGTTTGGACATCTGGTCCGGACTGAAGGACGTGCCAACAATTTCTGACAAGTCTACTGTCACTGCATATGATACTGTCACCATTGACAGAATGGTGGAGGATTACATCGGCGACAGCATCCAAGTAGGCATATCAGACAGTCTGTACCTTTACTGGCAGGAAAAAGAGGCAATTTGGAGGCCCCTGTACAAACTGGCTCTATTTTACCTGAGTTACCCCCCTCCAGTGTGTACTCCGAAAGAGTGTTTAGTGCAGCCGGGAACCTTGTCAGTGAAAGGCGTAGGAGGTTGCTTCCACAAAATGTGGAGAAGATGATGTTCATGAAAATTAATTATCAACTCTTCCAGGGAGACCAGCCACCAGAACGTACAGAGGGACCTGTGGTGGTGGATTCCAGCGAGGATGAATTTATACTCTGCGAGGATGAGGATGTACACAACACTGAGGAGGGTGAGGAATTGATGGATGAGGAGGATGAGGATGACATCTTGCCTCCGTAGAGCCAGTTTGTGCAGGGACAGATTAATTGCCAGCTTGTTTTGTGGGGGCCCAAATGAACCAATCATTACAGCCACAGTCGTGTGGCAGACCCTGGCGCTGAAATGATTGGTTTGTTAAAGTGTGCATGTCCTGTTTATACAACATAAGTGTGGGTGGGAGGGCCCAAGGACAATTCCATCTTGCACTTCTTTTTTTTCTTTGCATTATGTACTGTTTGGGGCCTAGTTTTTCAAACTGCCATCCTGTCTGCCACTGCAGTGTCACTCCTAGATGGGCCACGTGTTTGTGCCGCCCACTCGTGTCGCTTAACATAGTCATACAGCTACCTCGGTGCAACCTTTTGGACATAAAAACACTATTGTGAGGTGTGAGGTGTTCAGAATAGACTGGATATGAGTGGAAATTGAGGTTATTGAGGTTAATAATAGCATAGGAGCAGAAAAACCTACAAATTCTGTGATTTTAGCTGTTTTTATGCTTTTTAAAAAAAAAAAATACAGATCCAAAACACAAAACCCAGAACCCAAAACACGGAAGGGTGGTTTTGGCAAAACCAATCCAGATCCAAAACACGAAGAAAGTTCCAAATCCAAAACCAAAACACAAAAAGTGGCTGGTGCACACCCCTAGTTGCTACCTTTAACTCTTAGGGCTCTATTTTCTACAATCCGCATTTGTAATGCAGATTGTAGTGTGATATTACCGACTGAATTCGCATTGCGAATTCAGGCAATATCACAGTGATTTACTACAAATCCCATGCAGGGACAGAGCTTGTGATAAAGCTATGTCCCTGCGAATCCCCTCCGCACACTAGTCACGGTATTTTCGCAAAAAATACCATGACATGTGCCGACGCATGCACCGACCGACCAGCGCTAACCCCTGCCCCCAGCGCTAAGCCCCACCCCCATGATCGTGGACCCCCCACAACCCCCCCTCCCTTAAGTACACTTACGTGCAGTCACCGGTGCTCCGGTGATGTCCTCCGTGGTTTTGGTCAGCTGACA
The DNA here is from genome assembly GCA_031769625.1 of Taudactylus pleione. Classification (NCBI taxonomy): domain Eukaryota; kingdom Metazoa; phylum Chordata; class Amphibia; order Anura; family Myobatrachidae; genus Taudactylus; species Taudactylus pleione. Next base: position 4,551,143 of record JAUIMM010000141.1, on the reverse strand, counting down.
TCCCATACTGCACTGGGACTCGGTTATGTGACAACTGGGTCCCAGTGCAGGCTGGGAGACCAGCTGACCGGAGGGAGGACATCATCCGTAGCCCCTTTCACCGGTCCCTGGACTCAGGTAAGTTTTTATTTTACTATTTTTTTTTCTTTTTTGTAGCAGAGATCAGCGTGTGGCCTGTTTAGACCACACAGCTGATCACTGGGGCCGGCTCCGGACTCTGCTCTGCCCGTTAGAGCAGAGCAGGAGTCCGGTAACTGGGGGAGACCCTGGATAACGCCACCTCCAGGTGGCGTTATTATCACAGGGCTTTCCCCTGTATTTTTTCACAATTTATTTTTAGTAACTTTGGCCAGATCACATTTCCCATTACAATTATGGGAAATGCGATCTGCTTGCTAAAAATAAGTGATAATTAGGGCTTGGAGGAGAATTTTACGAATTCTACTCCAGTTGCCCTGTAGTAACTTTAGGTGATACTAAAATAAGGTGAAGAGGGTGTGAAAACAACCTTTTCACTTTATTTTAGTAAAAGTAATGTTAATAAATAGAGCCCTTAGCCCCTTTTCTAATTCATTGCAAGTAAATTGGGACAAGATTATTTCAAAATACAAGTGTCTGTGTGTTTATTTGTAGACTAAGTGGGTATTTGGATAAGTGTAAGATATTATTGCAAATGATAAGAATCATAAACTGGATTAACCCTCCCACCCCGTTCTCCAAATTATGTTTTGCCCAGATATGAGGAAGTCAGGTAACACATAAGTCTTCTATGTTGTTTGATGCGCTTTACAGAATCCAACGACAGTGGATCTCTACAGCTCTGTCAATCGCTTCCTAAACAGCACATTTTACAACGCTTTTGTTACTTAAATCCTCTGTGTAGGCAGCCGGAGTTTGGAATACCGGATTAATAGCAGAACAGAGAGGCTTTATCAGCATTGTACTGTCAGTGAATGCAGCACCCAGAGATTTTCTGTTGTTCAAAACGTAAGTGGATATTATACCGATTTCTCAATAATTCCCCAAACTGTGTTCTTCTGAGCCAGATTTTCCCTGACAATTGCAGGAATTACGAGTTATTTTTTTTTATTTCTTGTCTATTCTTTTGTTTTAAGCTTTTCTTCCGCCGTGCTTCACACTGTGTAACACAATGTGACATCAAAATGTTGTCAAGGTCACTTGAATAGATGTTCACAATAATGCCAGAAAAAGAATGCTGATTAAATAGCAGCCCTATGTACAGACAATGTAAGATGTGACAATGGTAAATTCAATGTGTAACAGAGGACAGTTCTGACACGGAACAAGCAATAGAATGGCCATGACATGTGTGAATGGGAGTCATCATTACACACATAACAAAAATGAAAGGGTGCTTTATCACATGCTGAAAAAAAGAGAAATATTTACATTATGTTACTGTGATGTCTGATCAGGAAACACACAGCGCATACTGTAGCTTAACAACAGAAAGAATAAAAATCACAAGGCCTCAGTTCTGTTAACTCTGTATCTTTCCGATACTAACTATTAAGATTAACTTCATTCTTTTAAAGCAAATATACAGCACCGCAACAAGGTGAGAGGACACATTACTGTATAATGTACTTCAAACATCAAATGAGGCAATATCTTTGTTTATATCTTCGTTTAGTGGGGGCAATAATAATCACGGTTCCCCGTGTGTCATTTTCTTCTGGATCCACCCCTGACAGTGCCCTAATGTGGTATATATCGACAAGATCACCATCATGTGCTTAATTATTTTATATATTACATTTTACTGCATTCCCAGGACAATGGTGTATTCACTACAGGGCATTGCTGTTATCAATTTGGTACATTATCGTGCATGCACTATTAATATTTACTATATATATTTATAGGGGCCGAGACCATGCACTCTCTAATGGTTAGCAAAGCTGGCCACACCCCCTCTGGTGACTGGCCACACCCCTTAAGCATGGGCCTCTACCACTGCATTCTCCAGGTGGCCATTCAAGTCCCAGTCCTACACTGTATATACCCACATACCTGACTGGTCATTATTATTATGTTTGTATGAGGGCTGCTAAACTGTCAAACATACCCAGCTTTGAAATGCCATTGATGTTGATCACCAATGGCACCATCAATGGTGACCATCGGTGAATAAACCCCTGGTGACTATCCCTATGGCATTCTCCTCCTGTGTGGGGAAATCCAAGTCTTTATGGAATCTGGTCCACCATCTTACCAACAATCGTGGCACTCCATGTAGCCACCTCCTCGCTCCTCCCGGTGTCTGCCTACAGTGAAGCTTGTCAAATGTCAGGCTTCACTGATGGGGTTTATATGAAGATGGTAGTCTGACTTGGTCTGCCAAATATGATTTCATGTGGCAACCTGCGGTGTTTCAACTTGAAAATATAAAATGATAACAATAATCTAAAAGTGCCTCATAATTAAGACAAAATGTATTAAATATAACAATATGTTAATCAATAAAATACAGAGAAAACACATGAAAGGCTTCTACTCATTATAAATTCTATTAACCCACATTTGTGTCCCAGTTTGTACAGTGATAAATAACCATTTCTCCAAAGTGCAGGTATGTGTTAAAGTGCTTTTGCCAGTTTATGGTCAGGACAATGTAAACAAATTATTGTTAGGTCAGTGTATTTAACAAACACTTTTCATCTGACAACAGCCTCCCATAGGTTTCCAAGTCCTAATTGTTATTGTCTGGCTTATAAGGAAAGTCCTTGCAGTCTTCTTAATCCAAAAGTTTAGCAACGAGCCCCTTGGAGAAGCTCCATAACTGTGCAAGGAAGGTGACGTGCTGCCCCATAGTGCAAGCGTGTAGCCTGAGAAAATCCTGAGGAAAGAGAGAGCTCTGCATTTCATCCAGACCTCTGCTGTGACAGCTCTTCCAGAAACCTGATGTCTTAAAGAAGATACATCATGTCGTCATAAGTGTAGCAGATATGTCTTCTTTGCCACAGTTGAATGTGCATTGAGGAAAGATCCAGACTCCAGACCACTGGGAAGACATCAGCAGATAGCATTAGCTCACAGAGAGTTATGCTTTTTGGAGCTTTTAACTAAAGATGAGCGGGTTCAGTTCTCAGAGAACCGAGCCCACCCGAACTTGCCCAATTCCGGACTTCAGAATGAGGTAAAACGTCATCATCCGGTGTCGGATTCTTGCAAGTTTTGGATTCTATTTAAGTCCCTGCGGCTGTGATTCAGTCACCATTTCACACTGTGCTGGGATGGCTGCTGGTTTGGGCTGTGTCCTGCCCGCTGTGCTGTGTCCATCCATTTCAGTGGCTTCTGTGCTGTGCCCATCCACTCCAGTGCTGAGCTGACCTATCGGTCCAGTGTCCATCCACTCCAGTGCTGAACTTAGCTATCTGTCCAGTATCCATCCACTCCAGTGCTGAGCTGACCTATCTGTCCAGTATCCATCCACTCCAGTGCTGAGCTGACCTATTGGCCCAGTGTCCATCCACTCCAGTGCTGAACTTAGCTATCTGTCCAGTATCCATCCACTCCAGTGCTGAGCTGACCTATCTGTCCAGTATCCATCCACTCCAGTGATGAGCTGACCTATCTGTCCAGTGTCCATCCACTCCAGTGCTGCTGAGCTGACTTATATGTCCTTTGTCCATCCACTCCACTCTAGTTCTGCTGACATAACTGTCCAGTGGCCATCCACTCCAGTGCTGATGATGTATCTGTCCAGTGTCCATCCACTGAAATGCTGATGATGTATCTGTCCAGTGTCCATCCATTCCAGTGCTACTGATATTTGCAAAAAAAGTTAAAATATTTGTTTTTATTGTACAACTTGCTGTGTGTGCTGTACCCCACTGTGTTCACATAAGTACTGTGACTCCACAGGCTGTATCCCACTGTCTTCACATAAGTACTGTGACTCCACAGGCTGTATCCCACTGTCTTCACATAAGTACTGTGACTTTGTAGGTCATACCCCACTGTCTTCACATAAGTACTGTGACTCCACAAGCTGTATCCCACTGTCTTCACATAAGTACTGTGACTTTGTAGGCCATACCCCACTGTCTTCACATAAGTACTGTGACTCCTCAGGCTGTATCCCACTGTCTTCACATAAGTACTGTGACTTTGTAGGCCATACCCCACTGTCTTCACATAAGTACTGTGAGTCTGTGACTCCGCAGGTCGTACCCAACTGTGTTCACAACTTCACATAAGTACTGTGACTCCTCAGGCCGTACCCCACTGTGTTCACATAAGTACTGTGACTCCATAGGCCATAACCCAATGTGTTCACATAAGTACTGTGAGTTGGTGACTCTGCATGCCGTACCCCACTGTGTTCACTTAAGTACTGTGACTCCTCAGGCAGTACCCCACTGTGTTCACATAAGTAATGTGACTCAGCAGACCGTACCCCACTGTGTTCAGTGTTCACATAAGTACTGTGACTCCACAGGCCATACCCCACTGTGTTCATATAAGTACTGTAACTCCGCAGGCCATACCCCACTATGTTCAGTACATAAGTACTGTGACTCTGCAGGCCATGAATATTTTACAGTGGTAAAGATAAAAACACCTCTAATAAAGAGAACATTTAATGCAGAAAAACATAAAATTCCCAACATGCCATTCGCCACACACAGTGGCAAGGAAAGTCTCAGTGGTGGTCCTGCAACTGCTATCAGTGAGGCATCGTCTTCTGCCTCTCATGACGATGCAAGCCCTTCTCACTCAGAGTGTAGAAGTGGTGTCAAAAAAATGAAAACCGCAAAAATCAGTGCTGAAAAAACACTAAGGCAATAGAACAAACTGTTGATTGACAGCCATGCGGCTTACAGCCAATCAGCAGCCGCATACTCTAGAGCGGCCACTAATTAGATGGTGGCCCAGCTAATCGCGGAAAACACCCAATCTCCGTCATTTACCGGGGTAGAGATGTATGTGGAAACACATACATCTCTACAGTGTCCGTGGAACGGGCTAATCAGTTTGTTATTTTTGCCAAGGCCGGGACTCTAATGGAGTAGAGGACCGACCTACACCAGGAGGTGAGTATTTACTTATTAATTTTCAGGGAAACCCTGGGATTACTACTGAAGAAGAGGACTGATTACAGGGGAAGTATGTGTGAGTGTGTTTAGTATGTAATAAAATTTTACTTTTTACAGTGTGGGCAAGGATGCCGGCCACCTACTGGCTCTTGTAGTTCCACAAGTGAAAGGGCAGGCATACTGGCACCTGTAGTCCCACTGTAAAAAACAATTGTACTAATGTATTATTCACACTATTACCCCTGCACCCTCTGGCCAGGGGTGAAGGGAATAGTCCTGGTCTTCAGCCTAGGCCGCAGATTATTAAAAACAGGATTGGCTCAGGAGTCCGGGCTGATTTTGCTTTGGCGGGGGACCCCATGTAACTTTTTTTTAAATTAACCCTTTCTTTCAATAATTACAGGCAGAAACATACACGATCACACTGATCTGTGTATGTTTCTGAAAATAATCTGTTCAGGAAGGGGTCTCTTTTAAACTTCTATTTTTTAACTACATTTTAACCAAGTTTGCTTCAATTACACCCGTTATTATAATCACAATTCTTGGTAAATTCTGTTGTATTCCTGTCATTTGTATTTAAGGATGCATTTTAACTTCTGATTTGTCTGTGTTCACCTCTAAAAATACAGAAAATACAACTGTTTTTGCAATATTAAATTCCAGTATTTATAAAAATAGCAAATTACTCCCATGATTGCAATTTCAGGCAAACACAGAGCTTCGTACATTTAACCCCTAAGTGTGTCCACGAGTGCTATGTGTGAGCCTGACCTTTCCCTTTGCATAGAGAAGCCTCCTTCCTCCATTTCTGCACCCTTTGCCAATGTGAGGATGAGCAGCAGAAGTCAAGAAGTTGCTGTCATAGACAATGAGGATGCTACAATGGAAGTGCAACAGGATGAGGGTGATATTTGTGTAGCTGACGCAGGCGCTAATGAGAATGTTGATTATGAGGATGATGAGGATGTTGTTTGTGTACATGAGGCACCAGTGGAAGCAGCTCTTGACAAGTAAAAGAAGAAGGCCATTGTCATGCCTGGGCATAAGACAAAAAAAAATCCACCTCTTATGTGTGGAATTATTTTTAACCAAATCTATACAGCAATTGTCTTGCCATCTGTAGCATTTGTAAAGCCACAGTAAGTAGAGGTAGTGACTTTAACCATCTTGGAACCTCCTCCCTATTATGTCATTTGCAGCACATGCATGAAAAGTTTTTGTCAAAATCAGAAACTTATGCTAAAAAAATAACAACAAGCAGTCCAGTGTCATCTACCTCCTTTCTTAGATCCAAGCACCTGCAATCTCCATGACCAACACCTTTGCTGCAGCCTGTGGCCTATATTGTTGAAAAGTAGTGAAAACAATATTGTGAGCTGTGAGGTGGTCAAACTTGACTGGAAATTAATGTTATTAAGGTTAATAATACTGTAGGTACAAAAACAAGCCCAATTTATGTGATTTTAGCTGTTTTTATAATTTTTTGTAAAAAAAATATAGTTCCAAAACCAAAACACATGAAGGTGGTTGTGCAAAACCAGAACCAAAACAAAAACATGAAAGTTAATAAACATCCAAAACCAAAATACTGGGGTCGGTGCACATCTCTACTGTTAACATAGCCCCATAGCGCCTTCCCCATAGAAAACTATGGGATCAGCTGCTTCTTGTGCTGTTGATTGGAAAGCAGGAGATACAGTATAATATCTCCTGCTTGTGAGCTTTGGTAAATATATATCGGGGAATACTTAATTCTGTTTTAAATACTGCATACAGAGTACAGACACAACCATTTTCGCATGTCATACTGTAAGAGCTGAATTAGTTTGACCAATACGCCCCTCAAACTCTGAAGACCAAATTCAATTATCCTCGTTATGTTACCACGTGAGGAAAAAGGTTGTAGCCTCGAGCTTTAATGTCCAGATCTATTCAATTAAAGGCCATTTTCCTTTGTGTGGTAAATCTGCGGCTACCGCGTGTTAAGCCATAGATTCCGGGATAAGTAGCCGGAACTATGGGTTAACATGTTCATGGTGGCCACGTAGAGCCATAACTAGACTTTTTGGTCCCCTGTGCCAGAGAGAGCATTGGCGCCCCCTTCCCCCATTTTTTAAAAAGAGACATAAGATAGTGCATTTGAAACAGGGCGATGGCCTCATGGGGAAGGGCCAGGGAAGAGATAGGGGAGGCCACAGTGGCATAACAACTGCCCCTCGCGGTGGCTTGGAGGCACCAGCAGAGGGGGGGTGCAGGGGCAGCAGCATAAGTAAAACACTAATCCAGGCTTACCGCTGGATGCTGGCAGAGGGGCGGATTGGGCCGCCGGGAACTCAGTAGAGTTCCCGCTGGGACTGCTGCATCCTCAAGTGACTTGCAGCCGGGCTGATTTGGCTGCTGAGTCAGCGGCCGTGTGATCAGAGCTCAGCTCTGATCAACAGTAATTCCCGTTCAGGCTGTCCACAGGAAGCTTCTGCGCATGTGCAGAAACTCTCTATTAAACGAAAGGAAATTGTCCGAGGGGGAACTGCTGTGTATGCCTGGCTACAGTAGTTCCTCCCATGGACCACTGCGGAGCCTCCTCACGGCTTCAGATCCAGCTGGCATCCTGTGCCTGGTCCCTATGGTGGTGTCTAGTTGGTCTTCTTCTCGCTCCTATCAGTGTCAGCAACAGAAGAGATCAGAGGAGGTTGAGGTAAGGGACAACTAAAGTTGGCAGTGACAAAAACTGCCTGCGTCACACAGGCACATTGTGTTAATAAAAGTTAGATGTACATTGTGAGATGAAATATATATATATATATATTATATACAGTGTACAAGTTATGGACATGTTTATTGATGAGATGATGATCTGAGAGAGATGATATTTAATATATATCATATCACTGGGATCATCATCTCATCAATGTATATGCATCTTGAAAGGTACATGTACAGTAATTTTCAATTTTACACTATATATATATATATATATATATATATATAAAGTCCAGTATTAGTCCACACTCACGTCTGAAAATCCAATTGCTGGGGTAGCCACCCAAATGGGATCACCTGTATCCCTGCATACAAAAAATGAACAAAGGGGGTGCACTCACCAGTCTTCTAAAATGAGTTTTTATTTCATCTTTTTTAAAAAAAATGTTACAGCATCATAGTAAAGCTCCGACGTTTCGGTCCTAGCCATGGACCTTTGTCAAGGTACCTTGACAAAGGTCCATGGCTAGGACCGAAACGTCGGAGCTTTACTATGATGCTGTAAAAAATTTTTTAAAAAAGATGAAATAAAAACTCATTTTAGAAGACTGGTGAGTGCACCCCCTTTGTTCATTTTTTATATATATATATATATATATATATATAAATAAAATATATATATAAAATATAGGTACTTGTGTTCTTTACTGACTCATTACCTTATTATATAGAACTTTTGGTAACTGTCAGGAAGAGTATAAATCCCCTTCAGTACCTGGAAGTGACGTGAGTGAGGGCGGAAGTGGAGGTTTCTGCCCACACTTTCCACAAAAATAAGAAAGTTGACCCCTTGCGGGCTCACTTCGCTAGCCACGCTGCAGGTACAGTGGCTCGCTTCGCTCGCCACAAAGATATATTCCCCCTCTATGCCCACTTGGATGGTACGGAATGACGTTGGACACTGGCTGATGATGTCATTGTACAGAACCAGAAGGAGATCTATCTCTTCCCGTCTGTCAGTGTCGGTAATGAGTCCGTAAAGTATACAAGTACCAAAATATATATTTAATCACAATATACACACAATACTCCTCTCCAACACGGCACCACCACCACAAGGGGTGGGGGAGCGCTAAAAAAATTTTAGCAGTGGGGAGCAACATTTATATTTACGCCATTGGGAGACTAGGAGATGCTGGGGATAAAAGAAAAGAAAACTACAAGTGAGAATGATAATAAACAGGAAAAGTGACAGGCCCAAACAACGCCCCCTGCCCTGCGGTGCCCTGTGCCACGGCACAGGTCACACCACCCTAGTTATGGCCCTGTGGCCACGATAATGGCGGAAAGCCCAACTTACTGCAAATTTGTGAAATCCACATTAAGTGCAGCCTGCGGGTTTATACCGGGCTGTAATTGAATAGCTCCAGGCACTGCATCATAGCTAAGCCTAACTTCGAGCATAATTAAATTATATTCTTAGAAGGAAATATTGTGCTAGATAACTTCATACTGGCAGAAAACTATTTACACAGATTACTTATTGTATGGAAAAAGACAGTTTCTCCATGTTTGCCTTTAATACTGATGGGACATAACATGTTAATGATGAGATTTCACAGTGGGATGAATCTTTAACCCTAATTTATAAGATTTTCTTGGCCATAGATAGGGATAAAAAATAAAAATTTAGAGGTAAAATCATCCGCTATATCAGCTCCCGCCCGGGCTGGTGCGCTCTAGCATTATGGGACAGTCGTCATGACGTTAGTCCCATTACCCACTGCAGGAGCCGGACGGAAGTGGGTGATGCAGCAGTTAATGAGAGAATGAGAGTCTATCTGACTCTCATTGGCTGCTGTTTAACACACGCATCGCCGCCAGCGCTGGCGGCGATGCATGTGTTATGCACAGCCTGAGCCCGCCTCCTAGCGCTATTGGGCAAGCGCTCAGGGGGAGGGAACGGGCTCAGGTGTGAAGCACAGCGCCGGTCCTGTGTAAATGTGTAGCACTGACCACACTCATTGCGGTTGGTGCTACACTGGCTAACTAGGCTAACTAGGGTGGGCGGGTACCGTGGCCGGCGGCGCCCCCCGCGCACCCCGCTCGCCCTGCCCTAGTTACGCCACTGTTACTAATGTATTATTTCAGTCTGTCAGCTATACTACAATTTCAGCGCTGGAGGAGGAGGAAAGTCATGATTAGGATGTGTACCCTTGAGTTGCGTACATTTAAGTGAAGGACTTTTCATGGCACAATGGATAATGTGAGAATTCATATAAAGGAGTTAAATAACTTTGCTGTCTCTGATTATTGGCATGATAGATGTCTACCATGACTGGCTGTAAATATCCTGCGTAGCTATCAGAAGATCAGGAGGAGAGTGTAGCCAGTTGGAAGGAGTTCCCATATTTGGGGGTGTGGATTGGAGACAAACTGACAGACATGACTGACTCCATAGAATCTAGGGCCTGATTCAGAGCCGAACGCTCTGACCAGAGTGCTCGCTCTGAGTCAGGGCCCTCCTCCATGAAAATGGAGCAGCCTCCTGGCCGCTCGCATAGCTGTGGGTGACCACCCACAGCATATGCGAGCGTCCATGATGATGGTCGCGATCGTCTTGACCATCGCGACCATCGGGCTTGCGACGGAGACCCTGCGGTAGGGTCTCGTTGCCGCAAGCCCTGGAGTGATTTTGGCTCTATCAGAGCCAAAATCACTCCCACTGACATCACTAGTGATGTCAGTGGGGCCGGCTTCAGACGGTAGGTGTTCCCATAGGAACGCCTCCGTCTGGCAGGCATGCCCCCAGCACGCCCACCAAAGGCGTCAACATCGACAGCACGCCCTCTTTGGTGCGAGACCCGGAGCGATGGAGAGCATGTGCACGACGGAGCTCCCTCCGTCGTGCGCATGCGCAGTGGGGGAACTCGCGGGCAGGTCTGAATGACCCCCATAGTCAGTTCATGTGTACAACCAGCAATCACCATACCAGGACCTCTTTCAGTTTCTGTTTTCATCGTCATTTTCACATGAAGATGGCCAACAGGGGTAGCGAGCTGATTGTAAAGGCTTAAAGCCTCCTTACTGTAGCTTGTATTTTAAGAAGTTGAATGGCTTAAATTAGCTGGAGTAAGTTAATTGTTTTGGGTACAGCTATGTAGTTGTTGACCCTTGTCAAGAATGAGTTTTATCTATACACTGACCATCTTTTCTCACCAGCTAAACTGCACCAGGTTTTGCAACATCACTGGCAGATATACCCATGGGTGTAAATACCGTAGGTGCGAGAGGTGCAGCTGTTATGGGGCCCAGGGCTCAGGGGGGGGGGCATTTTCCTTGTCAAAGTTACATGTGTTATATACACCCATTATAGATACGACCCTGATTGGGTGGTACATAGGGGCCTTTACAAACTTTTGCTATGGGGCCTTCAAATACCTAGTTACTCCCCAGGATATACCCTTGATGTAAGAGAAGCTCTGATTCATCTCAGTAAGGACTCACAAGGAACCACACACACAAAACACCTCTCACAATTCCATCTTCCAAAAAGCTGATCAAAAAAGTGTGAACTAATCCTGTAGCAATCCAGCATTCTGCTTTCTAATATACTGTTTGATTCATGGCTGTAATTAGTCAAGCTTCACTGATGTTTTAATCTTTTGGGAAATCCATGCCAGTCCTTCTTGCCATCATGGTAAATCTTAAACAGGTAAATGGGCAATCACTAGTACAGGAATTTACAAGTGCAGCCTCAGGTATAACAAATAGCTGGGAATAGAGTTTAGAATGTTTGTTCTTCAAATGATCTGTTATATTTAGTTGGTTACAAAACAATTTCCGCAAAAAAAAAAAAATGTTTTGAAATGCAGAATAGTAAGAACAGTATAATAAGTGTTTCTGATTCTTAGAAGTGGTCCTCTGTGACCTTAGTCTGGGGAGGAAATAAGAATGAAAGGAAAAAGCAAATTACCATCCTAGGGCTAATATGTCAGTCTATGTTGGAATAAAATGTGACACAATACTATATTGAGATGCAAACAAGGGATACACTAGCAATTTATCATAATGGTCCATGAAGTGCTTTTTATTAAACATGAAGCTAGTTGAATTATTGCCAGTCTAAATCACGGTGTGTATTCCTCTGGGAAGCTGGCAGTTTAGAGTTTTAATGTACTCTCCATTGACGTTTAAAATGCTTTTCAGGTGTTAATTGCTCTGTCCCTTATACTCCCACCCACCCCCCACAAAAAGCCAACCCAGCTCAAAGTGAGCTCAATGTTATACACTAAAATCTATGCAAAAACTCAACTGAAACAGTACACTATGCAGCAACTAGCAATATAATGATATATGAAAGGCACAAGAGGATAAAAGGCCTCTGATAAAACATACGCTTTACTTGCCACATTTGAATGGGTGATATCTACATTTATTTTATTTCACTGGTAAAATTCTCAGATATCTATGGGCAACAGTCTTGTAGTCTGTGTGTGTGTTTCTGTAATGTGTAATCCCTTCGTCAAGCTCTGACATGAAAATCCATCCCACCGTCATCTATTGCTCGGGTCACTGATAAGGCACATGCATCTTACAACGTGCCATAGCTGTGCCCAATGTGAACAGGATCAGATACACCAGGCTAGGACTAATGACTGGCAGTGCGAATGACTTATGACTTCCTAAGATCTCTCTCGCTTATCGTTACGCCAACTGCATATAAACTAACATTGCCAGCTACAATGTAGCATTACTTAATTGTCTGGAAACAGTATCTACACCATCACACAACTCTTTCTGATGGCAGGTTTGTTTAGTCAATCCGATCGGTTTTGGTGGCTTCCTATGATTTTCGTGGCACGTATGTGGAACAAGCAATAAGAAAATATATAAACTCATGATACAGAAATATTGTTTTACATTTAGGTTGATACATTTTTAACTTTCGTGATTGTTAAACAATTACATTAGGTCATGGGTGCAGCAATCGATCATCAATTCAGCAATTGTAACTTATCTGTGTTTCCATTCCACAATAATTGTGTGTGATGTTTGTTCATTTTGGATATACAGGAAACAATGTTTATTTCAAAGCTTAATTATTCCATGTACAGTAGTAATATATTTTATTACAGGTATGGTAGAAATTAGAGATGAGCTGTTCAGTTTTGGTTCAGTTAAATTCGGATCTAAAAAGCGAATCTTATTGGCTATCCAGCTATCACATGTTTTGTATAGCCAATACGATAAATCCGAACTTGCGCTAATTAGCCAAAAAGAACCAACAAAACCGAAGCTCATCCATAGTATAAATATTTAGAAATTAAGTTTATCCCCCCCCCTAATGTGTCTTCACTTAATACTACTATCTGTATTATCAGTCTTCCTAACACACATGTATTACCTTTGACGATGTATGTGATCCTGTTATGATCTGGACCACTTATCTCATTATATTATTTTTATATTTTATTTATATGAATCTCTTCTGATATCCAGCTCTCCCGGTGATGAAGTTAATTCCCAGCTGCTGAAATGCGCAGCCATTGACCTGGGGAATTTGGTGGACAGTAGCCCGTAGACTACAATAGCTAACGCAATCTTAAGATGGCGGAAGTTTTCAGTTCCAAGCTTAGGTCCACAATTCAGAGATGGACGGAATGTCGTTGTTGTACACAGTTGAGAGACTTTTTTGCTTCTGCGGATGCATGAAAAGTCCGGGATACCCTTACTTTGCAGACGCGAACACAAGTGTCCAATGTCATTCGCATACAAAATTGCCAACACTCACTAGGGTGTTTACGATCCCTGGGCGTTTCAGGGTGGCAATTGGGAGGAAACCTAAAGTGATAGCAAAAAGGAGCCGTCTCATAGGCATGTTATGGGAGAGTCACAGGTGTGTCTGGGAATGCTGCCATATCCCCAATCTCAAATACAATTATTCAGAGGCCACATTTAGTTGGATTGGAGTACAGTAGCTAGAGCAAAATTTAGGCTAACACAAATGTTGATTGTGCAACCGATGTTGCAACGATGTTGGAATGTATACAACCTCCACCGCAATTGCACAGACCATGCAGCCTGAAAGTGGGCATCTCACTGCTCGTACACTTCATCGCATGGTGGAGCACTAAAGGAAAGCTGGGGTAAACATTTGCATATTTTCACAGCCTCTAGTGAGAGATCGTCTGTGTTCGCGGCTGCAGTAGCGTCTATCTCTGGATCAGGCCCTTATATACAGACAGATTACAGCCCCATAGAGACCTATGGGGATTGCTCTGCTGCAGACCCTAATAATGCATATGCGGGACATTGAAGTGATGGGATAACCCTCAGAAAATGGGAGGGTTAAGGATTTACCACAATTATACATTTGATGCATCTCGTATAGAATGTCTTATGGGTTTGCTTACACAATAACTATTTTGCCATCTTCCATACAGCCCTCTATGGATGGACTATGACTGGGGCCGCTGGGAACAAGGAGAAGCTGGGCACATGGCATGTCCTTAAGGTGGCAACTTTCTAGGCTGCAGGGTGCACGGGACAGCGATGGTGTAGCACCCTAGGGACCTGCGCCCTGGGCAGCATCACCATGCAGCCACCCCTAGTTATGGACCTGGTTGGAAAAAATAATGTTTAAAAGGTCACTTCACACTAATAAAGAAAGCTTCATGCTAAGCTGGGGAAAAATTCATATTTGTGCTTGCTGTCCGATGCTTCATTCCACTAGGGGCTTATTATCCGCTCTATCTGACCATTAATTGTACTGTGTTTCCATTGTATACTGTGATTTAGCATTTTCAGTACTCACAGGAAAACCACATGTCCAGCTGTATTCCAGCCACATCTGACCCAGGTATGTGAAGGAGGGAGCAAACCAAGTGCAAAAGGTCGACAACCGTTGGGAGCAATGTGAGTCACCGCTGGGCCACCAGGGATGGTCTGTTCGCATTCTAACATGTCGACATTTCATCACTGTCTACATAATGAATGTTGACATATTGACTGTCGACATATCATACCACAACCAAATTGGGGCTACGTACCTTCTAGAGTTGATGCCATATGCCTTGGGTTTGTGAAGCAAGATGACAGAATTTTCATCTTCACTGGACACCAGAAGGAATTGGGTGTAGTGAGTGCGGAGCAGTGCAAGCAAAGAAAAAATCATTTTGTGGAGATAAATTATTTATTATTATTATTATTATTATTATTATTATTATTATTATTATTCTGCTTTCCAGAAGGACACCGCTCCTATTTTACTCTGCATTGTGCATTTTACATTAGCGTTGGCTGACAGAGATGGGATCTTAAAGGGAGAAGAGCATGTCTAGGAACATTCTGATACATGTAAAATAAGCTACCACCCGTAATCAAGTCCCCAGGGGCAGATGCAGGATTTCTAGCAGAGGGTTTCCAAATGTTAGCGTGGGAAAGTCTATTTAACAAGTATCACACTGGTCACTACCATAATATCTCCACCTCAGAATAAACTAAGATGGAAATTTATAGAAATCAATCATTTTGATAAATAAAAAAGTAACAATACTTGAATCGGCAATTAAAAGGCAATGATGTAACATCTTTTCCATTGCTTTATCCCACAGGGGCTAGGCCCGCACCCCCATCAGTAACCAGGTCCTGCAGCTATCTGTGCCTGTCTATAAAGGGTGCAGGGTGTGTGCACTTGGGTTAAGGGGAGCCTACATAACATATCTTGCACCCATTTCAGTCACTTACTGCCTGTTCTGTCACCCATGATATCTGAAATATGACGCTGAGTCTTTGTGACGTTCTGTGCATACGTCGTTTTTATTTTTCGAGGGAGGGGGAGACCACAGACATCTAAATACAGGCCCCCTCAAGTCTTAAAACACCCCTGACATACACTATGTTTTCTCCACATTCGTCTTCACTTTGTCGCAGTCTTTTTCCATCTTGCTGCTCTGTAACATGATACAGAAATACAGACACAGACATTAGTACATCTTTCAATTATACAGTAGCTCCCAGTGAATTAAAACCACCATTCTGAAAACATCAAATGAAGTTGTTCAGGGCTTTTTTCTCTTTAATCTGTGATGGATTTTTCCCTCTATGAAGAACTAAAGAACCATAAAAATTGTCTAATGTTTAAGCTAAATTACTAAATAGTTAATGTATCTTCTGATGATGTACATGGAAGAGATTACAGGGTGTTAAATGAGGTCTTTCTTACTTAACGCAGCCTTTTAGTTATGGATAGGCATGTAAGTGACAGAATATGAGTGACTATCTCCATGTCATCATCAGTGTAGATTTCTCTATTCAGTGTTTCTTCAGCTGGGGCACATATACTGTAAGTGTACTGTATTGTACTTGGATGATACATTGACCACTTTTCAGCATCCAAATTAAATAATGTTTAGGGGGTCTATTTATGAAGGAAAAGTCATTTCTATGGAGTTTTCACCAGGCTTTTCACAGCTGTTTTCAAGTTTATTTAGACATTTTTCTGCTCACTGATTTAGCCTTACCTACCGCCATCCCCATAGACCTCTATGAGGACAGCGGAATCTTGTAATTAATTAAGCGACAAAAAGTGACATTTTTATAGCTAGGCACTGCCTTTTTGAGATGGTGCATGTTACCCTGAGTAAATCCATTGTGCTTATGCGCATTACTTTGACACCCTCACCAGCAGTGTTAGGTTGCCAGCACCAAGTGGAAAACCATCACAGAAGGACCCTCCCCCGGCATTGAAATACAACTACAATCAGGAGCGCCAAGTTGTGTGGACTGTAGGTACTACTTACCAGGGCCGGCTGGAGGGTAAGTAGAGTGTGATTTCAAACACCTTAAAACACACAGAAGTTTGAATGGTTGAGGTAGTTTGGATCCTTGCTTGTGCTTCTATAGAACCAAAGTTTACTTATCTTACCAGAGGCGGGATAAAGCAAAGCAAGAAATGTGGTCAACCACCTGAAAATGCCATTCTAATGCAGGGGCATCATAATGTTTTTATGTTGGGGGGTCAAGATATAATTTCATTATGGCGCTCCCCCCCTAGACCCTTACCAACTTACTTGTCGCTGAGTGGAGGTATAGGTGATACCACGGGAGAGGAGGAGGCTGCCACCACGGAAGGTGCTGTGCAGCCTATTGTTATAATGCACCAGTGTCGGACTGGAGTATGAAGGACCCACCGGGGGAATGTAGTGGTAGGGGCCCATGCTTTGGGGTGTAGTCAGCCCCCACAGAGGCTTAGACAGACATTAGAGACCATGTAACTTACCCTCTAATAGAGTAACAATGTATAATTCAAGTGCATAGTCTTAAACCTGACATTAGAGCAAATGGTGGGGCCCTCAGGCAGTGGGGCCCACCAGGGATTTCCCCTGTATCCCTGTGGGCCAGTCCAACCATGCCTCTGCAGTCCACAGCTGCCACTCAATGGCGCCTCTCAAATGTCAGACTGATGCATCTCAAATGTTTGGGGGGCTGGAGATACCGCCCCTTGCCCTCCCCTGTTCCAGTGCCTATAATAGCATGTCAACATTTCATCAGTGTCAACATGGTCAATACCAATATGCTGATCACAGTATGTTGGCATTTTAATCGTCGTTAAATTATACTGAACCCGTCAAGCACATAACTATCTATTCAACCCACCATAACCTACCTGTTGACTATCAACCCTGCTAGCTTTATCATAATGCCAATTGTATTTACAGACTATGGGCCTGATTCAGCAGTGTACACAATTGCAACTACGTATGCAGATTGGACAATTGTTCAGTACTGCGCATGTGTATTGCAGCGCACTGCACGTGCGCTGCAATCCCACTGCGATTACGCACGCAGACAGGAATCACAGAGTGAGTGACAGGCCATGAGCGTTTGGGGGTGGTGACGGGGGAGAGGTTGGGGAAACGCAGGAGTGTCTGTCAATTTGAACATCATTCCATGGGCGTGCATATATTAGCCACTACGATTGCCTATGCAGCTTGAGTACTCACTGCGTGCAACGAGACTTGCAGTTTCTGAGACTGGTCACACCTGCTGTAATTGTGTGTGAGGGACCGATGTGCTTTGATGGTACAATGTATACGCAGGACTGCGCTGTGCCAGGCATTAGCATATTTTCACAGCTTTATTGCGTGTAATTACGCGACTGCAATCACAATTACGATCCATACTGAATCAGGCCCAATGATGTCTACTTGCAAAATCTACCCCAATGTATATGGGGCCTATTTATCAAATATTATTATTGCCACATAAATTTATTAAAGGGCAATTATAGTAGTTTTCATGAAAAAACTACTCTATGCCCTTTAATTCGCATATTTTCAGTATGCAGATCGCATTTCCTATACTTGTAATGGGAAATGTGATCTGCCTGAGATTTACTAAAAATAAATTGTAAAAAAAATAAGTGGGAAAGCCTCGACTCTGACAGGTAGAGCAGCTGTGGTGCACCTGGGTGTCACCTGCCAAAGTGCCGACTCTTCCTCAGTGACAGTGTAGCATTACTTGTAGCACTCGACTCCTGACACAGTGAAGGAGCTGGCACTGCAGTTTGTAATGCAGAGACCTCTCTCTCAAACAGAGCCCACTGCCAGTTACTGGTCATGAGAAATCACTACAGTGTCCAAGTCTGGGACAGCACCGACATTGATGCAATTTTGCGTTCTAAAGTATGTACTGTAATACAGACATCCCACTTTTGCTGCATTTGACTCCCGACCCACTGGGCATGCGCAGTGCTGTTATCTTCCATATGCCATGCCATACTGTAGCGCTATATGGCGTACTGTATGGCTTGGCTCCACTGGGCATGCACCAGAAATCCCATTGCAACCCCTCCACTGGGCATGGGCCAGAGATCCCATTTGTAACCCCCTCGGAGCTGGCTGACAGCCACCGCAGCGCCAACTGTGCAGACATTGATGCAGATGTGCTCTTTAAATGCACAGTTAGTTTGTAATGCAGAGATCTCTTTCTCAAACAGAGCCCACTACCAGTTACTGGTCATGAGAAATCACTATAGTGTCCAAGGCTGGGACAGCGCCGACATTGACACAAGTTTGCGATCTAAACCCACAGTCAGTATGTACTGTAATACAGACATCCCAAGTTTGCACTTTAACTGCACAATCAGTCTGTAATATAGAGATCCCACTTTTAAACAGCCTAATACACTACTAATTTCTAAAGTCATGAAATCACTATACAGTAGTCTGGGACACAGTGTGTGACTCCCGACACACTGGGCATGCGCAGTAGAAATAGACTCGAAACACCATACTGTAGCACGACTAGCTTTGTGCTGAAGATTTAAAAAAAACATGCGGGACAAGAAGACGGTAGAAGCAGTGAGGCTAGGAATTAGCCCACTAGCCCACATACCTCGACCCTATACTACAGTAGTTCCTAAAGTCATGGAATCACTACAATGTCTAAGTCCGGGACAGTGCCGACAGTACTGTACTTACATTACCGCAAGTGTGCAACTTCAATGCACAGTCAGTACAGTATGTACAGTACAGTAATACAGACAACAGGGCATGCGCAGTGCTATGAGACTCAAAACGCCACAGTGTATAGCGCCACTAGCAATGCACTACATGGCGTACATGGCGTATGGAGCAACAAACTACAGTAGTTGGGCACATCTACATATACAGTATAATGTATTGAGTTTAGTAAGGGTTGGATAACAATACTGAACTACTGTAGTGAAGATTTAAAAAATAAAACAAATGATCAAGGTCTCGAACAGGCGGATAGGAAGTGTAAGCAAGGTGGTTCACCTAACCCCTTGCCCACAAGCCTGTCCTAGCAAGAACTGCATCTGTCGTGTATGTGATGTGACGGCTGCGAATTGCAGTACGTGTACTGTGAGCCTCCTTGTTCTGTAGCTCGACTGGCGTATGTAGTGGCTCCATTGTGTGTGACTCCCAACACACTGGGCATGCGCATTACTACTATATGAGCCTCCTTACGCTACATCTACGGAGCGGCTCCACTGCGCATGCGCCAGAAATCCCATTGCAACCCCTCCACTGGGCATGCACCAGGGATCCCATTTGTAACCCCTCGGAGCTGGCTGACAGCCACCACAGCGCAAACCATGCAGACATTGACGCAAGTTTGTGCTTTAAATGCACAGTCAGTTTGTAATACAGAGACCTCTCTCTAAAACAGAGCCCAGTAGCAGTTTCTGAAGTCATGAAATGACTATAGTGTCCAAGTCTGGGACAGTGCAGAGAGTAGCGCAAGTGTGAAAATTCAACCGCATAGTAGTACAGACAACTGGGCATGCGCAGTGCAATGATCTTCCATACGTCATGGCATAGCGCTACATGGCATATGGCCTGGCTCCTTTGGGCATGCGCCACAGATCCCATTGTAACCCCTCCACTCGGCATGAGCTAGGGATCCCATTGTAACCCCTCGGAGCTGACAGCCACCACAGCGCAGACATTGATGCAAGTTTGCACTTTTTAAATGCACAATCAGTTTGTAATGCCTTACTTTTACACAGCTTACTACTACAGTAGTTACTCTATAGTGTCCAGAGCCAACAGTGCCAAAAAAAATTTCTTTTGCAGGGCTCGAACCCAGGACAATCATTGTTGCAAAGTGATCACCTAACCATTATCCCACAAGCCAGCTATAGTATATGAAGAACAGCACATACTATAGCGGGCTCATCCTTGGGCACTCCACTCACCCGCTGCTGTTTTTAATAATAAAAAAAATTGTCTTTCTTTACGGATATTATACAGTACTAGTACATACTGTATATACACAGTACCCCACCATTAGAGAATAATTCACCCCATCTCTTTGAAAGCTGTGAGTGCATCTCATTAATCTACAGTATCAGTTATACTGTGGTAACAACTCGGGCAACTACACTACTATACAGTTATGTACAATATGTGTACTGATTTGCGTCCCGTTTTAAGAGCTTACTGTATGTACTGTAT
This sequence comes from Taudactylus pleione, assembly GCA_031769625.1. Lineage (NCBI taxonomy): Eukaryota > Metazoa > Chordata > Amphibia > Anura > Myobatrachidae > Taudactylus > Taudactylus pleione. Next base: position 4,530,391 of record JAUIMM010000141.1, on the reverse strand, counting down.
GTGATATTAAAGATATTGGTTGTGCGAACATGCAAATACTGTACAGTGTGTGAATGTGATATCCATCCAATTTAACAGTATGGTATTCAGTACAAATTACAACAGTGGAACACTCGCCACCCACCGAAAAGTCATGTTCCTTTTTGCCGGCACCACAATCATTGCCGCATCGTGTGTCATCACAGGGAGGGACGCCACTGCAGAGCCGGGAGCCGGCCCTGGTGATCAGCTGTGTGGTCTAAATAGACCACAAGCTGATCACTGGAAAAAAAATTGTTTAAAAAAAACACTTGCCTGATCCCAGGGACCAGTGCTCTGGTGAGGTCCTCTGGGGCTCCGGTCAGCTTGTCTCCAAGCTCCTGCAATGTGACCCTGGTCAACTGCTGCATAGAGCAGCTGATTGGGGTCACAGTGCAGGAGCTGGGAGACCAGCTGACTGGAGTCACGGAGGGAGGACTTCACCAATCACCAAGGTAAGTGTAAGTGATCAGGAAGGCTCGGGGCGCATGCGCGGACACTTTCTCACTGTATTTTTTGCAAAAAATACAGTGAGAAGACTGCGGAGGGGTTTCGCAGGGACAGAGGCCCTGATTCAGAGCCGAACGCTCTGACAGAGCGCTCGCTCTGAATCAGGGCCGTCCCTCTTGCTGTTTGGAGCGGCCTCCTGGCTGCTCGCATAGCTGTGGGTGACCACCCACAGCTATAGCGAGCGGCCAAAATGATGGTCGCGATGGTCAAGACCATCGCGACCATCGGGCTTGCGACGAAACCCTTGCGGTAGGGTCTCGCTGCCGCAAGCCCTGGAGTGCTTTTGGCTCTATCAGAGCCAAAAGCACTCCCACTGACATCACTAGTGATGTCAGTGGGGCCGGCCCCAGATGGTAGGCGTTCCCATAGGAACGCCTCCGTCTCGGCAACCACGCCCCCGGCACACCCACCAAAGGGGGCGTGCTGTCAATCACCATCGACAGCACGCCCCCTTTGGTGCAAGACCCATAACGACGGCTTGGCCGTCGTTATTCGGGTCTCGCACATGCGCACGACGTAGCCGCCTCCGTCGTGCGCATGTGCACTTGGGCAACATCGACCCGTTTGCGAGCGCTCAGTGCTCGTGAGCGGGTCTGAATCAGGCCCAGAGCTTTATCGCAAGGAATTATAAATTCTTGTGAATATAGGCGAAAATTTTACGTAACAACTGCATTTCAAATGCGATTGTAGTAAATATGGCCCTATATGACAGAGCACTCTGTATGTGAGAGGTGGGGAGGGATCACTGTGTGGGCACATTTGAGGCATTACCATGTTGAAAGGACAACCAGTACTATACCACACTGTCTGTGAGATCATGTAACATATACTGGTGATACTACGCTGTGGCTGCACAAAAAAGGTAAATCTGTTCTCCCACTTTGTACTAAGCTGTCACATGTTTGTTTATTTTTTCTGAGCAAATAAAAACCCATACAAAATGGAAGAGCTTCACAAATCACCTTTATTCATGTCATAATAGATGTAAAATACACAAAGAAAGTGTTACTGTATAAAAACATTGCCAAGGTTAGTACAGTGATCTTTCAGGGGATGTTTTCATGCCAGAAGCACAGGGTATTATACAAGGTCGTCCTTTTTGTCTGTAAAAGGATGCTTAACCTGCAACAAAGGAAAGTGTTCATTATAGTTCCAATATTGGGCAAAAATGTGGTATAGCTTTGTGCTTACAGGTAATTACAAAAGGGCAGGATGCAGGCTTAGGGCCTGATCCAGGGATGACGGAATTCAGAGTGGCACACAAGTAGCTGTGCATTTCATCTGTCTAAAATGCTAATGCAGCAGGACGTGTCTGTAGGAAACAAACACCTCCTTGCTGCATTTGCATGATCCCATCGCTGCAACACAGGTTGCAGCCGGGATCACCATCGTGAACCATCGGTCGCGATGGTTGCTCCTTTGACCAGGCTGTGGTTAACCACAACCTGACCAAGTCGTGGAAGCTGCGAGGCCAGGAAACCTGCGTCCTCCGACGCAGACCCTGGCCGTTGGCAAAGCTGGCAACAGTTCTGTTTCTGGGAACAGTGGCCAGCCACACACCCCAAACAGCGCAGTGTGTCAATCATACTGCGGCTTGGGGGGTCTGTAAGCGAGATCGCAGGACCCCATCTGCACTTACTATACTAGGTGCACAAATGCAACAGGCATATCTACACTTATGTACTACTCTGCATAGTCTACCAATAATCGTTGCGTAAATATTGGCATTGCATCTACATCTGAATCATACCCTATATTCACACTGGAGATTAAGTAGGCTTTGTGCCCTTCTACTACACAAAAGCTTCCTGTGATCCCTGAGCTTGCCTTATATTCATCTCAACATCAGCACCACAAAACATTCAGCTGACACCCTACTACTAACTATTACATTAGACACTAGTAAAGTTATTACTGTTGGTATTCATGCTGGCAAATATACACCACATAAATAAATTTACGTTTAATTGCCTTTATATAATGTGCCTTCTTTGTGGTCACCAATGTTGGGAATCTTGGGATAGACCTATTTCATTTTGGCATATTAATTAACTGGTGTACTGAAAGCAGCCATAGTATCTCTCTCCAGTCCACAGTGATAGGCATACCTGGATTATTTAGTACCGAGGAGCTATAGATAGTGACTGATGTAGTAGAAGTCATGGATTAGTGGGAAGGTTTATAGAGAGTGAGGGAGGAAGGAGGATTTAAGAAGTAATTGTAGGAATTAGGAAATGAAAAGGGGTAGCGATTTGTATAGGGAAAGTTATGGACAGTGATGTAGAAAGAGATAAGGAGCTGTGGCTACTGTAGGAGGAGACATGAAGATGAGGCTGATGTACTGTAATAGTTATAATTAAAGGTTATGTAGGAAGAGTTGTGGCGCAGTTGCTAGGATATTAGTAGTCCTGGATGTACAGTATGTATGGAGATTTGTTTTGTCTCAGGTTTAGGATTATTTATGAACATTACTGTAGGAAGGTTTTATTGCTATACTATAGTGTATATACATTGTATAGTTTGTACATAAATGTCAGTAAGTTACACAGCATTTTGCATATCCTTCACCCAAGATCTGATGTGATTTGTGGATTCTGTAGTCCATGCGGGAATGTGGAGGCTCCACCCTGCATCTAGTCGATTGTGACCAGACACAGGAATCAGTGTTTGGTAAATATACCAAGGGATGCTATGGTTTTGAAAATAAAAACCAAGACAACCAGTAGAGATGTAGTTAGCCTGAGCCACAAAAATTCTGCTTCATACAGTATAGGTTGAAACTATAAGCACATTTATTTTATCAGTTACCTGTATTTTTTTTAATGGAAAATGTGTATAACCCTGGTAAGAAGTGCAAATTCCATTTACAGGCCGCCATATTGATTGGGTGCAATTCTCTTTTATAGCTTGTACAGTACATTTACTCAGATGCTACATAAAGAGTGCTGATGTGGAAGAGGTCATGGAGTAGAGACTCGTGTTACTGGAGATATAGGTAGAGTTGTAAAGGCTGTTGGAGGAGTTTTAGGTAGAGTTATAAAGGCTGTTGGAGGAGTTTTAGGTAGAGTTATAAAGGCTGTTGGAGGAGTTTTAGGTAGAGTTATAAAGGCTGTTAGAGGAGTTATAGGTAGAGTTATAAAGGCTGTTGGAGGAGTAATAGGTAGAGTTATAACGGCTGTTGGAGGAGGTATAAATAGAGTTATAAAGGCTGTTGGAGGAGTTATAGGTAGAGTTATAAAGGCTTTTGGAGGAATTATAGGTAGGGTTATAAAGGCTGTTGGAGGAGTTATAAGTAGAGTTATAAAGGTTGTTGGCTGAGGTATTAGTAGAGTTATAAAGGCTGTTGGAGGATATATAGGTAGAATTATAAATGCTGTTGGAGGAGTTGTTGGTAGTGTTATAAAGGCAGTTGGAGGAGTTCTAGGTAGAGTTATAAAGGCTGTTGGAGGAGTTCTAGGTAGAGTTATAAAGGCTGTTGGAGGAGTTCTAGGTAGAGTTATAAAGGCTGTTGGAGGAGTTCTAGGTAGAGTTATAAAGGCTGTTGGAGGAGTTATAGGTAGAGTTATAAAGGCTGTTGGAGGAGTTATAGGTAGGGTTATAAAGGCTGTTGGAGGAGTTATAAGTAGAATTATAAAGGCTGTTGGCTGAGGTATTAGTAGAGATATAAAGGCTGTTGGCTGAGGTATTAGTAGAGTTATAAAGGCTGTTGGTGGATATATGGATATATAGGGAGAATTATAAATGCTGTTGGAGGAGTTGTTGGTAGCATTATAAAGACTGTTGGAGGAGTTATAGGTAGGGTTATAAAGGCTGTTGGAGGATATATAGGTAGAATTATAAATGCTGTTGGAGGAGATATAGGTAGTTATAAAGGCTGTTGGAGGAGTTATAGGTAGAGTTATAAAGGCTGTTGGAGGAGTTATAGGGTTATAAAGGCTGTTGGAGGAGTTATAGGTAGAGTTATAAAGGCTATTGGCTGAGGTATTAGAAGAGTTATAAATGCTGTTGGAGGATATATAGGTAGAATTATAATTGCTGTTGGAGGAGTTGTTGGTAGCGTTATAAAGGCTGTTGGAGGAGTTATAGGTAGAGTTATAAAGGCTGTTGGAGGAGTTATAGGTAGAGCTATAAAGGCTGTTGGAGGAGGTATTAGAAGAGTTATAAAGGCTGTTGGAGGAGTTATAGATAGGGTTATAAAGGCTGTTGGAGGAGTTATAGGTAGAGTTATAAAGGCTGTTGGAGGAGGTGTTAGAAGAGTTATAAAGGCTGTTGGAGGAGTTATAGGCAGAGTTATAAAAGCTGTTGGAGGATGTATTAATAGTTATAAATTCTGTTGGATGAGATATAGGTAGAGTTATAAAGGCTGTTGGAGGAGTTCTAGGTAGAGTTATAAAGGCTGTTGGAGGAGTTATAGGTAGAGTTATAAAGGCTGTTGGAGGATGTGTTAGAAGAGTTATAAAGGTTGTTGGAGGAGTTATAGGTAGAGTTATAAAGGCTGTTGGAGGATGTATTAATAGTTATAAATTCTGTTGGATGAGATATAGGTAGAGTTATAAAGGTTGTTGGAGGAGTTACAGGTAGAGTTATAAAGGCTGTTGGAGGAGTTATAGGTAGAGTTATAAAGGCTGTTGGAGGAGGTATTAGTAGAGTCATAAAGGCTGTTGGAGGAGTTATAGGTAGGGTTATAAAGGCTGTTGGAGGAGGTATTAATAGAATTATAAAGGCTTTTGGAGGAGTTGTTGGTAGCGTTATAAATGCTGTTGGAGGAGTTTTAGGTAGGGTTATAAAGGCTGTTTGAGGAGGTATTAGTATTAATTATTATTAACAGTTTCTTCTATAGTGCAGCATATTCCGTTGCGCTTTACAATTGGAACATTAATAGAACAAAACTGGGTAATAACAGACAGATATAGAGGTAGGAAGGCTCTGCTCGCAAGCTTATAATCTATAGGGAAATAGGCATTGATACACAAGGATAGGTGCTATATATTAAGCAATTTGGTCCAGCCAGACTGCAGCGTTTCTTGGTGGGCTGCATGATCCAGTCACACAGGAATGTCAGCCAAATGTCAGGATGATGTGAAAGAAAGACAATGTGTGAGGTTATGTGTGGACTGTGAAAGGGGATGTAATTAGACATGGAAGCTATGAAGGTTATGTGGGCGGTTCTGGAATCTGATAAGCTTGCCTGAAAAGGTGAGTTTTCAGGGAACGCTTGAAGGATTGGAGACTAGATGTAAGTCTTATTGTGCATGGTAAGGCATTCCATAGAGTGGGTGCCGCCCAAAGAAAGTCCTGTAACCGTGAATGGGAGCAAGTAATGCGTGGGGATAAGAGACGCAGATTTTGTGTTGAGCGGAGAGGTCGGGTTGGGAGATATTTTGAGATGAGTGAAGATATGTATGTTGGTGTGGTTTAGTAGAGTTATAAAGGCTGATGGAGGATATATAGGTAGAGCTATTAAGGCTGTTGGAGGAGTTGGTAGTGTTATAAAGGCTGTTGGAGGATTTAGCACAAAAAGCTAATAAAATAAAAATGTAAAATAATGCCAAATGATATAAACTTGTTCAAGTGTCAGTTTTACTTAACTGCTAGTGGAAATTGTCCATTCCTAGCATGATCCATAGCTCCTAATGCAGCCCATGACAGCATCTCATTTTATATACAGTTTTTTTAGCTGGATTTAGCATTGATTGAAGCTACACCAAAGTGTACGCCAATTAATTCCTACTATGTAATTAATATCTGGTAGAATTACTGCCAGGAGCCGTACAACTAATGAACTGTGATTCCAGGTTAATTCCTTGCCTCTCTCTTTAACACTTCATCAAAACTAAGAGTCACTTCCATCAAATTTCCCTTCAAGGTAAAACCAGAGAAAGACAGGGAGAGGAAGGAACGCACAGCGAAAGTAGGAAAGGAGGAAAGTGATGAATGGAAAGATAGTGGAAGAAGAAATTAAACCTACAGCAAAAGGAAATGAAATAATATTATTAATAATTGAGACAATATAACCAGAAAGAACGAACTGACAGATACATTAAAGCAAAAAGAAAAATGAAAAATGATGGCTTTGCAAAATACAGTACAACAAGGACAAAGGAGAAGTAATTTATTGGAAATATACATGTACATAATATTACATTTCCCTCGACCTCCCCCCTTTCCCAGCTGACTCGCCCCCACCTCTTCATTCCTCCATCCATCAAAACAGTCGATTCATTATTCTAAGTAGAAGTGTCCTTTATTCTACATATCAGGTTTCATGGATGCAATCTGCATTCCAATTACTGCCATGGACCCCTGATACCAGGACATGGAAAGAAGCGTTACACTGTGGAACGAGCTTAGAGGAGATTGTCACAGTATGCACCCGGAGTATATCTACTTCGCTCTGAACCTTTTCAATGTCAACTGCTTATAGAATAAGTACAGGAGCAATTATATAGCATTGTATGCTTAAAAAGCATACGTTAATCTGGTTGAGTGAGCTAGAGGGGATCGGTGTGAAGTGCTATTATTTTTAACCTCCTGGTGTAATAAAACTCTAAACTCATAGTTTCCATGTTTGATCTCCGTGCTGGTGATATTATTATCACTACAAATAACACTATGAGACGAGTAAAGCCAAATATGGTTTTTTTTAGATATAAATGATGACACATATGCTGCATGCCATTGGAGTGATATGACCTCAGCAGTCTAACTAAGCAAAGCATTAATATAATAACAGTGCAAGTAATGACATAACTGAGAGTGCATTGAACGGAAATGGTGATGTCCACAGATAATCATTACTACCAGAAGAAACTGAGGGCCTGATTCAGACCCGTTCGTGAGCGCTATGCGCTGGCAAGCGGGTCGATGATGGCCCAGTGCGCATGCGCACGATGGAGCCGGCTCTGTCCTGCACATGCGCGAGACCCGGATAGCGACGGGCAAACCGTCGCTCCGGGTCTCATACCAAAGGGGGCGTGCTGTCGATGTTGAGTGACAGCACGCCCCCTTTGGTGGGCGGGCCGGGGGAGTGGCTGCCCAAACGGAGGCGTTCCCATGTGAACGCCTCCGTCTGGGGCCGGCCCCACTGACATCACGAGTGATGTCAGTGGGAAGGATTTTGGCTCTGCCAGAGCCGAAATCTCTCTGGGGCTTGCGGCCACGAGACCCTACGACAAGGGTCTCGTCACAAACCTGATGGTCGTGATGGTCTTGACCATCGCGACCATCTTCCTGGCCGCTCGCTATAGTTGTGGGTGGTCACCCACAGTTATGTGAGCGGCCAGGAGGCCGCTCTAAAAAGCTAGAAGGCCGGCCCTGATTCAGAGCGAGTGCTCTTTCAGAGCGTCCGGCTCTGAATCAGGGCCTGAGCCCTAGCTCTAACCACCACCAGTAGTCACCAAACCATAGAGATTCTACTCACAATCCATAGGGACTGATCCCTAGAGATTATCATCCACCACTAGTAGGGACCAAACCATTGAGGTAACCACACAGTACGCATAGGGAGCGAGCCATATTTATTAACACTCACAATCTATGGGGACAATGGATTGTAGAACATCACTTTTCATTAAATTATGGAAAACCTTGACAACCACATGGATGGCCACCAAAACTGCTGTGAAAAATTACATCAACAAAATATAATGTGTTGCAGCCACGTCGATCCAGAAAGGATATTTTATACAGCTGTTAGATTGCAAGCTCTTACAAGCAAAGGACAAGGCATTAGAGATGTACGGGACCGGTTCCCAGAGAACGGTAAATAATTGAATATGCGGGTTCCGAGTTGAAGCAAGTCCCAGTTCGGATCTTTCTGTGGGTCAGAACTCGGATTCAAAAAACAAACTCGGGTTTTGGATTGCATGCTAACAGGTCAAAATGATGTCAGTTTATCTGTTTTTTTTATTTATTTTTTTTTATTTTTTTAAATAGAGATCCAAAACACACGAGGGTAGTTTTGCAAAACCAAACTCAAAACATGAAGATGAATCCAGATCAAAACCAAAACACGGAGGTCGACTCACATCTCTACACTGCACCAATTCATACTACTGGTACCTGTATGATGTCTACACACTTGTTTCAATCTATACTGTATATCTAAAATTCACCTTCGCCAGCCCTTGAATAACATTTAAATCACAGCATCCCGCATAACAAAATCTCATTTATTCATGTGGGTGCATTACGAAGCCCAGTCACATACATATCTTATATTGGCTGGCTGCATCTGCTAGAAGAGGTAATATATTGCATCCACACAGATGTCTCCATTTTCACCAAGTCCATTGCATTGGTTCAGACTGGGAACTCTGGCACTAAAATGGCTTATACTCTGCAGGAGATACACAATCTCCTCTTCAGATGACAGCTGTCATGTATGTATGTAATGCATCTGAGACAATCCATTATATTTATATACACAACCATTCCCTATAGTAAGTTCCTGTTCTATTAACATTATCCTATTTACCAGATGCAGTTTCTAACAGTCAACTGGATGGGGTCATGTCAGGTTACTACACAGAGTGACCACCATCATTGGTAAGTATTATTGTAGACCAAGGTGTTTAATTTCATCTTTAAAAACATATTTCACTAGTGGTGTGCCCCAGATTTTTGTTTAATGTGAAGATGACGTTGGGTTTAAGATTATTGAAGGACAAAACCAGGGTGCATTGTAATGGGCAATAATAGTGTATTATCAGGGGCATAGTTATAATGGGTGCAGGGTGTGCAGTGCACACAGGCCCCTGGGTCCAAGGGGGCCCGCACGGCACACCTTGCACCCATATTATACTTACCTCTCCAAAGTCCCATGTTGGCGCCAGGATCAGTGCTGCAAAAAATCCCTGGAAAATGGCTGCCGTGGCCATTTTCCCATTGCTTTGCACATGCGCAGTACAGGGAAAATGGTCGCTAAGGCCACTAGTGCCCAGAGTCTATCAGTGCTACGCTGGGTTCAGTGTGCTGCTGGCCGCTGGACTGTTAGGAGGGGGCCCATGACGGAGACTGCACATGGGCCCCCTCTTCTCTTGAAATGCCCCTGTGTATTATATATTTAGCTGTATATGATATAAGGCAACTTGCATTGTGATTTAACAAGCAATGAAAAGAGTGGGGAAGCGGACCAGTGAAGAAATTGCCCATAGCAAACAATCAGCTTTGAGGTAGCATTTATCAAGTGCATTCTATAAAACGGTAGGTCCGTGAAGTGCTGGGCTGACCCTGGTCACTCACGGCCTGGAATCCATCTCGCCACCGAGTGCTGTGACTCTCTGGGCATGCCAGTTAATGGTGCTGGTGTTAAGGTGGTAGGGCGTATGGTGTACTGGATACAATGTCCTGTGCCATAAGACCTTTCTTGCACCACTGACTTCTCCACTCTATCATTGCTTGATACATCACCAATATCTTATGGTCTTATTTAAATATCATGTTAATGGGGACTTTTGGTAACTGTAACACTGTGTCACGTTTAATGCTTTCTTCTGCTGAGTTTAAGAAGCACCTGAGAAAGATATTAGCTAACTAGTAAAACTAACCCGGCATATGCTGGGTCACCTCAGTCCGCCCCCATTTCCCAGCCCCTCCCCCCCTCCCCCACATAATACTTTCCTGTGGGGGTGCAGGATTTTCCTCTGCTATTCTGTACCCTCTCTATTGTGGCAGAATTTACATGGCTGTTTCAGGAGATGCCAATCTGGATAATTACATACACATGTACTCCATTCATAGGTATGCCTGGCATAGTTAAAGCACTAGACCCTCCTTTCCATCAAACCTATTACCTCCACTGAGAACACCCTTGCACTGCCACACCCATCAGTGGAAGGTGCGTCCAGCACCTGGTCATGCTGCTTTGTGGACCGTGGGACAATCTTGACAACATTCTTAGCAGTCAGAACTAACAGTATAATTAAAATTATTATTATTATTATTATTATTATTATTTATTTATTTATTTATTTATAAGGCAACACAAGGGTTCCATAGTGTCAGACAAGGGGATACAATTGATACACAAGTACAGACAAATGGAAATAAATTCACAGTTACATAATAACAGCATGTAGCCTGAATATGTGGAGATAACAAAAGGGAATGGGCCCTGCTCACACTAGTTTACAATCTATAAGGAATATGGGTCAACACAAAAAGGGAGAAGAGGGCAGAGCTAGGAGGAGAGGTGGTAAGCTGGAATTAAAAAAACATGTTTAAGGGCAATGCTAGTAGGTTGGGTGAAAGACTAACAGAGCATGGAGGGACATTCCAGGGGTTAGGAGTGGCCCAGCAGATATCCTGAATTCAAGAGTGGGAATTGTTGGTCATTGTGGAGGTGAGGTCGCCCTAACTGTGCCCCAGAAATGAATTGCCGCTGTCTTGCATAAATTGGGGCATTTGAGAGGTATACTTGCCGACATTCTGGCTGCCCTCTGCGGGAGGGGGTGTGGCTGGGACTTGACGCAGCTTTTGGGGCAGAGCAGAGGACGTTTCCATCATCGTGGGCTCGCTCCCGTTACATAATGCTGAGATTACCACCATTGTGAAGCAGGGGACGATGATTCAGAGTGAATCACATCATCCCCCCCTGCTGTGGATGTGTTTGTGGGAGTGCCGGGATAGGCGGCCGCGCCGAAGACTTACCCACTTTTCCGGTCGGCCGGGAGCACCACATGATTTTTGGGAGCCTCCTGGCCGTTCCGGGAGAGTAGGTAAGTATGAACTAGCAGCATATTAACTTAATATACTTTCTTAATTTTCATGGTGGATAAGTACAGTAGTAGCTGGCCATTTCCCTGGTCAGCACTGGAGTGAAAGGGATATTTAGGGTGTTTTTCTCATTGCCTTAGGTAGTACAAGTAGCGCTGTAAATACAGTCAAAACTATTATTAGCTTCACAATCAATGAAAGCTTGCATAATAATTAGGGGTGAGCGGGTTTGGATTTCTGAAATCCGAACCCCCCCGAGCCCCCCCCGATCTGAGGCCGATCCGAGTCAGGCTCGACTTTTCCCGCCTGACTTGGATCTGAAATCGAGGCAAAACGTCATCATCCCGCCTTCCGGGTCTCGCGGGTTTTGGATCCTATATAAGGTTCCCGCGTCGGCGCCATTTTCTCACTCGGCTGTGGACAGTGAAGAGGGAGGGTGGGAGTTAGGGCTGGCTGGGCTGTGTAGTGTAGTGTAGTGCAGAGTAGTGTTGTGCTGTGCTGTGCTGTGCTGTGCTGTGCTGCTGTTGTCCATAGGGGCTGTGTCCACTACTTCAAAGTCCATAGGGGCTGGATGGACTGTGTTGTGCAGTCAGTTGTCCAAAGGGGCTGTGTCCACTCCAAAGTCCTGTGCAGTGTCCCAGTCCTAAAGGGGTGCTGTAGTGTTGTCCAGGGGGTGCTCTGTCCGTCAGGGGTGCTCCCCCCAAGTGCTAAAAAAAAATATATTTTTTCTATGTTTGTGAATTGTGTGCGCAGTAGCCGCACGTGCATCAACAAAGCAGTGCCAAGCGTGCGCCTGTGTCATAAGTAAAGGGCCAGCTGGCTTGACCGTTAAAGGGTGCTGTAACCCCCAAAGTACACTCCAAACCAAATAAAAAAATATTTTCTGTCTTTGTGAAATGTGTGCGCAGTAGCCGCACGTGCATCCTTAAAGCAGCAGCGACAAGCGTGCATCTGTCTGTTAAAGAGTGGTGACACCCTCAAAGTGTGCTCCCTAAACAATAAAAATATTCTTCTTTTTTTTTCTGTCTTTGTGAAATGTGTGGGCTGTAGCTGCACCTGCATCCTCAAAGCAGCAGCGAGAAGCGTGCGTCTGTCTGTTAAAGGATTACATCGGTGACAGCATCCAAGTCGGCATGTCAGACAGTCCGTACATGTACTGGCAGGAAAAAGAGGCAGTTTGGAGGCCCCTGTACAAACTGGCTCTATTTTACCGGAGTTGCCCCCCCTCCAGTGTGTACTCCGAAAGAGTGTTTAGTGCAGCCGGGAACCTTGTCAGCAAAAGGCATAGGAGGTTGCTTCCACAAAATGTGGAGAAGATGATGTTCATAAAAATTAATTATCAACTTTTCCAGGGAGACCAGCCTCCAGAACGTACAGAGGGACCTGTGGTGGTGGATTCCAGCGGGGACGAATTAATACTCTGTGAGGATGAGGATGTACACAACACTGAAGAGGGTGAGGAATCGGTGAATGAGGAGGATGAGGACGACATCTTGCCTCCGTAGAGCCAGTTTGTGCAGGGCCAGATTAATTGCCAGCTTGTTTTGTGGGGGCCCAAACGAACCAATCATTTCAGCCACAGTCGTGTGGCAGACCCTGGCGCTGAAATTATTGGTTTGTTAAAGTGTGCATGTCCTGTTTATACAACATAAGGGTGGGTGGGAGGGCCCAAGGACAATTCCATCTTGCACCTCTTTTTTTTCTTTGCATTATGTACTGTTTGGGGCCTAGTTTTTCAAACTGCCATCCTGTCTGCCACTGCAGTGTCACTCCTAGATGGGCCACATGTTTGGCCGCCCACTCGTGTCGCTTAGCATAGTCATCCATCTACCTCGGTGCAACCTTTTGGACATAAAAACACTATTGTGAGGTGTGAGGTGTTCAGAATAGACTGGAAATGAGTGGAAATTAAGGTTTTTGAGGTTAATAATAGCATAGGAGCAGAAAAATCAACACATTCTGTGATTTTAGCTGTTTTTATGATTTTTAAATAAAAAATACAGATCCAAAACACAAAACCCAGAACCCAAAACACGAAGAAAGATCCAGATCCAAAACCAAAACACAAAACACGAAAAGTGGCCGGTGCACACCCCTAATAATAATAGGAAAGCCTAGATATCCAAACAATGCTACTAAGAAAACACTTATCTAATAAGAAGTTATGATGAACTATATAGGGAATATAATAGTTATCCGTTGATGTACAGTGGCTTCACCCTCCTAAAACATGCTTGAATGTTATTATGAAATCATAGGAATAAACCTGGTGACTGTACAAATCTTGGTGTATTTGGACTAGAGCTTGAGCACCTTATTGTATGCCATGTTACCCTACTGTTAGTTCAGGATACCAGGATATCCAAAGTTTGGAAACGTGCGGGTATAGGACAACCTGTAGTTAATCAGATAATTAGAATAATCACAGCAGAAGGAGATGAGTACTCTGATCTAGTTAGAGGCAGTGACCGGGTGTGGAATAACAGATAGACAGTAAAAAGGTCGACAGTGTCTAGATAGACACCAGATGTTAGACAGTCAATAGGTCGCTTGGGACAAATGGTCGACAGGGTCACCATTTGGGTCGACATCTGGTGTCTATCTAGACATTGTCGACCTTTTTACTGTATATCTATAGTCCGGCCATATCGGACCGACATATCGTCTGGTCGTCCGGTTGGCTGTACACACTTCGCGATTGGCACATAATCGCATGTGATATCTTCCAATTGCCCAAGCAGCATAGGCAACCAGAAGACGTCATTGGAGCGCGCGATTTGTCATGCTGATAAAGCAAATCGTGCCGATATCGTGCAAGTATGTACCCGGCCATAGACTGAAAGCTAGTGTCAGGAGCAGGGTGCTGCCACAGCGCAGAATAGTCACGGCAGACTTCTGTTATACTGGAGCAGAAAAATTGTTAGCAAATGCATCTTTATATCAAGCAAAGTTCATACAGTACATCCAACTTTTCTTCTTTCTTTCGTCAAGGAGTAACTTAGATTCTGAAAGATACTGGATGAAATGCAAAAAAAAAAGTCTAACTTTTCTTAAAGACATTTACTATTCTTTGTTGTTGAGAACCAATCATTGCCTTTATTTATTCAAGAAAATTGTGTGTTGTGTTTCCTTCTTACATTCAACTAGGTGGCACTGTTGCTAATGCTGCCTATAAACAATCTTCATGTTTAATTCTGCCGGCATAGGAAATATTTGAGTACACATTTCTTTCTATTAGTGCAAGCTTGGAAATTACAGTACGGTCCTGGAGGGGATATAATGCCCCATTAAAACACTTCAATGTTGAAGAATGTGGAAGTGCACTGAAATTAATAATATGTTTATTTTCAGTGCCAGAGAAAAGTAATGAATTGTTTAACTGCTTTTCCCCATTAAAGATCTATCAATCTATATCAGTTGTTCATGGTCTGTAGAACAACAGTACACTTCTACTATCACACACATACACACACATACACACACATCAGTAGTGACACCCTAGGCTGCTCCGCCTCAATGCTCTATCTGGGGAGCTGTGGTCCTTGAGGCAAGGAGTAGGTGACAGGCTCCACTTAGCATTCATTACCTTCATATAATAACCTCATATATCAAACTGGAATTGACCGAGAAACCCCATGATAGTAGGTCTTCTGTGATACACAGCAAACACCATTAACCAAAAGTCCCTTGTTCCCTTGCTTGATATGCAAAATCGGTTGTGCCGTAGAGAAGAAATGGCCATCACAATGAGTATTTGTTAGCGCTATACATAATATGAATGAATTATGCAAAACAGTCATAACTGTGTCCTCAGATGCTTTGAGGAATAAGACCCGAGCTGACACCCAGTGGCCCGGAAAATAATGAGGCTCGGCTGAACAAAATTATAAATAAAATAAATTAATTTAAAGTGGACACTGATGCATGGAGAGGGGACCCGTTGGAAGCGCCATGTTCATTCACCCGGGAAGTGTATTCATTGCTCGTAAGTGTCGAACCCCGAGGGCTAACACTTCTATTATCGAGTGGATAAAGGTTGAATTACTGCTGGCTATTTGGGCATAGTTTTATTTTTTTTTTTAATTGCTTCTGCTCTCTGAAGGAGTGAGGAATGCAAACTGATGCCTCTTTATTGTATGTATAATATTGTTTTTTAGGGGGTTTCCCTCCCACGAAATACTGGCATGTTTAACATGCTAAGTGTGGCTGGCTTTGTGAAGGAGGCAGCCGTATGAATTGATATCCCCTGCAGGATTTATTCTGTAAGAAACTGTAACAAGGGTGCAGGCTTTCCAACCTGGGTGGTATGACTCTGGCTGGAGTGGTCATCATGGTGCTGTAAAGGGGTTTTCACCTCCAGACGATTTAATTTGTACTGTTGCAACACTCACTAGGTACACGTGGGCATGAAAATTGGTATGCAGGAAAAATTAGCTATGACTAGAGATGGCATTTTAGGGTAAATACCTTTTGCTGGATACAGATGTGTCCTTTTAATCTGTGGATCGAGTAGGGTTAAATAGGCCCTCTCAGCGCGCCAAGTCCCACATGACTTGGCCGCGCAGAACGTTTTCTTCACTTAAAACACGTGTCTTATTTACATAATTAAAACAACTAGAAGCGACAAACAAACATTGTTGGTGTACACTGAACACTGGTGCTTGCAGAATTGGTACATCTGTGTGTGACTGAGTTTGAATCTGTTTAAAAATGACTTTGATACAAGCAGCCGCGGCTTTTACTCGCATCAAGTTCTGTTGCGCTTCACCTGTTTCTTTGTAGATGTGCACTACCAAATCCTGTGATTACATTCGCAGCCTAGCATCTCTAGTGCACTGTGAGCGGCTTTTCGCTGCCTCTGCGATGTGGCTTAGATGCAAAATATAAAGATAAATACAGGGCCTGATTTAGAGATGTACATTCATCCATGGCTGAACGTATATCTGCGATTGTTAGGGATCTGTGTCTGCTCATGTTCAAAATGGGTCCTGCGATCTCGCTCGCAGCCCCCCCCCCCCAGGCCGCAGCATGTCATTGACTAATGCTGCCTGTAAACATTGCATGACATGCTGCGGCGTGTAAGGGGGTAAAGCAGGGGGGGGTGCCTGGCCGCCTTTCCCGTAAACGGGGGCGCGTCGCCTCCATTTTCTGGGAGGGACGAGGCCAGGGTCTGCGTCGGTGGACGCAGATTCCTGGCCTCTTACGTGACCAGGCACCAGCTTCAGCTCCCGCAGCCTGACTAAAGGAGCAACCATCGCGACCATCAGTCGCAGTGCTGGGATCGCAAATGCAGCAAGGAGGTGTCTGACACAACCTTTTGCATCTGCATCTGGGATGGACGGATTTACACAGCTGCTTGTGTGCGGCTCTGCAAATCCATCCATCTCTGAATCAGGCCCTCATCTAGGAGCTTCTCAGCTGTGCCAGGCATCTCACGGCCATAGGGCGTAAAGACGCTCAGTGTATGAGGAAACATCTGTATTTAATTTACTTCGATAAACATTAGTTTTTTTGATAATACATATTTTTACATTATCTTCATACTTAGCTGCATATTTCAGTAGATATTGCTTATGCTACACATTTATGAACATATTTTACAACATGATACTACATAAAAAAAGCTATAGCTATAACCCAGTAACCAATCAGATTGTGATATATTCTAATTACAGTCTAGAGAAATGAAAGAAAAGGCTGTATAGATGATGCGAGTTTACAAGTTATGCTCTCTTTGCTTTTAGGGCCCGACTCAGACCCGCTCGCTAGGCTGCGTTCGCATGTAGCCTGCCGATGTTTGCAGTCTGCGCATGCTAATAAAATGCACCGCGCATGCGAGAACTAGTCCATGCGATCGGGAAGCGCTCGCACCCTGTACATAGACGCCTCGCTAGAATGAGTGACAGGACGAGCAGTTTATGGGTGGTGACAGGGGTTGGTCGATGGAAATGGGGGAGTGGTGGTGCGAACGCCGGCGTGCCTGTGCGTCTTAACGCCGTTTCATAGGTGTGCATAATTAATATGGAGCATCATAGTACACGTCACTTGGTTGAATTTTACACTGAGGTGATCGCAGTGCTTGCGGTAGGGTATAGTCAACCTCAAGTGCTGCGAATGCATCCGATGGTACCGATGGTTGCATACACTTCCTGGAGATGACAGGCTGGTGGGCATCTGCATACACAAAGCGATCGCACGCCAAGACATAGTGGGCATGCTAATGCCTTGCCGTGCGATCGCCTGCCTTGCCGTCACTTAACCAAATTTGCATACGCATCGTGCGAGTGTACGCATCTAGCGAGCGGGTCTGAATCGAGCCCTTAGTTCAAACCTAGTTCTGTTGGTTTTAGCCGTGTAGTTCTGTACTCAGGTAAGGGCTTAAAACTCAGTTAAGAGGGAGAAAACTCTACTGCTCTAGAGAGGACCAAGCATTTACAGTAGCACCCCACCCCATCTCTGAACCCTGGGCAATAAAGCTCTCCTGATGGTGTAAATAATAATATAAGATGCAAAACAGTCACTGCAGAAAGAGTAATGCAAGCCAATAGATTTTGGCCCCTATTTACTACAATCCGCATTGCGAATTAGGAGCTAACACGAGAATAAAGCTACATTCTCAAGCAGGAGCAGAGTTTGCGAGAAAGCTCTGTCCCTGCGAATCCTCACTGCACAATTCTCACTGAATTATTTGCAAAAAATACAGTGAGAGTGCTCTCCACACATGCGCCAATGCCAGCTAGTGCTACCACTCCGCAGCGAGCCCCCCCCCCCCCAACCCAGCTGACACTTACCTTGGTGATCGGTGAGCTCTCTCCCTCCGGTCAGCTGGTCGCCCAGACTCTTTGTCTGTGACCCCGGTCAGCTGTGCTGTAAGCTGAGATGCCGGCTGAAGGTGGTTTCATTGTTGTTGTTTTTTTTTTTTGTACAGTAATCGGCTTGTGGTCAGATTGATAAATAGAGCCCTAAGTATTTCCAGCCAAAGGGTGATAGTTATCTGAATGTGGAAAACATGTGGAAAAAAAATATATACAGTGCCTTGCAATAGTATTCACCCCCCTTGACTTTTTACCTTTTTTGTTACATTACAACCTGTAATTTATTTATTTATTTAATCTGAATTTTATGTGATGGATCTGCACAAAATAGTCTAATTTGGTGAAGTAAAATGAGAAAAATATATATAAAAAAGAATCTTTATAAATAAAATTCTGAAAATTTGCATGTGCATATGTAATCACCCCCTTTGCTATGAAGCCCTTCAAAAGTTCTGGTGCAACCAATTACCTATAGAAGTCATATAATTAGTAATATGAAGTCCACCTGTGTGAAATCTAAGTGTCACATGATCTGTCCATATAAACACATCTTTTCTGAAAGGCCCCAGAGTCTGCAACACCACTAAGCAAGAGGCATCACACCATGAAGACCAAGGAGCTCTCCAAACAAGTCAGGTACAAAGTTGTTGAGTAGAACAATTCTGGGTTGGTTTATAAAAAAAATATCCAAACTTTGATGATCCCCCGGAGCACCATCAAATCCATCATCAACAAATGGAAAGAACGTGGTACCACAACAAACCTGCCAAGAAAGGGCCGCCCACCAAATTCACAGACTGGGGAAGGAGGGCATTAATCAGAGAGGCAGCACAGAGACCAAAGGTAACCCTGAAGGAGCTGCAGAGTTCCACAGCAGAGACTGGAGTATCTGTGCATGTGACCACAATAAACCGTACACTCCATAGAGCTGGGCTTTATGGAAGAGTGGCCAGAAAAAAGCCATTACTTAGTGATAAAAATAAGAAGACATGATTTGAGTTTGCCAAAAGGCATGTGGGCGACTCCCCAAATGTATGGAGGAAGATGCTTTGGTCAGACGAGACTAAAATTGAACTTTTCGGCCACCAAGGAAAATGCTATGTCTGGCGCAAACCCAACACATCCCATCACCCCAAGAACATTATCGCCACAGTGAAACATGGTGGTGGCAGCATCATGCTGTGGGGATGTTTTTCAGCAGCAGGGACAGGGAAACTGATTTGAGTCAAGGGAAAGATGGATGGTGCCAAATACAGGGATATTCTTGAGCAAAACCTGTTTCAGTCTGCCTGTGATTTGAGACTGGGACGGTGGTTCACCTTCCAGCAGGACAATGACCCGAAGCATACTGCTAAAGCAACACTCGAGTGGTTTAAGGGGAAACATTTCAATGTGTTGAAATGGCCTAGTCAAAGCCCAGATCTCAATCCAATTGAGAATCTGTGGTCAGACTTGAAGATTGCTGTTCACAAGCGGAAACCATCCAACATGAAGGAGCTGGAGCAGTTTTGCCTTGAGGAATGGGCAAAATCCCAGGGGCAAGATGTGGCAAGCTCATAGAGACTTATCCAAAGCAACTTGCAGGTCAAATTTCCGCAAAAGGTGGCTCGACAAAGTACTGACTTTAGCTGGGTGAATAGTTATGCACGCTGAAGTTTTCTTTTATGTTGTCCTAAATGTTGTTTGATTCACAACATAAAAAAACACAACTTCACTGTTGTAGGCATGTTCTGTGAATGAAATTATGCACACCTTCAAACAATCCATTTTAATTCCAGGTTGTGAGGCAACAAAGCATGTAAAAGGGGGGTGAATACTTTTGCAAGGCACTGTATGTGGCAAAGTACAGACACCAACTGTTTTACAACCTTTTTGCTCATCAAATAATATGAATTTCAAGGTAGTCTTTGAAATGGTACTCTATAGGGAAGTGTTGCAAGAAACAACTGGCTTTTAACTACAGAGAGCAATAGAAGGATATACTTGCGCATCTAAAGTCAAATTTATGGATAAAGATGCATGTGGACCCCTTGTTTTCTATTTTGTTTTGGCAAAACCACCGTCAAAGGTTTTGGTTCAGTTTAGGTTTTGATAAAACAGCTAAAATGTAATTTGGACCTGTTTTTGATCCTAGAGTATTAATAACATTAATTTCTAGTCAATTTTACCTCTTCATTGATTACAATATTGTTTTCACTCATATTGGCCAAATGCTGCAGTGAGCTGGATGGCTAAACTAAGAAACAGAGCAGCAGCAAAAACTAATGGCAGTTTAACAAAGAATGTAGCACATCAATGAAACATAATGAAATACTATAGAATGTTTTCATTATTCAAGAACTAGATCAGAAGCCCAAGGCCAGCACAAATGGGGGTGGGGTATTCAGTGGAAGCCAGGCAAATGATGGATTTATTGATTGATCAATTGAATGATTACAGTACTAATATAACTATAAAAAATGGAGACGTATTAAGCACTATTAAAAACAAGCTTCCAAAATCCCAATGGAAACTGAATCCAAACAGCGAATCACAGTCCTCAGGATTCAAGGCAAAGTAACAGTCTAGTCGAAGTCGATAATTATTCATTATATGATTATATGATGTGAAGATACTACTCTGTATCTACTGAGAAGCTGCAGGAAATGGGGCCTATATGCCTGGATGAGAAGCTGGTGATAAATGGCATTACAAGATATAAAAGAACATGAACACCCCAGTAAAGTACAGTAATATACCCTGCCTGTCAAACACACACAATCTTGGCAAAGCACATAATGAAAGTGGTGCACAATGGACTTGTCCTTAGGCCATCCCACTCACCCTTATGTTGTATATTAAAAAGGATGTGCACAGTTTAACAAACCAAATACTTCAACAACAGGGACTGCCATTTTTGTGGCTAAAGTGCTTGATTTGTTTGGGTCCCTAAAATCCAAGCTACCAATGGGCTTAAGGTGGCTAACAGTGATGTTAATCATCGTCACAGTTGGAAGATGTTATTATCATCCTTCCCTCCCTCTCATTGCTGCTAATATCATCAGACAATATCAGCTCATCCCCACTGGTATCCACCATTACAGAAGTCTCTGTCCTTTTTTGTAATTGGCGGCAAAGGTCTTCCTCTTAAAATTTGTAGTTCATTTTTATACACATCAGTTTTTCCACATTTTTGAAAGTAGCCTCCTACTCCAATAGCTCACAAGGTTCCCTGCTGTGCTATATACTCTTTCCGAATACACACTGGAGGGCGGGCAGCTTAAGTAAAGCAAAGGTAGTTTGTACAAGGGGCTATAAATTGCCTTTTGTTTCCTCCTAGTATTCAAAGGGAATGTGTGGTATGCTAATTTCATATTGTCATTAAAATAATCCTCCACTATTCTTTTGATGCTTACTGTATCAAATTGAGTCACAGTAGACATGTCAATAATTGTGGGCAATTCTTTTTGAGCCTGACCAGATGTCATAATATTGTTTCACTCTGGTGCGTTGACTCATCCTCAGCTCTAGTGGTTTTCTTGGAAAAGGACAATTTTGTCCTAGTAGCAGCATTTGCAGGAGAAACTGAAGCAGGATACATTGTTATGTCATGTTCCACTTTAACTGACAACTTAATCGCAAGGAGTTTTTTGCATCTCTTAAGATCTGTGTCAGTTGGAAAAAAATACATTACATATGACTTACTGTAAACCTGGGATTAAGCATGGTTGCCAAATTTTAGTGATCCAATTTCAGGATGTTGCAAACCCTTTGGTCCTGGTGAAGTGAATAAAGAACTTGATCTACAAGGCCAACATACTTAGCGGAATCGCTACATTTCATCTCCCTTTTCAGCTTTTCTAGCTACTTTTACAGTAGTGTAATTAAGGGATCTCCTGACTCAGGCTGGCAGTGTCTGAATTCACTTTATTGGTTCCAAATGTTTCCAGTAGCTTGCATAAAACTGATAGTATTTTTTAATGTGCTGGACTAAAGTACAATGCTCCCCCTCTCCCAGTCCCTAATTCATGATTTGTTGTGTACATTTGGATGTCTTGTTGCTGTTCCTCCAGTCACTGAAGCATATGATATCCTGGCTGTCGGGATGCCGCTCATCAGAATACCAACAGCAGCATCCTGACAGGCTGAATCCCGACACGCATTGAAGTGAATGGTAAGTATTTTCCCTACCCCTACCCTTCTCGGTGCCTAACTCTAAACCTCCCCCCCAGTGCCTAAACCTGAGCTCCCCCTCCCCACACCCCCTAGTGCCTAAACCTAACCTCCCCCTCCTCGCATTCTAATCCTAACCCTCCCTGCCCATTGCCTAACCCTCCCCCAAGTGCCTAACCCTAACCCCACTAGGTAACGCTATCCTCCCCGTGCACCCCGATACTTACCTTCAGGATGCCGATAGTCGGGATACTGGTGTCGGCGCCGGTATTAGAACCGTCAGCATCCCTCATGCCAGGTTGCCGACTACATCTGTTCCAGGCACCTACTACAGCTACTACAACTACAAGTCCATTAATTATAAAACTTTTTGTCCTCCTGCCTAAACTCCTCCTAATGGCACCCTGATGGCATGCTAATGGTGTTTTTTATTCTAGAACTGCAGCCCACAGTTCCACACCCTGTCCCTCTGCTCTCATGTGTGAAATGGTGCCCAATCACAAGGGAGGGACTTTTACATGCAATCCAAAACATGCGAGATCCGAAGCCGGAAAAATAAAATTTTGCCTCGTTCTGGGATTCCAGCTTAGCGGGAAGACCTGAACCGGGACTCGGATACACTCGGATCCCCTAAGTTTGTGTGCGTCCGGTTTTTATGAAAACCGAACCAATCGTCTCTATTTATGGAAAGGCCACATTCACCAAAGTACATGCAGGCAGGACTCCATAGACGTCTGTATTTTTACATTACCTTTATATAAGGGTACTCCCAGAAATGCTCATAGTGACTGCTACATAATGATGTCATGCAGAGACTGTATATCATATAATTTACCACAATGGTAATATAGGTGGCAAAGTTGTGTTAGAATTCCCTAGCGCGCCACTGGTAGCTCTCAAATATTGTATAACAATTAATAAGAGTATTCTATAATACTAAACAATAGTTTATTAGGTATACGCATAGAATTATACACTTTATAAAAACATATTTGAAGCCACAATTCAAATATTAATAATTCAAAATCCTAATACCGGTATACAAACAAAACAACATATACCATACATAAACAAAAATAGAAAAAAGGGGGAAAAGAATGGAAAAAATAGGTGGCAAGGTGTCTAGCTCTGCCAATGCGGTGTAGACTGATTTTAATAAATAAATATCTTCTGTAAGGTGTTGTGTAAATACGTATACGCTAATAAAATAAAGATAGTAAATAAATGTTCCAAGTTCTAATGGTATGTGCAACAACAACTATAGCGCTTATTTATCAAACCAGACCTAAAAGACATGTTTGTATCTTTGCTCACTGAGGCAACAGAAAATATTTTTCAGGCTGTTTTATCGTTAAAAAAAATGACAGAGAAAATCATATGAGTAGCTGAGCATTGGCCGACATGCACACTGGAGGTGGAAGCCTGTACTTGGGGTTCCAGTTCCAAATTAAACTACAGTGAAAACTAAAGTTAATTAAAAATAAATGGAGAAAGTTTTTTATTTTAATAAAAAATTATTTTCCTGTGGGTGCTCCCTGGCAATTCCATCCTGAGATGGCTTTGGCCATCAGAGGACTCTTACCTTACTTCTACTACTGATGTCTTGATAAATAGGGTGGGGAAGGATCACAGACCGACTCTGGTGAAGGGTATAATTTGCAATAGCTGACAATAGTTCTCACCAGGAGGGGTACTTTAGTAAATAGGGCAAAAGCTCTAATTCCTTCAAAAACATCCCACATTTGCTGGATTTAGAGCTTTTTGCAGGTTGAGAAATACACCATATGTAACATATATAAAAAACAAAAATGTGTCAGTAAATTATGATTGCTATAGACTGCAGGAAAGTGTAAATAATACAGCAGGAATAAAGCAAATATATGGCTTTGCAGCTGCAGGACAGACTAGAGAAACCCCTGAGTTCTGACAGAACTTCACTAAAAGTTATCACTAATTTTGGGCCTTGACAAGACAGAACCTTGATCATTTTAAGCACATATACATTTTTATTATCAGCAATCATATCAATCTCCCAGAGCAAGAGGAAATGCACTGTATGGGACAGGTTAAGTCACTAAATCATCTGCTTCTTTGAATTGCTAGTCAGGAAAATAATAGGGTCATACAGTTTAGATGGGGGAGGAATGAACTAAAATACAAATAATAAATGGGATTTTGAAATGGCAGAGAGCATTGCATAAATCCACCTGAGTATAAAGGGCTGAAGCAGCATCTAATGCGTTTCCAAAATAGCCACCCGCTCTGTGTAAGGAGGACATTGTCCGCTGCAGAATAGCCCCTCTCTGTCAAGCGGACACACTCCTTATTAATCGGAGAGGTAATTGTATAGAGGAGGGGGCGAGCGAGCCTGGATTCTGCTGCTGCTGCCACAAGAGATAAAAAAGCAGCAAATTGCACCCAGTTGAAAAGCTAGTGCTGAGAAGTGAGGGTTTGCTGAGTGCTGGGTAATTATCAGCCACAAAAGGGACCAAACTGCCGGCTCTATACTGTGGACCCAACTCCAATTTTGCTTCCTTATGAAAGCTGATCAAGCTATTATAAACTGATAAGACTCTGGATGGGAACTTGCTGAGTCTGAAGGGGCAGTCCACCTCTAAATAATTTTATATATATATATATATATATATATATATAATATATATATATATAATATATATATATATATATACACACACACACATGTATATATTTCTATGTATGTATGTATGGTACCCCGTGTGTCACAGCTGATATGGAAACTTCAGTGGATCTTCCTTTTTCTTTGCAATGACTCCATGAGCTTTATCCACCTCCGGCTGTAATAACTCTTTGGCTATTACTAGGGAAATGCAGTTTCTTGGTTTTACACATTAAACACACAATTAACTATTGCAGAAAACAGATATCCAGTAATGGCAATAGAGATTATTACTCAGCAGAATTAGCAAAAACCTCAAAACTGTTCAGTATTAACTCTAAAGTGCACACAAAGTTCTGTCATTGGAGTACTCTGTTGCAGTGCCGTAACTAGGGTAGTGCGGCCGGTGCCATGGCACAGGGCACCGCAGGGCAGGGGGCGCTGTTTGGGCCTGTCAGTTTTCTGTTTATTATCATTCTCACTTGCAGCTTCCTCTTTTTTTATCCCCAGCATCTCCCGGCCTCCCCTATCTTTTCCTTGGCCCTTCCCCATAAGGCCATGGAAGCAGCTAGATCACCTTCTGTCAATGGACCCTGACGTCAGCAGCAAGTGTCCAACGTCATTCCCTACCATCCAAGTGGGCATAGAGGTGTATTATAATCATGTAGTGAGCGTAGTGAGCCATCAAGCCCGAAGCGTGGCGAGCGAAGCGAGCCCGCGAGGAGCCAACTTACTTTTTTTGGTGGACTATGTGGGCAGGAAACTGCACATCCACCCTCAGTTCATGTCACTTCCAGGTACAGTATCTGAAGGGGAGATATATCTTTCCATAAGGCCATGTCTCTTTTTCCGGTGTCCCTATTCAAAAAATTATGTGTGTGTGTCTGTGTGTGTGTGAGTGGGGAGGGGGGTCACCAATACTCTTTCTGGCACAGGGTACCAAAAGGTCTAGTTACAACAGTCTGTTGCTGGACAATCACTGACCTATAACATGCATGTATTTGTAATCCACAATTGGTAATAGCAATAAGCTTAGCATTGAATGCTGATTTTTTCGGATTCCAAGGAGCAATAGTTTTGGCTACAATGATAAGGCACAATAGACACTGGGCCTCATTCAGAGGTGGTCGTTAGATGCAAGCGGACACCCTGAATCAGGGTGGCCGCTTGCATCCTGAACGGCCGCCTCCTTGTCGATCGTTAAGCTGTGGGTTAACACCCACAGCTCTAACGACCAACATGGGTGATGGTCGCGATGGTCAAGACCATCGCGACCATCGGGGCTTACGACCAGACCCTAAGGTAGGGTCTGGGCACTCGTAAACCCCAGGGAGCTTCCTGCTCTGATCGAGCAGGAAGTTCCCCACTGACATCAGCAATGATGTCAGTGGGGTCGCCCCCAAACAGCAAGCGTTCGACCGGAACGCCTCCATTTGGCCGGGCATGCCCCCTGCCCGCCCAGCAAACGGGGTGAGCTGTCACTCCATCGGGGCTTGCGACGAGACCCTAAGGTTGGGTCTCGGCAACCGCAAGCCCCAGGGAGCTTCCTGCTCTGATCGAGCAGGAAGCTCCCCACTGACATCACTGATGATGTCAGTGCGGCCGCCCACAAAACGGCAGGCGTTCCTTAAGGAACACCTCCGTTTGTAAAACCACCCTCCCGCCCTGCCTACAAAACGGGGCGAGCTGTCGATCAACATCGACAGCCGCCCCTTTTGTAGAGAGCTCCGGAGCGAGAGAGTTTCTCTCTCGCTCCAGGGCTTGTGGCCGCTGCACGTGCGCAGGTCTAACCATCGACCTGGTTGCGAGCACATCGGCACATGCGACCGGGTCTGAATGAGACCCCTTTTTATTTAGTAAGCAGTGCAGCAAAATATTTTATTAATATAATAAAAAAAGTAATGACATGTAAACTGCTTGCTAGACACGCCTTGTGGGTGAGGCAGGTCACGCCCCCTTCGTCAGTATTATTTGCACAATTTACCAGAAATATAGGCAAGTATACTTATAACAGGATAAATTATTATCAAACATGATGTCCAGTAATAGGTTCCACAATCAGGCAAACTCTATTTCCCAACATTGTTTAGTAACAAATAATCTGTGCACAGCAATTGTTCTCCCGCTTAGCAATTCTTCCCCTGCACGGACATACATTCAGGTGATGTGAATACTACTTTAGCAAACAAAAGTCAGGACGACGCATCCGTCTGGAATGTTAACATGTGGCAGTAATAGAGTGGCCCTGACACCTTCAATTAAACCTTTTTCTAGTATCCTTTGAGAAAAAAATTCAGATGTGTTTATTTCTCTGTCAAAAGGGTTTAACACCCATTCTCTCTAAGACTTTTATTAATTTGTCTACTGTTATGAAGTTTATTTTCTGCCAGCCTGGACCTTATTGTTCTTAAAGACTATTGATAAAGACAACCGGGGTTGAGGCAGAAATTGCTTTTGCAGAGGGGAAGCAATCGGGAAGCCGACTGCCTAAATACCGGCAGCCGGCTTCCCGACTGTCTTATCCCGGCATGGGTGAAATGCCGGGCGTCTAGATGTAGACGCCCGCATTTCCCCGACGCCGGGAGACCGGCGCCCGGCATCACGATCGTAGTGATGCCGGGCGCCGCGAGCGGACAGCCGCGGGTGGGGAGGGATAGGTTTAGGGCTCCCGGGGAAGACTTAGGGTTAGGCACCCCCCCGGGAGGGTTAGGGTTAGGCTAGGGGGAGGGAGGGTTAGGGTTAGGCACCCCCGGGGGGGACTTAGGGTTAGGCTTCCCCCCGGGGGACTTAGGTTTAGGCAGCGGGGAAGGGGGTGGTTAGGGTTAGGCACTTAGAGGGGGGATTAGAGTTAGGCACTTGGGGGGGAAGTTAGGGTTAGGCACCCCTAAGGAGGGTTAGGGTTAGGGGGGTTAGGTTAAGTTTGTGTATACTTACCTATCCACGATCAGGATTTCCAGCGCTGTCGGACTTCCGCTGCTTCTAACTCTGCTCCTGTCGGGCTGCCGTATTCCTTTGCAGAGGGGTTATTGGCACTGTGCATGCAGTGGGGCCAGTCCTATATACGTGCTGCTAGCACTAGGCTTGAACGACTTGTAGCCAATCAGATAATTAGTATGACAGCAGCAGCACAATATAAGTAACCTCAATAGTCAAAGAGAGATCACACTGTGTAGGAGTTGTACCAATTTTTAAGCGATAATGACTAAACAGTAACAGAAAATAAGAATGGCCAACTAACTGAAAGTGGCACAGGCGTGTAGTTGGCTAGTGAGTCCCAATGATCATAATATATAAATCACTAAATCACTCATAATCTAGACAATAGATGTATAAAACTATATGGCTATTACATAGTACAGCCCCCATGAAGCATCAGGGCTTTCCATTAGTCTAAAATAATAGATAGTCCATTCATTATTTTGTAGGTTGGCAAACAATATCTATATTTCCAACAGAATATGCTACGCTATATAAGTAACTGTTAATGATATATTCCCAAAGGGCTTAATGGTTCAAAATTAAACAATTTGCCTTGACGAAGTTGTCATCTGCGAAACGCGTATCAGCATTCTCCATTCTGTGTATCCCTCACTGTCTCACATGTATGCTTGCAATTAGCTTAGCGGTAGCCAGAAGGTGAGCTTAGCCTGCGAGGGTTTAGCACTTAGTAATGTATGTAGGAATGTGATGTTCCTCTATACAGCAATATACAATACTACTGTAATTCTACTCTATGTGATAGCAAAGCACCTAAGATATCTATTACAGGAATGATGTTTATGAGACAATGCTATTAGAGCAATTCACATTGGGATATTATAGCTGCTCATTATCTTGTACTTTTGCAGTAAATCACTGTGAAAATCCCTTATACATGTCTGAGAGCGCAATATCTGTTAATCATAGCATCTGAGAAATTGAGGATGTGTGGTTAATACTATGACTGCCCCATGAGACTTCTCACTATCTAATACCCCTTTTACACAGACATAAAAATCCCGGGTTGATGCACGTGAACGCACATCAACCCGGGATTTTTGTCAGTGTAAATGGATCCACCAGGGTAAAGGGACCCAAGGATCCAACTCAAAAATCAGAATAATCAATAATCAGAAATAATGCAGCAGGTGTCTGACACCTCCTTACTGCATCTGCGATCCCAGCGTTGTGACCAATGTTGCAGTCTAGGATCACCATCGAAAACATTGAGACCATGGTTTCCCCTTCAGTTAGGTTGCAGTAGCTTAAACTTACCGCATCTTGGCCAGGTCCTGTCAGCCTGCGAGGCCAGGAAGTCTGCATCCGTGGATGCAGTTTCTGGCCTTGTCACCCCAGAACATAGGGTCAACACGCCCTCATTTCTGGGAATGCAGGTCATCTCCGCAACGCCCAGCAAATGCCTCTGCCTGTCAGTCATATGGGGGCCTGCATACGATTTTGCAGAAGCCATTCTGCACACGTGCATCACATGACAATTTATTGTATATAATGTTGTATCCTTAAATTGCCTGTGATATCACTTTTATACCTTGAAAAGTAGGGAGTGCTATCTACAGTACATTAGCATTAGGGGTGTCTCTCAGTCTATTTTCTGACAATATATGTTCCTGCGTGGATGGTACTCTATTCTTCTTTTGACTATAGTGGGGTCTTATATAATCTATTATATCAGACAACCCCCCCCCCCCCACTGTGACGCAAATATCCCCACCCCCCACACACACTGCCACAAATATTCCTGCGACCTGCCCGGCTCCCAGCAGTGTTGCAGTGTATTACATTGTCTCCTGAACATGTAATACGCTGAAATGTTGCTGGTCAATATTCCCACGACCAGAATGACTTCCAGCAGTGTAACAGTGTAACATAGTCTGCTGCTGCCTGCCGGGTAGCGAAGAAAACGCAGTTGGTCAGAGTTCAGTCTTGGTAAGGGGCATATCATTTGTGTCAGTAATGGGCAAGCAAGGGGGCTGTCAGTTTTATTGAGGGGAGAGAGGGGGCACAACTCAGTTGCCCCAGGATCACCACAAGTCTTTATCTGGCCCTGCCCACAGGAAATAAAACACACATTGTGCCCCACAGGGAAAACAAAAAAACAAACATTGTTTCCCACAGGGAAAAACATACACACACACACGCACATTGTGCCCCACAGGGAAAACAAAAAAAACAAACATTGTTTCCCACAGGGAAAAACATACACACACACACACACACACGCACATTGGGCCCCACAGGGAAAACAAAAAAACAAACATTCTTTCCCATAGGGAAAAACATACACACACACACACAATCACATTGTGCTCCACAGGAAAAAAAACACACACACATTGTCCCACACATGGTTTGCGTACAACTCCGATGTTTAATGATCGGCGCATGCACAGGATCTGTACAGCGCATGTGCTGATCCCTGACTGGTCATAGTCCTCCCTAAGCTGCCAGATGATTGACATGCTGTGGCCTTTTGCGAGCAAGGATGGGGCGGCGCTGCCTGTTTCCCGGTGTCTGGGAGCGCCGAGGCCAGTGTCTGCGTCTGCTGAGATTTACTGGCCTCGCAAGTGAGGCAAAAGGTGGCCATTCTGAGTAATGAACAAGAGAAGGTCTACAGCGCTCTGGGGTACCGGAAATTCTCATCAATAATCAGAAATAATGCATTTGGTGTTGTGGTGATAGGGGTTGTCTCTTACCTGAATTACCCACATTCTGGTGGAATCAGCTCCCTCCAAGGGAGGCTGAACTACAACCTGTGTGTTCTGCATTAGCAGTGGAGGTGTGGAATTCCAGGTTTTCACATTTACACAGACCCAGCTGGAATAATCACTGGAGCACAGGAGGGGTTTAAAACTCTCACACACCTGATGCTTGTTGTCCTGATGCTGAGTAGCAGCCAGGAAGTAGGGACACAGTGTTGTAGTGCAGGGTCCAAGGGCTGTGCTGGGAGAGCATTCCCAAATTGTGGCTGCAAGCCACTGCTGGCTGATTAGCACAAGGAGTGCTGAGACTTTTAGGTTTGTTTGTTTATATTTATGTTATGTGCCTGTATGAGTGCAAGCCTAGGTGCAGTGTTTGATGCTATTAAAAAGCCACTGCTTTACCAAAAATACCTGCCTGCCTGGAATCCTCATTTCAAATACCCCGTGTTACAGTCTGTAGTCATGAGGTAAACATGCGTGATGCCCATCTGTGTACCTTCAATGGTTAAATGACACATCCGAAAAGATCCCAATGTTGTTGTCTTGCAACTGTGGGCAGCCCTAGGGGATGGCTTAGGGCAGGTACAGTCTATGGACTCAAAGTCTGCGGGTAGGGTGTTCTTAGGTTGATAGTTGAAATCTGGTGACTCTGCATGCAATAACTGTAGGCAGGGTTTTCACAAAAACTCTATTGCAATTTCATTATGTAATGTCCCAAAGCTGGAGAACCAAACAGTTGGTATGTTCATATGTAATCTCCACTGCCACAAGCCACTGCTGACTGATTAGCACAAGGAGTGCTGAGACTTTTATGTTTGTTTGTTTATTTTTATGTTATGTGACTGTGTGTGCAGGCCTAACCGCACGTATGCTAAGGTGCAGTGTTTGCGTTTATTAAAAAGCCACTGCATTACCAAAAATATCTGCCTGTATGGAATCCCCATTTCAAATACCCCATGTTACATATGGTGGCCTATATGGGACCTCTGCACTGCTTTGTCACAGCGTATACACCAGCCGCTTCTAGTGTGTCATAGGAACGGACAAGGCAGAACGGTCGGTATACGTGAGGATGGTTGGCAAACCAGAAAAACCGCAATTGTATTAAGGACATTTTGTAATCTGCTTTACACTAACTTGCTGTGCAAAACTTATGTGTACTGAGAAAAAAAAGTTACTTTGCTTTGTTATTACTAAGGTGCTTGAGATCTAACATGCTGATTAGTATCTTCACCAGCTAGTATTCTGTCTAAGTTCACCTGTTGACTGAACAAGAGCAAGACACACATATTACTGGGTCTAATTAAGCACTGCAGTGCTGGAAGAGTAAAGGAGGGTATCCACTACCCGACAGTGAAAAGACTGAACGATAACGATATCGTTATCGTTCAGTCGTTCACTACACTGCAGGGTGCCCATACTGAACGATATGTCTGCAAACGTGCTGAACCTGACGATATCGTCAGGTTGACCAGCATGTTTGAACGATGATAGATGTCTAAAAGACCAAATTTTCAAACGATGTTCGAACGATTATCGAATGATTTTATCGTTTAATCGTTCAACTTTATCGTCTAGTGGATACCCCCCTTAGAAGGCAATTTTTTTTTCTCCTGTGTTCTGTTTAACCCCTGCATTGCTGGAGGAAAATAAAGGCAGTATTTTCTTTTTCTGTGTTTAAACATGAATTACAATTGCTTTGCTGAAAGAGATATATTTATTTGTGTAAACTGGCTTGTTATCTAAAAGCACCTACACTTGTACATACCCCGCCCACTATAAAAATGGAGGAAGTTTCTCGCACTATAGTAAATTTATTGGCCTCTCACCAAAACACAGATTAAAAAATGTTGCAGTTAGTGACCCAATCAATGGGCACAACAGGTGCTGTGCATCTGAAAAAAATATCTGCCTCAGATGACCCAGAGGCATATTTGCTGATAGTTGAAAGGGTGGCACAGCACTTAAATTGGCCAGCAGACACTTGAGCTGATAGGGGGCAAGTCTATCTCACTGGTGACCCTCAGATTTGTCCCCTGCTGATGCAGTGAAATATGACCTAGTCAAAAGTGCCATTCTGGCCAGGTCAGGTCTCACTCCTTCTGGGAAAGCGCATTGCTTCCATGAAAGGGCCCTACTACCAGGGGTTCCTATTCAGAAGCAAGTTGCAGAACTCGCCAGACAGAGGTGGAGTTGACTCCAGCCAGAAGACCGCACTGCTGCTCAGATTGTAGAGACAGTGGTTATTGACCAGTATAGAAGAACCCTAGGGCGGAATATGCAGCGCCATACACACTGAAAATCTAGAGGAATTAAGTACAGTGTTGGAGCGGTATGAAACCGCAGGAAATATGACAAAAATGCCAGAAAAGAAACCAAGGAATGGGTGACCTGTTAAGATAGCACCCCATCGGCCTGTGACCTCGACTGTCACCCTCCCTCAAGGAAACACAGCTGGAGATGCCAGTGTTGTTTGCTATGAGTGTGGAGATCCAGGTCATATAAGGTGGGATTGTCCCAGAAAAACAGAGCCTATGGAGTGTGGGGTTGCTAATATGGGCGCTATGTACCCTGCTTTTTGCACGATGGTACCCCTGGATTCCAGACCCCCGTTAATGTGGGAAACTGAGTTACTAAATGGCCAAGAATTCCCAGCTATTATAGGAGTGAGCTAACCCTGATCTTACAGGATGTCCTGTCCAGGGCAGTAGAAAAGGTGCCAGGGTTAGTTGAAGTACTCTGTGTTCATGGATCCACAGAAAACTTCTCCCGGGTGTGAGTGAGCCTCACCATAAAGGGGCGCACTTATGAGGTGGTCGCAGGGGTTGGTCATAAGCTCCCCTATCCTATCATATTGGGATGCAATTTCCCAGGATTTGTTGAGCTCTTAAAGGAACCACAGAGACAACGCCAATGTAAAGACTCCAAATCCCTACCTCCGAAAAGGGAAGAGAGTGAGAAAGCACGGCCAGTCCTCTTTGGAGAGAGAACCTCTGCACAACTAATGTCTGAGGAAACAAATCCGCAACACTTTGCCCGGTTACCGCCAGACAAAAATATTGGCAGAGGTGTTATACCCAATACAGATGTTGCCATAGATGTGCTGGAAACTGCCACCCCTCAGGTTCCTGGGGGCCGCACTACTTCGCTTTGCCCTACAGAAGTTCAGCTGGCGGACACCTTGTTACCAAAACAGCGAAAAGAAGCGTAAGCCTTAGTTCACAAAAATCAGGATGTGTTTTCTTCTTTGCCAGGGCACACTGCCTTAGTAGAGCATGAGATAAATACGCCTGATGGAATGGTTGTAAAACAGCGACCATATCGCATCCCTGAGGTGCAATGGCAAAAGTCCAGCAAGAGGTGAAAGAGATGCTCCAACTTGGGGTCATTGAGGAGTCCAACAGTAACTGGTCAAGTCTTATTATTATTATTATCCTTTCTTTATATGGTGCCACAAGGGTTCCGCAGCGCCTTACAAAGTACAGAAACAAATGAGCACACAAGACAACAGTTATTAACAGTACAGACAATGCAGGACAAGTACATGATTTATAAACAATGCTGCATAACACCTAAATAAGCAGCAGGGTGTCAGTAACCAGGTTTTAGGTGCCATTGTAAATAAAAGTAAAAGTAAGGAAAGAAGAAGCACGTGAGGGAAGAGGGCCCTGCTCGCGAGAGCTTACATTCAAAGGGGAGGGTCAGATAAACGGGTGACACAGATGGGCTAGATAGTGAGGAAGGAGTATAGAGTAGTGGGTTAGGATGAGCACTGGAAAGCATTGAGGAAGAAATGGGTCTTGAGAGCCCATTTGAAGATTAAGAGCCAGGAAGCCAAGTGATGGAGGAATTTTGAACGAAGGCCAGGGAGACCAAATGTGTTGGTCCAAAGCCGTCAGGAGCCATACGCTTTTGCAATGACTTTAGACGCTGAATCAGGTTTCCAGATTTGACGCATACTCACTACCACGGGTGGATGAGTTAGTGGAAAATTTGACAAGCAAATTCCCCTAAGTGAGACCGCCAAGGAGAAGACTGCCTTCTCGACCCCTGATGGCCTGTTTCAATATAAAATGCTTCCCTTTGGCCTTCATAGGGCACCTGTGACATATCAGTCACTGGTACCCTATGATCGCCTGCTGTGTGCCATGGATCACCTGCTGAGGCCACACCAAGGGTACGCTATAGCCTATCTAGACAACATTGTCATCTATACAGAAAATTGGGAAGAACACTTGTATAAAATTCCAAGTAGTGCTAAACAGCTTACGACAGCACAGGTTTACGGCTAATCCAGCCAAGTGTACCATTGGATTTTCAGAGGCCAATTACCATGTGTATGTGATTGGCAATGGGCAAGTGAAACCCCAACTGCAGAAAGTGGAGGTGATTCAGTCCAGGCCAAGACTCTCCACCAAGAAACAAATTAGAACTTTCCTTGGGCTGCTAGGCTATTACCGCCGTTTCATTCCAAATTTTGCATCCAGAGCTTTACCCATGACTCAACTGGAAAAGATTCTCTGGACCAAAACAGTTGAAGCAGCCTGGGAAGATATGAGGATGGCTGTGTGTTCCAAAGCGGTTCTGCAAGCGCCGGATTTCAGAAAACCCTTTGTCCTGCAAACTGACACCTCCACGACAGGCTTAGGAGCTGTTTTGTCATATTCCATTACAGGTGAAGAAAAGCCAATCGTATACTTAAAGAGAAAGCTGTTACCACGAGAGACAAGATACGCCATAGTTGAGCTAGAATGCTTGGAAATAAAGTGGGCGGTAGAAGCCCTGAAGTGTTATCTCCTGGGAAGAGAATTTGTTTTGGTCACGTGTCACACACCTATGAGGTGGATGCACCTCAACAAAGAAGTTAACCCCAAAGTGGCGTGCTGGTTTTTGACCATCCAGCAGTACAAGTTTGTCGTACAGCATCGGCCAGGAGCTCAACATAGAAATGTGGACGCATTGTCTTGGAAGTTTGAGAAAGCTGAGTGGAGTCAGCTGCCACAAAACAAGATGTGTGCTTCCATAGCTTGTAAAAGCGAAAGAGGGGAATGTATGGTGAGAGGGATTGTCTCATCTGAATTACCCACAATCTGGTGGAATCTGCTCCCTCCAAGGGAGGCTGAACTACAACCTGTGTGTTCTGCATTAGCAGTGGAGGTGTGGAATTCTAGGTTTTCACATTTACACAGACCCAGCTGGAATAATCACTGGAGCACAGGAGGGGTTTAAAACTCTCACACTCCTGATGCTCATTGTCCTGATGCTGAGTAGTAAGCCAGGAAGTAGGGACACAGTGTTGTAGTGCAGGGTCCAAGGGCTGTGCTGGGAGAGCATTCCCAAATTGTGGCTGCAAGCCACTGCTGGCTGATTAGCACAAGGAGTGCTGAGACTTTTATGTTTGTTTGTTTGTTTATATTTATGTTATGTGCCTGTATGAGTGCAGGCCTAGGTGCAGTGTTTGCTGCTATTAAAAAGCCACTGCTTTACCAAAAATACCTGCCTGCCTGGAATCCTCATTTCAAATACCCCGTGTTACAGTCTGTAGTCATGAGGTAAACATGCGTGATGCCCATCTGTGTACCTTCAATGGTTAAATGACTCATCCGAAAAGATCCCAATGTTGTTGTCTTGCAACTGTGGGCAGCCCTAGGGGATGGCTTAGGGCAGGTACAGTCTATGGTCTCAAAGTCTGCGGGTAGGGTGTTCTTAGGTTGATAGTTGAAATCTGGTGACTGCATGCAATAACTGTAGGCAGGGTGTTCACAAAAACTCTATTGCAATTTCATTATGTAATGTCCCAAAGCTGGAGAACCAAACAGTTGGTTTGTTCATATGTAATCTCCACTGCCACAATCCAGCCAGAAACTGATAATTGCTTTCCCTTGTTAATGTGCTCATGGTCTCTCCAACTCAAGAATTATAGAGTGCACAGCATCAAGGACTAGATGGTACAATGTAAACTAGTGTGGTAAGATGGATATTACTTAACCGGATGTTATTCCTTGGTGTTGGCTAGTCCTGGATATTC
Organism: Taudactylus pleione; assembly: GCA_031769625.1. Classification (NCBI taxonomy): domain Eukaryota; kingdom Metazoa; phylum Chordata; class Amphibia; order Anura; family Myobatrachidae; genus Taudactylus; species Taudactylus pleione. The sequence goes on along the minus strand of JAUIMM010000141.1, from coordinate 4,493,815 downwards.
CTGTGCCGACGTGGTTCTGCAGAACTCCTTGAGTGCATTGTTTACAACCTCCTTTCTTTCCTCCCACTCCCTCCTTGACCCTTTTCAGTCTGGCCTCTTTTCTCTCCACTCAACTGAAACTCCCCTCAGGAAAGTCAGTAATAACCTCCTTACTGTCAAATCCAATGATTCTCTGCTCAATCTCCTCGACCTCTCTGTTGCTTTTGACTCTGTGGACCACCTTCTCCTGCTGCAAATCTTTCACTCCCTTGGTCTAAGTGACACTGCCCTCTCCTGGCTGTCCTCCTACCTCTTACTGATCTTTATTTGTCTCCTCTCCTGACTCCTCTTCCCCCCCACATCCTCTTACAGTAGGTGTCCCCCAAGGTTCTGTTCTTAGACCCCTCCTATTCTTACTCTATAGGTCCTCTCTAGGTGAACTCATCAGCTCTTTTGACCTCCAATGTCATCTCTATGCTGATGATTCTTAGATCTACCTCTCCTCCCCTGACCTCTCCCCCTCTCTCCTCACTCATATCTCCAAATGTCTCTCTGCTATCTCTTCCTGGATGTCCCTCCCTCCTGTTCTTCTTACCTACTTATGTTGCACACCAGCTACCATTATAATGAAGGGTCCGATACTTATTTATACAAAAATAGGTGAAAATGTTAATATTCATCTGCGTTTGTAGAAATTAAGTGATTAATGAATAAACCCCACAGTGTGACAAAAGAAAACACTAGAAATAGACCTTAAAATGTGTAACACATTACAACAGCATAGACAATAGGAGGGAATACTGACAATACAATATGTATGCACCAACTTACTGGTAATAACACGTAAGCAATGTGAAAATACACTGGTATTAATTTTTTGTTTGAAACTGTACCACACATTAAGAGAGTTGGCACTCTGCATGTACCTGCACCCCGATACAGTGTGTGTCAGCATCAACACAAACCAACATACAGTATTCGTATTCTGTAACAAAGTGGGTTCCACCTATGAAAAATGAAATGCTGCATTGGGAGGAACACATCTGGGTTCTGGCAGATTCCTTGCAAGATTAGGGAAACAATGCTTAGAGGAGTTGTAGTCCCTGATTTGAGTCTATGTGACAATACAGCTCCTGATTCTGCTTAGCACGCTGGTCTGTATGCAGCGGCATCTAATATTCAGTGTTAGGTGAGGGCTTGCTACTCTGTCTCTCCTTCCAGGCACTAGGACCCCTGAACTGCTGGAGGCACAACCTCAGACCCTTATGTGCTACTGCGCATGCATACATGTCCGTGTTATTTAGCTGTGTCCTCTGTGCCCCTGAGAGTCTCCAGACTTTACTCACAGTGAGACTGCATTATGCAAGCCAGAGACCCCTGGTAGTTTCATGCAGCACCACCGCTGTTCTGTACCGATGCATATACAGAACCAGGGTGCATACCCCAATACCACCAGTCTGTGCACAGACGCAGGTGTGTGCTCCCATCTGTCACACACTACCTGCTCTCCCCTATACGTTCCTGGCTGGATCTGGTTCACACATCATATACTGTGCTGTGTGCCCGTTAAACATACCTGCTACATTAACCCTATGTCATCCTTTCAACCTGTTCTGCCTGGTTAATAAACCTAAGATTTGGTTATGTAATCTACCAAGTGGACTACCTCCTTCTACACTGCTGCCACCTATACCAGCATCAGGGTCTGCCAATAGTCAGCACCTGTGTCAAATGGTTTTGTGCATTTGCATGGCTTGTAATAAATACTGTACACCAGAACAACTGAAAAAGCTAAAAAGTATAAACACACACATATATTATAGAAACCCCATCCCCATGTTAGAAAAGCAAGCACATTTTAAAAGAAAGAAAAAAATCTGTTGATGAGTAATCTACTGTATTTCCAGACAGTCTCACATCTGTTTGCAGACATTTCTTAGGACCACAAACCAGAATACAGTCCTACACTGCCCTCTTGTGGTAAAATTCATAGTTACAGCTACTGAGGAAATTGTAGCTACTTTCTATGTTAACAATGTTTTTTTAATACACTAATCTATACATATAACATGTGAGCACTCGCAGGAAATCGAAGGGGTTGTTTTAAGAGCTATAAATGTAGCATTATCCACTTCGCGAGCAGACGGCTGCTGCAGAAATGGAGGGTTTAGATATTAATGCTTAGTGGTGAAAAATAGTTCCACTGAGGCTTATATACAGGGCGGTGCCCCTGCTTTTTCAAACTTTAATTTTAAGTATTTTTGAGCTCAGTCTAGACTAGTTTCGTCCAACACTTTGGACTTTTTCAAGCTCAAAAAGTCAAGCTTGAAAAAGTCCAAAGTGTTGAACGAAACTAGTTGCTGCCTTAACGTTTCCAGACTGAGGGCCTGATTCAGACCTGCTCACAAGCGCTATGCGCTTGCAAGTGTGCCGATAGGCAGTGTGCACATGCGGCGTGCGCACTGCGCAAGCCCCGGAGCAAGCGAGAAATCACTCGCTCGCATCCAAAAGGGGCGGCTGTTGCGACAGCTCGCCCCGTTTGGTAGGCGGGCCGGGGGGAGGGTGGCTTGCCAAATGGAGGCGTTCTCGAAGGAATGCCTGCCGTTTGGGGACGGCCCCACTGACATCACAAGTGATGTCAGTGGTGAGCTTCTGGTTCTATTAGAGCCAGAAGCTCACAAGGGTCTCGTCTCAAGCCCGATGGTCGCGACCATCGCGACCATCACCTGGCCGCTCGCAGAAGCTGTGGCTGGTCACCCACAGCTATGCGAGCGGCCAGGAGGCCGGATTTAAAAAAACATGCGGCCGCCCTGATTCAGAGCAAGCGCACGCTTTTTGCGTGCGGCTCTGAATCAGGCCCTGAGCACAAGAGGCTTTCCTTCCCACCAAACACCCTGAATTGAGGTTTGCATGCCTTAGTGCTAACTGCTACAGCACTTGGTCCCAATACTATAGCCAGCGGGACCCAGCGGCGAGAGTGAGCCGCAGGACATTTGAGGTCCGGGACGGATCCAACACAGAGAGCTTCCGCAGAGAGCTACAACAACATAGGATCACTAACAAAGTCTTTTGGTGTTGGAAGGAATTTATTAAAGCAGCCAGTGCTTGTGCTATGAAACTAAAGAGGAAGGTAACTCTCATGTGTTACACAAGGACATTAAGCCGTACATTTACATTTTATGGACTTTTATTCACTACCATTTATAAGGTTCATATTTCATGTTGTATATATGGTTTATGTGTCATTATTTTATATGCTAGTTCATTGTATGACCAGCAACGCTGATTCTATATATATTATAGACTGAACACAGATATATTTTTGCAGTGACTAGTTCATTGTTTTCACTGTTTAGCAAAATATCTTTATTGTTACAATTATTATACTGTCATTTGGTGGCTGCTTCTATCCAGCGCAGTTTTTTTTTCTTCTTTTTCATGTGTAGCAGAATGATATAACACAACATCATTAAACTTAAAAGCAATTGAGAACATGTAGACATTTTTTTTTCTAAATAATGTTATGTTTTCACATGTAAGTCTGTGGGTACAGTTTATATACCTTTTACATTGATGAAATTGTTTTTATAATCCTACATTAAAGGTACTTTATTATAGAGCAGTCTCTCTATTTTTCCTTATTCAAAACAAGGAAAACAGGAAGAAGGTGGAGAAGAGAATGTAGGGCAGATAGAGGGCCTGATCCATAGATGGACGGATTGCAGAGTAGCACACAAGCAGCTGTGCAAATCCGTCCATCTCAGATGCAAATGCAGAAGGAGGTGTCAGACATCTCCTTGCTGCATTTGCGATCTCAGCACTGCGACCGACATCGCAGGCTGGGATCACCATCGCAACTGAAGATCACGATGGTTGCTCCTTTGTTCAAGCTGCCGGGGCTGAAGCTTCTTGCAGCCTGGCCACTGCCTGGTCACTTAAGAGGCCAGGAATCTGCATTCACTGACGCAGACCTTGGCATCGTCCCTCTCGGGAAACACAGTGACCAGGCACACTCCAGCTCCGCCCCCCAAATGCCGCTTCGGGGGGGGGTGCCCTGCAAGCAAGATCGCAGGACTCATTCTGCACATGCGCAGAGCAGGTGCTGCACGGACACAGACCCCTCAACATTGGAGATGGCTGTTAATCATAATCTGAGTCAGCCCCAAAGTGAGGAAGGAACAAGCAATAGGAGAGGAGCTGCAGAAAGGGATCTATGAGCCTGATTCAGAGCCAGACGCTCGCTCTGAATCAGGGTGGTTTTTTTTTTTTTTTGTGCGACCTCCTGGCTGCTCGTATAGCTGCGGGTGACCACCCACACCTATTGCAAGCGGCCAGGTGATGGTCGCGATGGTCTCGACCATCACGGCTTGCGACGAGACCCTTGTGGTAGGGTCTCGTTCCCGCAAGCCCCAGTGAGCTTCTGGCTCTTAATAGAGCCGGAAGCTCACCTCTGACATCACTCGTGATGTCAGTGGGGCTACCCCCAAACGGCAGGCGTTCCGTCGGGAACGCCTCCTTTTGGCCAGCCACCCCCCCTGCCCGCCTCCAAAACGGGGCAAGCTGTCAATCAAAATCGACAGCCGCCCCCCTTTGGGTACGTGACCTGGAGCGACAGAGCGCCCGTCGCTAGCCGGATCTCGAGCATGTGCACGTCGGAGCTGGCTCCAGCGTGTGCATGCGCAGTGGCAAAACATCAACCCACTCGCGAGCGGGTCACATTTAGGGCCTATGTACTAAGCATTGGAGAGAGAGAAAGTGGAAGTACCAACTAAAGCACCATCTAAAGTACCATCTATGTACTAAGCCTCCGACAGAGAGAGAGTGGATTGAGATAAAGTACCAACCAATCAGCTCCTACCTGTCATTATTTAAACACAGCCTTTAAAATGACAGGAGATGATTGGTTAGTACTTTATCTCAATCCATTCTCTCTCTGTCGGAGGTTTAGTACATAGACACCAAAGTGTTATAGGCTACGTTAGTGCTGAGTTATCTCTATGTATCGATTTCATACACGGGTGGGACACTGGAGAGAGCTGGTAGTGTTGTTGGAGCAGCAGTGCCCGATTAAGACCCCATGTGGCCTTTGGTAAGATCTCGGTTTGGGCCGCCAAATTCCTTCAGTTTGTCAAAAAGACCCACTCATATAAAGGGTGGGAGTAATCCGGGCCCCTCAGGGCCCATTGGGCCCTATCCTGGACCCGAGCTTGCCTAATAGATTACCTGACTGCAAGGCCTCCCTGTAAATGATTTTGTCCCCCATGAGATCACACGTCACACCAAGGTGACCCAATTATACAGTAATCAGAGGATCAGTCACTGGCACATGTTACAGTTTCTTAGCATCTCCTCAGTTTTTCAAAATAACGAAAAATAGTTTGATATTATTTTACAAAATGAGACAGGGCCTGATTCAAAGATGTACGATAACTCAACGTTAATGCACATCACCGATGGTTTGGGATCTATGTATGTGTAGATGCCGCACTGCACATTGGAAGATCCCAGATCCTGCCACATCTCTCACAGTGCCCTGGACGCTGCAACCTTATTGACAGGCTGCGGTCATCGGGGCTGGCAACAGGAAGTGTTTTAGCGTATCAGCCCCATTTTGTAGGCATGCAGAGCCAAGGGTCTGCGTCTTCCACAGCAATTACACTGACCATCCTGAGTAACCTGCGGGTTGCTGTAGAGGCCGCAGCAATCACCTGACGTGCTTGCCTGTGACTCCACCCATGGCATTGACACCACGAGGGAGCCCGCGTCAGAGGTCACTTCCTCCTAGTTGACTCGGCAGTACTGCAGCTAGGTGAGCTACTAAAATTAAGACCGCGAGCTACCGCTAGCTCACGAGCTACAGGTTGGAGACCACTGAGCTAGGACAATTTATTAGGAGAAGAATTCCCTCCTGACTCCTTATACTTATTAGCAATTGGGGAACTCCTTGCATCAGTAGCTGTCACCATGTATTTGCCAATCCTGTCTGCAGTGTCTGCCAATACCGCTTCTTGTAGAAGCGCTTCCCATAGTTCTCCACATCTCACTGTTAGAAGCCTTTATATAGCTGACAGTGAAATCTACTTTCTGACAAATGCAAAGGGGACCTTGGTCATGTGCAGAGAACAGCTTTCCTTTGGGGAAAACAATGCTATATATAAATTAGAGATGAGCGTTTCAGACTCAGAGAAGTCGGACAGAACCGAATTTAAGTGTGCCGATTAGTACCGAGTCATGACTCCAATGTTTGTGCCAAAACTCCATCTTCCCATCGCATAACCCAAACCCAAGATGAAGCAGGTTAAACATAATTTTAGAAAAACCTCACGTGAACTGCGCTATACCAGTCTATTCAGATCATATAATGTAACTAATGTAGATATAAAGTGCAATTGAATAAAAAAAACTAAATATTTGTATAGCGTTGCATGGGTCCCAGCATAGTAAAATTATCTTACAATCATAGATTGGTCAAATTCCCAACACAATATGATAGTGGGAGTAAACCGTAATAGTATGAAAGACCGGATGATTCACAGTCTATGACAGCAATGTACACATTAGCAGCAGGAGAGTCAGACTTATCTTACTCGATGGGACGCACAATAGCTCCGGTGATAAATAAAAAATGTGGGGTTTTTATTAGGGGCCTAATTCAACCATGTTTGTAATAAAGTAATCTCCTGTTCACTTAGTTTACGTTTTGACAAATTGAAAATCCCACTATTGTCTCTCCTAATCTTAGATTTCTTCTTTTTCGAAACTCTTTCCTCTGAGGCATCTTCCCTTTCTCTTCTTGGTGTAATGCTGCAAAGTGGTCTGTACCTGTTCTTCCTTATTGGTATATTGTACTGTTGTATTAGTCAAGGGGGATGTAGGATGTTGTTTTGCTATGTTCTTTTTTATATATATATATATATATATATATTAGGGATGTGCAGGCTCGGTTCCGTTGGTTTTTTTTCATCCCTAATATATATATATATATATATATATATATATTAGGGGTGAGCGGGTTCGGATTTCTGAAATCCGAGCCCCCCCGATCCGAGTCCGATCCGAATCAGGCTCGACTTTTCCCGCCTGACTCGGATCTGAAATCGAGGCAAAACGTCATCATCCCGCCTTCCGAGTCTCGCGGGTTTTGGATCCTATATAAGGTACCCGCGTCGGCGCCATTTTCTCACTCGGCTGTGGACAGTGAAGAGGGAGGGTGGGAGTTAGGGCTGTGTAGTGTAGTGTAGTGTAGTGCTGCTGTTGTCCACTACTTCAAAGTCCATAGGGGCTGGCTGTGTTGTGCTGTGCTGCTGTTGTTAATAGGGGCTGTGTCCACTACTTCAAAGTCCATAGGGGCTGGCTGGACTGTGTTGTGCAGTCAGTTCTCCATAGGGGCTGTGTCCACTCCAAAGTCCTGTGCAGTGTCCCAGTCCTAAAGGGGTGCTGTAGTGTTGTCCAGGGGGTGCTCTGTCCATCAGGGGTGCTCCCCCCAAGTGCTAAAAAAATAATATATTTTCTGTGTTTGTGAATTGTGTGCGCAGTAGCCGCACGTGCATCAACAAAGTAGTGCCAAGCGTGCGCCTGTGTCATAAGTAAAGGGCCGGCTGGCTTGACCGTTAAGGGTGCTGTAACCCCCGAAAGTACACTCCAGTCCAAACCAAAAAAAAAATTATTTTCTGTGTTTGTGAATTGTGTGCGCAGTAGCCGCACGTGCATCAACAAAGTAGTGCCAAGCGTGCGCCTGTGTCATAAGTAAAGGGCCGGCTGGCTTGACCATTAAAGGGTGCTGTAACCCCCAAAGTACACTCCAGTCCAAACAAAAAAAAATATTATTTTCTGTGTTTGTGAATTTGTGTGCGCAGTAGCCGCACGTGCATCAACAAAGTAGTGCCAAGCGTGCGCCTGTGTCATAAGTAAAGGGCCGGCTGGCTTGACCGTTAAGGGTGCTGTAACCCCCGAAAGTACACTCCAGTCCAAACCAAAAAAAAAATTATTTTCTGTGTTTGTGAATTGTGTGCGCAGTAGCCGCACGTGCATCAACAAAGTAGTGCCAAGCGTGCGCCTGTGTCATAAGTAAAGGGCCGGCTGGCTTGACCGTTAAGGGTGCTGTAACCCCCAAAAGTACACTCCAGTCCAAACCAAAAAAAAAATTATTTTCTGTGTTTGTGAATTGTGTGCGCAGTAGCCGCACGTGCATCAACAAAGTAGTGCCAAGCGTGCGCCTGTGTCATAAGTAAAGGGCCGGCTGGCTTGACCGTTAAAGGGTGCTGTAACCCCCAAAGTACACTCCAGTCCAAACCAAAAAAAAAATTATTTTCTGTGTTTGTGAATTGTGTGCGCAGTAGCCGCATGTGCATCAACAAAGTAGTGCCAAGCGTGCGCCTGTGTCATAAGTAAAGGGCCGGCTGGCTTGACCGTTAAAGGGTGCTGTAACCCCCAAAGTACACTCCAGTCCAAACCAAAAAAAAAATTATTTTCTGTGTTTGTGAATTGTGTGCGCAGTAGCCGCACGTGCATCAACAAAGTAGTGCCAAGCGTGCGCCTGTGTCATAAGTAAAGGGCCGGCTGGCTAGACCGTTAAAGGGTTCTGTAACCCCCGAAAGTACACTCCAGTCCAAACCCAAAAAAAAATTATTTTCTGTGTTTGTGAATTGTGTGCGCAGTAGCCGCACGTGCATCAACAAAGTAGTGCCAAGCGTGCGCCTGTGTCATAAGTAAAGGGCCAGCTGGCTTGACCGTTAAAGGGTTCTGTAACCCCCAAAGTACACTCCAAACCAAAAAAATATATATTTTCTGTGTTTGTGACTTGTGTGCACTGTGGCTGCACGTGCATCAACAAAGGAGCAGCGCCAAGCGTGCGCCTGTGTCCCATAAGTAAAGAGCCGGCTGGCTCATTTCTTAAAGGGTGGTGTAACCCACAAAGTGCACTACTCTCCAGCAAAAATAAAAAAATATTTTCTGTGTTTGTGTGCGCTTTAGCCGCACGTATATATATCAATATAACATAAATGGAGGACCAAACTTTCTCCGATAAAAATAAAATAGGGAAAGATCAAGAACCACTTCCTCCTAGTGCTGTTGCTGCTGCTGGGAGTTGTTCATCATCCCAGAGAGGAAGTAGGAATATCACTACTTTTACTAAACAATTGACCCTCCAACAGTCCCTAGCGATGAGGATGAAGTACGACAGCAGTCATCCTGAAGCAAAACGTATAACTGAGGCCTTGACTGCTATGTTGGTGTTAGACGTGCGTCCGGTATCCGACATTAGTGCAGTGGGATTTAGACAATTGATGGAGGTAGTGTGTCCTCGGTTCCAAATCCCGTCTAGATTCCACCTGCATCCTCAAAGCAGCAGCGACAAGCGTGCGTCTGTCTGTTAAAGGGTGGTGACACCCTCAAAGTGTGCTACACAAACAATTAAAATATTGTTCTTTTTTTTTCTGTCTTTGTGAATTGTGTGGGCTGTAGCCGCACCTGCATCCTTAAAGCAGCAGCGACAAGCGTGCGTCTGTCTGTTAAAGGGTGGTGACACCCTCACAGTGTGCTACACAAACAATTAAAATATTGTTCTTTTTTTTTCGGTCTTTGTGAAATGTGTGGGCTGTAGCCGCACCTGCATCCTTAAAGCAGCAGCGACAAGCGTGCGTCTGTCTGTTAAAGGGTGGTGTAACTCTCAAAGTGCTCCAAAAAATAAAAAACTATTTTTTTAATGTGTTTGTGACTTGTGTGCGATGTAGCCGCACTTGCATCCTCAAAGCAGCAGTGACAAGCGTGCGTCTGTCTGTTAAAGGGTGGTGACACCCTCAAAGTGTGCTACACAAACAATAAAAATATTCTTCTTCTTTTTTCTGTCTTTGTGAATTGTGTGGGCTGTAGCCGCACCTGCATCCTTAAAGCAGCAGCGACAAGCGTGCGTCTGTCTGTTAAAGGGTGGTGACACCCTCAAAGTGTGCTACACAAACAATTAAAATATTGTTCTTTTTTTTTGGTCTTTGTGAAATGTGTGGGCTGTAGCCGCACCTGCATCCTTAAAGCAGCAGCGACAAGCGTGCGTCTGTCTGTTAAAGGGTGGTGACACCCTCAAAGTGTGCTACACAAACAATAAAAATATTGTTCTTTTTTTTCTGTCTTTGTGAAATGTGTGGGTTGTAGCCGCACCTGCATCCTTAAAGCAGCAGCGACAAGCGTGCGTCTGTCTGTTAAAGGGTGGTGACACCCTCAAAGTGTGCTACACAAACAATAAAAATATTCTTCTTCTTTTTTCTGTCTATGTGAATTGTGTGGGCTGTAGCCGCACCTGCATCCTTAAAGCAGCAGCGACAAGCGTGCGTCTGTCTGTTAAAGGGTGGTGACACCTCAAAGTGTTCTACACAAACAATTAAAATATTGTTCTTTTTTTTTTGGTCTTTGTGAAATGTGTGGGCTGTAGCCGCACCTGCATCCTTAAAGCAGCAGCGACAAGCGTGCGTCTGTCTGTTAAAGGGTGGTGTAACTCTCAAAGTGCTCCAAAAAATAAAAAACTATTTTTTTATTGTGTTTGTGACTTGTGTGCGATGTAGCAGCACTTGCATCCTCAAAGCAGCAGCGACAAGCGTGCGTCTGTCTGTTAAAGGGTGGTGACACCCTCAAAGTGTGCTACACAAACAATAAAAATATTCTTCTTTTTTCTGTCTTTGTGAATTGTGTGGGCTGTAGCCGCACCTGCATCCTTAAAGCAGCAGCGACAAGCGTGCGTCTGTCTGTTAAAGGGTGGTGACACCCTCAAAGTGTGCTACACAAACAATTAAAATATTGTTCTTTTTTTTTCGGTCTTTGTGAAATGTGTGGGCTGTAGCCGCACCTGCATCCTTAAAGCAGCAGCGACAAGCGTGCGTCTGTCTGTTAAAGGGTGGTGACACCCTCAAAGTGTGCTACACAAACAATAATACCTGTACTGGCAGGAAAAAGAAGCAATTTGGAGGTCCCTGTACAAACTGGCTCTATTTTACCTGAGTTGCCCCCCCTCCAGTGTGTACTCCGAAAGAGTGTTTAGTGCAGCCGGGAACCTGGTCAGCGAAAGGCGTAGGAGGTTGCTTCCACAAAATGTGGAGAAGATGATGTTCATAAAATGAATTATCAACTCTTCCAGGGAGACCAGCCTCCAGAACGTACAGAGGGACCTGTGGTTCCAGCAGGGACGAATTAATACTCTGTGAGGATGAGGATGTACACACTGAAGAGGGTGAGGAATCGGTGGATGAGGAGGATGAGGATGACATCTTGCCTCCGTAGAGCCAGTTTGTGCAGGGACAGATAAATTGCCAGCTTGTTTTGTGGGGGCCCAAACGAACCAATCATTTCAGCCACAGTTGTGTGGCAGACCCTGACGCTGAAATGATTGGTTTGTTAAAGTGTGCATGTCCTGTTTATACAACATAAGGGTGGGTGGGAGGGCCCAAGGACAATTCCATCTTGCACCTCTTTTTTTTCTTTGCATTATGTACAGTTTGGGGCCTAGTTTTTCAATGCCATCCTGTCTGCCACTGCAGTTTCACGCCTAGATGGGTCACGTGTTTGTGCCGCCCACTCGTGTCGCTTAGCATAGTCATCCAGCTACCTCGGTGCAACCTTTTGGACATAAAAACACTATTGTGAGGTGTGAGGTATTCAGAATAGACTGGAAATGAGTGGAAATTAAGGTTATTGAGGTTAATAATAGCATAGGAGCAGAAAAACCTACAAATTCTGTGATTTTAGCTGTTTTTATGCTTTTTTTCAAAAAAATACAGATCCAAAACACAAAACCCAGAACCCAAAACACGGAAGGGTGGTTTTGGCAAAACCAATCCAGATCCAAAACACGAAGAAAGATCCAGATCCAAAACCAAAACACGAAAAGTGGCCGGTGCACACCCCTAATATATATATATATATATATATATATATATATATATATGTAGTACCTGTAGTGTTCAGCGTACGTGCACCAAAAAAGGGGATGTGACCTCGGGAAAGGGGTCTTTTATCACTATTTGGAGCGTGCCTGGCACTAACGAACATGCCGGGCTGTCCCAAGCTCTCCTACCTCAGTGAATAGAAGCCGGGCGCATGCACACAGCATCCATTCACCAGCGGTAACTGCTGCACCGCTATTATCGAAATTGGGCAGGGTGCGGTGTCCCGCTAAAACAGCTTAAGCTCCGCCCCCATATTAAGCCTCACCTCCCAGCGCTGCCGTAATAAAGATCCAGGTTGCCAACGTCCTGGTGGTGGAGTGCGGCAGCTGCAGCCATCTTATGCTAGTGCCGCTGGACAGGAGGAGGGAGATCCGGTGGTACCCTGGAGTTCAAGGGGGTGGTGCATGGCGGCAGCCATAAGCCACAAGTTATATGTACAAGAGAAATGCCACTGTAAGACAGTAAGGGTCTCCCTGCAAGAAGCCCCTAGTCAATAAGGGGCCTTGGACAGAGAAGCCCCTGGGTACAGACTAGAGGGGGAGCTGCCTCTCCAACAGAGCTGCAGGGGAACTGCAGATAAATGGCAGCCCCAATGAGATTGAGCACCCTCATAAGAAGAGAATTGGGGAGTGCTGCAGAGGTAGCAGCTGGAGCCAGAGTGCCCTGTGGAGCAATACTTGCCGACTATTGTTTTTCTCCTACTGGGAGAAGTCCGGGGAGGAGAAGCAGCTGGGTGGCTATGGGGGAGGGACATGATAGTCCGTGTCATTAAGCCCCACCCTCTCATGGTAAATTGCTGCAATTCGCGTAGATTTAAATAGGGGGCAGAGCCAAATGACGCCATTCTTGCAGAATGGCATCATTAAGCCCTGCACGGGGACCCACGATCGTTGTGGAAATTCTCCCCATGCTGCCCACTAAACTAGGAATTGGGCAGGAATGCAAGAGAAATGCCTACTCTACCGTGGGTGCAGGGGTTTGCCCAAAAAATCTGGAGCCTTCTGTCACTTCTGGGAGAGTAGGCATGGATGGTGTGGAGAGAGGAAGTCCCTGCAGGGGATCTGAGGGGAAGTGCTGCCTGGTGCCACAGTGGAAGATGAGATACGCTTACTGTGCTGGAGTGTAAATAAAGTTTTCCTGTTCTTGCATCATGAAACGGTCTGGCGCCAAACATTTCTTTATTGCACTGCACCTGTTGTCCACGTGTGTTCCCTCCATCAGGTACTTTGTGCTTAGCACCTGTAAATTCGGGAACCCTGCTGGTCATGGACGCCATATGTAATTCTGACCACCAGCTGCCCGGAAGGGGTCTAATGACAGTCGTCAAGATCCCGACGCCTGTCATTTTACCTACGCCGGGAGCCCGACGCCCGGCATACCAATCGAAGGTAAGCCGGGCGCGGACAGACGAGGGGGGGAAGGGTTAGGTTAGGGGCTCCCAGGGGGGGACTTGGGGTTAGGCATCCCCCTGGGAGGGTTAGGGTTAGGCTAGGGAAAGGGGGGGTTAGGGTTGGGCACCTCCAGGGGAAGTTAGGGTTAGGCACCTCCCCGGGAGCCTTAGGTTTAGGCTGCGGTGAAGGGGGGGTTAGGTTTAGGCACTTACTGGGTGGCTTAGGTTTCTTGGGTGGGAGGTTTGGGTTAGGCACCCCTAAGGTAGGGTTAGGGTTAGGTTAGTAATAGTAGAAATACTTACCTGTCGGGATCTTAAAAGCCGGTCTTCCAGCATCGGGATTTGAACCGCCGTATTTCATACCGATCCCTCCAAAGAAACAATTTTATTATCTTAGTTAGAGGTTATCAGTGCCAACTGGTTTTGTTTTGTGTTTGTAAACCCAATTTCCCCATAATTCTCTGTGCTTGCATTTTTTTTATCACATATTCGTGAGGATGCTTTATCTGCAATTTGACACTTGCACATATAGGCAAAGGATCGCTGTCAGTTGATCTTAATTAGTATAATAGGATTTTAGTATTTGTAAGTGTAACACCCCCCAGAAAAAACAAAACATATTTCCATCATGCTTAATAAAAGAAAAAGAATCTTGGTCTACTTATTGCCACAATTCTGGAATCTTGTTGGCTCCGGTGAGGAACTTTAGGGCTGGTCTCCTTATCAGAGAGTGAATGAAGCTGGTCGTTTTTAGGGGACTCCTCCTTATACAGATCTGCTACTGCAAGAATGGGTGTAGAAGGTATGTGCAGCTGGGGTGAGAGGTCAACTAAGAGACCTGGTGGCAGATGTCCATCACAGGTTGTAGCTGGCAACTGGAGACAGATGGCGCCTTTGCAGACTGAAGCACACAGCTGGAGACCTATAGCCTTTGGCTGGTGAGGGACGCACTTTCACAATGTGGGGTTGAGGATGGGAAATTTGTTGTGTTAAGCACAATGGAACGGTGATTGTACAAATAATGCAAATGAGGCAGAAAAGGGGGACATGTAAATTTAATTCTAGTATTCTGATACAGACACAGTGCTGACAATTAGACAATTTCAGGTGGAGTCCTTTTGAAGGATCCTTTAAAATAGTATAATAATAGGATACCACTATACCCCCTATTGAATGTGTTCTGGAGAGATGCCAGATGATTCTTTTAGGGAATCCCTTTAGGTATAGCAAAAGAGCAATATTATTCTCAGAGCTGTGGTCTTTGGGCCTGATTCAGCAAGGATCGCAATTGCAAAGCTTTGCAAATGTGATCCTTGCAATAATGCAAATGCAGCAGGAGGTGTATGACACCCCTGTTGTATTTGCGATCCCAGCACTGCAACGGAGGTTGGAGGCTGGGATCACCATCGCGAACATCGGTGCGTCTTAGCAGGATCCACACTCACAGAATGGGTCCTGCGCACGCGCAAATTCCCGATAATCTGGAATCTGCGTGCGCTGCTGAATCAGACCCTATGATTCTACAGGTGTGTATATGTACACAGCAATGTTCAGACACAGCGTCCCATACTAATTTAGTGTATTACCGGTAATTGTTGAAAACACTCAACCCTTTTCATGGGAGAGGAGCCGGCTCCAACAGTGCTTGTGCAGCTGCAGCTGCCTTATCTCCTACCAGCTGGCTCGGTTTGGTCTTTGTAGCTCTATGATCCTGCAACCTTGGAGGTTTCTCTGTAAGCAGCTGGTGTGTGTGGACAAGGTGCTCGTCTCACCGGCCAGAGAGATAGTCGGTTAGATAGAGATAGTCGGTTAGATAGAGATAGTCGGTTGCGAGCTGAGCGCTCGCAACCGACTTGATGTTTTGGTCCTGCACACGTGCAGCGGCTGCACTGCGCGCGCGCAAGCCCCAGAGCGAGAGAGAAACTCTCTCGCTCTGGAGCTCACTACAAAAGGGGCGGCTGTCAATGTTGATCGACAGCTCGCCCCGTTTTGTTGGCAGGGCGGGGTGGTGGTTACACAAACGCAGGCGTTCCTGATGGAACGCTTGCTGTTTGGGGGTGGCCCCACTGACATCGGCAGTGATGTCAGTGGGGAGCTTCCTGCTTGATCAGAGCAGGAAGCTCATTGGGGGTTGCGGTTGCAGAGACCCAACCTTAGGGTCTCGTCGCAAGCCCCAATGGTCGCGAGGGTCTTGACAGCTTAGCTAGCGACCAGGAGACCGCACTAAAAAAAAAGAAGCGGCCGCCCTCATTCAGAGAGAGCGATCGCTTCTTGCGACCGCCTCTGAATGAGGGCCAGAGTCTTCTCCCATGTAGTGTGGAAATGAGGACGGGGTGGTGGATCCCGATCTTTTTTGTCAGAGCAAGGGACCCACCAAGCCAATCCTCACTTTCTACAAACACTTAACAACCCACTGGAAAAAGACCAGGCAGTTTATCTAGAAAGTTGCTAAAGTTATATTTTTTGTATCAGGGGTGTTTTAAGAGAGGAGGGGGCCCGTGTGCAGCCTCCGTTTGGGCACCCTCTTCTCTGTCGGCGGCTCAGTGGCACTAAGCGCTGTAGATTCTGGCTTCACGCCAGAATCTACTGCGCATGTGTGGATCTCCGGGAAAATGGCACCCGCACGTACTTTCACGAGGACATATTTTCTGCGCATGCGCAGATCACTGGGAAAATGGCCATTTCCCCAGTGAGTGTTTGCTGATCTGCAGTGCCGATCCGGCGCTGTGGAGCAGCATTTCGGGAAGCGGCGGAGAGGTAAGTATAATTACTTATGGCCCAGGTGCAGGGGCCCGTGTGCACCGCACACCTTGCACCCATTATAAAAACGCCTATGGTTTGTATGTAGCCTATAAAATCTCAGTGTGCCTGGAAAGCTGCAAAACTTTGGAGTACTACCCTGATATTTTCTTTTTGTGGATTGCAAAGTATCAGTCCCCCCATTCCCTATCTCACTGTGCGGTAGATGTACTAAGCCTTGGAAAGAGAAAAATGGAGAGAGATAAAGTACAAACCACTCAGCTCCTAACTGACATTTTTCAAACACAGCCTGTGAACAGACAGGAGCTGATTGGTTGGTACTTTATCTCCATCCACTTTGTTTCTCCAAGGTTTAGTACATCTGTGTGTATAAATAATAACATACTGTTTCCCTGTTGTAATCTAATTGTGAAATCAGACAATTATATTCAGTGATGGATCAGTCTATGGGTCAAGATGATCATCGTAGTACTAGCAGCACTGGCACTAGTAGTACTTCTACTAATGGAAACCAAGTTCACGTGGGAAGAAGAACGTTTAAGTGAGGCCATTCCAAATCACATAAATCTTCCTCAATGTCAAAGAAACATCAGCTCGTAGTGATGTGACTGGCAGTGGGAATGTCACTCATGATGAATGTCATAATTTGGCCAAAAGGAGGAAAATAGTTAACATTCCATACACCCATTGTGGCAAAGAAAGGCTCAAACCATGGCCACATTTGCTAGACATGGTACTAGAAATGAGCCCAAGTCAAGTGTGAGTGGCCAACACAGTAATACATCTTCTGCAATTTCCCAAGCACTAGCTCCTCTCTCTAAGGGGTGAATTTACTAAGATTAATTTTGGTCTCGATTCGTCCCATTTTAAAACACCCCCCCCCAAAA
Organism: Taudactylus pleione; assembly: GCA_031769625.1. Classification (NCBI taxonomy): domain Eukaryota; kingdom Metazoa; phylum Chordata; class Amphibia; order Anura; family Myobatrachidae; genus Taudactylus; species Taudactylus pleione. Next base: position 4,476,866 of record JAUIMM010000141.1, on the reverse strand, counting down.
GCATAACCAGCCCCGGACTGGTCAGCCAGTCCTGGTGCCTAAAATTATGGGGTAAAAAAACATGTAGGGTTCCCCCGTAATTTAGGAACCAGCACCTGGCTGCAGGACCAGTCCTGGTTTTAAATATAGGGTGAAAAAAAAATGCATATGCATAGGGGTCCACCCTATATTTAAAACCAGCACCAGACCCAAACCGACCAGAGTGTAATGCCACAGCCAGGAGACCATATCACCGGGTCTCCAGGGCCAAAGCATTAACACCCCAAGCTGGTCAGCCCAAGCTGGGGATCTTAGGAGGTGGGGACCCCCCAAGAAGGGGTCCCCCCTCTCCTGAAACCCAAGGCTTACGCTGAAGCCAGAGCTCTTCCCCGCACCCCTGGGATGTGGGTACGGGAGTAATAATGTGGTATATAGTAAAAAACTATAGTAATTTACAGTGGAACTACAAGTGCCAGCATGCCTGCCCTTTGGCACTTGTGGAACTACAAGTGCCAGCAGGCAGCCAGCATCCGTACCCCCACTGTAAACTAAATAGTTAAAAAAACACAGTACACACACCATCTAAAGCACAACTTTATTACATACCTACCTACCTCACTCACACATACTTACCTGCTGCCAGCTGTTCACGTCCCTTTTCCATGTAGAATCCAATGGTAGTACCTGGAATAAAGATCCTATACTTGCACACTTGCAGAATGCAGTGGCAAACGCAGGATCTTGAAAAGGGGGTTTCCAAACTCTTGGTTACTGGACCAATTAAACATCTAGCTACGTTTAATAAATAGATAGATACCAGTCATCTGGCATCACTTATAATAAATATTATAGCAGCATGGTTTCACAAAGATAATCAGTTGATAGAGATATCTCTCTCTGGGTCTCATTCAGACCCGCTCGCGGGCGCAGGACGCTCGCAAGCAGGTCGATGTTACCCCAATGCGCATGCGCACGACGGAGGCAGCTCCGTCGTGCGCATGCGCGAGACCAGGACAGCGACAGCCAAGCTGTCGCTCCGGGTCTCGCACCAAAGGGGGCGCACTATCGATGGTTACTGAGCTGGTCAGAGCGTCCGTCACTGAATCAGGACCTCTATTCCCAACTCTGATTCAGGCCCTGAATCACTAGATGGCTGGGGATAGAATCGGAGAAGCTCGGATATGACACTTGATACTGGCCAAATCATTTAAAAAATATAAAATTACAATGATAATTGTTTAAATGACTCTGGGCCTGATTCAGCACGGATCGCAATAGCGTAATCGCACGCAATGCAGCTGCAAAAATATACTAATGTCTGCCACCGCTCAGCCAGCATAGAGACAGCCATACTAACTGTCTATAATCATAGTTCTCTTGCCTAGCCTCACATCCTTTATCTGCTTACAGTCTACTTTATTATTCAAATTCTGCATGCATTATACCCCCACTTTTATTCAGCTCAATAACAAGCTTGTGTTAATGTGCATACATATTTACCATCACTGTTCTTTCACTTGCATTTCTGCAAATCTCCTGCACTTTCTCTTTCATTCATATATCATTTATATTTCCAATTTTCATCCCTCTAGTTTACTTATATACACCATGACAAGGTTTTTTTCAACTCCCTCCTTCACTCCCTCTGTTCTGCCCCCTGCTTCCACCTTTATCCTTTCTCCCTTGTCTCCTCCTCTCCTTCTCCCCCCTCCTCTCCCATTTCTCCACTTTCATCCTGTTCTACCCCCCCTTTGTCCTACTACCCCACCACTAATCCCTCCTCCTACACTCCTCTCCCTGTCACTTCATCCTACTGCCATCCACATCTCCTTCCCTGCCCACCTCCTACAGGTTCCCTTTCTAGCTCAGGTGCCCGCACCATTGCTACACTCTATTCATATCGGCCCCCCAAATTAATATCACCTCCACACTACAGAAACCCTGATAATCGTATTCACATCTCCCCCACGCACGCTATCCCTCTATCCTGTGCCCTCTGGAATGCCAGGTCAGTCGGTAATAAACTGGTCCCCAGCCATGACCTTTTCATCTCCAACTCCCTACATTTCCTATCCATTACTGAAACCTGGATTTCACCCTCTGACACCACTTTTCCTGCTGCTCTCTCCTCTGGGGGCCTCATCATCTCCAACACCTCCCGGCCTGGGGGTCGCGTTGGGGTCCTTCTATCCGCCAGTTAATACCCTCTGAACCATCTCTTACATTCCCCACATTTGAAGTTCATGCTAACCAACCAGTACACCTCAGAGTAGCTGTCATTTACCGTCCCCCCTGGCCCTCAAATTCCTTGACAACTTTGCTTCCTGGCTCCTTCACTTTCTCTCCTCAGATCTTCCCTCCATTATCCTAGATGATTTTAATAATCCAATTAACATTCCCACAGAATTCTCTGCCTCAAAACTCCTTACCCTCACCTCTTCATTTGGCCTCTCCCAATGGACCTAATCACCCTCCCATGTAAGTGGGCACTCACTTGACCTGGTCTTTACTCACCATTGTGATATTTCTGCAATTCCCCCTCTCTGACCATCACCTTCTCTCTTTTAACTTATCCCTCTCTCCTTCACCTCTTAAGGCCACCATTACTAAGCGTAACATTGAGGCTATTGACACTGTTGCTTTTTCCTCCCTGCTGGACTCACTTCTTTCCCCTATATGTTCTCTCTCCTGTCCTGAACAAGCCACTTCCCTGTACAATGCCTCCCTTACTTCTGCTCTTGACTCTGTTGCTCCGGCAATGACTACTCACCCTCACAGATCCACACCACAACCCTGGCATTCCAAATACACCAGATACCTGCAAAAGTATTCCCGAATTGCCGAGCGTCAGTGGAGGATATCATGCTCTAATGGTGCATACACACGGTCAGATCAGACAATGAACAGATATCATTGTCTGATCATCCTCCATGTGCTGAATGATCGTTATCCAAAGGCGTGCACAACCTATGGAAAGCATACATATTGGCTCCCACATAAAAAAACACACACACACATTGGCCTCCACAGGAATAAAACACACATACATAGGCCCTATAGGAATAAAACACACATACATTTGCCCCTACAGAAAAAAAAATATATATATTGCTGGTCCCCAAAGAAAAAAAAACCCACATTGCTCCCCCCAAAAAAACAAATTACACACAAAATATAAATTTACATTTTTCTGCCCCTACCTGTCCCTCATTGGCAGAGCTGTCAGCAGAGTGCAGCACGCAGGCAGACTGGCTGGCTGGTGGCCGAGGGTTGGCTGGGGGTGCTGGTGGCTGTGGGCTGGCTGGGGGTGCTGGTGGCCGCGGGGCTGGTTGTGCTCGTGGGTTGGCTGCCTGTGCTGGTGGCCGCGGGGCTGGCTGGCTGACTGGGGGTGCTGGTGGCCTTCATGCAGGGCATCTCTAGGGGCCGCGGAGTTGGTGGGCAGGCGGGCTGACTGACTAGAAACGCGGCGTGCATGACCTGTGATGTCATGCCGCCGCGTCTGCATAGGTGATGGCCCCGGCACACCTGAGATTCCCAGAAGAGCTCAGCGCTGCCAGGGCCACAGTACAGCAGATCTGACCGGTGGATCTGACCGCGCGGCACATTAAACAACCGCTGAAAAACGCTATTATAGGGGGTTAAAAAAGGACGATTTAAGTGATCAATGAGAAACTATATTGTTAGGGTTTAAATCGTCCTTTTTATCTGACCCTGTGTATGCACCATAAGGCAGACTTCCAGCATTTCAAATGTATTCTCTCATCCTACAGTGCTGCCCTGTCCCTCTCCAAACAATCATATTTCAAGAACACCATTTCCTTCCAGTCCTCAAACCCCCGGTATCTCTTTGCCACTTTCAACTCCCTCCTCTGCCCTTCCCTTCCTCGCTCTCTGCCCATGACTTCTCACCCACTGTTCACTGCAGTGTTTCCCTGCACACAGTGGGAAGTACAGTAGCATTCAACTGCAGCTCACCCACAGGTATCTTATTTCAATCTTTATGAAGTTCACATAAGTATCTTCTATTCAGGGTACTCTCATTAGATGCTATCACCGTGGTTTGATTCTCCACTGTTAACATCAGGATCTCCAGTGGAAGATTAATCTAAAAGCTGATACTTATTACACTCATTAACCTTTTAGGTGGACTACCAAGATACGCTCACTCTACTATCCACTACAATTGAGCATATAGCAAGCAGCAGCTGTCTGGTAGTCACATTGTTTGAGGGTCCTTCTTCCTTACTGCACTGTCACCTGACTTGATCTAAGGGTACCGCTGCTATTTTGCACTTTCATTTATGTATTCTTTGATTAAATTCATTTTTTGAAGAATTCGCAACTAATACTGTCATTAAGTACATTTGTGGACACATGGGGCCGAATTCAATTCAGTGCGATGTTGAACAGCAGCGGGAGAGTGCTCCCAAAGCTATTCAATACACTGCGCTGTTTGGACGGCTAAAGGATTTCTTCTCGCACCTTTAGTTGGAGAATGCCGGTTACCACACCTTAACACCCAGGTTACGTCGCGAGAACCGGCATTCTCAGAATTACCTGCTTCCCGACCAGGCAAACAGGGCATTGAATTGAATAGCTGCAGGAGCTCCCTCCCATGGCAATTCAACATCAACATCGCTCTGAATTGAACTTGGCCCATGGATTGTTATGTAGTTATTATTTGACTTTATTAACACAGAAATATGTGAATACCATATAAATATATGTATATATATATATATACACACATACAGTCTTATTCATGTTGGTTTGATACCTTTGTTGCTCTTTTATCCACAATTGTCTCTATTGGTTGACCTTAGTGCTGTTATTTACCTTCGGAATTCAGATTAGAAAATATTACTTTCACATTATCCTTAGGCTTGGTTGCCGGAATATTTGTTATCCTATGTTATATGTACCCCCTCATATTTCGCCTCTATGTTAACATTTTTCCTTCTCGTCCTTCTTACCTCTGTTTTGTTTTGTCTTATTGTATTATTTCATACTTAGTATTTATAAATGGATATATACAGCTATCTGAATATAGTCACTCTATGGCTTTTTAATGCATATTAATAGTTACTTTTTAAGACAGACGCAGAGTGCCCCTAACCTGAGATTCTCTTTCCTCTACCATTATTTTTCTGCTCTAATCATACTCCTCCAACCCAAGAAATGATCCCATAACAGGTTTATGCACTTACATGTGAAATGGAGAATTTTGTTATTTACTTTGTGACAGGGTCAGCAGAATTCCAGATGAGGTAAATGTGGAATGTCCAGATCTCCCAGGTTTGGCAGAGCAAAGGCATTACGAATGTGTACTGTCCAGTTCAGGTGTTGCCTCAATCAGGATCTGGAAGGAAGCTGATTACAGACACCTGTGTGAGGCTGGTTTAAGAACTGCAGAGACACTGGGGAAATGAGCCTGAGGGTGAAATAGTCGCCCAGCTAATAGGCCCGGGGGTGACTAGTGTTAAGGCTCCTGGACCTGTGAGTCCACTGAAGAAATATTGCTGTTTTGAAGACTGTGTTACATCTTGCCTGTGAAACTGCCATATCCTGTGTACCTGCCTGTGGGGAGCAATAAAGCTACTCATGGATTTTACCCGGTCTATGTGATTCTTGTCACAACTTTCTACCAAGGGACTCCAGTGCACAGTGGCTATTCCCCCCCCCCCCCCCCCACCCTTTTCCTCATACCTCTTGGATTGAAAGGTTGATTTTCTTCCCATAACCCATCTCCCCTTCCCCTCTCGGCTCGCTTCAATCCCCCCATTCCTGATTCACCATTCTTCTCCTCCTTCGTCTCTCTTTTTCTCTCCCTCCTCTATTTTCCCCTCTGCTCCTTCCTAGTTTTCTTCTTCATAACTCTCTCACCCTACTCATGACTTGCCCCTTTTATTCCTTCAGCTTTGCACTGCTCTCTACATCTCCCTCACCCCCTTTGTTAGGGGTTAATCATTTTGTTTATGCAGGGTTACTGTCATCCTTAATACTGTATTTGTTACATCACTTGGTACCATTTTCTGATGGTACCCGTATTTTCATGTTATATTTTCATTTTCCATTGGTTACTACTTAAGCTGCATACACACACAACGATTTTTTGAATGATTATCGTTAAACGATATTGTTTAACGATCGTTTGAAAAAATCATTCACTTTGAGTCGAACGATAATCATTCATGCGCGTTCACGTTTGTAGTTCAGTCAGACTTGTCAACTGAACGATTTTCATTAAGGGAATATGCAAAAATCGTTTGTAGTTCAAAAAAATCGTTCATTACACTTTAAAAAATCTGACAGATAATCTGACAGAAAATCGTTCATAAAATCTTTGGTAACAAAATCGGTGTGTGTGTGTGTGTGTGTGTGTGTAGCTTTAAGCTGCATACACACACAAGGATTTTTGTTACCAACGATTTTATGACTGATTTTCTTTTTTCTGTCAGATTATCTGTCAGATTTTTTTAAAGTGTAATTAACGATTATTTTTGAACTACAAACTATTTTTGCATATTCCCTTAATGAAAATCGATTAGTTGGTCAGTCTGACTGAACTACAAACGTGAATGCGCATGAACGATAATCGTTCATCGTTTTAACTCAAAGTGAACAATTTTTACAAAGTTTGAACGATAAATGATATCGTTAACGATCGTTCAAAAAATTGTTGTGTGTATGCACCTTAATTATTGTATCTTGTAAACCTAATAAAATTATATGGTTATTAAATGAAACCTACAAATTACATAATTTTACCTGTTTTTGACCATTTTTAATGAAATCCAAAGTCAAAGCAAGGAATTTTGGGCAAAGCCAAAACACGAAAATGGTTTCAGAGCCAAAACACAGGGGGTCCGCTCACACCTCTAATATAAATGCAGTTTATCTCCATCTATTGTAGCTTATTTGTTGTTTTATAAATACATTTTCCTCCAACAATCTTTTCATTTGGAGTCGTATTCTCTGAGTTATCTTTCCTTCTTTATCATTTATGAATAGAGTGTGTGGTCCTGAAGGCTTCTGCTTATCACAGATGTGATTTATCCTGTATTGGATAATATGTCATTTGGCTTTTGACCGTTACAGAATATCTGGTCTCCGGGGAGAAAATAAGTTCATGAAGTTCAGTGTTGTTGGTTTGTTCACATTTCTCCTGTCCTGAATAAATGATATTGTCCTTTTTCTGAGCTTTGGGTTCTTTCTGGAGACAGAAGCATTGATCACGTTACACCATCTGATCGGACTGTATAAGGCTTTATACGTTCTGCACACATACAAAAGTCACAAAATGATCCTCATTCGCTGCGGAGTCCCTTTTGGCACTTTTTAGGCTGTCACATTCCAACATCAATAATTAGTCAATGTCATTTTACTCAGAATGTTTTTAATTTCCTGAATATATAATTAGTTTGGAAACCAACCCAAAAAGGAGGGGGGAGATAGAGAACTTTGAATGTTCTTTCACTTATTTTCTGTCTATTAAAAAGTCCTACAATGGTTATCCCGAAAGGGGTGGGGCTTAAGAAATGTCACAGGTGGGACATGATGATGTCATAAAGTCCCGCCCCTCCCAGGTCAGAGTCAGAGCAACTATAAGGGGGAAAAAAAACTTCTTGCTGGAAAATTCCACATCATATCCAAACAGTTGTTTAATTACTAATGTTATGGGGGCAGATTACCATAGACTTCAATTAAAAAAAAGTTTTGACAGGATGTAGTCAGTATCCCGGCACACGCAATGCTGGCAGTCAGAATCCCAGCTCCAGAATCCTGACAGTGAATGTTAGGGTTAGGCAATAGGGCAGAGCCGGCCCTAGGCATAGACAAACTAAGCAAATGCCTAGGGGCATCCAAGCCCGCCTAGGATTGGTGGAAGTTTGGTGCAGGCACGGCTTGGGCACCTGCTGCCAGCTGGGCAGAGACTCTGGCAGCTGCTACTGTCAGGTGAGCTCTGATTGGACCGGGCAGCAGCGGAACAGCCAGCAACAGTTTGCATGGGCAGGGCACCTGGACGGCGGCTAGTGGTTAGCGCTGGGGGGCCGGCTCTGGGGCGTCACACAATCAGAATGAGCTTCTGCGTCTGGGCAGAGACTCATTCAGGACTATAAGTAAATGGTCGTGGGAGGACTGCTGCACCATGGGTCTTTGCAGAGCTCAGAGTAGTTAGTCACACCTCATGGCTCTGGGGTCAACCTCCAGCAATCACCATATATAGCTGCAGCCTGCCAGCCTGAGACTCGAAAAGCGGGTCCACATCCCGCGGCTTGCTGTACCTTGAGTTGGACGGCTCTGCAGGCTACGCTCAAATAAAGTAAGTTTGGAACTAGGAGAGAGCTGGGGTGCTGTGGTGCTCACTGCTGGAAGAGGGGTGCTCTGCTGTGATAGGGGTGGTGGGTGAGGGTGGGGACTGACACTGTGCTGGGATAGGGAGGTGCTGTGCTAGGTATGGGTCCTTTTCATGAGGCCACGCCCCCTTTCAGAATCACACGGCGAGGGAGGCACCACCCAAAACCTTGCCTAGGGCACTAAATTGGCTAGGGGGAGGGTTAGGATTAGACTACAGGAAGGGAGGGTTAGGGATAGGCTGCGGGAGGGAGGTGATTATGCTGAGGGGGAAGGTTAAGGTTAAGCTGCAGGAGGGATGAGTTAGGGGATGGGTTAGAATACTTACCTGCATGCGCCGGGATTTCCACCATCAGGATTCTGCTGCCGGCATTATCAGCATACCCAACCCGTTTTTGCAGTAACTATTTTGCCACTGGCCCTAAAGGGATATCTTTAATGCTGTTGTGTGACCAGAAATTTTGCTTTGTACTCATTCATTTCAATAGGAACAAAAACATAGCTAAAACAAAAAGGTTTCATGTCCCAGATAACACTGTTTGCACAACTCTCTCCCTCCTATGTAGGTGATATCCACCACAGCTATCAATTAGCACTGTTCACATGACACGTATGAGTATGCAACCAATGTAGTTTTTAAAGAATCATTTAAATACATTCTGTTGCTTCCTCTTCTTGTCAGTTCAATAGCTGTTTGTTTCCCATGTCCTTTGCAGGTACCTTCGATGTTTGTCCTTGCCAACCCCTACATGTGAGTTCATTGGGCAGTCCAATCACCCAAGAAAGAAGTTAACACGGACTGCCATACGCAATGTTGCGGGCATGGTATTGATTGCCAAAGTCATCAGAGTCTGAGAGTGGGGGCACAGAGGAATGTAAGCTCTGTCGAGCCCTCTACCCTCTTGTGCTTCTCCCTACTGTATTTTCATTTCTATCTTACTCCCCACTAGGGCAACTAACACTTGGCTGCTTATGTGGGTGTACAGGTCGCTAATATAGCAATGTTTATTATCCATATCCAGCTTTATATTGTATTATATTGTAAGTCGCTGATTACTTATTTGTTTATGTATTTTGTAAGGCGCTGCGGAACACTTGTGGCACCATTTAAATAAACGATGATGATAATAATAGGACTGACTACTAACAGATAAATATTTGATCTCTGTAGTGCAAGTGGGAAATAAAAGGGACGAGGACACTGCACTATAACATTGTTATAATAATGCAGGGCAGCTTTGGGATATCTCTTTTTGCCTTAGTCTCCTCTTCTCCATACTTTTTGGGGCTAGCCGATAAAGAGGTGACCAAAATACATGTGGTAACAAATTATGGGGTCTATTTAGTTAAAACTCTGCTATGTCGTTGAAAATTATCAGGTTTTTATTCCTACCGCCATAATTATATAATAAAAAGGACCCGTCACAGCGAGGAGAAAACCGCCCTGCGTTTGCCATCTTATGCAAAAATAAAAAAAACTGCAACATATGCTTTTAGCCCAGTGCACCTATCCGTACATGCATAGAACAGGTCCGAGGGTCCAGCGAAAGTGGTGCATTCTGGGGGGAAAAAAAGCAGTAAGAGAACTGTCTCTTCCCTGCTTTTCTCCAGTACAAGCAGACATAATGCCGTTCAGATATGTTGTTATGCTTTGCACAAATTCTTTGTTTCTCTCCCCATTGCCACCTGTGGGAGCTGCAGGAATCTGACAACAAAAGACCAGGAGGTTCTGTATACTTTTCACTACACCAAATATGGAAAAAATTACATTGTAGGCTTTTTCCAGCTGAAAATAAAAGCTGTTTTTTTTTGTTTATGAAATCGGCAGGTTTTTGCATAAAGTACATGCATAGATCAGGGCTGGATTAAGGCATGGGGGGCCCCCTCTAAGCCACACAGAGCCTACAAACCCACCCCCTCCCCTCCCCCAAAAGCCCTACACTAAGCCATATACATATATAACATACACTCACATTTTCAGTATACACACACCAACACATATATACACATTATCACATACACACCAATACATATATACACATTAACACATACACACTAGTCATACATGCCTACTCTCCCGATTTGGTTGTGCCGTCCCGGTCATGCCCCCTTTTGCCGGCCCCGCCCCCCTGTAAGCTGACCTGGCTGCCTGCCTCCCGGAAAAGGCTAAAAGGATATCGGCAAGTATGACACTAGTACATATATACACATTAACACATATACACCATAACTAGGGGTGAGCGGGTTCGGATTTCTGAAATCCGAGCCCCCCCTGATCCGAGTCAGGCTCGACTTTTCCCGCCTGACTCGGATCTGAAATCGAGGCAAAACGTCATCATCCCGCCTTCCGGGTCTCGCGGGTTTTGGATCCTATATAAGGTACCCGCGTCGGCGCCATTTTCTCACTCGGCTGTGGACAGTGAAGAGGGAGGGTGGGAGTTAGGGCTGGCTGGGCTGTGTAGTGTAGTGCAGAGTAGTGTTGTGCTGTGCTGCGCTGTGCTGCTGTTGTCCATAGGGGCTGTGTCCACTACTTCAAAGTCCATAGGGGCTGGCTGTGTTGTGCTGCTGTTGTCCATAGGGGCTGTGTCCACTACTTCAAAGTCCATAGGGGCTGGCTGGACTGTGTTGTGCAGTCAGTTGTCCATAGGGGCTGTGTCCACTCCAAAGTCCTGTGCAGTGTCCCAGTCCTAAAGGGGTGCTGTATTGTTGTCCAGGGGGTGCTCTGTCCGTCAGGGGTGCTCCCCCCAAGTGCTAAAAAAAAATATATTTTCTGTGTTTTGAATTGTGTACGCAGTAGCCGCACGTGCATCAACAAAGTAGTGCCAAGCGTGCGCCTGTGTCCCATAAATAAAGGGCCGGCTGGATTGACCGCTAAAGGGTGCTGTAACCCCCAAAGGGCACTCCAAACAAAATAAAAAAATATATTTTTTTGTGTTTGTGGATTGTGTGCGCAGTAGCCGCACGTGCATCAACAAAGTAGTGCCAAGCGTGCGCCTGTGTCCCATAAATAAAGGGCCGGCTGGATTGACCGCTAAAGGGTGCTGTAACCCCCAAAGGGCACTCCAAACAAAATAAAAAAATATTTTCTGTGTTTGTGAATTGTGTGGGCTGTAGCTGCACGTGCATCAACAAAGGAGCAGCGCCAAGCGTGCGCCTGTGTCCCATAAGTAAAGGGCCGGCTGGCTCATTTCTTAAAGGGTGGTGTAACCCACAAAGTGCACTACTCTCCAACAAAAATAAAAAATGATTTTCTGTGTTTGTGTGCGCCTTAGCCGCACGTATATATCAATATAACATAAATGGAGGACCAAACTTTCTCCGATAAAAATAAAATAAGGAAAGATCAAGAACCACTTCCTCCTAGTGCTGAAGCTGCTGCCACTAGTCATGACATAGACGATAACATGCCATCAACGTCGTCTGCCAAGGCCGATGCCCAATATCATAGTAGAGGGCACATACAATCCCAAATGACAAAGTTCAGGAAAATGACCTTGAAAAAAACATTTAAATCATCTGAAGAGAAACGTAAACTTGCCAATATGCCATTTACGACACGGAGTGGCAAGGAATGGCTAAGGTCTTTCCCTATGTTCATGACTAGTGGTTCAGCTTCACATGACGATGGAAGCCCTCCTCCCACTAAAAAATCAAACGAGTTAAGCTGTCAAAAGCACAGCGAAGAACTGTGCGTTCTAAGAAGATATCACAAATCCCCAAGGAGAGTCCAAGTGTGGTGGCGGTTGCGATGCCTGACCTTCCCAGCACTGGACGGGAAGAGGTGGCTCTTTCCACCATTTGCACGCCCCCTGCAAGTGCTGAAAGGAGCACCCACAGTCCACTTGCTGATATGCAAATTGAAGATGTCACTGTTGAAGTACAACAGGATGAGGATACTGGTGTAGCTGGCGCTGAGGAGGAAGTTGGCGAGGAGGATTCTGATGGTGATGTGGTTTGTTTAAATCAGGCTCCGGGGGAGACAGTTGTTGTCCGTGGGATGAAAAAGCCCATCACGGTCATGCCTGGGCAGAAGACCAAACATTCCACCTCTTTGGTCTGGCAATATTTCTATCCAAATCCGGACAACAACTGTCTTGCCATATGTACCATATGTAAAGGTGAAATAAGTAGGGGTAGGGACGTTAACCACCTAGGAACATCCTCCCTTATACAGAACCTGCAGCGCGTTCATAAAAAGTTACTGTCAAGTTCAGAAACTTTGGCTAAGACCGTAAGCAGTCCAGGGACACCTAAATCCCTTTGTCCTGTTGTATCCAAGCGCCTGCAAACCACACCGTCAACTCCCTCCTCGTCAATTTCCTCCCTAGTCAGGATCGGAAGTAGTCCTGCAGGCCATGTCACTGGCATGACTGACTCTCCTATCCGGGATTCCTCCGGAGGATCCTGCATTGCTACGCCTCCTGCTGCCGCTGCTGCTGCTGGGAGTCATTCATCATCCCAGAGAGGAAGTAGGAACACCACTACTTTTACTAAACAATTGACCCTCCAACAGTCCTTTAAGTACGACAGCAGTCATCCTGAAGCAAAACGTATAACTGAGGCCTTGACTGCTATGTTGGTGTTAGACGTGCGTCGGTATCCGCCATTAGTGCAGTGGGATTTAGACAATTGATGGAGGTAGTGTGTCCCCGGTTCCAAATCTGTCTAGATTCCACTTCACAAGGCAGGCGATACCGAGACTGTACAGAAACGTCAGAAAAAGTGTCCTCAGTGTCCTGAAAAATGCAGTTGTACCCAATGTCCACTTAACCACAGACATGTGGACAAGTGGAACAGGGCAGACTAAGGACTATATGACTGTGACAGCCCACTGGGTAGATGTATCACCTTATGCAGCAACAGCAGCAGCGTCACCAGAAGCAGCAACTCAGAAACACTAGCTCATTCCAAAGCAGGCTACGCTGTGTCACCGGTTTCAGTAAGAGGCACACCGCCGACAACTTCTTAGAGAAACTGAGGGAAATCATCGCCCAGTGGCTTACCCCACTTAGACTCTCCTGGGGATTTGTGATATCTGACAACACCACCAATATTGTGCGGGCATTACATCTGGGCAAATTCCAGCACTTCCCATGTTTTGCTCACACAATAAACTTGGTGGTGCAGAATTTTCTGAAAAGCGACAGGGACGTGCAAGAGACGCTTTGGGTGGCCCGAAAAATTTCTGCCCACTTTCGCCATTCAGCGACAGCGTGCCGAAGACTGGAGCACCAGCAAACACTCTTCAACCTGCCCCGCCATCACCTGAAGCAAGAGGTTGTGACGCAGTGGAACTCAACCCTCTATTTGCTTCAGAGGATGGAGGAGCAGCAAAAGGCCATTCAAGCCTATACATCCACCTATGACATAGGCAAAGGAGGGGGTATGCACCTGACTCAAGCGCAGTGGAGAATGATTTCCGTGTCGTGCAAGGTTCTCCAGCCCTTCGAACTTGCCACACGTGAAGTCAGTTCAGACACTGCCAGCTTGAGTCAGGTCATTCCCCTCATCAGGCTTTTGCAGAAGCAGCTGGAGAAAGTGAAGGAGGAGCTAAGACGGAGCGATTCTGCTCGGCATGTGGGACTTGTGGATGAAGCCCTTCATTCGCTTTGCCAGGAGTCCAGGGTGGTCAATCTGTTGAAATCAGACCACTACATTTTGGCCACCGTGCTCGATCCTAGGTTTGAAGCCTATGTGGTGTCTCTCTTTCCGGCCGACACAAGCCTGCAGAGGTGCAAAGACCTGCTGGTGAACACACTGTCAGCTGAAGCGGAACGTGACACGTCAACAGCTCCTTCTTCATTTTCTCCCGCAACTGGGGCTGCCAGGAAAAAACTTAGGTATCCTAAGCAACCCGCTGGCGGTGATGCAGGGCAGGCAGGACCAAGTTTGGACATCTGGTCCGGACTGAAGGACCTGGCAACAATTTCTGACATGTCTACTGTCACTGCATATGATACTGTCACCATTGACAGAATGGTGGAGGATTACATCGGTGACAGCATCCAAGTAGGCATGTCAGACAGTCCGTACCTGTACTGGCAGGAAAAAGAGGCAATTTGGAGGCCCCTGTACAAACTGGATCTATTTTACCTGAGTTGCCCCCCCTCCAGTGTGTACTCCGAAAGAGTGTTTTGTGAAGCCGGGAACCTTGTCAGCGAAAGGCGTAGGAGGTTGCTTCCACAAAATGTGGAGAAGATGATGTTCATAAAAATGAATTATCAACTCTTCCAGGGAGACCAGCCTCCAGAACGTACAGAGAGACCTGTGGTGGTGGATTCCAGTGGGGACGAGTTAATACTCTGTGAGGATGAGGATGTACACAACACTGAAGAGGGTGAGGAATCGGTGGATGAGGACGACATCTTGCCTCCGTAGAGCCAGTTTGTGCAGGGACAGATTAATTGCCAGCTTCTTTTGTGGGGGCCCAAACGAACCAATCATTTCAGCCACAGTCGTGTGGCAGACCCTGACGCTGAAATGATTGGTTTGTTAAAGTGTGCATGTCCTGTTTATACAACATAAGGGTGGGTGGGAGGGCCCAAGGACAATTCCATCTTGCACCTCTTTTTTTTCTTTGCATTATGTACAGTTTGGGGCCTAGTTTTTCAAACTGCCATCCTGTCTGCCACTGCAGTGCCACTCCTAGATGGGCCACGTGTTTGTGCCGCCCACTCGTATCGCTTAGCATAGTCATCCAGCTACCTCGGTGCAACCTTTTGGACATAAAAACACTATTGTGAGGTGTGAGGTGTTCAGAATAGACTGGAAATGAGTGGAAATTAAGGTTATTGAGGTTAATAATAGCATAGGAGCAGAAAAACCCACAAATTCTGTGATTTTAGCTGTTTTTATGCTTTTTTTAAAAAAAAATACAGATCGAAAACTCAAAACCCAGAACTCAAAACACGGAAGGGTGGTTTTGGCAAAACCAATCCAGATCCAAAACACAAAGAAAGATCCAGATCCAAAACCAAAACACGAAAAGTGGCCGGTGCACACCCCTAACCATAACACATATACACAGAGAGGCCCTCATTCAGAGGCGGTCGGAGGATGCAAGCGGTCGCTCAGAAACTGGGCAGCCGCTTGCATCCTGACCGGCCGCCTCTGTTTCGGTCGTTAGGCTGTGGGTTTACACCCACAGCTCTAACGACCGCTAGGGTGATGGTCGCGATGGTCATAGATCATCGCGACCATCGGAGCTTACGACGAGACCCTAGGGTAGGGTCTCACTTGTCGTAAGCCCCGGAGAGCTTCTGTCTGACGCCTCCGTTTGGGCTGCCACTCCCCCGGCCCACCTTCCAAATGGGGCGAGCTGTCAATCAACATCGACAGCTCGCCCCCTTTGGAAAGAGACCCGCTATGACCGGCGCTGTCGGTCGTAGCGGGTCTCACGCATGCGCACGAAGGAGCCGGCTCCCTCATGCGCACTGGACAAACTACGACCGCACGGCTGCCTCTGAATAAAGCCCTGAATCACATACATACTTTCACTTGATGCAGCAGCTGCTGCAGGACCAGTCACCTGTATAGGTTGCACGAGGGCCGGGGCACTAGGGATGGCCATCGACCATTGATGATTCATAATCATCAATGGTTTATGGCCAATGACAATTTTTTTCCATCGATGTGGGAGAATCAGATGGTTTCCCTCCATCGATGGATAAGCATAACCAAATAGTTTATCTTATTTGTTTAGTTTTACATGGTGTCGAAAACAAGAGATATGGTAAGAAATTACCTTTGTTATCTGTTTCTACGAAGTCCATAGGGTCCACAGGGTGACCTTGGGGTATAGCTGGATCCTGGATCCTCAGGCACCACGGAGTTAAAGCTTTCAGCTGCTCCCTGGATGCACTTGGGTCCAACCTCCCCTATACCCCGCCCCCGAGCCACAGGCACCTCAGTTGGTAAGCAGCCCAGGCTGGAGGAGGAGACGAAACAGAGAGAAGGAAGACTGGAACACACAAGAACCATACTCATAGAAATGGGAGACGGAAAACCGGTGACCAGTCACACAGCCCATATGAAGCCAGGTGCGTCAGGGCGGGTGCCCTGTGGACCCTATGGACTTCGTAGAAACAGAGATAACAAAGGTAAGTTCTTACCATATCTCTTGTTTTCTACTTCAGGGTCCATAGGGGTCCACAGGGTGACCTTGGGGATGCCCCAAAGCAGTCCAACTAAGGGCGGGGACACTCCTGTGCTGATAGGAGAACCCGGCGCCCAAAGCATGCATCCTGAGAGGCAAAGGTGTCAAACGCATAGAACCTCAAAAAGGTCTGAATGGAAGACCAGGTGGCCGCCTTACAGAGCTGAACAGCAGAGGCGCCACGGCTAGCAGCCCAAGAGGGACCCACAGACCGAGTGGAATGAGCCTTAACAGAGGCTGGAACAGGTAAACCCTCCTACATATAAGCCTCAATAATAACAGAACGAAGCCAACGGGCTAGAGTCTGTTTGTTGGCAGGCCAACCCCTCTTGTGAAAACCAAAGAGGATAAACAAAGAATCCGACTTCCTCACAGAACTAGTCCGGTCCACATAAACCTGGAGTGCACGGACAACGTCTAAGGAAGTCTCCCCAGCCAAAAGATCAGGTGACTGAAAGGCTGGTACAACAATTTCCTGATTAATGTGGAACCTGGAAACCACCTTAGGCAGGAAATCAGGACGAGTGCGAAGCACCGCTCTGTCCTGATGAAAAATCAGAAAAGGGGGACGACAAGAAAGCGCCCCCAAATCTGAAACCCTCCTGGCAGAAGCAATTGCCAAGAGGAAAACAGTCTTAAAAGTTAGCCACTTGAGCTCCACTGACTCCAAGGGCTCAAAAGGCGGACCTTGTAAGGCCCGAAGAACCACCGCCAAATCCCACGGGGCCACAGGTGGCACAAAGGGAGGCTGGATTCTTAAAACTCCCTGGAAAAAGGTGTGTGTACGTCCGGCATAGCAGCGATCCTGCGCTGGAACCACACCGACAGAGCAGACACGTGCACCTTCAGTGAGGAAAGACGTAATCCTAAGTCGAAACCCGACTGAAGGAAAGCCAAAATACGCAAAACCCGGAACACCTGGGGATCATATTTTCTGGCCTCGCACCACTGAAAGTAAGTGTGCCACACTCTGTGATAGATCCTCGCGGAAGCAGGCTTGCGCACCCTCAGCATGGTGGTAATAACGGAGCTAGAAAAGCCCCGAGACCTCAGGACGGCTGTCTCAAGAGCCACGCCGCCAAAGATAGTCGACCCAGATCCGGGTGAAGACAGGGCCCCTGAGACAACAGGTCCCGCCATTGAGGTAGGAGGAACGGAGCGTCCATGGACAAGCTCCGCAGATCGGAGTACCACGGCCTTCTGGGCCACGCTGGGGCCACCAGGATCAGTGTGCCTCCGTCCTGTTTGAACTTGCGCAGGACCCGAGGCAGCAGAGATATCGGAGGGAACAAGTAAGCCAGTTGAAACAGCCATCTCACCGACAGCGCGTCTATCAGACTTGCGCCTGCGTCCCTTGTCCTTGACCCGTACACGGGCAGCTTGTGATTGTGACGGGACACCATCAGGTCCAGCTCTGGCAGCCCCCACTTGTCCACGAGTAGTTGGAATACCTCTGGATGAAGCGACCATTCCCCGGGATGCACGTCGTAACGGCTAAGGAAGTCTGCCTCCCAATTGAGGACTCCTGGGATGAAAACTGGCGAGAGAGCTGGAAGATAGCGCTCCGCCCAAGCCAGGACGCGGGACACCTCCGACATCGCAGCTCGACTGCGAGTCCCTCCCTGGTGATTGATGTACGCCACCGTGGTGGCGTTGTCTGACTGCACCTGAACGGCCCTTCCGTGAAGAGCGGTGCCGGACGACTGCAGGGCTCTGTATACTGCCCTCAGTTCCAGGATGTTGATGGGAAGAATCGCTTCCTCCGCCGACCAACGACCCTGAAGTGACAAGGAGCCTGTCACCGCCCCCCAACCCCGAAGACTGGCATCTGTCGTGAGCAGAACCCATTCCGGGATCCAAAAGGGGCGCCCCTCTAGGAGATGAGCTGTCTGCAGCCATCAGGCTAGGGACAGACGCACCTCCGAGGACAACACCAGCATCTGAGAGCGGATCCTGTGTGGCAATCCGTTCCATTCCGAAAGAATCAGCCCCTGCAGGGGCCTGGAATGGAACTGGGCAAACTCCACCATGTCGAATGCCGACACCATGGACCCCAAAATTCTCATTGCTGAGTGCACCGACACTCTGCCACTGCTCAGACAGCCGTGAATCTGTAGCTGTAAGGAGGAGACCTTCTCTGGAGTCAGAAAAATCCGTTGCTGACGAGAGTCCAGCAGGGCCCCTAAATGAACCATCCGCTGTGATGGGATGAGGGAGGACTTCTTCCAGTTGATCAACCAGCCGTGCACCTGTAGACAAGCGACCGTCAGGTGGAGATGCTGGATCAGTACCTCCGGAGAGCTTGCCAGCAAGAGGAGGTCGTCTAGATATGGTAGCAACCGTATCCCCTGGCTCCGAAGGTGAGCCGCCATGACCGCCATCACCTTGGTAAATACCCTTGGTGCCGTGGAGAGACCAAAGGGTAGAGCCCTGAATTGGTAGTGGTTGTGGAGAATAGCAAACCGCAGAAACTGTTGGTGCGATGTTGCTATAGGCACAAAGAGGTAGGCGTCCTGGATATCCAGGGAGACCATATAATCCCCCGGTTCCATCGCCAGAATGATGGAACGCAAAGTTTCCATCCTGAATTTGGGAACCCTGAGAAATCTGTTCAGGGACTTCAAATTGAGGATGGGGCGATGAGAGCCATTGGGTTTCTGCACCAGAAACAGCGTAGAGTAATACCCCATCCCACGTTGAGACTGTGGTACGGGTATAATGACCCCCGCCATCAGCAAGGCCTCTATGGCTTCCTGAACCTGCAAGGCCTTGGTTTTGTCCTGAGAAGGACTTGTGCAAAAAAACTGGCAAGGCGGCCTGTGCCGAAAAGACAGGGCGTACCCCTGGGAGACCACTTCTCGCACCCAGGCATCCGTGGTGGTATTGTGCCAGCACTGGGTGAATTGAAGAAGTCGGCCTCCCACTCTGGGGTCCCCCAGAGGGAGGCCCGTCCCATCACGCAGAAGGCTTATCTTCTGGCTTGGAAGAAGGGCGCCTAGCACTCCAGGCTTGCTTCTTTGGCTTTGAGGCGGTCTTGGGTGCGGACTGCCTCGGGAAGGACTGACCCTTTGCCTTGCCCTGAACCCGAAAGGAACGAAAGGCCGAGCTCCGGACCTTAGCAGGTGTAGTAGCTGAAGGGAGGAAGGCTGACTTGGATTTCGCCAGGGTATCTACTATTTTGTCCAGGTCCGGACCAAATAGTAATTCTCCATTAAAAGGTAAGGCCTCCAAGCCTTTCTTTGAATCCGCGTCTGCTCTCCAAGACCGCAACCACAAGGATCTACGAGCAGACACTGCTGCCGCCGAAACCCTAGAGGTCAACAGGCTAGCATCCAAAGATGCTTCTCCAATGTAGGAGGCGGCATCTCTCATCTGTCCTAACAATGCCCTCTGGACGTCCGGAGCTTCATCCGTAAACGCGTCCTCCAAGGCGTTGGCCCACCCCTCAATGGCCTTGGCCACCCAGGAGATGGCCATGGACGGCCGGGCTACCGCCCCTGAGAGAGAATAAATAGACTTTAAACAAGTCTCCACCTTCCTGTCCGTAGGATCCTTCAGCGAGGATATAGACGGCACTCCTGATGAGGCGTGTTACATGGGAATCGACTGCAGGCGGAGTTTCCCATTTCTTACAATGAGCCTCCGGGAATGGATAATTGGACGCCAAGCGTTTCTGTGGCAGGAAACTGATCAGACAAGGGGAACGCTGCAGAAGTAACCTTAGCTCTTTTAAAACTAGGATACCTCGACTTGGGAGCGGGTGCCTCATCCTCAATCAGAAGAATGGCCCGCACCGCCTTAACCAGAGCCCGCACATTGATGGAAGACTTAGTGTCTACCTCCTGGACTGAGGCATCTGAGGCTGAGTCATCCTGCACCTCACCATCATCCGAGGACCCCTCAGAATCCGGAAGATGCGCAGCCTGTGCCATGACTGAGCGTTTAGACGCCCTGGAGGGCACGTCACTGCGCAACATCGACTGAAAAGCCGAAGATGTTGCCGCCAAATCTTGGACAGTGTGGGAAAGCGCATCCACCCAGGGTGGAGGAGTTGCCACAGGAGCCTGAAACGGCACCACAGCCTGCTGTGCCACAGGGGTGGACTGAATATACATTGGCAACCCCGCATAGGGACCAACAGGCTGAGACCCCGGGGGAGTCTGCAATAATTGTGGGACACCCGGGGAATGGGGGATGGCAGGCTGGGGCAACGCCCTAGTAGGGGCGGCAGTCGGGACCGACAGACGGTCCGCGATGGACACCAGCACCTGGGAAAAACATCGCCCATGGTGGCTCCTGCGACATGGGAGGTTTAGACATACCAGGGAGCGCCTGGCACCGTCCGCACAGGCCGTCCTGTGACAAATCCTCCCTATCCACTCCTGCAGAACAGTGCCTGCAGGAGAACAATACCGGAGCCCCGGAGTGCTCAATCTCCTCCTCGGACATGACGTTGGAAGAAAACGTGCGCACTCACCCGTGTGCTGGACAACAGCCCACAATATGGCACCGTGTAGCACACAACTGTATGTGACGGACCTCACAAATACGTGATCTATATAGGTGAGGTCAGTAGAAACACCCTTCCCCCGCACACCTGTAGGGCTTGTAGGAGAAGGAAAGGGATAGGTATAAGCTGACAGTAAGTAGAAAAAAGACACAGACAGGCAGCACTAGCAAAAGTCACATACCATGCAGGAAGATATACTCACTGCACCTTTCCACTACAATCAACCTCCCAGATTCAGTGTCTGGGAGGGCTATAGTGCTGTGTACACTGTCCTTGTCGGGGGAGAGGTACACAGGGGGACCGGTCCGCGTGCTCCCTGAGAGTATCTGCGCTGCCACAGAGAAAATGGCTGCTGGAGACCTCAGAGGAGGAGTGGCCGAGTATCTGCAGCTCAGCGACGCCAGACTACGAGCTGAAAGGCGCGCTGAGCTGAGGGGAGGAGCCGCTAGACAGGGAAGGCTTCCTCCCCTGGCTAGCATATTAACCCCCGGGTTGCCGGCATCCCGCTTGCCGCGATATTAACGCTGGTGGTCTAGTGGTCTGGCGGGGTATGCCTCCGCTGGAGGGGGGGCCCGCCACCACTGCTAGCGGCCCCCGGTCTGTCCCCTAGAACCGGGGGCATGGGACTGCATTTGAAAGGAACCCGCGCACCGCTGCTAATCAGCGGTGCGCGGCTTACCTGATCTCCCCGGCGTCTTCCGGCAGCAGTCCCGGGGGAAGCCAGAGTCCGGCTAGTACAGACTCTGGCTTCCCCCGCCGCGATCCCCAGTTCAGTGCTGGCGTCGCGGCGCCAGCAGGGAGAAGGAGCGGCAGCGTGGGCGTCTGTACAGACAGCTCGGGGGCGGGGTATAGGGGAGGTTGGACCCAAGTGCATCCTGGGAGCAGCTGAAAGCTTTAACTCCGTGGTGTCCGAGGATCCAGGATCCAGCTATACCCCAAGCTCACCCTGTGGACCCCTATGGACCCTGAAGTAGAAACACGGAGCATAGCTCCGCCCCTGACACCCGCAAAGCCATGCCTCCTGGTTCTGATTGACCCACGGGGCAGTCAGTCATAGAACAGGGATGACCATCGGTTTGTCAAACCATCGATGGTCATCCATTGCATAGTTGGTTACCATACCGATGGCCATAGCACCTCGATTCATTAGGCCCTGCCCCCCGCAATTTAATGCTGTGATTCGCAGGGATATGGGGTTGGGGCTTGTCGTATTGGCTCCGTCCACATCACTATAGGGGGGAATCTGTGTGTCAGGGGGTTTTCTACTCAGAAACCCCTCCTATTCCTGCTAGTGTGGAGCCGTCCCCTCTCCTCCCTAGGAAAAAAGCTGATGCTGCTGCATTTGGTAGAACAGCAGCAGCTGCTGAGCCTCCGCCCAGGAACAGGTGTCACCTGGACACCTGTTCCCGGCAGGGTCACATCGACCCTGTGTGGGTACCCCTCTGTGTGTGGGGGCCCCGGGATACCCACCCCTGTCGCCCCCCCCCCTTAATTCGTCCCTGGCGCAGATGTGAATTTATGCACCTTTGTTTATTTCCATCCTATTCGGACACAACTTGGCCGGATCTGTCTCTCTTTAGAATAGGGCATTTCGGGGTGTGAATTGGGCGGCGTCAGTGTGATTGCACATAACCACCCTGACTTGTGGCAGCATCATGGGAGTGTCAAAAGCTATGTGCGATTCTGAGTCCTGTGTATAAGGAAGGGAAGCCTGTATCTGATGGATCTCTTGCACCTAGCATGGGGTTGGTGCATGTGTAGATACTGATGATGAGGGTTGCAGCTGCCAGCTTACAATCAGTGGGTGGCACGAGTTTCTGCTTACACACAGACAAGCCCCCACATTCGAGTGCTTCACGAGTGGCGCCCGATCATGGACCTATCTGCTAGCCGCTGATCGCGTGGCAGAAACCCCGTAGCCGTTACATTGCTGAGTGGTGATTGGATGGGCGAATCACGTTGGCCACGACCCATGTACGGAGCGCTACCCTGAAGAAGGTATGCGACGGTGACACAGACGTACACGCTCACCGCCGGCTACCACATACCAACAGCAGCCGAAGAGTGTCAGTGATCCTGCTGCTGCATCATGAGACACACCGAGGACGGGTCTCCAACACCGCTATTAGGACCCGGGAAGCAACCTAACGGAGGCACGATTAAAGCAGCAAACACCTGACACCGCTGACATGGAGGTAGGAGGTGCGCGCACCAACACACTTTTTTCAGACAGTTGGAAATTGTTGTTTTTCTTCCAAATAGAGGAGCAACGAAGCAAAGACTTGACAATACCTAAGTGATACCATCAAAACAGTCACCCATTCAAAGGCATTTACTGTATATGACCCGTGTATGCTGAAGTACATCTTGCACTAATTCATTATTACAATCAATGCACACATCTGTTTGCAGTGTGCATTCATTTTACTTTAATTAATTACCCAGTAATTTATTGATTGACTTACCCATTTATTCATCTGTTTATTTATTTATCATCGCTACATATCAGGAGTCAGGACACATGATTGGTCTGCAGTGTATATTCACATCTGATGTATCTTTTATGTTAACTATGTAAGTTTATTTAGTGCTGTTTTAATTACATCTTACAGTTTTTATTCACACTGTCAGAAACAAATCTTAACGATCTAAATAAATTAAATTTATATAACCAACCCTAGTTTGCGCCTCATACCATTTGTTTTTGCTATTTGAGCCCCCACATTAGTTGATCGGACACTCGCATTAGCACAAGGCAGTAAATCAGGCTCCTGCGACTACGGCCATTTTGTGTGTGACTCAGAATAAGCCCCAGAGTCTTAAATTCCTTAATCTCCTCATCCTCTGCACAAATGACATCCTGTGTCCAGAGACCGGAGGGGGCTGAGGAAATTTCTCCAAAAGCTTGCTATCAGCTCTAGATGATTCCATCCTCTGTGACGATTGCACATATTTATCAGACTCTGATTCTGCATAAACATTTGACTATTCCGTCCGAATCAAACATGTTCATTTGGATGCGCCATTGGATAATTTCCATGTTTATAAAAAAATAAAGTCGAGCACCCAGGCGGATGGCGTGACCTATAAAATGAATCTTTTCTTACCAATGCATCAGGAACCTCCACATCTGGACAGCAGAAGTATCGCGTCACCTGGAGGACTTTCCAGCCTCCCAGGACCAGAGGCACAAATATAACGAGCACCCCTATGCAAAGAATTCCTATGTACAGAGCTGAAGTGATAGCTGCCAAAGTAAAAAAAAAAGATCACAGTTACATATACATATTATAACCAAGCAAGAAAAACTATGCTCTCTTATAAGGGCAATCTTTTAAATACACTATAAAACGTAACTTTTTTTTAAAATCAGATTAATTAATATATATAGAGCAGTGACTGACATACAACATGAAATATACACATGCAAAGGCCCTAAGTATAGGTATTTTCTCCACTGATAGGTGGCACGAGGCTGCAGCCCCTCACCCCCACACAACAGCGCCAATCACCTTCACCCCTGCAGAAGCTCCAATCACCTTCACCCCCCACACAACAGCTCCAATCACCATCACCCCTGCACAGCAGCTCCAATCACCATCACCCCCGCACAGCAGCGCCAATCACCATCACCCCCGCACAGCAGCTCCAATCACCATCACCCCCGCACAGCAGCGCCAATCACCATCACCCCCGCACAGCAGCGCCAATCACCTTCACCCCTGCAGAAGCTCCAATCACCTTCACCCCCTACACAACAGCCAGCCATCAGCATCCCCCTTCTATCCCACAGCATCCATCCTTCTCTGCTTCAGCCCCCCTTTCCATCAGTGCCCCCTTCTTTCCTTCAGCATCTCCCATTCTCATCTTCTGTGTCCTCCTTCTCTCCCTCTGTGTCCCCCCCCTTCTCTCTGCTCCCCCCCCCCCATCTCCCTCTCAGCAATTCCTCTTCTCTCCCCTCAGCGTCCCTCTCTCTCAATCAGTGTCTGCTCTTTTCTAGTTCAGCTTGTCCTGTTTCCTCCCCTTAGTGTCCCATCCAGAAAACTGTGAGAGGCGGCAAGATGCCAGCTCAAGCCAGAAGACTCCAAAACAACTGAGCCCTCGCAGCAAGGGGGCTCTTGCAAAAGAGCTAATATTGTCCCCCTTGCTGTTCTGCTGAAGTCCAGCTATAGTTAAGTAGTAGGCGGAATCAAGCCAGCACCGCAAGGCAAGAAAGGTGATGGCGCTTGGCAAGCTGAGGAGCAATGCTGACCCCTGCAGGGAAGGTCTGGCACAAAGGGTAACCCTCTGACCAAGGTCGGCAGAGCAGGTAACGTCCCAGTGGGACATTTTACTCATCACCCTAGACACCAGAGTGTCATGCGTTAGGCCCGTGGACATGCTAGGGTAGTGATGGTTATCAACAGCTCTACCATCGATGGCCGATAATTTTAAACCATTGGTAGAACACCATAGATGATTTAGCAATCGTTTGCTGAGCACTGCTCATGCACCATCGGACTAGCATGATCAGTGTAAGTGCACCCCCCACCCCCGCAGAGGAGAGGAGACAATATTCTCCCTAGTCCCACTGCAGCCCAGCACACAGCACTTATCTGGAATTTTTTTTACCTGACTGAGCCAGGTGAAAACAAAAATCCGATAACCAGCCCCATTGTCACAGCCAGGGCCGCGAAAACACAATGTTCCATGTGTTAACACGGAATCTATGTATTTTCGCCACTTGAAAAATATTTTTTCCTGGTGGAAAAACAGGAACCAGTTGAAATTGTGCGTTAAAAAAAAAAAATTCCCACCCGAAAAAAATCCCCCCTTTATGTGCCTGTTTTTGCAAACATTTTGTCATGGATAAGCGTCTTATAAGTAATAGTTTGAAGAGGAAGTAAGAAGATATTTCCAACCTTTGTGAAAAAACAGAAGAGGTTCCAGACAGCAGTTACAATCCTCTAACCTTTTTAGTTAAGGTAACAGAAGCCCAACTTTGGAGGGGATTTTGTATGGACATTTTGGGGGTTCCCTGGTAAGTTCTGTAGCTTTTTAAGGGTTCCAGGTGATAAAAGAAATTGGGAAGATATGGTACGTGCCTAAAATTGCTGTAGATCTATTCTTGTGGCCATCCGGCTGGACAGTGAAGTATTATAGTTTCTGAATAAGTGTAAATCAGAAACCGCCAAATGAGTGGCTAATTTAGTGCAGTGCTAACAGCTCGGACCTTAACTCAACTCTGCATCAGGTCAATATTGTTCAGTTATTCTTTATTTATGGCTTAATTTAATTATGATACTGATAGAACATCTCTCCTACTTATAAGTGACACATGAAGCTTCTTACTACATTTGCTAGAACACGGAGCCTAGAAATATGTACAGTACTGGAAGGTGCAAAATACAAGGTGAGAACTGATCTCCAGCAGCTCAGAGCTGGTGCAAATAGTAAAGTCATTTTATTGTTTGGAAATAATACAAAATGAAATACAGTATATCAATGAACTTCTCTGTAAATCTCTGTATATGACAAACAATGGCCTTTTTCCACCCAACACCTCTCCATTAGTTCATGATTAATTTTAGTACCCTGCAAATAATGCTATTTTAATGCCCAAACCCTTACAACTGGCTGGAATTAATAATGTATCTACGCAAATCGAGGATGACTAAGACCACCAAAAACGACGTCCATTATTTTACACATTAAATGAGGGTAATCAGGAAAGTAAAGTTCATTTGGGCATTCCCGCAGTGCAGGCCATTCCCCCTCCCCAATTCATGGTCAGGCGATCTCCCTAACCTGTTTTCTAAGTGCCGTGCTGTTATAGTTGTTTTTGGTGATGTTGTGTTATTCGATTCTTCAATGTGCAGGAAGAGAGAACTTCCAAAATGTATTGTCAACTAAAGCAGGTGTATGAAGATGTGAGATAGTGGTGTGACATGTTCAATAATGGACGACCCAGCGTGCATGAAGAAGATCCACTAGGACACCCATCACTTGTCACAGTTTGGGTGGGAGGATTTTGATCATCCACCCCATTAGTCTGGACCTTGCTCCAAGCAATTTTCTCCTTTTCACTAAGGTCAAAGACTTCCTGGGCGGATAACGTTTTGGAAATAGTGATGAGTTGAAGCTTGTTGTCAACATCTGGTTCAGTTGACTGGTGGCAGACAAGTACATTGAGATTCTAAAGCTTATGGACAGATATGATCAATGCTTAAATGAAGAATGTGAAGAAATAGACAAAGGTCTGAACTCTGGGTCTCATTCAGACCTGCTCACAAGCACCGATTCGCTCACAATCGGGTCGATTTAGAGGCCCTGCGCACACAGAGCAGCCGCACTGCGCGTGCGCATGCCCCGGAGCGAGAGAGAAATTCTCTTGCTCCAGGGCTTACTACAAAAGGGGCGGCTGTCGATGATAATCGACAGCTCGCACCGTTTTGTAGTCGGGGTGGGGGGTGGCTTGCAAAACGGAGGCGTTCCCAACGGAATGCCTGCCGTTTGGGGGCGGCCTCTAACAGAGCCGAAAGCTCACTGGGGCTTGCAAGGGTCTACCACAAGGGTCTCGTCGCAAGCCCCGATGGTTGCAATGGTCTTGACCATCGCGACCATCAACCTGGTCGCTCACTAAAGCTTAGCGAGCGGCCGGCTCATTTTAGAGATGCGACCGCCCTCATTCAGAGCGAGCACTCGCATTTTGCCAGCGGCTCTGAAATAGGTCCTCTGTGTTTACAGGTAAGTGGGCTTTACTCCCTGGATTACCATTGTAAATGACCTTACCCTGTGAAATCTCTACATACACTAAGTAGATTTTGCGTTACCTGGTACATGGATACACACTGGTTCACTGCTGCTGCTGTTCTTGATGATGGGAATAGCGAAAGCAATGACCCGCGCACAGTGCTCATACCCTCCTTCCACTTTAGTGACATATGTAGATGTAGTGTGTCTGCTTGTTTTTATACTTTTCACCTGCAATATAAAAATGAGGGTAATATCATAGGTCCCCTTATTTTACAATATTGTCCTGGGGTATCTTAGCAGTCATGTGCGTTACGATCTAGGGGATCTTCATTGGAAAGAACATTTTTTCCAATAACAAAAAGTTATACAACTTACAAAATAGAAACAGATAGAGAAATGCTTTCACCATACAGAATAGTATGGATTTATACTATGGCCATTTATTTATACGGCTGGTCAGTGAGGGGAAAAAATGGACATACAGACAAATCATTAAGACCTTTAAAACCTCTGGAAATATGAACATTTGGCAACGATCAGTGGTGGACACTGGAACTGCTCCCAGGCCTGGTGGCTGAGCTAGCACAGCAATGCACTGTATACAGGAGAAAAAGCAGCTTCTGCACTAACTGCATGAGGTTAAATAGGGGAAGGATAACGTGTTGCCCTTGTGCTCATGTCTATTTCACTTCTACACCAAACATGAAGTACAGAGATCGTGGGGATCTGATTGTTGATATTTTGCTATGGCTTTTTTGTTTTTTACAAAACATTTTTTACGGAGAAAAGGAATTAGCAATAAAAAAACAAACAAACACCTGCATATTGATAAGCTTACATGTATCCAAAAAACATACTGGTAGGTTATTTATAATCTCAAATAGGGCAAGTACATAAGAAAGTAGTAGTTAAAAAATAGTAACTGAAGTTTAAGTTATGTAAAGAATGATTGGAAGGATTCCACAAGTCAATGGGAGTTACAGAGTCTTAAATTGGCTTAAAGAGTCCTAGGAGAGCCCAAAGGACATGCCAACCTGCCCAGAGAGAGAGAGTCAACCCAGCGCCTACAAACCAAAGGTCTTGGAAGTAGATCTTCCATAATGAGCCAATCAAGGTGAATAAATAGACCAGAATTGAACAGCTTTATTCTCAGTAATGCTTGAAATGTGTTCAATTACATACACAAACCAAAGAGATTATTTAATCATGGACATGGAGGGTGAGTTTACATTTTCCGGGAGTGATAAATCAGGCATTTAGTAGCATTAAAAATGTGCCAAATTAGTTTCTGAGTGGGTTTGATACATCCGACAAAGGTATGGGAAGGAGAGAGGAATTGGTAGCCGAACCCCACTGACCTAGGAGATAAAGTGGTGTACATATTTCCAAATTGGGATTATTTTAGGACAGACACAGAAATGTAGGACAAATTACCTAAATGACCATAGCCTATCCAGCATAAAGTTGAGGTGGAAGGGAAGATATTGTGCAAACAAGCTGGTATGAGGTAATAGCGCTGATATCCTTTTAAGTAATATTCTCTATTGAGTACTTCAGAAGATGAGGATATTCTGTGTCTCTTCCATAGCCTCCAGGTACTAGGATCCGGAGACGCGACCTCTGCCCTGATGAAATGTGATACTGTGCATGTCTTTAGGTTATCTATAATGTGGACTGACCTCCATCGCACACCACTGCCACCTACAGCCATTGTTGAATCTGCCAATAGGTTAGGGTACAAGGCACCAGTGTGTAAATATAGACTATATACAAAGAAAAAAAGGTTGCAGTAGCACAGAATTAGAGAATCATACAAGGTAAAATGTAAGGTGCAGGGGCCAGTATGACCTTCATTAAACTGGCGGCCTCAGAAAACTTGGTCATGTCATGTGGAAGTTTGCTTTGGAGATGCATTTAAACCTGTGGAAGGTTACCAGTGATCTGGGTGATAATCCTAACCCAGATGATGTAGACAAAGCTATGGGGACAATAGGCTTAACTGTGGAACAGCATGTACTGTATATTCCATCAGAGTCAACAAAGTGGTACTTCATCATGGAAATGTTATATAAGGAATGAATCAGCATTAAATGCAGCAGTCACCGCAAAGATATTAGCATTACAATGTATGCTCCTGGCTGCAACTGGATATCCTTTTATCCGGTACTTGCTTTATAATGTTTGTCCCTGTGTTATCCTTAACCTGTTTTTAATGGTTAATAAACCATTCCCTGGTTAAATGCATCTGCTTTATGGACTAACTTCCATCGCACACCACTGCCACCTACCACCATAGTAGGATCTGACAATAGAAACAAGATTACTATAAATGTGTACCCAGGTATACTGGTCAAGGGTCTCTCCTGCATCCCACTCCCATGCTAGCTTGTGGACTTCTTTGGGAGGTGTATTGTGAGGGAGTAGAAGATGGTATATAGTTGACAAAAAAAACCTAGTAGGGAAATGAAGCCAACATAAAGATTCTAAGGTCTTACTAAAGGATAGGAGTTCATTAATAGAAATAGAATAATTGTGGATTTGAAAATAATTAAATTGTCAATTCAAGGGAAAGCAAAATCTGCAAATAAAGGAAAGCTTTGGAAGATTGACTAAGTTGTAGAGGACAATGTAGCCACCTGCAATCCAGGGAAAGAAAATCCTATCATGCAAACCTGGGGGGAAATATGGGTTATCCCAGAGGTGAGCAAGAGCTGTAGGAGAGGATAATAAGGGGAAGACATGAGTTACATGGTCCCATATGATGATAGAGAAGGTGATTACAGGGAACTGTCTAAGCAGCAGATTTCTACGTGGAGATGGGATCCAAGCAAAGGAAGAAACAGAGGGCCTGATTCAGAGCCAAACGCTCTGACCAGAGCGCTCGCTCTGAATCAGTGCCCTCCTACCTGAAAATGGAACGGCCTCCTGGCCGCTCGCATAGCTGTGGGTGACCACCCACAGCATATGCGAGCGGCCAAAAAGATGGTCGCGATGGTCAAGACCATCGCGACCATCGGGCTTGCGACGAGACTCTGCGGTAGGGTCTCGCTGCCGCAAGCCCAGGAGTGATTTTGGCTCTATCACCCAGAGACAGACTGTACAAAGCCCACATCCTTGAAAGTGGGCTGGGATGTCATACAGTAACACAACTTGAGTGAGGATAGCACCGAAGAGCAGAGACTGTTTCCATAGGTTACACGAGATCACTTCTCTCTGCTACCTCAAGTTTGGATGACTATTACATTCCATTTACATCATTTTTTTTTTTTTTCATTTTCTCCCTTATTTTCTTTTGCTTTGTTTACTGTATCAAGTCTATTAGGTCACATGTTTCATGGTGAAGTATCTACTTCCTTGTTGGGTTCTTTATTTTTGTGATCTGTGCCTTTTCTAATTTAAGAAAGATAAACAAACGTTTGTTGAAAATATCCAGCAACCTCCTCAAACAAGGAAGGAAGAATAAGGTCAGGTCCGGATTAACGGGGGGGGGGGCGACAGGGGAGGTCGTCCCTGGGCCCCCACACGTGAAGGGCCCCCACACCCATCGGGGTTAAAGTGGGCCGACAGAGACGGAACCAGTTCTGCCTCCTCCAGCAACCTAACCCCGGTGCCGCAGGGAGGCTCCTTTAACCAGCGGGTGCCCAGCTCCCTTCCCGCAGCGCCAATCAGAGCCAGAGACTAGAGCTCACTCGTGAGCTCCGGCTTCCGGCTCAAGCAGTGCACTATGGGAGAGACGTCATGACGTCTCTCCCATGGTGCAGAGGAGCAGCCGAGTGAACTAGACGTCAACGGCAGTGGACGCAGAGCTTAAGGTAAGTATTCAGTTTTTTTTTGTGCAAGCGGCTTTTCTACTGGGGGCATTACTCAGGGGGGGCATTTCTCCTGGGGGCATTACTCGTGGGGGGGCATTACTACTGGGGTCATTACTATTGGGGCACTACTAGAGATGGAGCATTACTATTTGGGGGCACAAATACAGGGGCATCAGTACTGGGGGCATTTATACAGAGGGTACTACTACAGGGGGCATTACTACTGGGGCCAATACCACAGGGGGCATGAGTACTGGGGGCACAACTACAGGGGTATTAGTACTGGGGGCATTACTACTAGGTCATTACTATTGGCAGAGCCGTACCTAGACTTTTTGGTGCCCTGTGCCAGAAAGAGCATTGGCGCCCCCCTCATTTTTCAAAGGGACATAATGCACCCAAAAAAGGGCCATGGCTTCATGGGGAAGGGCTAGGGAAGAGATGCGTGGGTGAACAAGCCCCAGAGGCGAAACGCGCGTCCCGAGCGGCAGTGCAGCGGTGACAGATGGACGTGGCCAGGCGGGTGCACATGCCGACCACCTCTCCTTCCATGCTCATATAAGAAGGGTATAAGTATCATCCCTGTGAGGGTCCTTATTTGGCCTGTATATTGTTTGTCTGGTTATGCTGAGTGCCAATGAATACACAGCAATAATTTAGGCTGTAATAAGTAATGGCAATGTTTGGTAACTAAAGATGTCTGAGACCCTGATGATTTATCTGAATATGGTAGTTCAATAAGTATGGCAATATAGCAATGTGATAAGGGTGTTCTGGGACAAGGCTAGTGTATACCTCTGACAAACAGTCCAATTTGGATTTAATGAGAAGGGATGCATTTCCCTAAATTTTGGTAGCAGTCACCACAGAATCATTGTGTAAATCTACATAGTGCCATCATCATTCTATTTGGAAGTTTGATTTATATACAGGCTTTGCGGTGCTGTGGTTGACTTAGCTACTAACTGGCAATAACTTTGGCAGCAATTCTGGTCATAGTATGTGTAAATTTAGCCTCTGCTAGATATGTGGTAATAGTGGTGCATGTCAACGTATCCTCCCGAGGTCATACACTCGGACTGTTTTGCCATAAAGATAGATATAGGTATATGTCTGTGTTTTCAGATGACAACTTATTGGCCACCATTTGATAACTGTCTATACCCTTAATACAAATCTGTGTTTGCCTGCATGCACATTTCGCAGACAGACACACGATTTTTAATACTTTATTTTGCTAGATCAGAGTATCAGTGTATGGATACTTATGACATGTGAGGTAAACCCTGCATGAGAACTATTGTTCTCTCTTTATTGGTAAAAAATATTTTCGCCGTAACTTTTTTTCATGTTTTGTGTATGTTTTGTCAATGTCTATGTAAACTATATGTGTTATTTGATGGTCCTAGGAAATGTGTACCTATTACCGGAAGTACCTTCTAGGGATACTACTTTTTAATGTTAACAATAAAAGTTACATTTTATCATATACTTATTTAAGAGCGCCCCAGGAAAAAGAGCCCCTTTTTCTTCTCCTGTTTGTATACAATATGTCTTGGCTCTAGGGAGCACCGCCAACTGAGTAAATCAATTACATTTGTCTTGAATGATATCCAATGTTGGTTTAATACAGATGCTATAGCAATATTATTTTCTGTGCGGAGTCATTCCTATTTTCCACATAAGAGATAAGAGAGGCCAGGAGATGCTGGGGATGAAATAAGAAGAAGCTACAAGCAAGAATGATAATAAACAGAAATATGACAGGCCCAAACAGTGCCCCCTGATCTGTGGTGCCCTGTGCGATGGCACCGGCCGCACTACCCTAGCTACGGCCCTGACTATTGGGCACACTACTGGGGGCATTTCTACTGGGGGGTACAACTAGAGGGGTATTGCTACTTGGGGCATTTACTGTATACAAGGGGCATTACTATTGGGGACACTACCACAGGGGCATGACTACTAATGGGAGTATTTCATAGAGGGCACTGCATAAAGGGTACCACTCCTGGGGGCACTACTACTGGGTGCACTGCATAAAGGCCACCACTACTGTGGGCTCTGCATACAGGGAACTTACACTGTGGGCACTGACACTATTGTGGGCTCTGCATACGGGCACTACCACTATGGGCTCTGCATATGGGGCACTACCACTGTAGGCACTGACACTACTTGGGGCTTTGCATAAGGTCCCCATTGCGCATACCCCCAGTTCGTCACATTTAATACAGGCCCTCACATGTTTGTTGCCCAGGGGGTCCCCACAGACCTTGATCCGGCCCTGAATAAGGTCACTTGAGTATATAAAACAGGTTAAACATTAACACCATGAAACATGGACGTGGAAGTATAATATACCTCCTGTCATGAAAAGGTTAATGTGTTTTTTGTTTGATGGCAATGTGTAATTCTACATACGTGATCATAACGTGTAATGTTTGCTTGTTGTATTATGTGTTTTATTAACAGTCAGCATAGGGCGTTATATACTGTAGAGTTTGTTTTTCTTTCTAAATCCATAAAAAAAAAAAACTCATATTACTGTGTGACTGATATCATTATACACAATACTGTGATTTCTACTTCAGGGTCCATAGGGTATCCACAGGATACCTTGGGGTATAGGCGATGGCGGCAGACATCCAGGCACCACAGAGTTAAATTTTCAGCCTCCCAGGATGCACTGGGGTCCCTCTCCTATACCCCGCCCCCGAGCCTCAGGCCACTCAGTTTTCGTAGGTGCCTGGCCGGACCAGTCGCACCGTACAGAGGGGGGTCTTTTTAAGGCCCCTGAATATTTCTTCGCAGCTGTGGCTGCACAACTAGAGTGCTCCAGCATAGGACAGTCAGTATTGACGTCCATGCTGCCACTCCTACACCCCGCCGGTACCAGAACGCCGGTACCAATCCGGGGATGCTGGTAGGTAGCTGGGGTCACAGCTAGCGGTGATCCCCGGCTACCTGGACTGTGGCCGGATGCACGGGGAACAAGGTAAGCGGCGGGGTCCCGCGGTGGGCACCCGCCGGTAACACAGTCCTGTTTGGTCCCCAGGCAGGGGGTTCCCTGGGGACCGGCTGCGCGTGGGGCCAGGTACTGATCCTGCGCCTTCCACTAGACCACCAGGGACAGCGGGCCGCAGCATGTGCGGTACAGCGCGGCGTCCCAGGGGTTAATAGCACGCCAGGGGAGAACGCCTTCCCTGTCTCACAGCCGGCGTCTCCCCCGCTGCACAGTGCCATTCCACAGCGGTCTGAGCGGGCTGTGTCAGCGCTCCTCCCCCGGGCCCTGCCTTCTCTCTGCTCCTCGGTGGCCATTTTCTCACTACATGTGCTGGGGATGGCAAACGCTGCTGGAAGCTGATACAGATGCCATTGCGGTCCGGGTCCCCCGCATACCTCTCCTTCAATTAAGGTCAGTGTATGCAGCACTGTTTCCTACCAGGCTCTGGTCTGTGTAGTTGATCGCAGTGCTTGTAATGCAGGATGTTATCTGTGCATTGTATGTGACTTAAATGCTAGCGCTGTTTGCCTGTACTTTCATTTCTGACTGTCAGCCTTTCCTATCCCTGTTCTTCTGCTACAGCCCTTGCGCAGTGTCGCAGGGTATTTATTACCTCACAGTAAACGTGGTTTTTCTGTGTGGGAGGTCACATACGCTCCGTTCACACTCCTCATGTCGGAAAGTGAACAAGGATATCCTCTTCCAGCTATAATGTACTGATATCATGTGCAGTTAGTGGAGGGATATGTAGACGCTGAGGGTTTATGGAGGGCATGTTGTATTATATATCACGCCCCATTTCTGTCACTGTGCCTGCACAAAAAAGGGGACCGCCCTCGGCTGGCTAAGATGCTTACAGCCTTTGTGGGCAACGCCCCCTGCGTTTCCCCATAGGGGTTATCGCAGCCTGTGGTGGTCTCATCACAAGCAGGGGTCCCTGGACAGTTGATGGTACCCCAGTGTATCCTGTTTTTCGCCCCCCCAGGTCTTGCAGGAGCCTGTGTGGGTGAATTTATTGTCCAAATGGTATAGCACCTGATGGACGTTTTACAGGGGGAGTCACCATTTCGGCTGACGTCTGATGGTGACATTATTGACTTTTTCAGACACGAGCCCCTTAGTGCAAAGGAGGCTTAGTCTGGGTCTAAAGTCTATATACCTGGTCTTCTACGGGCAGTCCGTGCGGCTTTGGTTATTACATATCCCCCGTGGCTAGATCCAAATATGCCTTCTTTAAGGATAAGGGTGTTGCCACTGTAATTCCTCTATCTGGTCAGGTGGATCATTTAGAGGTGGCGTGGAAAATCCTGGTAAGCGGATAATTACATTTCCGAATGGGAGTTACCTTTACGGGTAGATTCTCATGTTACACGCCTAGTGAGGAGTGCTACATTGCCCATGCCCTCCAGGTCCTCTTTGAAGGAGGTTCCAGATTGCAAGGTGCAAATATATCTAAAATCCAATATTCCCTTGCTGGAGGGGCTTCCAGGCCGGCTATGGCCGTGTGCTGGGGGGCCAGAGCCATGGAACACTGAGTAGGTAACTGGATCTCTGCACACTGACTCTCCAGCAGAGCAGGTGGATAGTGGCAAATTCTTAGAGACTTTGCCACGTTCATAATGAGACGGTCTTACATATAGCCTACTCCTTTCCAGAATCTCCTCGGCAGCAGTAGCGGCTTGCCGCTCCCTGTGGTTGCGCTCTTGGAAAGCGGACGCAGATTCCATTTGGAATGCTTTGCCTTTTACGGGACAAGTCCTGTTTGGCCCTCGTCTGGATGCAATTGTGGTACTGCAGGCAGCAGCTACGTCTGCGGGTCTGCCATCGGCTATAATCCCATCAGGGTCTGGGGCTTTGTCTTTTCGGCCCTGTGAGGCCAGGGTAAGTCTAAAATACAACTTTCCAAGACAGTCAGTAGCCAGGAAATCTGCTCAGCCATAAGAACAGGCTTGAGTACAAGACGTCCTACTCCCAAGTTGGACTATAAGCCTTCAGCCTCACGGGACGGGCCTCCTCTCGGGAGCCCCCAGAGTTGGAGGCCGGCTTCTCCAGTTCGCCTAGTGCTGGTGTCTGACCACCACGGACACTGGGGTAAGAGAAGTATTTTCTTGAAGGTATGTCCTCTTCTCCCGGTAAAAGCCTCCCAGACGGTTTTTCGTTACAGGTCTTCTGTCAATTCAGGACAAGGCCCTGTAATTTT
Organism: Taudactylus pleione; assembly: GCA_031769625.1. Classification (NCBI taxonomy): domain Eukaryota; kingdom Metazoa; phylum Chordata; class Amphibia; order Anura; family Myobatrachidae; genus Taudactylus; species Taudactylus pleione. The sequence continues at coordinate 4,440,113 of JAUIMM010000141.1, read as the reverse complement.
TGAGGGATGTACACTCTATGCTCCAGGCAGGAGTTATAGTACTTATTCCGTTGCCCCAAAGGGGAACGAGGTATTACTCCATCCTCTTTCTGGTACAGACACCCAATGGGTCTTACCAGGACATTCTCAACCTCGAATCCTTCAACAAATTCTTAAGGGTTCCTCAGTTTGGGAGGGGGACCCTGCATTCCATCATTCAATGGAGCCTGGGGATTTTGTGGTGTCATTGGATTTATTCAGGGTGACTACCTGAATATCCCTCTTTTCTTAGCACACCAGTGTTTTCCTCAGGTTTGCAGTGGTCGATAAGCATTTCCAGTTTCTGGCATTGCCCCTTGGTCTGGCATCCGCGCCTCACGGTTTACCAGGGTCATGGTAGTTATGGCAGCCCACCTGCGGATGCAGGGGGTCCGCTTGTTACCCTATCCGAGTGACCTCCTGTTGTTACCACGGTCTCCAGAGATACTTCAGTGCCATATGCAACGGACAATATCTGTGTTGCTACGTTAGGGCTGACTGACAACCTGGAAATGGTCCTCTCTGATTCTTCACAGAGGATGCTCCATATCCCAACATCTGAGGATCTTTGTGATTGAGGAAAAGATCTCTGCATTACAGGCAAAGGTACACAGTTGCCTGCAGAGTCGCCGAGTGTCTATTCACTTGGCAATGTGGTTCCTGGGTTCCAGGATGTCGCTGTTCGACATGGTGGAGAGTACCCAGCCTCACTCTAAAGAACTTGATCCTCTCCGGATGGGATGGGTTGCCCCATAGGATAAAGTCAATAGGCTTTCCCCGGAGGTTTGTCTCTCTCTGGCCTGGTGGCTGCAGACAGCTCACCTAAACAAGGGGCACCCCCTTTGGGATTGCGGACAGGGTCCTTCTGACGACGGACGCCAGTATCCGTGGCTGGGAAGCAGTGACTGGTCCACACTTGTTCCAGGGCAGATGGACACCAGTAGTTTTTGCGCTTCCCATAAACATCTGAGAACTCTGAGCAGTATTCAAGGTTCTCCAGCATGCAGGACAGGTCCTCCATGGAAATACCGTGCAGGTACAGTCTGACAACGCCATCATGATGGCTTATGTAAACCACCTAGGAGGTTCCTGAAGTCAGGCGACACTAACAGTGGTGTCCCGAATTCTGGCTTGGGTGGAAGGCTATATCCCTGCCATCATCGGCAGTGTTCATTCAGGAATCCTCAGATGGAAAGCAGGCTTTCTCAGCCGTCAAGACGTGCATTCAGGGAAATGTCCTCTTTATCAGGAGGTGTTCAATCTTCTGGTGAACAAGTGGAGCCTTTCAGAGATGAGACTCTTCTGATAGACGTAGGTAGGTCCAGTGGACCTTCCAAGTTGTGTACCTCGTCCCTCCGTTATCCCTTCTTCCTCCAGTAATAGCAAGAAGGAGGCACGCTCCTGCTGATAGCTCCAGCGTAGGCCAGATGGCACTATTACTCAGATCTTCGGAGCCTCTCAGTTAACACTCCGAAGCTGTTGCCTCTACGCCCGGACCTGTTGTCTCAGGATCCTGGCTGATACCCAGACCTGGGTTGTCTGTCCTTGACGGTGTGGAGGTGGAGACTGCCCTCTTAAGGTCTAGGACTTTTTCCAGCTCTATAGTTAACAGGGGCTCTGTCCATGCTAAGAGCTCGGAAGTTTTTATCTGCAAGAATTTACCATTAGGTATGGTATACTTTCTTTCAGGTGTCGCCCTAGAGGCTAGGCTCCTCGGGTATTCCGGATATCCAGAGGTTGGCTTTCCTACAGGTGGGCTTAGATAACGGTCTTCGCCTTGCTTACCTGAAGGTGCAGGTTTCTGTCCTGTTAGTATGGTTTCAGTGTAGGATTGCTACTCTTCCTGATGTCCGCACCTTTGTGCAGGGTGTACGTTATATTCAGCATCCCTTTGTTCCACCTGTGGCTCCTTGGGATTTAGCTGTGGTCCTTAGGGCTCTCTGAGGACCGCCATTTGATCCACTGGGCTCAGTGGATTTCAAATGGCTTACGGCTAAGACTGTATTCCTTCTGGCTCTTAATATGGCCAGTAGGATCTCAGAATGGGAGGCTCTGTCATGTAGACCTCCCTTTTTCTCATCTTTCCTAGGAACTGGGCAGTGCTTGCCTTTACTTCCCCAGTCCTGTCTGCTGGTGAGGCCTATTTGACTGTGGTACGGGCGCTAAAAATTTAAGTTGACCGTACCAGTCCATTTAGGAAATCAGACTCTCGGTTTTGTCCTTTCTGGTTTCCATAAAAAGGGTTGGCCTGCCACTACGCTAACTTTGGCAGGATGGATTCACAGGTCTTCCTGTTCCATCCTCTATTAAAGCTCTTCCACTAGGTCTGTGGGTCCTTCGTGGGCAGCTCGACGTGGCGCCTCAGCGGTGATTGGCAGCCACGTGGTCATCTGTCCATATTTTTGTAAGGTATTATGCTTTTGATACCTTCGCCTCTCAGGATGCTTCCTTTCGGCGGTGGATTCTCCTTACAGCACAGGAGCGTCCCCACCCTTAAAGGATACTGCTTTGGGACATCCCCAAGGTATCCTGTGGATACCCTATGGACCCTGAAGCAGAAAATATGAGATATGGTAAGAACTTACCCTTGTTATCTCTATTTCTACGAAGTCCATAGGGTTCCACAGGACTCCCGCCCTGTCGCACCTGTACTGCAGATGGGCTTTGATCTGGTCACCGGTTTCTCCGTCTCCTTCTGGTGAGAATGTGATTATTGTGTGTTCCAGACTGTCTTCTCTCTCTTTTTTGCTCCTGCTCCGGCCTATGGCTTGTTACGAAACTGAGTGGCCTGAGGCTCGGGGGCGGGGTATAGGAGAGGGACCCCAGTGCATCCTGGGAGGCTGAAAATGTAACTCTGTGGTGCCTGGATGTCTGCCGCCATCGCCTATACCCCAAGGTATCCTGTGGAACTATATGGACTTCGTAGAAATAGAGATAACAAGGGTAAATTCTTACCATATCTCATATTATTTGGATTGGTGCCATTGCTAATTAAGCAACATGTGTGTATACAGCATTGCAGTTCCTGAAGAAAACTAACAACTCCAACACCAACAGAATATAAAAAATAAAATATGCAAATCTTCCTTAGCTCTTATTTCTATTGATAACAGATGTAAGTGCTGAAGCAATTAGTACAGTCACCTAGTATCAGTAAATAATAATAATATGCAGCTTAATGCACATGATACTACGGAAAACTTAATAAATGAAGGGGCTGATTGATTTTCTTCCCGGTAAGAACAATGTATTATTGTCGCTATTCGGAGTGATAACAGATTAGTTAATGGAGCAAGTAACAATTAGATTCATGCCAGGACAGTGCATTTGATAAGTGGCCTGATGCTCTGAATACTAATGGCTAGAGAAAGCTTAGAGCTCACTCAAGCAAGAGATTTCCAAACAGATTGCAATGGGAGAAAATTGCTGGGAAATAGCATAAGCATCGATCTGTATACTCTGGCCACATGGCATTGCAGCACTGATACCATACTTGACTGGGCAAGTCTCCCGGAGCTGGCCTCCTCTCGCCTCAGCCACCCACTTACTGAGTGAAGTAGGCAGTCTGGATGGCAGAAGATGTGTTTCACGCTGAATAGCGTCATCGTAGCTTAGCCCTGCTGTACAATGCTGATAATCTTGGCATTGCATAGTAAGGGGGCAACAATGACACAAACATGCCCCCAGCGCCAGGCCCCCCCACACATTCTGGAGTTGGCAAGTATGATTGATACAACATATGTGGCAGTGAGACAGGGCCTTAACTAGGGGTGTGCGGATGGTGCCTACCTTTCAACGCTCCAGAATTCCTGCCATGTGTACAGCTGGCCAGAGCGTCTTGAAATTGCTCCGGGTGCTAGCAGCCATGCCCCCTATAAGCAACGTCATGTTGTCTTGCGTAAAGGGGCAGAGCCTGCCCGGGAGCTGCTAAGCCCTGTTACAGCCCTGCACTGAGGAGACAGCAGGAAAATTATTTTCTTACAGTAACTTCCAGGCCTCTTATATCACTGCTAGCAATATGTAGAGCAAACGCGGGACAGCACAGAGACCTATACAGTAAGTCTGCTGCACCATTATCCAAGTGGGTTTCTTAGAAAACTTTCGGCTTGGAATATTTTAATTCTCACTCTGGGGGAGATGTACCAAGACATGGACAGAGATAGAGCAGAGAAGTTTAAAGTCTTTGAAATGACAGGGAGAAGCTGATTGATTGCTTTTGGCAACTACCACTTTCTCTCCTAGGGCTCTATTTATTAACATTACTTTTACTAAAATAAAGTGAAAAAGGGTGTTTTTTTCACATTATTTTAGTATCACCTACAGTTACTAAAGGGCAATTGGAGTAGAATTCGTAAAATTCTACTCCAACCCCTAATTATCACTTATTAGTAAGCAGATCGCATTTCCCATAATTATAATGGGAAATGTGATCTGACTAAAATACAGAGGGAAGCCCTGTGATAATAGAAGGTGGTGTTATCCAGGGTCTCCCCCAGTTACTGGACTCCTGTTCTGCTCTGACGGGGAGAGCAGAGCCAGGAGAAGGCCCCAGTAAGCAGTTGTGTGGTCTAAACAGACCACACGCTGATTCACTGTAAAAAAAAATGGTAAAGTAAAAAAACAAAAAACTTACCCAAGTCCAGGGACCGGTGATCGGGGCTCCGGTGATGTCCTCTCTCCGGTCAGCTGGTTTCCCATGCTGCACTGCGGGCCAGTTGTCACCTGATGGAGGATATCACCGCAAGCTCTGTCCCTGCAAGGGATTTTTAGTAAATCCCTGTGATATTGCCTGAATTCACAATGCGAATTCACTCGGTAATATCACACTACAATCTGCATTACCAATGCAGATTGTAGTAAATAGAGCCCCAAGACTTGATACATCTCCCGATAAATGTGTCCGGAGCGGAGTTTCTGATATTAATGCTATCTTTGGAATATTAATGCGAATGGCATTTTAAGCATTTTGGAATTTCTATGACTACACCCAATAGCCCACTTTCTTCCATTCAAAGCCCACTAGCTTCAGCATCAGACCACATGCACTCACCTCTTCCTCTTTTCCTTTCTGCCAATAAAAAACATAGAACTGAAATGACGATCCGTAGTCTTGAATATTTGCAATCAGGTTAAGCCCAATGACTTCGAGGTTTAGCTTCGGAGGAATCAGAAGAGCTGAGAACAAAGAGAAAGACATCTGACATATATCACCGAGTAGAGGGGTGCATACTGGCGGTAAGTTACTACGTATTTCCAAGCCTATTCACAAGCCATATGATTTCTCATTGTGTAGTAGTTAGCAACTAGGTTTAGAGTAACAGCCCATAAACATGTCTGTACCAGGAGGGATCAACTACAGAAACATCTCTTTGACGGAATACCAGAGCTGTATATCAATCAATTGACAATACATGGCTGGATCATTTAAGGTTTATGTTCTATAGGATTCTTCAGGCTAATGTGATATCACATGGGTCATTTTTATTAATGATAATTTTGTTTTTCCAAACAAAACATAAAATAGCTCTGAAAATACCATTAAACCACACAATTGTAATAAATTGGCGTGTGCATGCGTGGTAGGAGAATTAGATTGTTATTGGGGAAGGGACTGATGAGAGTAAATAAACATTCTTTGTATAGTGCTATCTATTATGTAGGTGGTTCATTCCGTGTCAAATCGACACATTGATTTTACCTCACCAGCTCAGATTTTGTTAAAATTTGGTATATGGAGAGTATATATGCAGTCTACGAAAAATACAAAATATTATTTAAATATCTCATGCCGTTTCCAAAATTTGCCTATGTAAAGTTTTCAAAAATCTGTCAAAAACACACAACCAGCATATTTTCAAATCGCCATAGCAGCTCTCCTAATTAAGCTAGAGAGGTGGGAGTGGTGTCATTTTACTGTGTTTTTTATAGAGAAGAGCAGGTTCAGATTAGTTCGGATTTCCACGCCAAGTTCGGTTATTTCCCGCAAAAAAACGGGACTCAGAAAGAGGCAAAACATAATTTTTCATGGACAAACATCATAATTCCTAGACAAAAGTCCAGGAATGATGATGTTTGTCCATGAAAAATTAAATTTTGCCTCTTTCTGAGTCCCGTTTTTTTGCGGGAAAAATCCGAACTTGGCGTGGAAATCCGAACTAATCCAAACACGCTGATCTCTAGTTTTTTATGCCTTTCCTATGATACACAACACAATAGGCTTTGTGAGGAAAAACTTTTACAAATTCAAATTGAAATTTTTGATCATGATTATCTCAAAAAGGGCGCCGACAAAAAAAGTTCTAAAAATTTCTGGAAATAGTCTAAACTAATGTAAATGTTTGTCAAAATTTTAAAGTGGGAGGATAATGGGTTCATAGTTAAAATTAATTTTAAAGCGAGGTAGTTTATTCAAAATAGCCGGGTGTATTACAAGTAGTAATAGGTAATACAGTAATAGATTTGATGGCTTCATTAGTTTAATTATATAAATCAAGTTGAATAGAAATACTTGACATTGTATTAGTCAGTCAACAATGTTAGCTGAAGATAGTTTGATAATGCCGCAGTGGTTTGTAAAGTGTCATCAGGAGACATGACATAAATTCTTCCAGTTGGAGTTATAGGGTTGACTTTGCATAAGTCATTTATTAGAGGTATCCATAGTACATCAGGCTTCCTTGGATAGAAGACTAATGGTGAAGGTTCATCTTCATTCTTGTCCATCACATAAGCAAGCAACCATTTCTTGTTATACACAATGGATATATAGCCATATATATACATATATCCATATATATATATGGAATTAATTTGATATTCACAAAGCAAGAAGACTATATTGCTTATAAACCATTTTTGAATGATCGTTTCAGACAGTCAGTAACTATTCAGGGAACACAACAGTATCATGCTTTTAAACCTGTTGATTCAAGTACATCAAAAATATCTGTGAAAACCTTTTCTAAGGCTACATCATCATCTACAGTATTTGTTACAAATTCTCTAGACAAACTCCAGTTGACACAAATAAATGGCTATATATCCGTTGTGTATAACAAGAAATGGTGGCTTGCTCATGCGATGGATAAGAATGAAAATGAAGACGAATCTAAAGTGACCAGCTGGAACTTCACCATCAGTCTTCTATCCAAGGAAGTCTGATGTACTATGGATACCTCTAATAGATGTCTTAGACAAAGTCGACCCTATAACTCCAACTGGAAGAATTTATGTCATGTCTCCTGATGACACTTTAAAAACCACTGAGGCAATGTAAAACTATCTTCAGCTAACATTGTTGACTGACTAATACAATGTCAAGTATTTCTATTCAACTTGATTTATATAATTAAACTAATGAAGCACTCAAATCTATTATTACCAATTACTACTTGTAATACACCCGTTTTTTTTAACTAAACTAGCTTGCTTCAAAATGTATTTTAACTATGAACCCATTATCCTCCCACTTTTAAATTTTGACAAACATTTAACATTAGTATAGACTATTTCCAGAAATGTTTGCACTTTTTTGTTGACGCACTTTTTGAGATAATCATGATCAAAAATGTCAGTTTGAATTTGGAAAAAGTTTTTCCTCACAATGCCTATTGTGTTGTTTATCATAGGAAAGGGCATGTAAAAAATTTTTTAAAAATCAGACACACAGATGATTTCTGCTATCAAATGTTGAACTCAACATTATCTCAAATTTGAAGGGACACCAAGGAATTTCAATGTTGTGTTGCTACTGGAACTTCAACATTCCACATTCCACATATCTGTTGCAATACACCACAGTAGCACTAGCTTGTGGGAATGTTGGTTAAGATCAAGAACAGTGTCTGCTCTTACAAAGTGCCTCTTGCTATGCACAGATCTACCTTGATCTACTGGCCACATGCACTAGGGGATTGGAGTCACGCGGATTGGGCTTCAATTTAAGATCAGCAAAAAAAGCAATGTGACAATTAGCGTAACAGTAAACAAGAACTGTGGTCACACGTAGCAATTACATGGTAACAAAAATTGGAATAAAGGTCTATCAAGTTTATCCTTTCCTATTTGTAATACCTAAAATAGAACAAAGAAAAAAACTCTGCTGAAGCAATCTATATTTGTCATTGAAAGAACCATATCAATGTATGACAGCAATGTCTCCATCTAGAAAGTTGTCTTAACAAATTTACCCCACCAGCTACATGCCGATACTTCTGTACAGAATAATAAAGGTCAGAGAACATGGCTAGGAGACAGACAGGTTTAGTAAGTAACTGTCGACAATGTGGAAAAATAATCACAATGTTAATCTGATGGTAGATTTACTAAAGCTTCTAAAAATGACAAGTGGTGGTGCTGGCCATAGCTACCTATTAGATCATACTTGCCTGCACTCCTGGGACGGCTGGGAGCCCCACAAAAATCGTGAGGCACTCCCGGCCCCCTGGAAAAGCAGGCAAGTCTCCTGGCCGCCTCCCCCCGGCACCTTCCACACAAACCCCAGCAGTGGGGGGCGCAATGACTCGATTCACGCTGAATTGCATGAAAATGACCCCTCCCCCTGCTTCACAATGCCGGTAATCTCCAAAATGATGCTCTGTCCCTAATGTCGTCTAATATCCTTGGCCACGCCCCCCCCTCCTCTGTCAAACCATGCCGGCCTGGGTGACAGCCAGAATGTCAGTAAGCATGTATCAGATTGTGGCTATCATTTTCTAGGATGCAATGGAGTAATGATAGCTACAATCTGATTGGTTGCTATGGACAAAACCTCCACTGTTCATGTTTAGAAGCTTTGGTAAATCTACCCCCTGACACGTAAAGGAAATTTCCATTTTTTTTATAGAAGGTGTGGTAGTTATCTATCTCAGTAAAACATGGACGACTCCAGCACAAACAAATACCACATTTATCAAATAAAAGGGAAGCAATAGAATATTTGCCACAAAAAAGCTCTTATATGTCATTTATATACAGTCATGGCCAAAAGTTTTGAGAATGATACAAGTATTGGTTTTCACAAAGTTTGCTGCGTCAGTGTTTATAGACCTTTTTGTCAGATGTTACTATGGTATACTGAAGTAAAATTACAAGCATTTCATAAGGGTCAAAGGCTTTTATTGACAATTACATTAAGTTTATGCAAAGAATCAATATCTGCAGTATTGATCCTTCTTTTTCAAGACCTCTGCAATTCGCCCTGGCATGCTGTCAATCAACTTCTGGGCCACATACTGACTGATGGCCGCCCATTCTTGTCTAATCAATGCTTGGAGTTTGTCAGAATTTGTGGGTTTTTGTTTGTCCACCCGCCTCTAGAGGATTGACCACAAATTCTCAATGGGATTAAGGTCTGAGGAGTTTCCTGGCCATGGACTCAAAATTTCGATGTTTTGTTCCCCAGGCCGCTTAGTTATCACTTTTGCCTTATGGCAAGGTGGATTTCATCTAGAGTCAGGGGTGCCAGGAGAGAGGGGTGGTACAAAGTACCCCGGGGCCAGTGAGGTGTAACAACGACCACAAGATGGTGTTACTACACCCCTTATAAGTATGACACAGTGGTGTGCAGCTATTATAGACTGCACCTGGCATTTTCACTTTACTAGACAGTTGACACAAAATATCTGCTTGCACTGTGTAGATAATGGACATTTTCTCTCGCTGTTTACCTGATATTCAATATGGAAGATGTGGGTGAGGAATACATGAAGCTGCTACACTCCTGAAGCTAAGTTTGTTATCTTGGCATGCAGAATAATGCTGATCCCATTAGTATGGCAGAGCATGTTTGAGCAGGAACACAGAAGTATTATTGTGCTCAATTTTTAATTACCTGCTTGAACTAGTTTGAAAAGTTTTTTAAGATTTCATTTAAGCAACACAATTCTGGGCTTTGTAGAAACTAGAGATGTGAGCGGACCCCCGTGCTTTGATTTTGGTTTTGGCAAAACCACAGGCAAATGTTATCATTTTGGTAAAACAACCCTCAAGTGTTTTGGTTCGATTTCGGTTTTGGATTTCTTTAAAATTGATAAAAACAGCTAAAATCATGTAATTTAGAATCTGTTTACATACAATACAAACCAGAGATTTGTTTTTTTAGATCCGAGTTCCGAACTTACAGGAAGACCCAAGCCGAGACTCTGTTCTACTCAGAACCCCAATAGTCATCCGAGCCAGGACTCGGTTTGACTTGGAACCCCAAAAGTGATCCAGGCCGGGACTCAGTTCTACTTGGAACCCCAGAAGTGATCCGAACTGGAACTTGGTTCTACTCAGAACCCAAAAGCGATCCGAGCTGGGACTCTGTTTAACTTGGAACCCCAAAGTTCTTTTGTGTTCGGTTTTCTCATCTCACTTTTTTAATAACCATTATCAATTAATATTAGCATTACATACCAAAGAGTAAGGTTAAAGGATAACTCCACCCAAACTGAAAATTGAGTAAGAACTTCAAAAGACACATTATCAAAAACATTACTAGATCAGACACTTCACAGAATGTGATGTGTAAATCAATGTCTTCTGTATTCCAGCTATACTGTCCTAGATCCTATTAGCAACGTGTTGCGGATCATCAACACACTGCTTGAATGGAAAAGGCCTACCTCAGCAAAAGAGCATTGACAGTGCTAATATTCAGGCTTTTAATGTGGACTAGATAGAAGTGTTTGCCATCTTGTTGGTAAACTTTAAGGCTAATCTGTTTTCTTACCATAGGCTTATTTATAATGGGTGCAGGGTGTGCAATGCACATGGGCCCGAGTCCAGGGGGGACCCGCATCGCACCCATAGTATACTTACCTTGTGAAGGCAAGCAGGTCCCTCCTACTCCGCAGCACAATATATCCAGTGACATCTTCGGGAAGATGTCGCTGCTCAGAAACCCAAAGACTCCTTCTCAACCTCGGCTAAACATGGTCTCTGTGGCTCTGGCTCTGCGTTCAGGAATTTTAGGCTGACAGAAGCCCAATCAGAGTGATAGAGGGTTTAACGCTGTTGCCAAGCCTGCAGCTTGTAGTCTGGGATAAAACTACCGGTTATGACAGTGCTATGACTATTGGCGCTAGCCAATCAGTCAGCTAGGGGGAGGTGGAACTTGGCCTTCTTAAGGCTATTGTGGTTACAAAGCCTGATATTACCTAATTATGTATTGATCTGCTTGCCCCCTTTTCCTTGCCATAATTTTTCTTCTCTTTAATGTTATCAATAAAATTGATAACCAATTTTAACACCATGCACATGTCTGTGTCTTTGTTTATTAGATTTAAGTGGTTATTATAGTTTAGACAGGTGTTTTTAGTAAGGGGTAGCCAGCTTCTGCAGTAAGCAATTTATTTGAAATCTACAGATTTGAAATTCAATAGAAAGGTTAACTAAGTATCACTTTTAGTGAAAATCAGGCAACTGAAGAATAATCAGGAAAGCATGGGACATTTATCGCTAGATACTGACTGTGTTTACAATCCATAGTTGGTTGTGTTCTATTACTATTCCATTATGTAGACTTTATTGTCAATTGTTTTTATTTTATGTTGCGTATCTATTAGTGAGGACTGTTATATCTCAACAGATTTATATGAGGTATTCTGCAGATCATCTCTTAATGTGATGGATTGCAATCTGTCCGCTGGACCAGATTGTAGAGCAGCTGGATCTATTTGCCCAAAAACAGCACAGAATGGCCAGATCCTATTGGTCACAATTAATTAGGTTGAACAGTGACTGTACATATTCAGATCAGATTAAGGGCATTGTCTAGCTGCATTTACCACCAGTGCTCCTATGAAATAGCTCACATCAGAGGAACAGGCTTCAGACTGCAGCCAATTAGGGCAGGCTGTGTTATGATCCTGCTTAGTAGTCAAAGAAATACTGTAATTTTGTGCTTACTTTAAAAATGTGCTCAATTTAAATTAATCCACACTTTGAAAGCATAGATAATCTCACATAAGGTACAATACAAAAAAAACATACATTAGGCTTTCACATTGAAACTGTTACACGTCTATAACGGAGAAAAACGTGCTAAGGACCTTCTTGCAGGCATGTCCACTACTGCTACTGATTCCGGTGGCTCATGTGAGATTAATTGGGAATCCGCTAATACAAGCACTTTGGACCTTTCACGTCAGTGTTAACTGTGAATCCCTCCTTAATACGACCGATGATGTGTTGCTCCCTCTGACATCACTCCAATTCCAACATCAGGCGGATGCCTGTACATCTCATGGGGAGCGTAATTCACTGAGGTATTGCCCTCCCACCATCGCTACCCCGGGATAAAGGACGAGGCACTGAAATCTGCAGTGGTGGTAAGGGGTATTCACAGTGAGGAGGTTGAGCATTATGCCAGCATTTGGGCTCACTGATAAATTGCATTGGCACATTTGAAAATCTATGTCCTATTACAAAGTGGATTCCCTTACTACACTGGGTCTTTAAAGTCATAGTGGACTACATACAGTGTATCCAGAAAGTATTCACAGCGCTTCACTTTTTCCACATTTTGTTATGTTACAGCCTTATTCCAAAATGGAACAACTTAATTTTTGTCCTCAAAATTCTACATATAATACCCCATAATGACAACGTGTAAAAAGTTTTTTGACATTTTTGCAAATTTAATATAAAAAAAATATATATATGAAATCACATGTACATAAGTATTCACAGCCTTTGTCATGAAGCTCAGTATTGAGTTCAGGTGCATCCTGTTACCACTGATCATCCTTGAGATGTTCCTACAGCTTAATTGGAGTCCACCTGTGGTAAATTCAGTTGATTGGACATGATTTTGAAAGGCATACACCTGTCTATATAAGATCCCACACTTGACAGTGCATGTCAGAGCACAAACCAAGCATGAAGTCCAAGTAATTGTCTGTAGACCTCCGAGACAGGATTGTCTCGAGGCACAAATCTGGGGAAGGGTACAGAAAAATATCTGGTGCTTTGAAGGTCCCAATGAGCACAGTGGCCTCTATCATCTGTAAATGGAAGGAGTTCGGAACCACCAGGACGCTTCCTAGACTTGGCCGGCCGTCTAAACTGAGCATTTGTGGGAGAAGGGCCCTAGTCAGGGAGGTGACCAAGAACCCGATGGTCACTCTGTCAGAGCTACAGCATTCCTCTGTACAACCGGTGAGCTTGCCAGGAGAACCGATGAACAGAGCTCCCAGATTTTCAAGGTAAGTAAGGGGCATACTAATAAAGAGGGTGAGCAGGTTGTCAATTTTATTGGTGGGAGCCCCCACATCTCAGTTGCCCTGGGGTCCCCACAAGCCTTAATTCGGCCCTGAAACCAGGCACCGCTCATCACCAGGCCAATACCGTCCCTACAGTGAAGCATGGTGGTGGCAGCATCATGCTGTGGGGATGTTTTTCAGCGGCAGGAACTGGGAGACTAGTCAGGATAGAGGGAAAGATGATTGCAGCAATGTACAGAGACATCCTGGATGAAAACCTGCTCCAGAGCGCTCTTGACCTCAGACTGGGGCGACGGTTCATCTTTCAGCAGGAAAACGACCCTGAGCACACAGCCAAGATATCAAAGGAGTGGCTTCAGGACAACTCTGTGAATGTCCTTGAGAGGCCCACCCAGAGCCCAGACTTGAATCCGATTGAACATCTCTGGAGAGATCTGAAAATGGCTGTACACCAATGCTTCCCATCCAACCTGATGGAGCTTGAGAGATGCTGCAAAGATAAATGGGCAAAACTGCCCCAAAGATAGGTGTGCCAAGCTTGTGGCATCATATTCAAAAAGACTTGAGGCTGTAATTGCTGCCAAAGGTGCATCAACAAAGTATTGAGCAAAGGCTGTACATGTGATTTCTTTTTTTTTTTTTATTATTATTAAATTTGCAAAAATCTCAAAAAAACTTTTTACACAATGCCATTATGGGGCATTGTGTGTAGAATTTTGAGGACAAAAATGAATTTATTCAATTTTGGAATAAGGCTGTAACATAACAAAATGTGGAAAAAGTGAAGCACTGTGAACATTTTCCGGATTCAACTGTAAAAGTTTGGACACACTTTCTCATTCAATGGTTTTTGTTTATTTAAATTATTTTCAACATAGTAGATTAATACTGAAGACATCAAAACTATGAAAGAATACATATGGAATTATGTTGTAAACAAAAAAGTGTTAAACAAATCAAAATATGTTTTATATTTTAGATTCCTCAAAGTAGCCCCCTTTTGCTTGGATGACAGCTTTGCACACTCTTGGTATTCTCTCAATCAGCTTCAGGAGGTAGTCTCCTGGAATGGTTTTCCAACAGTCTTGAAGGAGTTCCGAGAGGTGCTGAGCACTTGTTGGCTGCTTTTCCTTCACTCCGCGGTCCAACTGATCCCAAACCAGCTCAATTGGGTATAGGCCGGGTGATTGTGGAGGCCAGGTCATATGACGCAGCACTCCATCACTTTCCTTCTCGGTCAACTAGCCTGGAGGTGTGTTTGGGGTCATTGTCTTGTTGAAAAACTAATGATGGTCCCAATAAGTGCAAACAAGATGGGATGGCATGGCGCTGCAGAATGATGTGGTAGCCATGCTACTTAAGTGTGCCTTGAATTTTGAATAAATCTCCAACAGTGTTACCAGCAAAGCACCCCCACACCATCACACCTCCTCCTCCATGCTTCACAGTGGGAACCACACATGCAGAAACAATCTGCTCACCTCTGTGTCTCACAAAGACACGGCGGTTGGAACCAAAATTCTCAAATTTGGACTCATCAGACCAAAGTACATATTTCCACTGGTCTAATGTCCATTCCTTGTGTTTCTTGGCCCAAACAATTCTCTTCTTCTTGTTGTTCATCCTCAGCAGTGGCATCTTCCCAACAATACGACCATGAAGGCCTGATTCACGCAGTCTCCTGTGAACAGTTGATGTTGAGATTTGTCTGCTACTTGAGCTCTGTGAAGACTTTATGTGGTCTCTAATCTGAGGTGCTGTTAAGTAGCGGTTTCTGAGGCTGGTTAATCTAGTGAACTTAACCTCTGCAGCAGAGGTAACTCTTGGTCTTCCTTTCCTGGGACGGTCCTCATGAGAGCCAGTTTCATCATAGCGTTTGATGTTTTTTGCAACTGCACTTGAGGATACATTCAAAGTTATTTAAATTTTCCGTATCAACAGACCTTCATGTCTTAAAGTAATGACGGACTGTCGTTTCTCTTTACCAAATTGAGTGGTTGGTGCCATAATATGGATTACAACAGTAGTCAAATAGTGGTGTCCACTGTGTATTAACCCTACCTCTGCACAACACAACTGATGGTCTCAAACACATTAAGGCAAGTAATTCCACAGATTGACTCTTGACAAGGCACACCTGTTAATTCAAAACCATTCCAGGAGACTACCTCATGAAGCTGAATGAGAGAATGCCAAGAGTGTGCAAAGCTGTCATCCAAGCAAAAGGGGGCTACTTTGAGGAATCTAAAATATAAAACATATTTTGATTTGTTTAACACTTTTTTGTTTACAACATAACTCCATATGTGTTCTTTCATAGTTTTGATGTCTTCAGTATTAATCTACTATGTTGAAAATAATTTAAATAAACAAAAACCATTGATTGAGAAGGTGTGTCCAAACTTTTCACTGGTACTATATATATATATATATATATATATATATATATATATATATATTCCTTTTGAGGTTATTTTGCCTTGTTTTCTATATTCTTTTTATGTAGTCATACTTTCTTATTATCTTTTTGGCCATATTATCTGGTTTTAATATTGTATTTAAGGTGTAAACTATGCTCTATTAAGTATGTCATATTAAATTAATTTGTAACCCTTCATTTTGAGCTCCCATGTGTATCTTTATTTTCTTTCACGTTGAACCCTGCTCAATTAGCCAATAAGCATATGGAGTTAATGACAAAATCTAAGGTAATTATTAAAGGTAATTTGAATACAGTCCTTCCAGCGAGTAGATAAACTGGACTATTATAGTATTGCAGCCGCTTACCCCCACCAATTCCTTCTACCGGAATAAAAGCCTGGTAAGGTGCAGTTAATGCAGTTGACTGGATGCCTTCATGGCTTATCCAATGTATTGTGTTGATATAGCTTCTGTGCTTCGTTTGAAAATTCTTCAGACTGTTACACTTAGTGAAGCAACAGTTAGGTATGCTGTCAGGGGTCCCATACATTGGGCCTTAGTTGGTGATAAGGAGGGCTGGTTATATAGAAAAACATTCACCTTGCGATAAGTGCAAGTAGACAGATGACCAAAGTAAATCTGACACAAAGTGTTCCCAAACAATTTCAATGTTCATTCACCAAAGCTATATATTTTCTGTACAGGAGGATTGGTACTCACATGTATTCCAGTGGAATGGTGGTTGAAGTTCTGCCCAAGCAGATGTTTGGTTCCCCAGCTCCGATCGGATCTGAAATCTGTAGAGGACGCTAGCGGACACTTCTCCCGTTACATTGCAGTTTAGGGCGGAGGTGGATTGGCATTGATCAACATTATGCCAATGCCAAGGCATGTAAAGACTTTCGAATTCCCTAACAAAACAAAAAGAAGGTTCTTCACACTTGTCTACTGTCAAAACTCCATTCACAAAACTATACTAAAGGTGCTTATTTCCATCATCCTTGTATGTGAAAAAAGATCCAAATACCAAGCGCATTGTAATTCCCAACTTGGGGGACATATCCAATTAGCCGCTGGGTTTATCATGCTGGACGGGATTCAATTAGCTGGGATTCCACGCGCGGGTGTCCCCGAGACCCCGTGCGCGAGTCCCCGCTGTCGGACTTTACCGCGCACCTCATGTAGGTGCGAGGTAAAATCAGCGTGAGGCAGCCCTATTCGGCCTTGTGCGAGAGGGTATTACACACTGATTCCGCAGTTCTCGCGGAATCAGTGTGTTCTCGCGCAGGAGTCCCGGTCTAATGACGCGGGGAAATAGCTATTTAATTGAATAGCTAAACCCCGCGAAGCGGGACTTTTTCCTGTCAATTAGCCGCGGGTGAAATCCCGCGGCTAATTGGATTTGCCCCTTGGACTGAGAGATGGAACAGTAAATGGAGCTCACTGCACATATTTATGCACTGCTACAAAACTGACTCAGGATATCAAAGAATTTGTCTCAGTAAGCAAGTGTGCCTTCCAAATGTTCTAAATAGCTGATCACACTTAAACAAAAATGTGAGGAACCACAGTCAGGACTTCATTCAGAGTCGGTCGAAGCAGCCGCTCGGTCGTACGGGAAAAGGGGCCAGATATGCAATTGATTCCCTCGCAAGTTGCGTCCCTAAGTTCGGATCGTAGCTGGCCGACCAAGGGGAGGAAGCGGCCGGAAGACAAAAAAATACGCCCCCTTCTCGTACGCATTACACGTCATCTCCGGGCATATAAGGATTAATCGAGACAATCGGGAACCATCGGAACTGGTCGTAGAGCTTAAGGTTGACCATAGCCTCTCTTAAGCTCTACAATCATGTCAGTGTAAAAACCTCCCATGTCACATGTGCCATGACGCTACTTTGTTAATTATGCACTCCCATAAACCGTATGCACTCCCATAAAACGCCGTTCGCATAATTAGGCACGCCTGCGTTCGGATCTCCACTCCCCCGTTTTCAAGCACCTTCCCCTGTTACCACCCACAAACTCCTCAATATGTCACTCAAACTACCGACCTGGCTGTGTTCAAGGAGAGAGAAATTTCTGATCGTAGCGGCTAGTTTGCGCACACGCATTGCGAACTTTACGCATGCGCAGTATAGCGAACATCGGTGGCATACGACCGTGCGGCCGCTTCGACCAACTCTGAATGACGTCCTCAGTTTGAGTGGGTTATCCGTGGTGGCACTAAAATTCTTAATATCAACCAAACTTGTCTGCATTGAGAGCCTTACACCATTCCAATTGGATTGCGTCACTGCACTTTAAGAAGATATATGAGAAAAATATACTATTTCATGGTTGGTGAGTGATTCGCCCCAGGTGCTATCACTAACAGGTATTTGGAATGTTACTTGGAGTATCATTTTAGTACCTATACATACTGTATATACGGAATTGATATGAAATACCGATTCCCGTCAGCGGCAGCCCGACAGGAGCAGAGTGCGACGCAGCGGAAGCCCGACAGCGCTGGAAAGCCCGATCGTGGATAGGTAAGTATTTACTAACCTAACCCCCCTAACCCTCCTTAGGGGTGCCTAACCCTAACTTCCCCCCCAAGTGCCTAACCCTAATCCCCCATCTAAGTGCCTAACCCTAACCACCCCCTTCCCCGCTGCCTAAACCTAAGTCCCCCGGGGGGGTGCCTAACCCTCCCTAGCCTAACCCTCCCGGGGGGGTGCCTAACCCTAAGTCCCCCCCGGAGCCCTAAACCTAACCCTCCCCCCCCCCCCCGCAGCTGTCCGCTCGCGGCGCCCGGCATCCCTACAATCGGGATGCCGGGCGCTGGTCTCCCGGCGTCGGGGAAATGCGGGCGTCTACATCTAGACGCCCGGCATTTCACCCTTGCCGGGAAATGACAGACGGCCTCCCGTATATACATTTTAAGTGATTTACTCAGGACGATTGTAGTCAGTGCCGGCTGGCATGCATTGTAACAGCCAAATGGTGTGCGATATTTCCACCGATAACAGCAAAATGTAGTACAAGTAACATCAGGGTTTGAACAACGCAATGCTCCTTTTCTTCTATGGGGTACAGGAGGAAATAGCAAACTCTGGTTCCATTGCTGACCCCATGGCAGAAGGCTTTACGCATCTCCTGGGCTAGTGAACACCACCACTGGAGGCAACATGGATTGGGTATGAAATACCGACAGTCGGGATGCCTGTTGTCAAAATCCCGACAGCGGCATCCCGATGCTCGTACCCTAAGTATACTATCCCTCCCCCTTACTCTCCCTTCTTGCACCCTAACCCTCCCCGTTAGTGCCTAAACCTAACTGTCCCCCCCTTAGTGCCTAACCCTAACCCTCCCCCCTTAGTGGCTAACCCCCCCCAGTGGTGCCTATCACTAACATCCACCCCCCCCAGTGGTGCCTAACCTTCCCCCCAAAACATAACTGTAACCCAACCCCCCTTCCCCCGAGCGCGGCTCCGCAAGGCCCCGGTGTACCCTCGAGCGGGATGGCGGCTGTCGAGATTCCGGTGTCGAGATCTAGACTGGCGTTGCGATTTGACGCCTATATTTTGTCCTGTGTCGGGCTTCCGATGCTGGGATTTCAATAGCCGGCATCCTGTCCACCGGCATACTAACTGCATCCCAGCAAAATTATTGGAAACCTGTAGCCTTTTTCAATGAGTTGAGGTTCCAACTGTACCAGGCAGATGGCCAATTACGCATATGTAGAAAACTCCATGAGACAATGGATCCTGCATGCCAACAAGGGACATTCCAGGGCTGCGATGGCTCTGTTATGGTGCGGCGTGTTCTCAACTGGCATGCATTAGGATTCATTATACATCTGCAGACATCACTGAACAGCGGACGCTATGTAACATCCCTGCGGATTATTTGTACCTGTTCATGTCATGAATGAACTCAGACAGGTGTGGGCTCTTTCAGCACGACAGGTCTGTAGCCAGCAAATTGTGGCTGGACGAGCATTCTTCTGAGTTTGGCAACATTTGCCAGATTTGAACCCAATAGAACACGTGAGTTGCAGTTCAACGCGCCATCAATGGCTGGTTTCCACCACCGGCAAATATTATTTTGGACACTACCTACACAGTACATCAGAGATCTCATGGAGTCCATGCCCGTTGTGTTGCTGCTGTAATCCAATCGAAAGAAGGATTTAAGTGTTACTAGACATGTGTTTCAGTTTTTCAGGCACCTGAGTGTACTTGGGCATATGAAGTGATATTTGACTATAAGCACATTATACTACAATTTGACAGAATAGTCTCCACTTGTCCCAAATAACAAAAATAATACATAAATCAGACAATACCCTTGTGTCTGAACAGAGTAGTTTACTTTCCCTCCGACAGCCAATATCGAGTCCCAATGCAGGATATGTTTAAGGTTGACAGAGACTATACAGATATTTTCTGGTGCCGGAAGCAAATCTTGTCCTAGAATATACAAAATATAGAATAAAATAAAGACGAGACACAAAAGGCTGCAACTAATGAGACACATACAGGGCCTGATTCAGAGCCGGACGCTATCAGCCGTTCGCTCGTACGCATTCGATTGTTTTAAACCACGCATGCGTCCGGTTCTCATTGCGCATGTGCGGCCGGATCATTGCGGTCATTTTTCGTTCGCTCGTATACACAACGAACAGGAAGTGACCTATGTCATTTGATTGACAGAATGTTCCGTTTATGGGTGGTAACGGGGGTGGAGATGAGAAAACGCAGGCGTGGCAAGCTCTTTTTTGGGCGTACATGTATTATCTTGTGCGAACATCCAATGTGGACGCTATTTTGTACACGTCACTGTGTGATCCAGTTTCCATTATGACTGCTCGTAAAGCTTGTGGTAGGGTTTTGGATCTCGCAAGGACGATGGTCTCTTCGTAGCTCCCTTAGCTAATCGATGTTTTGCTATTCTCCTTTACAAGGCACAAGACCAATCACCTAATAATTGGATCACTTGCGAGAAGGTGATTTGCAATTGCCAGGCTATATTAGCTAAATTTGGAACGCATGTTGTGTTCCTATTTGTTTGTTTTTAGAAATCACAGCAATCCCAGAATAAATGTTTTAATAAAGGTAAAAATGTTAGACGTTTTTCTTGTATTCCGTACGCATGTTGTTGTCAGATATTTTTATGGTTTTAAAAAGCCTAACACCTTGTTTTTTCTAAAACGCACAACACCTTTTTTTTTTTTTAAAAAGCACACCTTTTTTTTTATTTACATTTTTTGTAAAAGCCAGAAAGACAATCAGCTACTAATTGCTTGGCTTGTGTTATTGTTTACTTACCTGTTACCTTTTTTATCTTAAACATTTTTTTAAGTATATGACCTTTGTTAAGTATTTAATTATGTTTGTTACAGTCCCTTTTAGCCATTTCATAATGAATTAGACAATTTTTCTGGGGTTATTGTTTTTTTTATTTGAAAATAAATAAATGTTCACATTTTTTTTTTAAAAAGTGTAATTTTACAGTCCCAATATTTTTTATGGGACTTCAAATATATAAAGTAATGATACAAAAATCAAAAAATTCACAAGAAAGGAGAGGGAGGTTTTGAGGGGCAAAAATATGGGGCAAACACAGAGATGGAATGTGGGGAAATTTGCCAGTGCTGTCAACGCCTTCTCCCCCGCTTGGTTTGATGTTGGAGGGAGCATGACTTTGTCCGTCTGGTCGAACGTCTTGCCTGGCCAGAGGTAGCTGGTGTTTCCTCTGGCCTAGGCATAGGGCTAGGCACATTTGGAGGGTTGGCCGATGTTGTGCCAGAGGTGGAGGGCCCTGATGTTCCGGCAGGAAGGGAGGCCGGCTCCAACATGCGCAGGCGGACGAGCTACTCCAGGGCATTAGCTAGTCTGACATTGGCCCCAGCGTTTTCCTCCAGGGCGTCCGCCAGCCGTAGCAGTTTGGCGTCCATACTCCTCAGAATCTCGGTGTTGTGATCCGTTTTCTCATTGAGATCTGAGAGAAGGGCCACTGCCTGCGAGGGGGAAGGCCCTGGACTGTCCGCCACAGGGTCCCCAGACGGAAATACTGCTTCCTCCCCTGCGGAGCCAGCAGATCTACTGCAGCCAAAAACTCAGTTCTGGAGCACACTCGTCCTCTTCTGTCCTGTGTGAAAAAGAGAGATCATACAAACAATAGTCCATTTTTAAGTTTTCAAAAACCAAAAAAATTAAACAGTTTTATCTCAATGACCTGCAGGAACATGTGGATCCACAAAGTCTGGCATGTCTGTGTCCATGTTGGACACGCCAAACACCTCCTCTTCCTGCACACACCCCTGTGCCAGCTCCTCCAAATCGGTCAGCTCCAGTGACACAGGGGTTGACCCACCACCTGTCCCCCCTGCATGCCTAGCCCTATCAGCCAACTTTTGCTTTAGCCAGTATTTGAAGTCACTCCATCTGTTGGTAAAAAAAAGTAATTTTAGAGTAGAAATGTTCCTCCACATTTTTGGACTTAGGTGAGAGCATTTACGTACCGGCGTTTGACCTCTTTGGTTAAACGGACAAAGTCACCAACCCCATTGACAGCACTGGCTATGTCCTCCCACAGTTTCCATCTCTGGCTTGCACCCATATTTCGTGGCACCTGTGCCAGGTTGTCAATACAGTTTTGCACCAAAACCTCCTTTCTTGTGAATTGTGGCTGCCGATTTCTTTTACTCCTGGCCTGGGTACTAGGCCCTGCAGCCTCCTCATTGTCAGTCTCCACACCTTACAAAAAAATAAATAAATTTTAATTTCTACTTTTTTTATGTTTTTGGGGTTGCTAACTTTCATTTTGGAGCTGCTTACTTTGTTGTCTAGGATTTTGCCTTTGCTGCTGTTCTGTGGACATGATTCAATCCTTGAATTCAGCAGACCCATTGTGTGCTCTTGAGACGTTTTTATAGACGCATGTGCATTATACGGGCGCATCTATTGAGCGTCATTGATTTGAGCGGGAAAGTTAGGTCTATTTAAGGCTTATTTGTGGCCTTGTTTCGGGGTGGGTTGATAGAAGTGGAATGTGGATATTGGAGTTAAGGAGTTGTTTGTGAAGAGAGTTGTGTTGTGTAGAGTTGCTGAATTGTCAAGTGTTATTTTTTCGGTTCGCATTTTTGCGTTTTGGCACTAATCCTTTTTTTTTGTTTTTGAGGTAAGTTTGTTGCTTCATTTTTTTAAATTTTATTTTTAGAACAAATTTGTATATTTTTTTATTTTAATTTCAGGTTTTTTTTTTGCTGTCCCTTTTATCTCCTTTCGTTTGGTGGACTACATTTCTAGTTTCGGGCTCGTCTTTGTATGGTAAGTGTTTATTGAGATCATTAGACCCTGTTTATTGTTAACATTTATCATGTTTTTTTAATAGTTCTCATTATGCATTTTTTTTTTTCCCAAATGATTATTTGTCCATCAAAAATGTGAAATTTCTTGCGTATATTTTGCACATCTCCTGTCTGTGGCGTTAGCGTACCATTTAGTGGTCTTTTTTGCCCTCTATTGCGTATATTTTGTACATCTCCTGTCTGTGGCGTTAGCGTACCATTTAGCGGTCTTTTTTGCCCTCTATTGCGTATATTTTGCACATCTCCTGTCTGTGGCATTAGCGAACATTGGATTCATAGAATAAAATCAGACACTAACAACATCTGTGTAGTGCATGCATTCTTTATATTTTGGGCTTATGCTTTTATTTTTATAATTTGTTGTTTTTATTTATGTGAATTGTAATTCGTAGGTTTCATTCAAGATGTCACTACCGAACCCTGTAAGATTCTTCTTAATGTGTCAAAAAGATGAGTATATTTTCTTGTTTTTAGATTTTAAAAAATTAACTACATTGTCTAACATTTCAGATTGATGTTGGGCGAATTATAGTGGCAATGGTCCACGACCCTGACCAACCTGAACATCCTCCTAGGCATAGGCATCGTAGGCGTGCAAGGCCCCAGATATTTAGAACACATGTCACCCTTTTTGGAATGCCTGATGATGTGGTTTTACGGCGGTATCGCCTACCACCCCAAATCATCCTAGACACACTTTCATTAATAGAGAGTGATCTTGAAAGGCAAATTAACAATCCAACAGCAATACCACCACTTACGCAGTTAATGTCGGTGTTACATTTTTGTGCCTCAGGATCCTTCCAGACCACAGTTGGGATTGTTGCAGGCATTTCCCAATCCTCCTTTTCAAGGATCCTGAGGGCGGTCATGGATGCCCTGTTTAAGCACATACATCATTTTGTTAAGATGCCATTGGATATGGGTTCCCTTAATGTGGTGAAGCAGAATTTTTACCAAATTGCAGGCTTCCCACATATCATAGGGGTTGTGGACGGCACTCACATACCACTTCAGCCTCCAGCAGCGCTGGAGGCCATATTTAGGAACCGTAAGCACTTTCATTCGATGAATGTAATGGTGGTATGTGATGCCTCCCTCCAGATCCTGTCCCTGAATGCCAAATATCCAGGAAGTGCACATGATTAATTTGTCATCCGGCAATCAGGACTTTGGCACAAATTAAACAACCTACAAGCTGGTGAGGCGTGGCTTCTGGGTAAGTGGTACCCCTAATTTTTTAAGCAAACACTGTTGAGTTAGAAATGGTACTGAATGCTTGTTTTTTTTCACAGGAGACAGTGGTTACCCTTGCACGCCATGGCTGCTCACTCTTTATTTGGTTCCCACACCAGGGCCACAAAGTCAATATAATTCCACACTTACTGCCAACAGGCAGGTGGTGGAGCATTGTATCGGCCTTTTAAAAGGCCGATTTCAATGCCTCCACCGCTCTGGTGGCGACCTCATGTATTTGCCGGCTATGGTTTCCAAAATTGTGGTCCTGTGTGAGATATTTCACAACATCGTCATAAGGAGTGGTGTCCCAATGCAGCCAGAGGATGCCTTGCCTGAGGATGGCCCCCCCGAGGTTGGTCGGAGGAGAATGTCAGGGGGGCCATACATGATGATGCCGTTTCCCGCTTTTTCAGGTATTTGAATTTACTTGGTTTTACATGTGTTGACATTGTGAAGACTGAAAATTATGTGTGTTTACTATCCTATGTTTCGAATTTTAACCTTTTTGTTGTTTTTTTTTTAATTCAAAATCCAAACAACAACAACCTTCTTACTTCCTGAAAATGCTCGCCTGTGACATTAATGACTCCAAAATGACCTTTACACCTGGACAAATGTGTTTCTTACCTGATTTTGGGACAGCATGTTGGCATGCACCATCTCCAAACAGTTCTTGCTTTTTTTGTTGCCATTCTTTGTGTGTGTTTTTTTTGTCATATATTGTTTAATATACTTTAAAAAATTTTTGTTTTTTGTTACCTGAAAAACCAGCAAATGTACATTACCGTTTAACTTAATTGGGTTTTTTTTTTTTAAATTATTTTTGGGGTTGTTCAAAAATAAAAAAATGACATAACAATTAACAGGTTTGCATAGTGGGCCTACCTTTACACATTGTTATTTTAAAGTTTTGGGAGTTGCATGGATTTTTTGGATTAACTATAATAATTATATAAGGTATTTTTCAAAAAACATTATGGATTTAATGTCAATTGGAAAAATTTTGGGAATGTAAAAATATATATTTAAAGTCTAGGAAACCACTTGTTTTGTGTGAAAAGTGTAACTTTAAAAGATTACATACTCCCTGAATTTGGTATGCCACATTGTTTGCATTTTCCTATGCCAAAACCATAAACCCAAATGTTTACACCATAAAAATACATCAAAATGACCTTGTGAGCTAATTTTGGAGTCAATAAATGAGATTGGTTTAAACAAAAAACTTTTATTAACATAATATAAAAAAGCTTAAAATTTATTGTCGCATCAAAACAAGCAAATGGTCCATTGCAACCAGGAGCTGCACCAAATGTCCTCGCATTTGCAGTATCTGCCCCAAAATGGCACGATCATGCATCCTGGGGTCTGTAGAAAGACAAATACATATTTAAATTAAATGTGATTTGTCAAACAAATACATACCAGAAAAAAAGGATTATTGACACTTAAATTAAATTTTAATACCATGCTAATTTGGATGCAAAACTATAGTGTCATCAAAAATTTCCAAAAAAACCAAATTGGCACAAAAAGCCCCAAAAAAAACAGGGACATGAGAAGAGTGGTTCGAACAATCACTTTGGGAACTTAAATAATCCTTACACCATTTGTATCTTGATTTTAGTGTATAAATTTTAAACATTACAATGAAACTTGTATTTGGCTCTGGCATATGTTTATTTTTGTTTTTTTGGAAAAAAAAAATTCAAAAAATAAAAAAAAACCTCTATTAAAAAAAAAAAATTTGAAAGGTCAATTTTCCAAAAAAAAACAACCAAAAAAAAACAAAGGACTGCCCTTAGATTTTAATCAGGGATACAACAGTGTATGCATATAGGGCACATTTTAACACAAAAAATGAAAACATCACAAACAAAATACCGGCAGGTTGTGGGCCAGGTTGGCTCAGATCCTCTTCCTCCGAGGTGGGCCAGTGGATGGGTGTCGACGGAGAAATGTCCGTGGGGGATAAAGGGGAGGGGTTGGATTGAGGAGTGGGTGCATCAGGGGAGGGTGTGGGAATGTGGATGGGTAGGACAGGGGAGGGAGGGGTTATTTGTATTTGGGGAGCAGGAGAGGGAGGGGAAATAGGGATGAGCAGGTCAGGGGAGGGTGGAGAAATTTGGGAGGCGTGGGCAGGGGAGGAGATGGTGGGAGTTGGGGAGAGGGGTCGGGCAGGCCTCCTTCTATGCCTCCATATCTGCTCCTGACCTAAATGATGTATATTTTGTAATATTAGCAAATATGTTTACCCAAAAAGATTTTAAAGCTAAAACCTGAAACCAAAAGAAAATATTAATCGTGATAAAACAAAAAAAAAGGTGTCATTTAGGCCTAAAAAAACGCATACTGCACACATGCACACGCATTAATGCAAATTTACATTAGCAGACACTAAAAGTAACAACAGATTGTCATAGATATATAAACATTCAAATATCCACTTACGCCGCCGGATCCTCATCCGAAGATGCGCAAGCAGGTGTGGGGACCGGTGTCGTAAATTGGACCACTGGCGTTCCAATTGCCCGATGAAAGTCAATGGCCCGCAGTCTGCGCCGCACCTCCGCGTACGTGCGACGCTTGCTTTGGTTGGTGATGGGGGGTGGCATGTCCGTTATACGGCGATCGATTATTTCTGTAAGCACCAGTAGCTCCCGGTTTTATTACAGGGACCCCTAAATTTTGATTGGCTAATGTACTTTCATAAATAATATGAAGCATTGGTTAATGTGTGAGTCATGTGAACAACCCCTAAAAATATATTGTGACTTATGATTGGCTTGCTGCATTTGGATGCGTTAGCAACAAGCTGGAAATCAAACAATTTCATAATTTTAAAACAAATTAAAAGCTAAGAAAAAATAAAAGAAACTGCCTTTGTATTGAAAAAAAAACAAGTTTCCCGTTAAAAGCGGACGGATTCTACGGACCAAAATGAACACAAAACAAACAATAAAGTTTATTGACATTCAAAAAAAAAACACGATTGAAAACTTTCGAGCAACAATTAAGGTAATGATTGCCACCAATCGATTTACGGATGATTAACGAAGGAAAAACAAGGCAATCGACAAATGACAGGCCTACTTCCGGTCGTACTTGTGCGAGCGAACACTTCTTCAAAAAACGAGTAGTGTGCTCGCTATTTCAGATGCTCGTTAGCTAGAGGAGGGGTAGTGGAAATACGGGGTGGAAGACTCGCTACGAGCGATCACTCGTGCGAGCGCTTGGTTTGACATTTGGACGGACGTACCTCCTGCCGGCGAACAGCTGATAGCGTCCAGCTCTGAATCAGGCCCACTGTTCTCTATTAAACTTGTTTGGTTCCTATGGTCTTATAAGCAACCAGGAGCAGACTGGCAATTATTAAGGAGCTGATGCAGAGCTTGTAGAGCATTTTTTGCTAATTTTCGCACAGCACATTTTACATATCCGAGCATATGCAAGTATGAGGGGTGCACAGTAGCACACAGTGCAGTCACATGCCCACTTGTGACTGAAGGGGCATAACTGGGCTATAATGGGGCATTCAGTCAGGGTGTGAGTTAGTGGATTGGTGGCTATGCATTATTGGCCAGAAGTGTAAATGTCAATACAGTCTTGTTTAAGTGCGCCCTGATGTTGAGGTTGATCATCAAAACCAGTATATACATAGGGGGCAATAGCTCCGCAGAGATTTGTAGAGCTCTGTCTACAGGCAGACATATGAATTTAGGCCCTGATTCAGCTCGGATCGCAATTGCAAACATCAACTCAGCAGAGTCAATTTAATCCTGTGCGCATGCAGCATCGCGAATACGAGCGCTCGCATTGCAATGACACTCACGAGTCAGCGAACACGCAGAAATTATTGACACCCAGCAAGCATTTGGGGGAGGTGACAGGGGGGGTGGTCTTAAAAACGCAGGAGTGTCTTACCGTTTTGGATGCAGTTTAATTGGCGTCCATTATTTAGCCAGTGCGATCACCTCCGTAGCATAAGAGCTGTCTGCGTGTGCAGAGACTTGCAGAATCAGAGCCAGGTCGGACTAGCCGCGAGTGACCAATGTGTACGCTGGTCTGTGTGTTCGTTTGCAGGAGAGAAGGCAGCAGTGGGCTGCATAATCTGCATATATCAGCAGCTGTGTTCATTCCATCAGGATTTGCAGATGCAATTGCAATCCAAGCTGAATCAGGTCCTTAGTTCTAGGCAATGAGGGAGCAATTTTAGATCATTTGCACTCAGCCCCTAAATCCTATTCTATCCTTCTCTGTTTTCATGGCCTAGATCTATTATTAATCAGTCTTTATTAAAAGATTCATCCTTGATCAGTCCACTAAATAACACACCAAAATGATAATTTCCAAAATGTACTGAAATGTTTTGATGCCTGACAAATTTAAATATGGACAAAAACATTTACACAGACAGCGCAGCCATGTAATATATACCCATGATGGACTCTCTATAAACTGAATATGAGCAGCACAAAATGTATCAGTGTAGCCAGAAACTATACTCATCAATGACATACAAATCCAAATGATGATTATAACAGTAATTGTAAAGCTGCATACACACGTAAAGATTTTCTAGTTGATTGGTTGGAATGAAAATCTGGTAAAGTATGGGAGTAACTGATGATCAGCAATTTGCTCCTAAATGCCAGAAAACAGATGAAAATGGTTGGTCAGACAAGTTTGTTAAATGTTTGATCTAAACAATTTGTTCAAACAACAGTTTTTGTCCATTTTCCGGCGTTTAGGAGCAAAGTTCGACAGAAAATCTTTACATGTGTATGCAGCTTTACCCTGGGGGAAATTGGATCAGATATCCGGTAAACAGTGACATTATTCATAAGACCACCCAACTGCGGGCATGAGAAAGTTCATGTGGTCCGTAAGTCATGGCATGAACCTTTTTCTATCAGCATTATTATTATTATTATTATTATTATTATTATTATTACAGCTTTGTGCTCTCTTGTCGGGATGTCCCGGTTCTATCATTTTTTTATGTGTTTTTTTTTGTCAACTCAGTACACATTATTTGCCATTACTCTTTTTATACAATTCATTGTATTAATTAATTTAATCCCTCAAATTCATTCACAGAATTTGTGGAATTCTGACATCAAGAGCTCACAATCAAAGTATTCTATTTGAAATTTTTATAAAGGTTGGTTAACGCAGATTTGAAGCACAAATGAATGTTCCCGGTGTGCTGAGGATCTGACGCTGTTTATTAAGTGCGGTTACTGTGCATGGAGCTACGTGGATAGCATATATTTGTTATAATGAAAACAAAATACAATTACTGACATTTAATAATAAAGAAAAATTGGGCAAAATTTACTAAGCGGCGGGTTCTAAACCCCCGTTGGATTGGTGGCGATTTCTAAATGACACCAATAACTGCTGCCTAATAACTTTAACCCTAGCCCTGTTCTACTCTATTCCTAAATGTGTTTTGACGGTGGTTTGTGGCAGTTTTGGCCTCTTTAAATCTGCAGATAGAAAAACCGCCACCAAACTACCAGAGTTTAGAACCCGCCGCTTAGTAAATTTTGCCCATTATCTGATATGATCCATGCAGAGGCAATTCTGCGTCCAGCTTTTTTGTGACCAGCCTAAAATACAGAGCCGTAACTAGACTTTTTGGTGCCCTGTGTCCCCCCCCCATTTTCTAAATAGGGACATAAGATAGTGAACCTGAAAAAGGGCCAAGGCCTCATATGGAAGAACAATGGTAACAATAGCACTTATGACAACGGATAGTTCTTAGTGTGGAATTTAAACAGTATGGAGTCACCCGGCTGCAGTCCTGGCTAATCACTCCGTCCTGAGTCCCGTACAAGCCAGATCGTCTGCGGTATCACCTCGGCACCCACGCGTTCCGACCCTCCCTCGGGTCTTTCTCAAGGTAAGACAGAAATTCAAATTACTCAGCCAGTGGATTCTTCTAGAAACATTTATTACAGGGTTGTATCCATTTTTTATACTGTATATTTATAAGCGCTAATGTTACCATTGTACGTCCGTTTGTGTGCAATATTTTGGTTGGTGGGTTTGGACCACCACCTAGTACATTTGGTTTCATAAGCTTCTCTTTTCTGCGCACTAGTGCACCCATCTCTCCTTTTGTGCTCATGGGGAAGGACCAGGGAAGAGATAGGGGAGGCCAGGAGATGCTGGGGATAAAAGAAGAGGAAGCTACAAGTGAGATTGATAATAAACAGGAAAATTGACAGGCCCAAACAGCGCCCCCTGCCCTACGGTTCCCAATCTGCCATGGTACAGGTTGCACCACTCTAGTTATGGCCCTGCCAAAATACTGCCAGTACAGTGGTGAGACAAGCCTCACCAGTAAAGGGGATAAATTAGTAATTCATCTCCATATATCCAACAATTAGATGGTTAGGCAATAGATTCCAAGATTACAGAACCGGTGTGATTTCGGCAAATTTGCAGCAAAATTTTAAGTGACTATCAGTTATAAGGCTGATTTTTCTTTATAACTGATTGGCACTTTAAATTTATCAGTGAACTCACTGAAATAATCTGGGAACCTATTATATAACCCCCTTAGGGGGTCTATTTATCAAGTTTTTTTCATAAAGATATGTATTAACTGCAGTTTCTGCATAATTGTATGCATTGTAGCTATGTACTAAAAGAACAATACAGGAGATTTCACACAAATGCTTGATTTTACAGTGAGTGTGGCCAGTCTATGAAGTGGGCATAACCAGCACATCCAGCTTTAATATGCATCATACAAAGGGAATTGTGTGTCATAATTCCAACATAGACAGGACCAGCGATCACAATAAGCCATTAAATCCGGCAGTAGGGCCATCCTGCTTGAGCTGAACGTTTTTATTTTAGATGTGGGCACCATTCCAGATCATTGGAGTCTGGGAGCAGCAGAGGAACCTAGCACTGCCCTGGACATATATGTACATATTGAGCTCTATAGCAGCACATCCCTAACAGTGAATGTTTTCCAGATATCCTAGTAGATTCACAGGTTATTTATTACTAGCTGATACATGTTAAAAGATCCACAGGTAGTGTTAAGTAATTAATTTGTGATACTGAGAATAACATGCAACACTTGTAAAATTCTGTTATATTACTATATCTATTGTGGTCATGGTGTGGGCAGGGGAGGGGGGTTTCCAGGCAGACAGAACCCCCCCCTGCATTTGCCTATGATGGGGTTTTTGAGATCTGAACATAACCGAGTAAAACCAAACCGAACATCTCTAGTTTTTTTTATTATTATTTTTCTGGTACTGACTATTATTACCAGTGCCATGTGTTATTAAAGTATCATGGTATAGCTAATACTCAGGCCTTGTATACTACCTTTATATCCGATACATGCAGACCTGCTTCCAAAATCAGTACAAAAAGAGACAAAAAGATAAATGTCAGAATAACAAATACTGGCAGTCAAAGTAAGGGGATATGGGGAGGGGAAGGTGCATGAACTCTTGTATGCTCCAGCTCTGCCTCTAATCCAGTTTTACAAGTATCGGCATCTCAAAAATGCAAAAAACGTGTGAAACTAGTGCAATGTGACACAAAATCAACATGCATTAGCCAGATTGCAAACTAGAAACAGATAAAGGGATATAGACACAGGAGCTCATGCAGAATGATTACTGTACCAGTTTCCATAGTGTAACTCTGTGTAATCACTCTGCGAATGCACACATATGCGAGATGGCAGACCTGTGAGCAGATATCTCTTATATCTCCTAAGGGGCCCATTTATTAATTATTGTGTTTTTGACTCTATAATTATAATTTCTTATCGTCGCTTTTCGTGGCAATAAGACATTAAGTACTGCTGTCATGTTTCATAGTTCACATGCAGGGACAGCGATCACTTTACTTTAATTTGCTGGTGTTCACTGCGCTACTGCTTTGCTTCCCATTCTGGAGCTTGGTAAATTCGTCAAGAAAGCAGCTCCCTATATCTTATATATAAAATTCATTGGTCTGTTTGTTTGTATGTTTCTTATGCATTTGGACACCCCTGCACCGATTGGGATGAAACCAACACGAGATGGTCCAGATCGATCCTGACCAGGCTGTAGGGGTGTTAGGGTCCCAGTCGGACCTCCCGTTGGTTTACGCTGTGCAGAACTTTGACCTGGGGAGCTTGTTCTGGGCCTTCCACTGGATGGATTTGGATGAAGAGAGCACAGAGGGGTGGCAGTTGGTCTGGGATGCCTATCGGAGTGGTTGGGGTCCCGCTCGGAACTCACGGCGGAGTGCACCGGGCAGAACTTTGACTCAGGGAGCCTGTTCTGGGCCTTCCACTGGATGGATTTAAACGACATTGCAAAATAAAACTTAACAACTTGAAGATAAACACAGGCAATCAGGGGCGTTTCTAGAGAGGAGGGGGCCTGTGTGCAGTCTCCGACATGGGCCCCCTCCTCTCCGCCCGGTGGCCGGCAGCGCACTAAGCTGTGCGCGGCCAGAGTTATAGACTTTGGGTACTAGAGTGTGCCTAGAGTCTATAATGTATGCACAGGTCACTGGGAAAATTGCCACGTCGGCCATTTTCCCTGTACTGCGCAAACGACGGGAAAATGGCCGCTGCAGCCATTTTCCAGTCGTTTTACAGCGCCGGACCCCCACTCCGACCTGGGACTCCGGAGAGGTAATTAATATTATGGGTGCAGGGTGTGTGGTGCGGAGCGTGTTCCCCGCACACCCTACACCCATTATAGATATGCCCCTGCGGGCAATGCTGGGTGCTTCAGCTAATACATAATAAATGTACTTGTGTTCACCAGCAAGACTATTTCTGTTGATGGCTAAACAATTTACAGTCACACATGTAGCTTCCAAACACTGCATGATGTAGGTGATGTAATTCTTTCTAAACTCCATTTGTCTTACTTTCCTGAATGTTATATGTACAAACAACTCATCTCTCCCCAACAGGGAAATGATGTATGCTCAGACACTAGGTTTTAGTCACAAGTAGCAACATGTCAGTTTATCTAGCAGTAATTACTCTACAGGGTAAAGTCCCACATGAGCCAATATTTCTACAATCCTTACAAATATATAATTAAGTATATGGGAAAGATTTCTGGACTGCAGACCCTGAATATATATAATGGGAGGTGCTACCTGATGAGACTAATTGCAGGCACAAAACAAATCTCAGGTGCACAACTCTAAATTATTAATAATATATAAATGCAATAAAATTTTGCAATCAATAGAGGTTTTTTGCATAATCATGGCCAAGGTTATGGGCCTACCCACCATATCCAGGTAACCTCTGTAGGGTAGGTCCCTAACATACTACGATTCAAATCCAGAGCATAGGACACCCCCAAACTAGCCCAGCTAAGCCGCTCCAGGGCACCGCCATAGTAAGAAAAGTGCAGTGTGAAAGAGATAGTTAGGAGCAGCTACTGCTGCATATAAAGAATGAAAATGAAAAGTGAGGTACATATATAATAAACAAACAGTGAAGGGTTAAAATGTGTTCTAAAAGAAAAATGTGTTATAATGCGGCGCCCTGAAACAGAAATTAAATAATAACTTTGTGGGTGTTAATTTAATACATAATATAATGAGCAATAGTATGCTGTAAGTTATAGCAACCAATAGGAGATCAGCTTTTATCAGTCATACTAATGCCTGGTTACAGTGTGCTCTGATGGCGTCATTATATTAAATAAGTTCCTTTCTATATCTCTTAGCAAGTCAAACAGTGGAAGTACTGTACATTAATTTTTTATGTTGCAACAACTCGATTTCAAAATGCTTATTTCAGTGCAAAAAATCTAAAAGAGAGGGTGCCATTAGACCCCACTCAGCTGTCATCTCAGGGAGGAGATAGTTATCCTGAGAGTGGGGGCAGGGGTGTATCCAGCAATCCGAGCGCCCCCCACCCCCCATATTGTAACTAGGGAAAGAGCGCTCTGAAAAAGGGGAATGGTCTCATGGGGAAGGGACGTGGCCTCAAATTAATACCCCCAATTCAAATTACGCCACACAGTACTGCCCTTTACTCACATTACACTGCATAGTAATATCCCTTCTTCACATTAGGCCACACAGTAGTACCCCATATACACGAAACGCCACACAGTAGTACTCCTAATACATGTTACACCACATGCTAGAGTCCCTAGAGCCACACAGTAGTACCCCTTATATACATTATGCCACACAAAGAGAAGAATAAAGGCCCCCACGGGTTGGGTAAGGAACGCCAGCACTCAGAATCCTGACGCTGCCATCCCGACAGGGTTAGTTCACCAACACCTGTCGGTAAGTATCCTAACCCTACCCCTTCCTCCCCACAGCCTAATCTTAACCCTCCCCCCTCCTGCAAGCCTAATCCAAAACCTCACCTCCCGCAGCCTAACCCTCCCTCTAGTGCCTAACCCTACCCATCCCACTAACCCCAATACTTACCATTGGTATGCCGGTGCTGGGAGTCTGACAGGTGTCGGGATTCCGGAATCAGCAACCCAGTGGTATTTAAACTACATATACTTCAACAGGAGGGAGCAAAAGTCAGTGAGAAGGAGAAGTATAATACATAGATGGGGAGGAATAAAGCTGCCAGGAGGAAACAGCAGTCAGTGGGGATGGGAGAAGAGGGAGAGGGGTTATAGTACCTAAATGGGGAGGAAAAAGCCCTCCAGGAAGGAGTATCAAGCAGTGAGGAGGTGGGAGATATGGTACATATATGGGAATGAATAAAGCTCCCCAGGAGGGAACAGCAGTCAGTGAGGGGAGGTGTAATACATACACAGAGAATACAGCCCAGCGATGAGATTAACCCCCTTCATACACTAACCCCCAAATCCCATCAATCACCATCATCCCTCATATCATGCCCCAGGGTCATTACCTGGAAGCTTTGTTCCCTTCCTTTTCAGCGGCCCCAGAGTGCCCTCCTCCTCCTGCAGCCTCCAGTCTCTAGTCTCCCCCGATTCCCCTGAGATGAGCGGAACTGCAGAAACCCCTTCAGACAGCCCCCTGCGAGCCGGCCCGGCATCAGGGTCAGACAGCCTCCTGCGAGCCGGCCCGGCATCAGGGTCAGACAGCCTCCTGTGAACCGGCGCGGCATCAGGGTCAGACAGCCCCCTGCGAGCCAGCCCGGCAACAGGGTCAGACAGCACCCTGCGAGCCAGCCCGGCAACAGGGTCAGACAGCATCCTGCGAGCTGGTAATAGGAGGAACTACTTCTGAGTTCTGAAAAGTAGTTAAAACTCTGAACTAGGTCCTATGCGATTCTACCCATGGCCGTGGGTGGCACCACTGGGTGGCGCCCCTCCCTCAGCCGGCGCTCCTGGCAAGTGCCATCCTGGCCAAAGGGTAGATACGCCCCTGTGTGGGGGTGCTTGCTCTGCTGAACCATATTCCCTCCCCTCCGCCCCTATCAGAGCTCAGCTGCTGCCTGTCACCTGGACTGTATACCGAGAGACATGGGAGGACATTATAAACACACAGCAACAAGCAAAAGAAGGGTGAGGAACTGAGAGGTGGCTTCTGAGAGATAAGAATGTATAGCGGAAAAGGCCAGCTGAATGGGTGGAACGGGGGGATAACTGAAATGACAGGTGTTTGGAGTCAAGAGGCGCCTGTATAATTAATACGTACCTAAAGGACTTCTATTGTGAGGATAAACCTAATGTTAATTAAAACAACATTGAATTTTATAATGTATATTATAAAAGGCTAGATGTGTATAAGAGATCTGAGCGAATGTCTCTAGGACATAACCAATCAGTCCATAGAGAATGGCATTCACCTTGCTAACCACAGCTTCCTAATCGTACCCTCTCACTTTTGCTAGTGAAGTTAATAAATACTTATACTATATACTGTACAATTGTTAAACTATATTTCTAATTTCAAAATACATATGGTGGCTATTCAACCCCTTGGGCTTTTCCGCATTTTGCTGTGTTACAGCACAGAACCAATTTCATTTAAATTTAATTCCACTAATCAATACAAAATATTCAAAAATGTGCCCTAAAAAATTGTAGTCCAACCATTTGTCAAAATTAATTAACAAAAAACAGAAAATAAGTGATTACATTAGTACTAGAGATGTGTGGGTTCGGTTCCCAGAGAACCGACAATAACCAAATTTAGGGGTTCAGAGTCAGAGTTCGGAATCACTTTGGGGTACTGAGTAAAACCGAGTCCCGGTTTGGAACTCGGATTTTTAAATGAGTTATGTATTAGAGCAATAGCCAATAAGAATGTTTATCTATGCAAAAAATATAGTCACAAATGCCCCCCAAAAATACAGCACATAATGAAAAAAAAAGATTAAATTGTCCTTGGGCCCTCCTATCCACCCTTATGTTGTATATTAAAAGGGACATGCACAGTTTAACAAACCAAGCACTTCAGCACAGAGACTGTCACTTTTGTGGCTGAAGTGCTTGGTTTGTTTGGGCTCCCACAAAACAATCTACCAATAGGCTTAAGGCAACTTACAGTGTTGTTAATGATCTCTACAGTTTGTCTACAGTTGGAAGATATAATTTTTAACCTAACCCTCATCAGTGTTAATATCATCATCACACAATGTAGCTCATCTTCACTGGAATACACCATTACAGAAGTCTCTGTACTTTCATGTAATTGGCAGGAAAGGTCTTCCTTATGGAATTTGAAGTTAATTTCTTTAAATATCATCTTTTCCACATTTTTAGGAGAAAGCCTTTTACACTGATTACTCAGAAGGTTCCCAGCTGTGCTAAAAATTCTTTCCAAGTACACACTGGAGGGTGGGCAGTTTAAGTAAAGCAAAGCTAGCTTGTACTACGGGTTTCAGTTTGCCTTTTTTTCCTCCTAATATTCAAAGGGACTATCTTACATGCTAATTTGTACATATTTGGGCAACTGTTTTAGGCCTGACCAGATGTTATAATGTTGTTTCACCCTGGTGTGCTGAGTTGGCTCATCCTCATCACCAGTGGGTCTCTTGGAAAAGGTCAGTTTTTTTCCTGGCAGCAGCACTTGCAGGTGAGACTGAAGCAGGAAATGTTGTGTCATGTGCCACTTGAGCTAACAACTTGCTTGCATCTCTTAAGATCTGTGCCAGTTGGAAAGAAAAACATTACAGAGGACTTAAGCCTAGTTATCCTAGCATGGTTGCAAAAATTTAGTAATCCAATTGCAAGATGTTGATAACCCTTGGATCCTGGCAAAGCAAGTAAAGCAGTTGATCTACAAGTCCAACATACTTAGCGAAATCACTTTGTTTCATCTCTTCCTTTAATTTCTCTAGCTGATTTTCCAGTAGTTTAATTAAGGATTTCACCTGACTTGCAATTGTCTGAACTCAGGGCCTGATTCAGAGCCGGACGCTCTGACAGAGCGCTCGCTCTGAATCAGTGCCCTCCTACCTAAAAATGGAGCGGCCTCCTGGCCGCTCGCATAGCTGTGGGTGACCACCCACAGCATATGCGAGTGGCCAAAAAGATGGTCGCGATGGTCAAGACCATCGCGACCATCGGGCTTGCGACGAGGCCCTGCGGTAGGGTCTCGGTGACCGCAAGCCCTGGAGTGATTTTGGCTCTATCAGAGCCAAAATCACTCCCACTGACATCACTAGTGATGTCAGTGGGGCCGGACTCAGATGGTAGGTGTTCCCATGGGAACGCCTCCATCTGGAAGCCACGCCCACCAAAGGGAGCGTGCTGTCAGTCACCATCGACAGCACGCCCCCTTTGGTGCGAGACCCGGAGTGACAGCTTGGCTGTCGCTGTCCGGGTCTCGCGCATGCGCATGACGGAGCTCCCTCCGTCGTGCACATGCGCATTGGGGTAACATCGACCCGCTTGCGAGCGTCCTGCGCTCGCGAGCGGGTCTGAATGACCCCCTCACTTCATTGGTTACTACTTCAAATTATTTCAGTAACTTGCATAAAATGAAAAGTATTCTCCACTATGCTGGACTAAGGTACATTCCCCCCTCTTCTCTCATGGGTTGTTGTGTACATTTGGATGGCTTGTTGCTGTGCCTCCATTCACTGAAGCATATAAAGGGAGGAATTCCTCCTGGTTACTACCTCTTACTTAAGTTGGTGGCATGTGTTCTTGCAGCTGCTGCAATCTTCTACATGTGGTTGCTGAATGCCAAAAATGTCCGGATCACAGACCGCATCTCCTGCACACACCTGTCATTTAAAAAAAAAATAATAATTCTGGGCCTGATTCAGACCCGCTCGCGATCGCTGTGCGCTCGCAAGCGGGTCGATGTTGGGCCAGTGCGCATGCGCACGACGGACCCGGCTCCGTCGTGCGCATACGCGAGACCCGGATATCGACGGGCAAGCCATCGCTATGGGTCTCGCTACAAAGGAGGCGTGCTGTCGACGGTGAGTGACAGCAGGCCCCCTTTGGTGGGCGTGGCTGGCCAGATGGAGGCGTTCCCATGGGAACGCCTACTGTCTGGGGCCGGCCCCACTGACATCACAAGTGATATCAGTTGGAGTGCTTTCAGCTCTGATAGGGTCTCCACAAGAGTCTCGTCGCAAGCCCGATGGTCGTGATGGTCTTGACCATCGCGACCATCTTTTTGGCCACTCGCTATAGCTGTGGGTGGTCACCCACAGCTATGCGAGCGGCCAGGAGGCCGCTCTAAAATCAGGAAAGACGGCCCTGATTCAGAGCGAGCGCTCTGTCAGAGGGTCCGGCTCTGAATCAGGGCCTCTATACCATCAAGTTTATTGTGTGTGCAAAATATGGGACATGTTAAAATCACCCAGTTGTAATGCTCTCACAATATTGCTTGCATTATCAGAAATGACAAATCCTGAGGAAAGTCCTAGCGGAGTAAGCCATTTTGCTATGATATACCTGATTTTTTTGTAACAGGTTGACACTGGTATGCCTCTAAGTGAAGCCGGTGAGATACAGTGTGTCAAGGATTGGCTAAATTGTGTTCCCAGACTGTAATCAGGGACTGGAAGAGATGAGCCAGCGATATGCTGGAAACTGGAAGGCTTGATGTAGATCCTGTGCATGTATTTAGGAGCAAGTTTGGATGAGTTAAAATTCTAGTAGCACTGCTAAAGTTTGCACTCTGAATTCCAGGCTGGTCCCGGAGAGATTGAACTCTGGGCTGGTACCGGAGAGACTGAACTCCGGGACTGGTACCGGAAAGGCTTAATTCCGGGCTGGTACAGGAGCGGTCTTTGCTGGAATGGATTTATAAGTCTGGTGAATGATATACATAGCAGATCCAGAAGGCTCAGTGTGGGTACACTGGGGAGCTCAGAGACAGGACTCATGCAATAAGCTATGAGAATAGTCACACTGGCAATCTACTGGGAATCCAGGAAGCCCTTTTATAGGCACTAGTTGCTGCTGATTGGCTGAAGCTGAAGGAGAACCAGAAAGTACACACTTACTGGCAGCTCCAAATCAGATGACCTCACACAAGATGGTCGCACCCACAGATGCCGGATGGTGGGAAGAACACCATGCGGGAAGCTGCGATGACCAGAGCAGACTGGGAGCAGGAGCTGGCATGGCCAGAGGAAATTAGCTGCTGCTGCTGCACACCTGGGAGACAGAGCGTCACCGGGAGCCATGGAGATCAGATGCCCACGCACTTCCGATGTGCCATGAAGGAGACCCAACGGCGCCCGGACGAGTAAGTAGCGGGATCATATTCTGAGGTCCCTTGCTGGGGTTACAACAAAGAGTAGCCTGCTTTGAATGAGCTGTCATTGTGTGTTAGATACTGCTGCTGCTGAAGGTGATACACCCACCCAGTGGGCTCTCACAGTCATGTAATTTTTAGTTTGACCACAACCGCTTGTCCACATATCTGGTTAAGTTGATAGTGGGTACAGTGGCCTTTTCTAGGCCAAGAAGTAGGTTTTTTTAAAATCTCCCAATACAGGCAAGGGATTGCAGTTCTGGTAAAATGCGATTGAGATGGAATTTGGTAGTGGGGACACAGGACCTCAATTAACTGTCTAAAACCAGGATGCATTGGTGGTGGATATTGGACACAGATCTAATGCTAGCATAGCCATCATGACTTCAGTGATCTACTGTATTGTGCAACTGGATGGCTGCTTTCACACTTGCTTCTTCTTGCAAAGGATTGTTTCACAGTCAATTGTTTGAAACTAAAACAACTAGTCTTCATCTTGGTCCTCTTCTGGGATAAATATCTACCCCCAGCAGCAGCAGCTTTAGCTCACAAGGATTCTTCTGGGGAAACCTGGATAGGGAAGGAGTCAGTTAGCCTTTGCAAATTGGATGCAAGAGGGCTACCTCATTAACGAGGAGATTGATGATGAAGGTGTTGGTGGTGGAGATTGCAGGTGCTGGGATTTAGATGAGAGCTGGGAGCTAGCTGATGCTGGGCTGCTTGATATTATTTTACCAGATTTTTCCAAAAACTTTGGATGAACTCACTGCAAATGACGTAACAGAGAGGAGGTTCCTAGGTGGCTAACGTCCCTACCTCTATTTACTTTGGCTTCACAAACAGTACAGATGGCTTGCCAAATGTCAGGATTTGGGTAAAAATAATTCCATATAAAAGAGGTGACTTTTTTTGGTCTTTTGCCAAGGCATGACAATGGCTTTCTTTTTAACATGGGCAAAAACTGCTGCCACTGGTGGCTGACTTAGGTTGACACAAAGACCATCATCATCAACATTATCATCAGTTACACAAATATCCCCTTCATCCTATTGCACTTCCACAGTAGCATCCTCAATTTAATGTCACCATCGTTATTTGTGCTGCTCACACCCACATTTGCATATGGTGCAGAAATGATGGAAGGAAGCTTGTCTATGAGTACAGTGTCAGAAATGTCAGACTAACACATATCACTCAGACATCCTTGGACTCTCCTCAGTGATTTGTGAACACACAGTTTGTTCTTCAGCCTTAGGACCTTATTCAGAGTCTCTCGCTAGCGCTGTGCGCTCGCAAGCAGCCCGATGGTTTGCGAACGCATATGCTTCATTCTGCGCATGTGCGAACTACTCTGTGCGATCGCAGGCCGCTCGTTCGCCCAGCAAAGACAGCCCAGTGAAATGAGTGACAGAAGAGGCCGTTTGTGGGTAGTAACAGGGGCAGGACACTAATAACGGGGGGAGTGGAGGTGCAAACACAGGCGTGCCTGGGTGTTTCAATGCCGTTTTTAAGGCATTCATAATTAACAGACAGCGTCATAGTACACGTCATATGCCTGTTTTTTACACTGAAGTCCTCGCAGTGCTTGCAGCAGGGTAAGGCAACCACAAGCAGTACGATCACTACCGATGGTGCTCGATGTACCAATGTTTTAATAAACTTCCTGGAGATGACGTGCGCTAGTGGGCATCTCTACATAGGCTAATGGGTGTCATACACAAAGCGATCGCTCGCACAGCCAAACCGAGTGTGCTTATGCCTTGGCGAGCGATCGCTTCCCATGGCGTCAAATTTGCATACGCTGGATGCGAGCGATCGCATCTAGCGAGAGACTCTGAATGAGGTCCTTAGTGTTTTACTCTGCACTGATTTTCCGGTTTTACATTTCACACCTCTTGTAGTCTCAGAGGAGTATATTTACTAAGTTGCGGGTTTTTCAAATAGGAGATGCTGCCCATAGCAACCAATCAGATTCTACTTAACA
The DNA here is from genome assembly GCA_031769625.1 of Taudactylus pleione. NCBI lineage: Eukaryota > Metazoa > Chordata > Amphibia > Anura > Myobatrachidae > Taudactylus > Taudactylus pleione. Next base: position 4,398,217 of record JAUIMM010000141.1, on the reverse strand, counting down.
TTTATCTAGCAGCATCTGGAAGATAATAGCTAAAATCTGATTGGTTGCTATGGCCAACATCTCAAATTCTAAAAACCCACACTTTAGTAAATATACCTTAGAGTGAGGTGTTGCATCATCATGTGAAGTTACAGTAGAAAATGCCTGGTTGTGGTTGGCCCCAGCTTTGCACAATAGGCATTATAGTGAATGAAGCAGCAGTAGCACTAGCAGAACCACCATTTGCAAAGGTAGGCCATGGCCTGAGTCTTTCCTTGCCACTGCGTGTGGTGCACATGTTGGCAATTATATGATTTTCAGTAGTAAACTTTCTCTTTATTAAAAGAGGTGCTGTTTTTTCTTTATAATTGTGAAATGTTTAGATTTTAGGTGCCTGTCTAAACCCTTCTTTGCCCCTTACCACCGGCTTTAAATTATATTGAACTTGAAGTACTAACATGACTGGCAGCAGCCACAAGTCTGGTACTGGGATGCTGCTCTTGCTCTTCTATCGACTGATCCATATCGGCTCACAGAGCTTCTAGTAAAGGTGGCACGATACCTTCTGAAGGTTATTTTTTTAGCACAGTGCCTGAACCTGAACACACACAAGTATTATTATTACTTTTTTTTATAACAGTGCCCATACAGTGCCTCTTTAAAATAAATGCAATGCTCCTAATGGCATTTTTATATGAAACAGTGCCCTGACCCGGGGCGTATCTATAATGGGTGGAGGGTGTGCAGGGCACATGGGCCCCTGGGTCTAGGAGGGCCCTGCACCGCATACCCTGCACCCATAGTATTACTTACCTCTCCGGAGTCCCACGTCGGAGCGGGGTCCGGCGCTGTAAAAATGACTGTAAAATAGCCGCCGCTGCCATTTTCCCCGGTGACCTGCGCATACTCTATAGACTCTGGGCGCACACTATAGTGCCCAGAGTCTATAACTCTGATGCTAGCCGCGCACAGCTCAGTGCGCTACCGGCCACCGGACAGAGAGGAGGGGGCCCGTGTCGGAGAATGCACACGGGCTCCCTCCTCTCTAGAAAAGCCCCTGACCCTTCCTTTACTAGTTTGACAAACACAGCAAAGTGCTCCAGCTCCAGTCAGACTAATCCACTCCTAATGGTGTTTAGTACTTAGTTCTGCAGCCCACAATCCCAAAATGACACAGTGCCCCTAAGTTAAGAATTAATAAACAGTAACACACAACACAGTGCTTCCCACAGCCTCTCTCCCTTGTACCTCCTGTGTGAAATGGCTGCCTATCACAAGGGAGAGACTTTTATATGCAATCCAAAACACACAAGATCCATTGCCAGCAAGATGATGTTTTGCCTTGTTTTGGGTGGGATCTGATCCTGAACCCTGCGGGAAGACCTGAGCTGGGACTCTGATCAACTCATTTCCAGAAAACCGAACCCACTCATCTCTAATAAAAACAGAACCTATGTGGAGCAATTAGGGGCCTGATTCAGACCCACTCGCGAGCGGCTGTCCGCTCGCAAGTGGGTCGATGTTATGGACTGAGCATGCGCATGACGGAGGGAGCTCCGTCGTGCGCATGCGCCAGACGCGACGAGCGAAGGAAAGTCCTTCGCTCGTTGTGTCCGATCAAAGGGGGCGTGCTGTCAATGTTGATTGACAGCACGCCCCCTTTGGTGGGCGTGCCGGGGGCGTGCCTCCCTGACGGGGGCGTTCCCACGGGAACGCCTCCCGTCAGAAGCCGGCCCACTGACATCACTAGTGATGTCAGTGGGAGTGATTTTGGCTCTGATAGAGCCAAAATCACTCCGGAGCTTGCGGTTGAAAACCTCAACCGCAGGCTCCGGCTCGCAATTTCGATGGTCGCGATGGTCTCGACCATCGCGGCCATCACAATGCACGCTCGTATAGCCTGTGGGTGGTGACCCACAGCTATACGAGCGTCCAGGAGGACGCTCCATGAAAATGGAGCCCGGCCCTCATTCAGAGCGTGCGCTCTGCTCAGAGCGTACGGCTCTGAATGAGGGCCTAGGTTTGTGTTTACGTCATTCCACATAAAAAAGAAATCTGCAATTATATCTGTTTATCAGTCTGCAAAGTCATTCATTCTACATTGAGAAAGAATATTTAAAGAAAAAAACCTGTTGCTAATCTTCCAAGAAGTGGACATCCCAGCAAATGACCCAAATATCAGAAAGCATGATGCTATGAGAAACCACAAAGAACCCAAAATCTACATTCAGGGATATATTATTATTATTATTATTATTAATAACAATAATTTATTTATTTGGTGCCATAAGATACCCGCAGAGCTGTACAGTGGTTCACAATACAATTGAACATTAACACACAGTATGAGTATTACAAAATTATACAACCGAACACAAGGTGGAGTTAAGCCGCACATCCACTACACGACTAATGAACAATTGAACGATTACGACATTGTTATCGTTCAATTGTTCATTATATTGTGCAGTGGAGATTGAGGCCCTGATTCAGAGCCGGTCGCTCTGACAGAGTGCTCGCTCTGAATCAGGGCCGGACTTTATTTTTTTTTTTTAGAACAGCCTCCTGGCCGCTCGCATAGCTGTGGGTGACCACCCACAGCTATAGCGAGCGGCCAGGAAGATGGTTGCGATGGTCAAGACCATAGCGACCATCAGGCTTGCGACGAGATCCTTGTGATAGGGTCTCGTTGCCGCAAGCCCCAGAGAGATTTCGGCTCTAACAGAGCCGAAATCTCTCCCACTGATATCACTCGTGATGTAAGTGGGGCCGCCCCCAAATGCAGGCGCTCACATGGGAATGCCTCCGTTTGGGCAGCCACTCCCCCAGCCCGCCCACCAAAGGGAGCATGCTGTCACTCAACATCGACAGCACGCCCCCTTTGTTGCGAGACCCGGAGCGACGGACTGCCCGTCGCTATCCGGGTCTCGCGCATGCGCACGACGGAGCTGGCTGCATCGTGCGCATGCGGACTGGCCCACCATCGACCTGGTTGCGAGCCCACAGCGCTTGCGACTGGGTCTGAATCAGGCCCTGAGCCCACACGGAACAATATATCGATCAGTGTGGGCATGCTCCCTCATCCCCGAACCTGCACAACCTGACGATATCGTCAGGTTGGACAGCAGGTTCATGCGATGACAAATGCAGATGGGAGGACGCATCGCTGGTCGTTGCCGGCATATTCACTGCACGGTTAATGAACAATTGAACATATCATTATCATTTATATCGTGAATATGCGCCTTTACTGTGGGAAGAGAAGGGAAGTTGCATTTGAAGAAAACTTAAAGGTGCGTACACACTTGCCGATATTCTGGACGACTGAACGATAACGTTATCATTATCTATATTGGCCAGTTTATACGCAAAAACGATGATGATAACAACCAACAATGCGTGCTCCTGCAGTTTGTTGGTCTTTGTTGTTCAACGCCCGAACATGCAGGCCAACCGGACGATATTGTCAGGTTGTTGCATGCTCGGGGATGAGGGCGGGTGCCCGGCACTGAACGATATCGTCAATGATATCGTTCAGTGTGTGTGCTCAATGTCGTTAATGACAATTGAGCACACCCCTGCCGGGGACACACTTAACGATGTCGTCCATTTTTTACTCTATACAGTTAATTGCAATTTACTTCCACCTTGCGCAGTAACCACATTTTTTATTTGGTTGTTCGCATTAATTTATTTGGTCCTAACTAGACCAAGATTGTTACTAGCTAGCAAGTGGTATTCCTGCGTACAAATTATATTCTAGTAAGCGCCGGGTATTGTAGCTTTATAAACTACAAAACAATTCTTTCGCATATTTTTTAGACTCAAAAAACTCTCATGATTCAAACTCTCATCCAGATGTTTTCCCATTTGTAAAATACAACTCGACCAATGTTACAATGTGAAAGTTTACAGCTAAACTCTCACATTTTGTAAACCCTCACCCTATTATATTTGGCAAAATATCTGGTAGGGACATGAAGGTAGTCAGAAAAGGAAATCTGCAGGTCTATTACTTTTAGAATTATGTGTCTCCTGCCAAATGTCCAAAGCTTCCAAGTTCCATGCAAAGGAACTTTTAAATATTTCATCATTCTGTGTATGTAGGACATAGCTGTCATATGGTCCAGAGAAGAACTGGAGAATTGTGTGTCTTGAAAGGTTAAATAGATTGAAAAGTTTATTTCTTAGCTCTAAGTTCTAAAGTATTTATTTGAAGGCTATTTTATTCCCCTGAGCATTCTCCTCGTATAGCTCTGTGTTGGTAGAAATCTTCCTATCCAGAAGAGACACACTTAGAGTTAAGGTAGACCTACCTAGATAACTCCTTTTCTTCAAAGTCCATAGGGTCCACAGGGATACCAAACAGTTAAAGATGCCTCGGGGCCTCCTCCATATACACCCTGTCCCTAGCCACAGGCCTTCAGTTTTGTTAACAAGCTTCAAAGCAGGAGAAGGAAAGAGGAGAAGAGCAATCGTGCACCAGAAACACTCTTATACAAGATGAAAGAATCCGTGACCGAAAGAAAAAATTACCCATGCAGCACAGGGTGAATGCCTTGTGGACCCTATGGACCTCTAAGAAAAGGAGTTATCTGGGTAAGCCTACCATAACTCTAATTTTCTTCTTCAGGGTCCATAGGGATTCACAGGGATACCATGGGGATGTCCTAAAGCAGTTCCCCTAGGGCAGAAAGAAGAACTCCTGAGCAGAAAGAAGAACTCATCGCCCAAAGGATGCATCCTGAGAGGTAAAAGTATCAAAGGAATAGAATCTAATAATAATAATAATAATTTTATTTATATAGCGCTTTTCTCCTAAAGGACTCAAAGTGCTTTACATTTACAGTATAAAATATAAAACAAGCTTTTACAAGGGACAAAGAAAAGTGTGGCCAGAAGACCACATGGCTGCCTTACACAATTGTTCAGCAGGGGCACCAAGACTAAATGCCCTTGATGGCCCTACAGACAGAGTAGAATGTGTTGTCACCGTACTTGGGACAGGAAGATCAGCCTGTGTGTACACCTGAGAAATAGTCATGCATAGCCATCTTGCCAGAATCTGCTTATTAGCTGGCCATCCTTGTTTGTGAAAACCATATAATACAAATTAATACGGAGAGCACAAACTACATCCAGGGAGGTTTCACCTACAGAAAGATCTGGAGCATGAAAAGCTGGAACTAAAATGTCTTAATTCACATGAAAATGAGACACTACCTTAGGAAGGTAACCCTCCCTTGTACGAAGAACAGCTTTATCCTGGTGAAAAATCAAAAATGCGGAGCGACAAGAAAGCGCTGCTAAATCTGCGTGCAGAAGAGATTGCGAGGAGAAAGAGTCTTCGCTATCAACCATTTCAAATCTACAGATTCCAGAGGTTCAAATGGGGAGGTTTGTAACCCCTTAAGAACCAAAGACAAATCCCACCATGCTACCGGTGGAACAAAAGGATTCTGAACTCGCAGAGCTCCTTGAAAAAAATTCTGACATCTAGTAATGAGGTAATCCTTCTCTGGAACTAGACTGACAGTGCAGAAACCTGCACTTTCAAATTGGCCAGGCGGAGACCACGGTCTAAACCCGCCTGTAGAAAAGCCAGAACCCTGGAAATCCTGAACACCTTAGGATCATACTTCCTATGGGAACACAATTGATCAAAAGTATGCCACACTCTGTGATAGATGTGGGCAGAGGCAGGCTTTCATGCCCTAAACATCATTTGAATTACAGAACTGAAAAAAACTTTCACTTTTAGGATGGAAGATTCAAGACCACGCCGTCAAATCAAGACTAGGTAAGTCCGGATGCCGGCAGGGACCCTGCGTTAGCATATCCTGCCATAGAGGAAGAGGATACGCAGTGTTTATTGATAGATTCTGTATGTCGGTGAACCAATGACATCTGGGCCAAGCCGGAGCCACCAGTATTACCGTTCCACCTTCCTGCTTGAATTTCCTGAGAACTCTTGGGAGGAGGGAAATTGGAGGAAAGAGATACGCCAGCTTGTAGTCCCTTCTTACTGCCAGTGCATCCACAAAGGTTGCTGATGGGTCTCTGAAGCTGGACCCGTACCTGGGGACCTTGTGGTTGTGATGTGACGCCATGAGATCTCTCTCTGGTAGACCCCATTTGTTTACCAGAAGCTGAAACACTCCCAGATGGAGAGTCCACATTCCGGACTTCAACTCAAGAAGTCTGCTTCCCAATTGAGAACTCCTGGTATGAATATTGCCAAGATAGCCGGAAGATGACATTCTGAAAAAATCAGAACATTTGTCACTTCTTTCATGGCTGCGTAATTTCTCGTGCCTCCCTGATGATTGAGGTAGGCCACTGTAGTCACATTGTCAGACTGGATCTGGACCGGCTTGCCCTGGAGCAGGTCCTGTGCCATGGCAAATGTTTTGTATACTGCTTGCAGTTCCAGAATGTTTGTAGGCACATGACTTTCCTGATTTGTCCATCTTTTCTGAAAGGTGTGATGACCTGTCACTGCCCCCCATCTGTGGTGAGAAGCACCCAATTTGGAATCCAGAATGGACACCCTTGTTCAGATGATTCTTTCTCAGCCACTGCAGGAGGGAGTGACGAACCACTGGAGTGAGAATGATCCTCTCGGACCATATTAGATGATACTGTCCGTTCCACTTGGAGAGAATCAATTTTTGCAGAGGCCTGGAATGAAACTGAGTATACACCAACATATCGAAAGTGAATACCATTGATCCCAGGACCTGCATTGCTAACAGAACGAAAACCCTTCACTTGTGTAGCAACTTGCATACTGAAATTGGTAATGTTGCTGAAGGACAGCAAACCATAAAAATTGTAGTTGGGATGGTGTAATAGGAACATGCAGATATGTATCCTGAATGTCCAGGGAAACCATGTAATCCCCCGGCTACATTGCCAAAATAATTGACCGGAAAGTTTCCATACAAAACTTGGGTACAAGGATAAACCTGTTGAGGGTTTTTAGATATAGTATAGGTCGAGAAACCCCATTCGATTTCTGAACCAGGAATAGATTTGAATAATAACTCCTTCCCTGTTGCAACACAGGAACTGGGACTATTACCCCCCACCTCAACAGGGAGTGAATGGCTTCTTGAAGGGCCAAGGCCTTGACTGAATCTGATGGAGGATCTGTACAAAAAAAAAACTTCTGGGGAGGATGCCTCCTGAAAGTGAGAGCATACCACTAAGAGACCACTTCTCGGTCCCAGGCATCTGTTGTTGACGCCAATAATCCGCAAACTGAAGAAGTTGGCCTCTCACCCTGGGATCCCCCAGGAGGAGGCCCGCCCCATCAGGTCAAGGGTTTGTCTTCCAGTTTAGAAGCTGGACGTCTTGCCGGGCCAGACCTCTTAGTTTGTCGTCTTGTTCTCTTGCGAAAACTAGTCGGCTTAGAGGAAGGCTGTTTACTTGCTCATCCATAAGGACGAAAGGACCGAAAAGAAACCTGCCTAGACTTTATAGTTGCCATAGATGGCAGACCTGCTGACTTTGAAGCCGCCAGAGTAGTTATTATTTTATCAAACTCTGCTCCAAAAAGAACCTTTCCATAGAAAGGTAAGACTTCCAGCGCCTTCTTTGATCCTGTATCAGCCTTCCAGGATCTTAACCAAAGGGCCCTGCGTGCCACTATTGAAGCTGCTGATGCTTTAGAAGCTAAAATTCCAGCATCTACTGCAGCTCCTCCCAGATAGGAAGCCGCTTCCCGTATGTGGGAGATATACATCATCTGTTCTCTGCTAGCATCTGGTAGAGACTCTTCCAATGCCCCATTCATTCTTCAACAGCTTTGTCTACCCAGGCTCCAGCCATAGCTGGGAGGGTAACAGCTCCAGATGATGAAAATATTGCCTTAAGATATGCTTACCTTTTTCTATCTGTGGAATCCTTCAGAGAAGATGCTGAAGGAATAGGCAATGTAGCATTTCTGATTAAATGCGTCACATGAGTATCCACAGTAGGAGGTACCTCCCGCTTAGTACATACAGAAGCTGGGAAAGGATACAATGATGTTATTCTTTTATTCACATAAAACCGTTTGTCTGGGTTACCCCATGCCTCATCATTAAGCTCAGTGAGCTGTTCAGCTATAGGAAACTCCGTTTTGGCCACCTTCCGGTGGTTCATCATCATGAATATCTAGGATTGATTAACCGCCCTCGCCAAAGAAGGAACATCCATTGTGAATGGATGGTCCTCCTCCCCTGAGCTAGGCCCTGGAAAGGAACCCTCGCATCATCTGATTCCTCTGATAATGCATCTGAATCCATATGTTGGGCATACTGATAAAAAGATAACTTGCACTTTGGCACCTTAGTAGCTACCAGTCTGCTTTCAACATTAGATGGTGCCATGCTCTGACTAGAATGGCCATAAACATCCTTCCAGGAAGGATGCATAGGAGGTGCAAACTTGGCATACTGTGGACACCACATCCAAGGAGGCATTGCGGGAGCAGCCATAAGATCCACAATGTGCTTTATTACCTGGGACAAAGAGGATACCGAAGATGGCTCTTGTCCAGGGACAGGTAAACTGGACTGGTGAGGTAGTTCTTTATAACAGACAACACACAATCCATCCTGTAAGTCCTTTTGACATGTTCAATAAAGGTAATAAATACAATGTTATGTGACAGCCTTCACAAAATTTTAATGAATGTGAAGTGCTCAAAGACAGACATAAATAAAAGACAGTGTCAAAACAGCAACTAGCAAACAGTCACATACAATGCATATGTAATATAATTACAATCGACTCTAAATCAACTACACAAACACCAGGAATGGTAGGATATATAGCACTATATACCTTAACCAAGGGAGAGGTTTACAGGGAGACTTACCCAAACCCTCCTGAGACCAACAGCTACAGCAGCGCACTGGTAGTGGACCGTGGGCATCTCAAATACATGTGGAGGGTAGGCGGAGCAACACAGATGTGCAAGACCCTTCGTATGGACTGTGTCTGGGTCAAAGCATGATGGGGAGCACCTACCTCCCCTAAACTGCACCAACCAGCCAGGTAACCTGCCAGGTACGCTGACCTCATGGCAGCAGATATGCATCTGCTGCCATTCCACGACATTAGACGGTAAGGCTGCGGTGGTCTAGTGAGGATGCGGACGCTCCTGGGCCCTGACTGCAGCGGCTTTCAGTGAGTCTCCAACGCCGGAAGCAAGGACTGCCGCGCGTGATTCCTCGTAAGCGACTAATCGCCTTACCTGACATTGTGCATCTGGTTGCAGTCCAGGTCCCAGCATCACTGCTAGCACGCTCAGCCGGTATCCGCGGGAAGCACCAGCCCTGTTACTGGTGTTGCGGCTCAGCAGAGGTAGATGGGGTCGCAGTACATGCGTCTTAATTCAGACGCTTACTACTACTAAGTCAAAAACATAGAAATAAACAAAAAAATTAAATTAAAGCTTAGGACTGCCTGAGCAGTCCCGTTACAAAGGTGCATCTTAATCCTGCCGCACCAAACGATTAACTGAAGGCCTGTGGCTAGGGGCAAGGTATATATGGAGGAGGACCCGAGGCATGCTGGGAGCTGAAGCTTTAACTGTTTGGTGCCTGAATCTCTCCAACCATAATATCTCCATGATATCCCTGTGGATCACTATGGACCCTGAAGGAAAAATCTGATGTTATCATTAAATCAGAGGAGGGTCTAACACAGGACCTGATTCAGATGTGGACGGTATTGCACAGCCACAAAGGTAACACAGGGTTAATGCAGCAGGTGTGCAATATAGGAATACAAGTGCAACATGTCCAACCAGGAACACGTGGGGCAAACACAGGTGGTGTGCGGTGCCGTAAAGCACACACCTGTACACACACTGCTGGAAGACGCTCAAACATGCTGTGCATGCACAGTAGCACACTTAGGTCGGAGGTCACACATCAGCGAGCCTCTGTCTAACATACAGAGAAAAAGGCACATAGTGCTCTCCTCCAACACTCACCCTCCCTCAAGGCTGTCTCTGGTTACCTAACAATATAAGATACGCATTATATATTTTTGGATGCTTCACCTGTACCAAAAACACAGGATGATATAAACAAAACATAGCATAACACAACAGCTTTCAAATGCACTCATATCCACATTTTTGCAGTAAGTAATTTAGCACATGTGACATCAGACCCTTGGTCAACATATCAGCAAGATTATCCTCACTAGTCACATATTTAACACTGACTCACTAAAGTCCTATCTATCACATACATGCCTACCCTCCCGGAAGTCATGGGAAGCTCCCTATTTTTGGGGTAACCCCCCGCAGCCCCGGAAGGGTAGGCACTTCTTCCACATTCTGCCCACTTCCTAGTGGGTCCGCGAGTAATGACGCGATTCTCATAGAATTGCACCATTTGACCCCACCCCCTCATTTAAATATGCCCCGTTTGCGGCAACTTGCCGCGAGGGGGCAGGGCTTAATGGGGTGACCCATCCAGCCCCGCCGACAACACCTCCCACCTGCTTCTCCTCCCCGGGTTATTCCCGGGGAGGAGAAGACAAATGTCGGCAAGTATGATCTACCAGCTCTCTTATGAAATGATGTCAATATGCGTAGACCGACCATGCTGTTTGGTGCTGGAAGACAAGTTAATTGCACCTTTGTTGTCATTTGCAATGCTAACGGTGTAATCTATACTTAGAAAAAAGTTGTAATGGTTGTGTCTGTAAATAGACTTTTTTGTGTGTATGAACTATGGAGACAAAAAAGATTTTTTCGGAATGTTTGCCTGTTTGTTTGTTCTGTCATCACATAAAAACTATGCGATGGATTTGGATTGAGTTTTCAAAACTTTTAGAAATTTTATACACCTCAGATTCTCACACAAAGCCCAGTGCGAGGAGTATAGGTTAGCCGGAGCTCCCCCGGCAGCTAGAGTCACCCTTGCAATCTGGTATTACACTTCCCATTCAGTATCAGGAAGGAAAAATCGGTGTTAGTGAGATGGGCCAGCAGTCACATAATCCCTATCAGGGAACTTTGGAGCTCATTCAGACCCACTCACTAGATGTGTACGCTCACTCCCAGCGTATGCAAATTCGGCTTAGTGACGGCACGACAGGCGATTGCATGGCAAAGGCATAAGCACGCCCACTATGTCTTGGCATGTGATCACTTTGTGCATGCAGACGCCCACCAGCCTGTCTTAAGATGCCAACTGGCGCATGTCGTCTCAAGGAAGTGTATGCAACCATCGGTACATCGGTTACCATCGGGTGCTATCGCAGCGCTTGAGGTTGACTATACCCTGCCGCAAGCACTGCGATCACTTGAGTGTGAAATACGAGACAGGGCCAGCTCTAGGGGTGTTCGACCAGAGCAGTCGAACAGGGGCGCCACCCATAGAGGGCGCACCCCTACCCAACATCACGATTTCAGCGGATCCCGTGGGCCAAAGTGGCCCGCGGGTGGTCAAATCGGGAGGTTGAGGACCCCCACCACTGTGCAGTGGTGCCGGACCCCGGAGTCTGAATGGATGCTGCATGCATGCGCACGGCATCCATTCAGTGACAGGAGACGGGCTGGGGGAAGCCCAGCTAGTGAGGCTCCCCGCCAACCTGACGTTATTTGGAGGCGTGCCATGCGGGCACGCCTCCAAATATCATGTAGGGGGTGTGGTATATGGTAATTAGGCCACACCCCCATTTTCAGTCACGCGTGATGTTGGGGTGCACTGCACAGAGCCAGCACAGGGTGCTCTGACCCCTGGAGCCGTCCCTGCAACAAGGTGCGTGTACTATGATGCTGCATGTTAATTATGCTCGCCTTTGAAACTGTGTTGAGACGCTAAGGAACACCTGCGTTCGCATGTCCCCCCCCCCATTTCTAGCAGCCAGCCCCTGTCACCACCCACAAATGGCTTCTCCTGTCACTCACTCTGCTGGGCAGTCTATGCGCAACGAGCGATCGTTTCCTGATCTCCCGCACTGGTTTACGCACGCGTACTGCTATGCATACGCATGCACAGAAAGTGCCAATCGGCCAGATACGAGCAAACGCATCCTAGTGAGCGGGTCTGAATCAGGTCCTTTGTGTATATGCCTGAGCGCCCATCCCTGTGAGGATTTATTTATTTTTAGTGGGAATATCTGTCCTGAACATGTGCCTACCTCTTATACAGGCATCCCTGTGAGAAATCCATACTTTTATTTATTTATTTTTAATACCAACATTTTGACCATAATATGGAAAAAACTGAATGATTATATCAGTTTTACCTCCGGAATTGGTCATCAGGTACTGTACCATACCCGAAGGATTTCTCGTTCCCTCTGACGCATCCTTTTCTCAGATGAGGGAGTAATGGACACTGATATAGCCTTGGCCAAGGTTTTTGTTATGTCCATTTTAAAAAAATATATGAGGAAAAAAGTGTGTCGGTCAAAAAGACTGAGGGCCTGATTCTCAGGCAACTTTGCAATTGCGATCCTTTGCAGATATGGGCACCACGCAATACTTAACTAAGCTGCGTTGTTCAAAGCAGCATCGGTTAATCTATGTACCATCGGCCGGCTGCAGGGACCCGTAGGGTACCGCAGCTGGCTGCCGCAGTTTAGGGGAAGAGGTCAGGAAATCGCCATCAACCGACGGACATCCTGGCCTCTCCCCCCCCCCCCCCCCCGCCAATGGCAGCGACACGCCTCCATTTCGGGTAAATGAGGCTGTCCTCGCCCCCTCCCCAACCCCAAATGGTAGCAAACTGTCAATCCCCTACAGTCTGCTGCCAGTTTGCAAGCGAACTCGCAGACCCGTTCTGCACATGCGCATAACAGGTCTGGTGCCTGCGCAGAATCCCAAACATCGGGAATCTGCATTCAGCAGTGCACGCTGGGCCCTGAGACTGCATCCTCCATCAATGAGAGAAAATCTGATTCAGTGTAGGGATGGCCATCGACCATCAATTGTTGTGTAACCAGCAATGGTCTATGGCTGATGGCAAGATTTTATTTCTCTCCATTGATGGTGCGGCACTGATGGTGTTTCATTAATGGCAGCGCCCGAAATGGAGGAAAATAACCCTGCAATCCCGGACCAATGCCTGAGGTCTGTGCATGCAGTCACTAGAATGCTCTCTGTATTGTATGCCAGTCACTAGGATGCTCTGTAATGTGCATAGATCACTAGAATACTATCTGTATTGTATTGTGATCATTAAAATGATCTGTATATTATATAGGTGTCACAACAATGATAGGTGTTTGATTTGGTTAGAACTATTTAAAAATATATATATTATTGATTATATAAAACCATGCCCAATAGCCCCCACACATTTCTATACATTCAGTTTGGGGGCACTGTGGCATAGTAGAACCGGGGTTTCTGTGTGGCATAATGTGAAATGGGGACACTACAGTGTATTTAACCACTTAACTTTTTTCTAAAACAGACAGAAATTGTTGTTTTAAAAAATATTTAAGTAAATTTAGAACCATTTTTTAAAAAAAGATAAATATTTTATTGAGAAAAAAAAAATACACCATGTGGATGTCTTGCACCCACATCCCCCCACTTTGGCCATAGGGCTATATCATAAAATCCCTTCCATCCCCCAATGCCAATAAATTCTCCAGCTGCAGATCCCCAGTAGCATTACCCCCAATCTGGGCATAGATTAACAGAGAGAGAGCTTCCAATGGGAAGCCCCTACTGTGCTCTTCTGTGAGCCCTACCCGGCTTCTTGGGGCTGCACCAATGTGGTCCCTAAAAGCCATCATTTGCGTACATGCGCCAGTCGCGGGCCCTGCCAGATGCATTGAGAATGCACAATACACTTGGCAGGTGCCAAAAACCCCAGAACTGATCTCCTCTGAAATCACCAGGGGACGCAGCAGCAGACACGGTTGCATGAGAAAGCCCAGTTGGTTGCGTTCGCATCCCATGTGACTATGCCAGAGAAGTGGATAACATTTGTGGTGTTGGGAGTATATACACATAAGAGTATTTCTAGGTTCTCAAGACACCTAGGGGTAAATGTAAAGGTTGGTATGATGCAACCAGAGTGGTTTTGCCATTTACATCATTGCCCCTCTAAAACACCAGCCAAACTCATCGTGAACTGGCCGATGCCTGCATGGGGCAGGCAATTACATTTATCCCCTAGTGCCCGGTTGCATAATTGAACTCACCACAGGTCTGATGGAGCGTTGAACTTATGTGCATATGTGGAGTGTATTGTGTCTGAATTGGTAGTGCTCATTCTCAGAATATGGGCGCGTGCCAATATGGGCAGTGCAAAGTCATTTACATCCCTAGATTGTAAGCTCCTAGGAGCAGGGTCCTCCTCCCCACTGTCTCACAGCCCTCTTCTCTAGCACCTATGACAGCCTTCACCTTCAGAGCTGTACTGTGTATAGAGAATTGTGTTGCTAATTGTTACTTGTGCTCTGTTTATATTTTGGTTACTGTATTGTAATGTAATGTTCTGTATACCCTTTACTGTATGTACAGCGCTGCAGACCACTTAAATAAAATGTAATAATAATAATAATGATAATCCACACTTCTAACCGAAGAGACAAATCCTGGTTGTGAAGGAGCATTTACTTTACAACTCAATGCATAAGACTCCGCATCTGTAATCACTCCTACTATATACCTTATAAAGTTACAAGTGACACTAGTTATTTAATAAATTATACTTATAGCACACATATATATTACACACAGATTTACAGAGAATCCTTAGTCAGTCACATCAGTCCCTGCCCCAGTGGCGTTTACAAACTATTCCCTACTACATGGACATACATACATACATACATACATACATGGGTCAAGTCCTTGTCAGCAGCCAACTAACTTACCAGTATGTTTTTAGATTGGAGAAAACCCAGAGGAAAATCCAGCAAACATAGGAAGAACATGCAAACTTCACACAGATGGGGTCTCTAATTGGAATCAAACCCATGACCCCAGTGGTGTGAGACAGCAATGCTAACCACAGTGCTTCCCCACTAATAAACGGGGACATTGCTAGTTACAATAGATATAACAGTATTTGGATAATTCACAGTCAAGTTATATCAAATAAGCTGTAAATCTACACAAATATTATCTGTGGTGCCAGTGGGCAGTACGATCTCTAATTCTAGGTATTTATTATTGTGGTAAGATCGATCTTGGATTCCCGCATGCTATGTTCAATAATGTACATTATAATCTTACCTGAATAAATCTCAGAGACGGAAACTAAGAACACCAGCAACACATGAGGCAAATGCCCCTGGAATGTGTCCATTTTCTGCAGACTTGCTCATTGACCCAGATCATCACAATCAGAGCTGGTACATAGTATCCCGTAGCCATACTCTGGTCAGTGGCAGCTCCACACAGTGACACATGGAGGCATATCTAACCAGAGTGAGACCTGTATATCCTGTTCGCCTCCCAACCTGAGCTGCTCTCACGAGAGGTGTGTCTGTGATGACAGTGGAGAATGAACCAGCACTAAGGAATGTGGCATCGCAGCATCGTATCACAATGTGTTAAACTGCATCAGTGTCATATAGAGAAATGCTGGTGAGAGAGACAAAACAACTTTAGCCAAGAAGGAGAATTGAGGAATATATTTCATAGGTCTCTAATACATTAATTTATCCATCAAACTGACAAAGCATTTTGGAGATACCAGGGGCAAGTGCAGAACATGATGGAGAGGATTACAACTTTGGCTGGATTATTCGTATACTCCTATAAATGATCTGACTGAGATATCAGTCAGCTATTCTATGATTCTGCCAAAATAAATTATTTTGATACTTTGAAGAAACTGGTCAGTGCAGCCCTTATTTGAAGGAGCTCATAGTGTAGTAAATAAACACCAACTGAAAGTTGTAAAATAGGCATTGTGCGCAGTCGGATTGTCAGTACTTTTAAGAAAATATGGATATTCTTATCAGAGTATGGTTCCACTCAAGGGTAATAGAAATCAGGATAAAGGGCCTGATTCAGAGCCGCTCGCTGTTAGCGAGCGCTCGCTCTGAATCAGGGCGTTTTTTTTTAATCTTCAGGCCGCTCGCTAAGCTGTGGGTGTTTGCGAGCGGCCTGGAGCCCGTGGTGATTATCGCGACCATCGGGCTTCCGAGGAGACCCTGTGGTAGGGTTTCAGCTCTCGCAAGCCTGAGTGGACTCTACTGACATCACTAGTAATGTTAGTAGGGCCACCCACAAACGCCAGGCACTCTTAAGGGAACGCCTGCGTTTGTGCAGCCACCCCCCTCCCCGCCTACTAAACACGCCGAGCTGTCAATCAACATCGACAGCCGCCCCGTCTTGTAGCGAGACCTGTAGGGACAGAGCAGCTGTCGCTGGATGGGTCTCGCGCATGTGCAGTGGGGGACCATCAACCCACTTGCGAGCGGGTCTGAATCAGGCCCAAAGTCCTCTCCCAGGACACTTTTTTCAACCACTTTTAATGATCTTGAAATCTGAAATACAGCCCAGCACAAAGCAAAGATGACTCTTTGTGTAGTCATTTTGAATTTTAGATATGAAAATAAAGGATTAAAAACTTGTAACATATAAAAAGGTAACAAAGAGCATATGAAAAACATAATAGCATTATAATTAGCATAGAGAATATAATTTTAATTATCTATGCTAATTATAAGGCTAATTACTGCATTTTAGATGTTTTTATATGTATATTATCTTTATTTTTTATGTGTTTATAGCATGTGTTTCTTTGTTTCAGCTATTAGCATAACTGTGTGCAGTTACAATGTATCTTTGCCCTCCATGATCTGGGGTTTGTGAATGTGTACTTATTGCTAGGATATGTGTGACATCAGCTCTGTAGTATCACATGACCAGAAAGGAACTCGAAAGCATGGACACCAAAGCGTGGTCCTCCAAAGCGTGGACACGAAAGCGTGGACCTCCAAAGCGTGGACTCGAACGCGTGGACCTCTAAAGGATGGACACCAAAGCGTGGACCTCGAAAGAGTGGTCTGCAGACAATATTTAAGTTTGTTTGTGTGTAGTCATGTGAGCACCGAGGGAAATACACTGTTTCGTGTTATTTATGTTGAGTGCTGCCTATATCACTGTATATCGCTTCTGATTGACTATTTCTGTATATACCTCAAAGCTAGTAATTAATTTATTTAACATAGCGATATAAAGACACAAACATATGTTACTTATTCACTGTCATTCTACCTGGCCAATTTCAGATAAATATTGGATTTAATAGTGGGGATGATTTGTGTAGTAAAAGTTGTGACTTGATCTGTTGCATTGTCAGATTCAACTGCAGCTTTCTCTCTAGTAGATGGGAATGTCATGTAAGGTTACTTCTGTTATCGCTGAGGGTGATGTGTGCACTGTGTTGGAGCATTGTCCACATTAACTTCAAACATCCTTCCCTCTGAGTATATGTCACCTGTGTAAAAAAAAATGCCAGAACTGTGTAATGTAAGAGTTTATTGTGCATTTGATTCCAGCAGAACTAGTAAGTTACATGACAACAGTAAAGTGAGCATAAGTCCTTACGGACCGTGGCAATGTAATGTTTATTTCCATCAACGGCTATCATCGATGTTGAAGATAGCATAAATGTATATTAACTGTTTACATACACTTGCCTACAAACACACACAATGTCATTCATTACGGGTCTTCACTTTTGTTTTTTGTAAAGCTGCAATTCTCAGCAATACATAGTGAGTTGATTTCCCTGCCTCCCACAGTGGCCCCCTGCGTCTCCTCTCTGGGGGCTCATCTGGAGGGTAGAGAAGAAACAGTAGTCAAGTCTGACATATCTCCAATACAGTTTTTCCATTAGACTGCCAGGTCGCACCCAGGATTATGATCACGCGCCCCTCCCGGCAGAGACCCCATACATACTGACAGACTGCCCACCCGGCACTAATGGCGGGTCGTTGACGCCATCGGCATCACGTGTGGAACCGGTGCTTGGAGATGATCTCCTCTCTAAACGGGACCGGGTTGCAAAAAAACAGGTTACCCGTTCGCACTGCATCATGAGCAGGGTTGAACACACATACAACTTCTCGCGACCAGGACTGCAATGCCGGGTCACTCGACCCGACTTATTTCAACCCTGCCCTTTCACACTGCACAGTAACCCGAGTTGCTGCGCCCTCACGTGCAATAACGCGGGTAATTGCTGCTAGTGAAAAAGGGGTATAAATAACAGCTTCATGTCACTTCATTCTTGGGCTAGAGCAGGGGTAGGTAATATTTTTTTCTATGGGTGTCAGAAGTCCAATATGGAATCCAAAATAGTTTCCAGAGTAATCAAAAAACATGAATGTATAGTCCTTGCGGAAAAGTGCAGGGGTATAGATGAAATGGTCTATGGGTCAGACCCGCTCGCAAGCGGGTCAATGGCCGGGCAGTGCACACGCGTGGCGTGTGTGAGCCCCGGAGCAAGCGAGAAATCACTCGCTCCGGCGCTCGCATCCAAAAGGGGCGGCTCGCCCAGTTTGGTAGGCGTTTCGGGGGGGGGGGGGGGTGTCAGCCAAAAGGAAAGCCTGGGGCTTGTGACGGACGAGACCCTACCACAAGGGTCTCGTCACCAGCAAGATGGTGGCGACCATTGCGACCATCATCTGGCCACTCGCTAAGGCTTTGGCTAGTCAGCCACAGCTTAGCGAGCGGCCAGGAGGCCGAACAAAAAAAAACATGCGGCCAACCTGATTCAGAGCGAGCGCTCGCTTTTTGCGAGCGGCTCTGAATCAGGCCCACTGTCCATTCATACAAAGTTCCACATTTCAGAATTTTCTTCTTAAGGGTATAGTTATTCTCCACACTTTTCTTATTAGGGGAATATACCCCAATTACTCCAATACGGACGAGTAGTATATAAAAATGAAGAGAGAAAAACTCCTCAGTGAAATTCTGTATACAGTCATTTGTTTTTTCGTTAAAAAATCCTACGGATATAAACTAAAAAATAATAATACAATTCACCATGCACAAACATGCAAGGCAGCGTACCATATAGTTGGGGTCCAGTTCCCAAACACCCAGAATAGCACATGCAGAGAAAGTCCAAACAAAGTGTAGAATAGCATGTGCAGAGAAAATTTCCAGAGTGCCACCATCTATTACAAAGAGTTACAAAAGTAATAGATGGGTACTAAAAATATCAGTGGATTCCCTGTCTTATATTTGAAGCTAGTTTGCACAGGTTAGGTGGACAATTGATAGGCTTCTGACTTTGTACTGTTATTCAGCTGTAAGCAGGACACACTGTGGCAGGTTTCGCTCATCAGAGACCCAGGGCTTGCTGCCCACCCAGTTTGGAGAGTGTCTAATGTACCGAAAAAGGTCTCCTCTGTGAGAGAAGGAAATGGAGCAGGAGGGGAGGAGCAGTGCATGCAGTGGGAAAGAGACAGACCCACTCAAAATCTCCACACATACTACCTGGGACCTGGACTGTAGCCTCAAATCCCCTGTGCAGCAAAATGACCCATGTATTATACTTGCCCACTTTTAAAGTATCCTCTCCAGGAGAAGCCCAAAGAGAGATGCAGCATACCACTTTGGTGGGGTGGGGGAAGGCTGGAATCTCATTGCATTAGTCCCAGTCATCGCAAAACTGTAGAGGACATATATATAACAAAAATGAGATGCAACTATACCAAAGGGCTGCCTTGTGTACAGGGCCCATGTGATGCTAATGAGGCAGACCAGTCAGACTGTATGTTGAGTCAGTCTAAGGAGAACTGAGGCAGCAAGAGAGCCCAGTGTGCCAAGCCAGCCCATTAGGAGGCCAGTGTCCATGCTTACATGCGGCACATGAGGACCATAAGAAAGGCTTTGTGTGACTTTGTGGCAGACAAGCCAGGCAGCGGGATGCAATCGGGAAGCCGGCTGACATTATACCGACAGCCGGCTTCCCGACTGTCATATCCCAGCGAGGGTGAAATGCCCGGCGTCTAGATGTAGACGCTGCTCATTTCACCGACGCCAGGAGACCGGCAGCCGGCATCCCGATCGAAGGGATGCCAGGAATCGCGAGCGGACAGCCGCGGGGGGAGGGGAGGGTTAGGTTTAGCGCACCTGGGGGGAGGACTTAGGGTTAGGCTAGGGGGAGGGAGGGTTAGGGTTAGGCACTCCCCTCCCGAGGGACAGGTTTAGGCAGCGGGGAAGGCGGGGTAAGGGTTCGGCACTTGGGGGGGAGGTTAGGGTTAGGCACCCCTAAGGAGGGTTAGAGTTAGGGGGATTAGGTTAGTCATTATTTACCTTACAACAATCGGGATTTCCAGCGCTGTCTGGATGCCGCTGCCGGGATCTGTTCCAGTGTCGGGCTGCCACTGCTGGGAATCAGCCGGCGGTATTTCATACCGGTTCCCAGGCAGCTGTGTCTCAAACTGTGAGAGGCAGGACTATAAAGACCGAGACTGTATTACATTTGCAGACTAGTAGCCCATCATAGAGAGAAGCCAAGAAGTGAGGTAGTGCCCTGAATGGGGGCTGGGTCATTTATTATTTTCTTCCTGCGCACTGACAGTAAAGCACCATTTATTTAATTGAACCTGAAAGCTGTGTGTGAACCCTTATTATGCACCTATATACTGCACCACTGACCCATCTACCGAGCTACCCCAGTATATCACATTTGGCAGTGTCTGTTAGCCAAGCATGACAATATATAGAACATGCAGAAACCTTATGTGTCATAACACAAAATACCAACAGAACATTCTTCAGCACCCAAAGCATGGCTACATTTAATTCATAGAATGAGTCTTCAGCATATCCAGGAAGGGACAATAACTGCATGTTCATACATAGAGATTAGAGGAACAGTAAAGGGATCAGGAATGCTGGGGGGACATGTATACAACCTTCTAAAGGTTGGAGAAGTGGAGACATTGCCCACAGCAACCTATCCGTTTCTAGCCAGCATCTATCAAGTATAAAATGATAGGTAAAAGCTCATGGTTGCTACGGGTAACTACTCTACTAGTCTAATCTTTAGTTCGATATATCTCCCCAAAGTCTGACATGATGTTACAAAGCCAGAAGAAAACTTAAATCATTTTCTGGTCATGTGTCTCCATCTAGTGTCCAGACAGAGTATTTACAATAAACAATCATCTGTTTCCAGAAAACATTGTTTTGTCCAGTAGAATAGAGATAAGAGGCCTTGGAGAAGCCATACAGTAATTGTGTGGTGCAAATGTACCCGTACAGCAACGCAGCCAGGATGGGGTCTTAAGCATATATTTTTAGTGGCTCGTATATACAAAGGGCTAAATGTAATAGAGTGCTAGTCGGCGCGCTGCGGAAATGTATGCGAGCATTCCCGTTCTCTTAAAACAGCAAGCATGGTAAAGGCAAAACCAAGCTTGGATTAAAAAAAAAAAATAAAAAAAAAATGGGAATACTCAAATATATTCCCATAGCGGCGCAGGCTCGCCCTCTATTATATTTAGGCCAAAGTATTGATGGGTCAGTCATAAAACTGCTTCTGGCATTTAACTGAGTCCATCTGTAAAACGTGTAGAGATTCCATAAGTGTAAGGTTGCATACAGATACATATAATACGGTATATGTTTAAAAGTGGATGTAATATATGTAAAATGAAATGATCACCCTCGTAGTAAAATCTAAAAATGTATTAAAACAAAAAGTTATCAAATAACTATAAAAAAATAAAACAATCACCCACCGCAGTGACCGGTAAGGGGTGAATATATTAGCCTCCGATTTGTTTAAAAAAAGTGGTGCTAGTACAGTAAGTTTCCTCCGAGTTGCAAGTATCCTCAAAATCACCAGATATTTGCCAAGATGAAACACGTCTGGCCACAAGTCTGTCTCGATTTCTCTAATATACAATTCGCCAGATGGACCATTTAGCGATTTTGCAACCTGCTGGAAATGCACCGGAAAAATACAAATCAAAAGAGGTACCTGTGGCTGTAAATGCAGCTCTCTCACCGTGCACGGTGTGTAAAGTAATATACAAATGCTAAGGGGTATATTTACTAAAGTGAGAGTTTTTAGAAGTGGAGATGCTGCCCATAGCAACCGATCAGATTCTAGCAATTATCTTCAAGAAGGTGCTAGTTAAATGTTAAGTAGAATCTGATTGGTTGCTGTGGACAACATCTCAATTTCTAAAAACTCTCACCTTAGTAAATATATCCCTAGATGTTGAAAAGCAAGATCCCCTCTAATGTAAGACCAACACGAGCACTTCAGCCAAGGCTGGTATTGACAAAGTTAGGGAGGGGATGCAACAAAGAAGGCCATTATTATAAGGGGGGAAACAGAATGGGGTCCCCCCCCAGCCATAATGCCAACCAGTCTTAGGCCAACCAGCACAGGGCTCCTCTATTCCCTATGCGGCTCAGTCCACAAAATGAATGCATGGCCCTTCACCCCCAAGAAAACCAGCCTCATGCTGATAGCACTAGGGTTGATTCTACACACAGATGGGGTGAGTGTGGGGTAATAGCAAAAGTGCTGGCATGACCTGGCACCAAGGACCTGCTGGGCTGTGTAAAAAAAACACACAGAAAAAAAGAGACAGGACATGGTAACCAAATAATGTATTGCACTTTGCTGGAATAATCTCATTTACTCATTTTTTACTTACAGAAATTCCTTGGCAATGTCCTCTTCTGTCCAAGTAGCACCCATGTCCTGGTTTGGGAAAATAAAAAGGATGCCCATTTGCAGAGCCTATCTTTTGTGTTTTTGCACTGCGCAGTCCCTGAAACCAGTGTATGAAAGTACGGGTGATGTTGTTCAGCTGCCTCCACTTGCCAATGGAAGGACGTAAGCATTGGTGTGTGATCGGGACAATACAAGTAGTATGACATCAGGAATGCAGGCACAAAGCAGTGGCCTGTCACCAGTGGGGCTGTGGTCAGCCCACGTAGGACATGGAAGTGAGAGGGGATGGCAGCATTTAAGCAAGTACAGGGCCCTGCCAACAGTGATTGACTGTCAAATTTTAACTTGGGCGCCAGCATGAAACACTCCCCCATAGTGTATGAGCAGCACACATCACCCAGTCACAATAGTTTAGGTAACATCATACTTGCCTACCTTTTTTTTTCTCTTCCCGGGAGAAGCCCGGGTAAGAGAAGCAGGAGGGTGGCGACGTGGGGCAGGGCCTGACAATTCACATCATTAAGCCCCGCCTCCTCAAGACAAAATGTCACTATTGGCTCAAATTCAAATAGGAGGCGGGGCCAAATGACAAATAGGGAAGAGTCACATCATTAAGCCCCGCCCCCTGCACGGAGACCGACTATCACCGCAGAAATTCTCCCCATTCTACCCACTTCACTAGGATGTGGTCAGAATGCGGGAGAAGTGCCTACCCTTCCAGGGATACGGGGGGGGGGTTACCCGAAAAATCAGGAGCCTCCCGCGAATTCCGGGAGGGTAGGCATGTATGGGTAACATGCATTTAGTGGATATTCTAATTTAAGCTGCTGGTTCTATGCCATTGTAACCTGTGGCTCTTCAGCTATTTTGGAACTACAGATTCCAGCTTTACCTCTGGCAGGACATGCTGTGCTTTGTAGTTTTCTGATGTAGAAGAGCCATTGGCAATGGCATTGATACACACTTGAGTGTTAGTGATAGACACCTACCTTCCTTGCAGCTTGTAGTCTGGCTGCTCTGCTTTACCTCTGTAATTGCTCCAGATCAGTGCAGGGGATCAGAGGCCATCCAAGTCTGCATTGCTAGATAAAGGAAATATGCATAAATATACAATTGAGATAGGCACAAAAAGTGGGTGGTGTGGACAAATGATAAAAGTTTTAGGGGGATATTTTTAATGAGAGGTAAAAGGAGTCAGGCATACAAAGAGGAAGGAAGGTAGGACATCCACACTAAGGAAACAAATACACACACACACAAAAGTGTGTGTGGGTGCGTGTATGTGGGGGGCTAGGGGTGATGCACACAGGACTGCCATCAGGGGGTACAGTTGTAAGGAGCCTGGAGTATCTAGGGACCCTGCTGGCAATGGTGGTACAGGCCGCAGACTAGAGCTGTGTTGGGGAAATGCTATGAGGGAGGATCACTGCTGGTGCAGCATGTATAGTGGGAGCAGATTTGGGGCACAATGTGGAGTTAGAGCAGTTTTGGGGCAGTACTTAGAGAGGGAGTAATGCTGTAGCAGTATTTGGAGGGTGTTTTGGGGAAACTGCAGACTATGCAGAATTGTATAGAAGCGTATTAGGGGCGCATTGGCCATAGCCCTTAGCGGGTAGACTCCCACTGGGCCGACACTCCTGTGCCTGACGGTCAGGTGATATAAATGTAAACATTTCTTAAAAACATGTAGGGGATGTTAGGGTCCAAGTTAGGGCTGCCCTGCCCCCTCTGAACATACTGGAGACAACCCACGGCTGTAATGGGGTGGTTCTGCCCCAGTAGTGATGCACCTGAAGGACAGGACATGCGGCCACTGGTGCCTGTCATAGAAAGCAGACTCATAGTGTACTGCAGAGAATCCCAACATTATGAGATGAGGACCGGCCATCACTGTTTTGTGAGACACAGGTTGCACAATGGGGCTTATAGTAGGTATCCATTATAAGGCCACACCCCCCAAAAATAACCAGGGCCTGGACCGGCTCTCTACAGGCCTGGCTAATGCCTATCACTGAGTGTAACCCCCCCTTTTCCCTTACCATCTAATCAGTGCTGCTGTGTATACACACCTACCTACCTTACCTCCTTGCATCCTTTCCCCAGTGTCTGCTGTGTCCTCTCTACCCCCCTTATCCTCTCCCCTACCAGCAGCGGCACCGTGGAGCCTGGACAGAAGGAACTTCAGTGAGCAGGTGAGTCTGAGGCGGTCAGTGTGGAGTCTGGAGACACAGGGATGTGACGAATGACACACGGGAGCACACAATTACCCGTATATACTGAGCGATGTGGCCGACGTATTGTTCTGATCCATGTTGGAACGATATATCTTATGATATATCACTTAGTGTGTACGCACCTCAACTGTATCCCAGAGCAGCTATTATGGAATATTGAATATTTATCTTCTGTGGGTGTTTTGCGATCATCAAAAGCTGATAATACTTGCCAAATGCAGTTATAATTACAAACAGTGGATGACTGGTTATGGCTAAAAAAAATTAAACCTCATGAATGGTTAATAAAATACTTAATTGAAAGTTACACGCAAAGACCCACGGTAAATAATAGACTAGGCCCTAGTCAAGTACACATCTGGAACAGGTGACGCTGTACTGTTATGTGTAGCATCCACTGTGACATTAGCAATCTGAGCAATGTTGTAAATTTTCTTTTTAGCCTGAAATGGGGGAAGTCCTTATCCAATTGCAAAATAATAAAGTGCTTGAGGCAAGGCAGGAATGAACATATGAGCTACTTCTGTACCTGAGTGGGCTGTGACATCCGTTTCATCAATCCTACTGTAGTCAGAAATGAGCCAAATGCATACGTAATACAGACAACAGGCAGTGGTATGCTAATCAGTGACTCAAGGTCACTCTGCACAGTCTTTGTAGATTCCCAAATTACATGAGGTGGTAGTTTAAACTCACATATCTGTGTCATACATCCAAAATAGCTGAAAATGCACTCCCTGGTCCTGGTCCTGAGCCTTCTCTGCTGTTGTTTCTCAACACATTGCAGTTTAGAAAACTAATTATGTTTACACATTAGTTTCTCCTCCTTGAAACATTCCATAGCAGCTCAGACATAGGTTATTCAATGTTCAACAGATTAGAGACCAGATTTTCTGACCAGTGTCTTGCCTATAGTTACCATTACTCACCTCCGCTTACAAGACATCTCCTGTGCCGCTACACACTTATCGATATCCCTACTACACCTGATTAGGTTCTCCCATAGCCTTCAAGTCTTTACTCTCTCTGAAAACCTGTATCTGGCAATCATGATGGAAGTGGGTTGATGATTCCAGGACTGTGTAAACACTACACTTGAACGAGCTGTTTTATTGGCAGATCCATTTTGTAGTGGATAGGCCACACTGGTAAAAGATCCAGTCCAATGTGTAGGACAGTATGAATAGTGGAACACATTCTCAAGCAAGTATCCTCATACGTGGAGGTTTCTAACCAGCCACCTCTTCACTGGAAGTTCTTAGAGACCAACAGAGCCCAGCCTGGAGAGAAAATGCTAAGCCTACTGGGAAATTGGTCATCTAAGGATAAACTATTTCAAGGTGCCCAGACTAATGCCCCTAATCAGCGTCTTGGAGCCTGGCTTGCTTATTTGTCAGTGTAGGCGAGTCCACAGAGACTGTTTTGATTGATCCTACTGCTGTCAGTACAATTGGGTGTGACATGTATTTTAGTGACTTGAGGGTGAATTGTATGACCACATTAGAATATAGACATGCCCCCTGAGTCTCTTAAAAGAATTGGAGACTCAATCACAATGGTGAGCCTCCATCTTCTTGATCCTGTTGCTATATTGGAGGGTTGCATTGTCACAGTGACAGACTAGAGTGTGGTGCCCATGGCAGGTGAGCTGTTAAGGTTTAAGACATGGCAGTCTTGGCCAGTGAATGGAGACTTAGTTTTTTAATCCAACAGCCAAAGTCAAGCTGCCCAGCTATGTGTAAAATGCAATGCATAACCTATGTCAGTAACAACAAGCCAGATCAGGATCATCATAAGGTACCACAGCATCAACCAGCCCAGCTGTTAACTAGATCATGAAGACTACCCAGCTCTTTTATGCCTTTGGCGATACATCATCTAGCAATGCAGAGGATGCTGACTGGAGACAACCAGCATATGTGCGGATGTTCATTGATGCTCCTAGTACGATGCCAGCTCCAATGAAGAGTAGTAAAACCCAGCACCATCCCAATCAACACCAATGCACCATTAATGGACATTCTTCAGTAAGATCTGATGGCTTCAATAGATTGTGCTTGCTAGATACAACAGTCTTGGCATTTGTGAGTACAATGTGTTAGAAAACATTCTTTAGAAATTCTAATCTAAGCACTGGTGGGCATAGTAAAATAAACACTGCCACCTAATATATAATGGTAACAACATTGTGTGCTATGTTTTAGACAAATCAGGTTAAAGAGTTCAAATATGTACCCTGGTGATGCACTGCAGGGGGAGGTGGGATTAAAGTAGGAGTGGCCAATAAGCAGGCCCCAAGCTGTTTGGAACTACACATGCCAGCATGCCCTTTCATCGATATGCTATTTGGCCATACTAAAACTATGAATGGTGGGATTTGTATGACCCACGCCTGGGTTAAAGTGTGTGATAACATTTGTAGTGGGGGGAGGGCATAGTTGCAGATTACTAGCAGAATTGTGCTTTTCCACCCTAGCCATGGGGTACGGTTTTGTTGATTTAAAAAAAAAAAAAATTCGAACCGATGTGCCTGCAGTGCGTGTCCGTGCTGTGCAGACTGACTGAGGACAGATGTGTCTGCAGTGCGTGTCCATACTGTGCAGACTGACGGAGGACAGATGTGCCTGCAGTGTGTGTCCGCGCTGTGCAGGCTGACGGAGGACAGATGTTCCTGCAGTGCGTGTGCATGCTGTGCAGACTGATGGAGGACAGATGTGCCTGCAGTGCATGTTGTGCTGACTGATGGAGGACAGATGTGCCTGCAGTGCGTGTGCATGTTGTGCTGACTGATGGAGGACAGATGTACCTGCAGTGCATGTGCGTGCTGTGCAGACTGACTGAGGACAGATGTGCCTGCAGTGCGTGTGCGTGCTGTGCAGACTGAGGACAGTCAGAGCTGGAACAGAACAGGTGATGTCCAAAGTGACAGCTAATGAAGACTGAAACAGAAGAGCATGTAAACAAGCAATTAACAAAGTATATAGGTGGGGGATGAACGCAAGCTAAGGGAGAGGAAACAATGAATAGTTAAATAGGGGTGCAAATGCTCACTAAATCAATAGTTATGTGGCATGAGCCAAATCAAACAAACAATCTATTTGGAAGGGGCACATGTAATCAATAAAGTTATATGGGGTGAGCAATAAGTAAAAGGTTATGTGGGGGGGGGGGCTAATTTAAAAAAGCTATTAGATGGGGGCACAAAACCACAACTATATAAGGGGCATACACAAAATCAATAAAATTATATAGGGTTAGTTACATCAATAGTTACATGAGGGCAAGAAATCAAAGCTATAGGGGGGGGGGGGGAAGCACAACTACAAAAAGGTACTTAAAGTGGGGGGAAGTGTAGGTATTAAATCAATATAAAAAAAATATATAAGGGAATTTGTGTAGACACACTATGGGGTATATTTACTAAAGTGAGAGTTTTTAGAAGTGAAGATATTGCCCATAGTAACCAATCAGATTCTACTTAACATTTAATTAGCACTTTCTAGAATAGCTAGAATCTGATTGGTTGCTATGGGCAACATCTCCACGTAAATATACCCCTTTGGCTCCGTAGCAATAAAAATATATATGTGCAACAACCGAGACACAAGGTATCTGGCATTTTTTTCCCATCTTTATTTACAATACTGTTTATCCCTACACAATGTGAGTTATAAGAAGGTGCAAAATGATTATATTTACTGGTGTGGTGTCAGTATAGTAATTTTTCTCTATACAAATAAAAATTTATTAGAGGAGGGGGGGAAAGAGAGAGAATATGGCACATTAGCAATAAAAATATATAGAGGGGATTATAGAATATGACATATTAGAAATAATATATAAAGTGGAGAAAATCTGGGCGCACACAATATTGCATATTAGCATTGCAAATATATGGATTGTAGTGTCACAATAAAGCTGCCAGTATTGCAACATTGTTACACATAAAAATTGCTCCTTTAAGTAAATAAAGCAAAACTAGATACATGTTAAACAAAACAGTTTATCATAATGTTGCTGTTCTTTGTTTAATTTATTTTAAAAGTTATTAAACATTAGGGGCAAAAAAATGTTTTCCAAACAAAAAAGTGATGCATTGGCCGGGAATCGAACCTGGGCCTTCCGCGTGGCAGGCAAGAATTCTACCACTGAACCACCAATGCTTTATACTTGACTTTTGTTACAGAGTTTTAAACAGCTGCTTTTCACATGCTAAAATATTCAAGCACAGGCTATTATGGGAATGGGAAAACTAAGAAGCCCGGCTAGCTCAGTCGGTAGAGCATGAGACTCTTAATCTCAGGGTCGTGGGTTCGAGCCCCACGTTGGGCGAAAAATTTTTTTTTTCCCTTTAATTAAAATAACACTAAGCAGATAAGTTGTTACAATAAAGAAACTAACTGAGTCTAGGGGCCAAATGTAATAGGGTGAAAGTTTAGAAAATGTGAGAGTTTAGCAGTAAACTCTCACATTGGTTGAGTTGTATCTTCAAAATGGGAAAACATCCGAATGAGATTTTAAATCGTGAGTTTTTTAAGTCTAAAAATGCAAGTTTGCTCTGTTACTTTGTTTTTGGACTCAATTACATTGGTAAAGTTTAAAAAGTGTCAGAAACTCACTTTTCTAAACTCTCACCCTATTACATTTGGCCCTAGATATCTTCTGTACTCATTCCCCTTCAGAAAAGAGAAAACACAAACTATCGAAATGTCTGATCATTTTTTTTTTTTTTTACACAGCTTTTAAAACACTTTGAAGTGTGAACTCCTCCAACAGCACCCTACAGCAGTACCAGAACATTTAAAAATATTGGAAAATGAAAAAAGGAAGGTTAAAACATCCATAATAACACATGGCGCTCATACTTTTGTTCCTTCTTCCATTTTAATTTAGATGTGGTGACACTTTGGAGGGATATTCCAAAGAAAAGATTAGTGATTGTTACAACATCTCTACATCTGGTCTGTGTGCCGATAGCGTCAGCCCGACAGAGGAAGAAATCCCGATCGTCCCCAGGTAAGTATAAAACTAACAATTTTACCCCCTAACCCTTCTTTAGGGTGCCTAACCCTAAGTCCCCCCCCCCCCCCCCCCGCGGCATCGGTAAAATGATAGACGTCTAGATATAGACTACTGTCATTTAACCCTCGCCGGGATTAAGCAGTCTAGAAGCCGGCGGTCAGCATTCTGTCCGCCGGCTTCATAAACGTCTACCGCTGATAGGAATGTACACAGGGTGAGGTGATAGTGTGGAAATTGCTTACATGTAAAGGAAATGAGTGAACAGCCATTGCCGCAGCTAAAATTAACTACTTAGCTGTTAGGGCAAACATCCTGCACTCTGGTGTTGTGGTGCTATTGTATAATGTAATAAACTGGAATACACATTGTGTATACACACCCACATACAATGGCAGGACCTTTTAGTCAATATCCTGTAATTAAGGGGGGGGATATGCTCCCTTATTTGTGTATCACTTCTATGATTGTACTGATATTACATTAGACATGCGCTTCCAGCAGCTGTGCTGGTTTTTAGTGTTGTGCTGTGTATAGTAAGAAAGCAGATCCATAACATTCCCAAAGTAATATCTGTCAGAATGTAGCAAGCTGCCACCAATAGCTTAAATCATTATCATGCAAGAAAATGTTGTATCAGAATCCTTTATTTAATGTAGCACCAACATTCTGCAGGGCAATGACAGAATACTATCTAGACACATCAGTGCCTGCCCCAGGGGACCGTGCAGCATACAAACCTAATTTACCTACAACAGGCACATAGACACAACAGAGATAATTTACTCAGAAGCCAATTAACCTACTAATGTAACTGTATACTTGCTAACACTGGTATGGGGGACTTCAATGCTGTGCCTATGATCTGTGCAGAACACATCTAATTAATACAACATCTAAAAGGTGGATACACATAGTACGATGTGTACCCACCGATGCGACGGACGACCCGAGGGCTGACATATCTGCCGACCATACACACACGGGGTGATCCAGTGCCCAACCGCACGATATGCGGTCGAGCACTGTACCTAGAATCTCCCGGGATTCATCTGGGGGTCGAGCTTTCAGTTTTGTGGTTCCGACTCTATGGAACCCACTTCCCCGCACAGTTAGAGAGGCCTCCACTATAGAATCCTTCAAATATAGACTCACATTCACCCAAGCATTTCACTAATGTCCCTTGTTATGCCCTTGACAGCACAAAATACAAAACAAGCTTATGTAAAGCACTTTGAGTCCTTTATGAGAAAAGCGCTATATAAATAATATTATTGAAGATGCAGAAAGACCTGGCGCCTGGTGAAGCGTCACGACCCCACGGAAGCGTGCAACGCACGATATCGTGCATACACACGGAATGATAAAACAGCTATATCGTTCCAATGCGTAGGATTGTCAGCTATATCGTTCCGTGTGTATGGGCCTTAAAACTTAAATGGTGAAAATCAGGACTGACTGTGGTAAGAACCTGGAGCACCCAGGGAAAACCCCACACTAACACAATGAGACCATACAACATTTCCACAGATAGCATCTTGGACTGAAACTTAACCGGAGGCCCTAGTTTTGCATCTATACCAGATGTCCCCAAACTCCGCCATTACAGTCCATGTTTTAAGGCTATAAAAAGCTTGAGCAAGGGTGACTTAATTTAGTACATCAGTAAATTTGGTTTAACCATCTGAACTCCAGCATGGATATCCTTAAAACCTGGACTGTAATGGCAGAGTTTGGGAACCTCTGTTCTAGGCTATGATTTTGTTTTTGCAGATTACATTTTTAGTATCAATTTCCTTTCCTTGAGGGACAGATGTGTTCACATCACCTTTGCTCAAATCGCACGGTCTTTGCAACTTAGCTACGCCCAGTGTCCTGCTAGAGACTTTTCTTAAAATATACATCTTTGCATCACTAATGTGACAAACCTACAATGTAGGGGTACACTGAATACAGACACTGCATTTCTTGTACTTCTGTGTGCAACTCAGTCGCTAATCTGGGTAAAAAGGAAACCCCCCATCCCCCTCAGAGTACTGATACGGAGCTCCCGCCTCCCTGTGCCTCGTGCCATCCATCGCCAGGCTTAATCTGCGACTTCATAGCAATTCCTTTGCACAAAAGTACTAAGCTAGTATGACAATTACACTGTGAGATTGTATGCGGCTGCAATGCGAAGACGCAAAATTGAGGAAAAAGTATAAATAGTTACCCAGGCGTAGAGTCTAAAGGGGCCTATCCATTAGCAGATAAATTGAACGACTGAACGATATATAGTTCAATTTATCTGCTAACATATAGGCCCCGAACGATGATAATGCGCACTCACACGGCCGATAAATTTGATCTTTCGTTTCTCCAACATGTTGGTCAATTATCGCTTATCACTGCCAGATATTAGAAATATCTAGCAGTTTTTAAGCGGTAAATGACAAACGATATTTTTAATGAAAATTCATAGAAACTTTAAAAAAAATCCAGATATCTGTCACCGCAGCCCCAGGAATTTTCAAGGGATAATCTTTTGTCTTTCATCATTAGAGAAAGATCTGCTAATGGATAGGCCCCTTTAGTCACGCCAAGCATCTCGTGCCATATGGCTTCGCCGTTGTGAGGGCGAAGACTACTGCTTTATTTACCTATTAGAAACCGGTAAACTGCAAACTGGGTTGTTGCTCCCAGGATCCTCATTACATTATTATTTTCCTTTATATGAATGTGAGAGCTAGATAACTACTTTAAAATAAGTGAACAATGATAGATAATAGGGCCACACAAACACAGGCCAGACCATTTTAATTTCACAGGTGCAGCCACACCTGAACTAAATACACAACTGTAAGGAATCTTTGCCATTATCATGGGGTTGTGACGTTCTAGAACAGTGGTGGGGAACCTTTTTTCTCTCGAGGGTCATATTGAAAAACATAACATTATTTGTGGACCTGGTGCAGGCCAGGCCACGCCACCTCCATGTGATGTCACACTGGGGCGGGCTCACAATCACCGGCGATTACATCAATGCCAGAAGCATCTTGAGGATGCTCCGGGGAACTATAAGGGCAGCGGTGTGACCGTCTCAATCGTCCTAAGGACGCTCCAGGTAGCACTGCTGCATTGATTCTGGCTGTAGGGTGCCATTCTAGGCACCCTGCTAGTCAGATGAGGATAGCAGAAAAAAAGCTCAGAGGGCCAGACCAAATGATTTCAGTTCCCCATCCCTCTTCTAGAACAAGCATGTTCTTGCCATGAGAAAGAGACATGCTTTGTTGATACCTTGGTTTACATTTATTTTTTTTTATAGCAGAGGTTCCCAAACGCAGCCCTCAAGGCACCCTAACAGTCCAGGTTTTAAGGAGAACCATGCTTGGGCACAGGTGACTTAATTAGTACCTCAGTCTTTTGCGTTAAGGATATCCATGGTTGAGCACAGATGGTTAACGCAAAAATGGGATTTTGGTACCTACTGGTAAATCCTTTTCTCTGATTCCACAGGGGACACTGGAGGTGCTTACGCTGGGGTATGGAGGCGTGGATAGCTGGAGCTGGCACTTTAAAATTTAGAAGTGTGAAGCTCCTCCCCCTCTATGCCCCACGAGCCCTCAGTTTAGAAAATGAAGACCGAGAGGAGGTGGAGAACAAGCGGAGTGAAAAGGAGAGAAGAACACACAATAACTGAATCATACAACATACAGAACAAAACCGAACAGGCAGGCATAAAGCGCAGAGGTGGGTGTCCAGTGTCCCCTGTGGAATCAGAGAAAAGGATTTACCGGTAGGTACCAAAATCCCATTTTCTCTTTCATCCACTAGGGGACACTGGAGGTGCTTACGCTGGGGACGTCCCAAAGTTATCCCCACGGGCGGGAGTGCTCTGTGGCGCCTGTAGAACAAGGCGGCCAAAACGGGACGCCGAAGAGGCAAACGTATCAAATTTGTAAAACTTGACAAACGTGTGAACTGAAGACCAAGTGGCCGCCCGGCACAATTGTGACGTAGATGCTCCTCTACCGGCCGCCCATGACGCACCCACAGAACGTGTGGAATGAGCCGAAATTGACGAAGGAGGCCGACGGTTAGCACTAACATAAGCCTGATGAATAGTCAGCCGGATCCAACGTATTAAAGTCGGCTTAGACGCTGACCAACCCCTCCGAACCGCATCATACAGGACAAAAAGCGACTCAGACTTACGAAGGGAAGCAGTCCTGTCAACATAGATGCGGAGAGTCCTAACTACATCCAAGGTAGAAGAACCAGAGTCCTCCACCAACGATGGTACCACAATAGGCTGATTGATATGGAAAGCCGACACGACCTTAGGAAATAAAGCGGCTATCATTCGGAGTTCCACTCTATCCGCATGAAACACTAGGTAAGGAGGTTTATAGGACAGAGCCCCCAAGTCCGAAACCCTACGAGCTGAAGCGAGAGCCAGGAGGATGACCGTCTTCCAAGGTAGGTACTTAAGATCAACCTCCTCCAAAGGTTCAAACATGGCCGACTGAAGGAACAGAAGAACTAGATTAAGATCCCAAGGATCAATTGGATGTACAAAAGGAGGTTGCACGCGCAAGACCCCTTGAAGAAACGTCTGCACCTCAGGAATGAGGGCCAATTTCCTTTGAAAGAAAATGGAAAGGGCAGAAGCCTGCACATTTAAGGTTCCCAGACGAAGGCCAGAATCCAGACCCGTCTGAAGGAAAAGCAGAAACCGAGATAAGCGAAAGGTCCTAGACGGAAGATCCCGACTGGAACACCATGAGATATAAGCGCGCCAGATGCAATGATAATGCGCAGCCGAAACTGGCTTCCTGGCGCGTAGCATTGTGGGAATAACCGCGTCTGGGATACCCCTACGTCTTAGGATATCGGTTTCAAGAGCCACCCCATTAAACGTAGCTGCGCTAAGTTGGGGTGTATGAAAGGGCCCTGTTGTAGAAGATCCGGGAGCAGAGGAAGGGGCCACGGATCGTCTGATAATAGGGACCGAAGGTCCGAGAACCAACTTCTCCAAGGCCAGTTCGGGGCCACGAGAATTACCGAGGCTGACTCCTGTTTTATTCTTTTTAGAAGACGAGAAAGAAGTGGAATCGGAGGGAAAAGGTAAACGAAGTCGTAGGTGCACGGACTTGTCAGAGCGTATACTGCTTCCGCCTGCAGATCTTGAGTTCTTGACACGTATCCTGGAAGCTGACGATTCAATCGTGACGCCATGAGATCCACCTGAGGACATCCCCATCGGCGTATCAGCGCGTTGAACACGTCTGGATGAAGCTTCCATTCCCTGGGATGGACATCCTGTTGACTTAGGTAATCTGCTTCCCAGTTGTCCACACCCGGAATGAATACCGCTGACAGGATTATCGACTGATTCTCGGCCCACCGGAGGATCAGAGTTACCTCTCGCATAGCCATGCGACTCAGAGTCCCTCCTTGGCAGTTGATGTAAGCGACAGCCGTCGCGTTGTCGGACTGAACTCTTACCAGACGTGCCTTTAGCAACTCTGTTGGCTCTAACAGAGCATTGTAAATCGCTCTGAGTCCAAACACATTTATGGGCCACTTCTGTTCTAGAGGGGACCATCGACCCTGAAAGTGATAATCGAGGACTACTGCGCCCCATCCTCGAAGGCTGGCATCTGTGGTTATGATGATCCAGTCCCACATTCTGAACAGTTTTCCCGCTAACAGATTGCTGGATTGTGTCCACCGAAGAAGGGCTACTCTGGTAACCGGGTTCAGACGGATCTGTCAATGTATGAACAGATGAGACCCTGACCCCTGTGCTAACAGGTCCAGCTGAAACACCCTGGAGTGGAACCGGCCGAACTGTAGTGCCTCGAAAGCAGCTACCATTTTCCCCAAGAGACGCAGACAAAGA
Source organism: Taudactylus pleione (assembly GCA_031769625.1). Taxonomy (NCBI): domain Eukaryota; kingdom Metazoa; phylum Chordata; class Amphibia; order Anura; family Myobatrachidae; genus Taudactylus; species Taudactylus pleione. The sequence continues at coordinate 4,362,458 of JAUIMM010000141.1, read as the reverse complement.
AGCATTGACACAGTCTTTGTTTTGAGGACCAGCAGAACTAACAGTCGGATATCCTTGGCCTTGTCTGTTGGAAGAAAAATCCTCAGATTTCGTATCCAATATCATGCCGACAAATAAAAGTTTCTGGGACGGACTGAGATTCGACTTCTTGAAGTTGATTATCCAAACATGTTGGATTAGAATGTGATATGTCAGTAAGGCATGATCTGATAGAAGAGGCACCGATGGAGCCTTGAGTAACAGATCGTCCAAACAAGGTATTATGTTCACTCTTGATGACTGAAGGAGAGCGATCATGACTGACATGAGTTTGGTGAAGATGCGGGGAGCCGAGGATAACCCGAACGGCAATGCCCAAAATTGATAATGATCCTTCAAAATGGCGAAACGCAGAAGAGCCTGGTGTGGTTCCCAAATGGGAACATGGAGATATGCGTCCTTGATATCCAGGGATAATAGGAACTCCCCTGGTTCCAAGCTCGCTATTACTGACTTTAGAGACTCCATCTTGAAACGATACATCTTCAGATACTGGTTCAAGGACTTTAGGTTTAAGATGGGCCTGACAGAGCCATCCGGCTTGGGTACTACAAACAGGTTTGAGTAAAACCCCATACCTCGTTGAAGTTCCGGAACTGGAACTATCACAGAAGATACTACTAGAGACTGGATAGCCTCCTGTAGAACCTTGGCTCTTTCTGCCTGTATTGGCAGACTTGTAGTGAAGAACCGAGATGGAGGGGAGGTCTCGAAATCTATTCGGTACCCCAGGGTAATTAGTCTTCAGATCCATGGTTCTGTGGAAGTCTGGTTCCAAACTTGTTGAAATCTTTGCAGGCAGCCTCCCACTGCAGATGGTCCCAGGTGGGACGGAAGACCGTCATGCCACTTGTTTCTCAGCTGGTTTAGGCTCTGGTCTACGAGCAACAGTGTGTGGATGACCACTACCTCTGCCACTTCATGGTTGCGTGGGCGCACCTCTGGTCCTACCACGAAAGGAATGTGTCGCCCGAAAGGATTTAAACGAAGGTCCAGTGTAAATTCTTCTGGGAGCCGGTGCAGCTGACGGAAGGAAAGAAGATTTACCCCCTGTGGCTTGGGATATCCATTTGTCTAATTCCGGCCCGAACAGCATGTCGCCAGTGAATGGTAGACTTTTCACCGCACGCTTGGATTCTGCATCAGCTTGCCAAGCGCGTAGCCAGAGGGCTCTGCGGGCCGATATCGCCGAAGCAGATATGCGAGCACTAATCTGACTGATATCCTTTGAAGCTTCTCCCATGTAACCTGCAGATTCACGGATGTGGTCTGCTAGACGTAACTCTGCTCTGGAATTACCTGAGTCCAATCCTGTAATCAATTGATCGGCCCAGGAAACCACCGCCTTGTTAACCCAAGCGGTAACATGTGTGGGCCTGAGTTGAGCACCCTCTGCTGTATAAATAGATCTTAGCGTTGTCTCCAACTTACAATCCGACGGATCTTTTAGAACTGTAGCTCCCAGTACTGGGAGTGCTGTTTTCTTTGAGAGACGGGAGACAGACGCATCTACTGGAGGAGGGTTTTCCCACTTCTCCATCATGGATGAAGGAAAAGGGTAACTAGATGAAAACCGGCGCGGAATCTGGAACCCCTATCTGGCTGTTTCCAAGCTACCGAGAGCTGTTACTGAAGTTGCTGCGAGAACGGAAAAACTGCAGAGCTCTTCGGTTGTTCGTTAAATAATTCAAACTCCTGTGATGGAGGAATTATATCCTCAGGTAAATTCAGAGTCTTTCTGACCGCCAAAATTAAAGATTCCACCCCAAGGGGTGGTGGACTCCAACTCCTGAGGGTTGTCGTCCTGTAACGCAACCTCCAATTCCCCTTCTTCGGTATCCTCCATAGTAAGGAATTCTTCCTCAGACTCCTCTGACTGGAGAACAGTCGTCAGAGTATGCTTCGGTCTCTGGTAGGAAGTGGAGGGTGTGGATGCCGATGTGCCCATAACCTGTACCAAGGTGTCTAGAGACTTAGTTAACCCCACCACCCAGGGAGGTTGAGACTTACGTGCCTCAGCTAACTCTGACGTTAAGTCTGACATAACTCCTACCATGTCAGCGGCCCACGGCGGAGCAACTGAGTCAGGAATAGCCATCGGTGGATCAATTGTTATACAAGCATCACATAACGTGGACCCAGTGGCATGCGGCTTAGATAGTTTGTGGTTACATTTAGAACAGACAAACATCTTTTGAGCCACTTTTGTTTTGTTTGACATGGATAAACATCAGTCACCCAGACATACAGCAGTGATTAGAAATAAAACAGAAGGCTGGTTGGGACACAGAGGAAGAGGTACCCCCTCCCACAGATTAGATTCCCTGCACTGACACCCCAGTGTTACTCACAGCCTCTTGCCAGGGATGTAGACAGGAGAATCAGCCTTCTGCATGTGCCTGCAAACTACCTGTAGTGGAGAGATGAAGGCAAACAACAGGTTAAAACGCGGCTCCACGCTGCTCTTAACAGCCGCTGCCGCGTTAATTAGATAGGGAGCCCGCTCTATTAGGCTGCGCCCCCTTTCTCCTCAAGTCCGAGGGACTGTAAAATGGCCACCACGCTGCAGTCATCACCTCCCCCCTGCGCTAGCCCCGCTGAGAAGGAGCCGCTAGTGGCGCTCATCAGCGGGGAGAAGCATAATCATTTAGCAGCGTTTATAGTGCTCTCTGAAGTCAGCGCTGGCAGCAGGGCAGGAGTCGGGGAAAGTGCAAGTGATTGTACTCACTGCGCTCCCCTGGACGGCTCCTCTGATCAGCACTTCTCCTCCCTGCTTCCTGGAGGAAGTCTGTGCTGTGTGTGTGTGTGTGCGGCATTAAGGAGCTGTCAGATGCTTTTGGTGAAGCACTGCACACTCCTTCCTGTAACCCAGGAGGTTAACAGGGTGCCAGTAACCCGGACCACACCTTTAGAGAGGTGGCGAAGGGTACTTTAAAACATCTTTTACATTATTTTTCAATAATAAAACAAAAAAATAAATAATAATGTTAAATAAAATAAATAAATTAGATGTGCTGCTGGATCACAGCAGATTGTGACCAGCTCCATGAGGCACATTTTCTAAACTGAGGGCTGGTAGGGCATAGAGGGGAAGGAGTTTCACACTTCTAAATTTTAAAGTGCCAGCTCCAGCTATCCACGCCTCTATACCCCAGCGTAAGCACCTCCAGTGTCCCCTAGTGGATGAAAGAGAAAGACAGGTACTAACTAAGTCACCTGTGCCCAAGCATGGATATCCTTCAAACCTGGACAGTTAGGGTGCCTTCAGCATTGTAGCGATGTGGCCGGGTACCTGAGAATCTAGTCACTTTGGTTCACAATATTTGATCATATGACCACAATGAGATAATGGTCTGACTGTGTCTGGTACCAAGTGGATAGTACTAATCATTAATCTGGCTGCTACATTATACAAAGTCATACCTATTTATTATTACTTGACTGATATTTGCAATAATGTGCCGTGTGACTATTCATCAGACAGAAAGTCAACATGGACGTTTGGTCGACAACCACTAAGTCAACATGGTTAAAATGTCAACAAAATTAGAATGTAGACATCCAAAAGTCAACATATGGTGTTTTGCTCATTTTAGCCTAACCCTAAAAACCTCCAAAGAAAACAGTCACTATTCTGCTGACGACGTGTTAAATGTCAACATTTTGAACGTGCCAATAAGTTACTGATGTAATTTTCTTGGCGTTGTGAGGTCACTAGTGTCATATGACCTATTTAGACAGTATTTTGTGACAGACTATCTATAGCACACAAATCAGTAGATCAAAAACAAATCCTCCACTTTTTAAAAATTTAAACAACTGCTAAGATTTTCTAAGACTGGGTACACACGTAATGATTTTCTGTCCAACCATCCAACTAGTTGATTAGTTGGAATGACAATCTGGTAACATATGGGCAAACTGATGATCAGTAATTTGCTCCTAAATGCCAGAAAAGAGATGAAAATGGTCGTCAGACAAGTTTGTTAAATGTTTGATCTAAACAATTTATTCAAACAACATGTTTTTGTCCATTTTCCAGCATTTGGGAGCAAATTGCTGATTGTCATTTGCTTTCATACCTTAACTATCAACTAGTTGGACAGAAAATCTTTACGTGTGTACCCAGCTTAAAAGTGTGATGTAAACATTACTTTCATGTATAAACACCACCCATGCCTGTATTCTGCCTTTTACTTAAGATGATTGGTGGCACTGTTACATGCTTATAACAAGAACAGATAAAACATGCTGGATAATAAAGTTGCATGCATTTACTAGGAATGACCAGTATACAGGTGGCAGTTGGGTAAGTATCCAATGAACAGCAGGCTTCCGGGGCAATGGACCATCCTATTCCTAGTTGGGTAGAGTTGCTGCACTGCAATTTAGGGTCAGACTATGGTGGTGCTCATTATGTGGATGCACAAAGCGTAAGCCTCTGACACTACTGATCAGGGAATAGTATATAGCTACATAGCAAATGTGAATACAGAGTCAAATGTACAAAATACATGAAGGAGCAGCTGCAGATTTTATGTACTTATGCACCAAAATGTCAAGTCATTTTCATTGCTTAGGAAAGTGCCGTGGATGCATGATGCCGTGGGGCACTTAGAGTGGTGCCACAGGTTGGTGGTCCAGGACCAAATCAAATTTATGGCCAGTATGATTGTCAGCCACCAGCACTGGTTTTCCCTATCATAAAATATATTGACAAACCGAAGCGCAGCCCTGTGCACCACCACAGAAATGGACGACCAGTAAGCACAATCTACTAAATTTAATAATCTTTCCTGAATTTCTCAATAAGAAACTTTTGGCCTAGGGGTGCTGTGGAAAAAGAATTGAAGACACTCTAGGGCACCGTGATTCAAGAAAGTTTGGGAACCACTTGTCTAGGATATAAAAACAGATATAAAACATGTTTTCTTCTAACAAGCGTAATTGTACATTATCTCCTAACATGATTACTAAATACATTGTTTTATGTTTGACCAACTTCTGCGTTTACCACTAGGGCCTTTTATTCAAGCAGACTGGGTTATTTATTTTACTTACCACTCCATAGGACACTGAGTGGCCAAGCAGTTACAGTTGTGTCCAAGGATAAGGCATATCATTAAAACCTGCGTGATTTACTGACACTGAACATAAGGAAGCCAGAAAGAATGTATTTCATGAGCACTACAGGAGGGTCATGTACATACCAGTAAGTTACGGTTATCTAGGTGTGGAAACCTCTTTAGCCTTTATTATCTAGAGTCTTTATTAAAGTCATTATTGTTTTATGTGAACTAAAGTGATTAAACTGAATGACTATAAAAGTGTGAGGTACTTCGTATCAGAGAAGGAAACCCGTTATATTTCGTAAGACCCAAACCTTTTCCTAGAAATGCAGATGTTATATGTACCAAGGTGTATGTGCCCTTATAAAAAGAGAAGGAAAGCTTATGTAAAACCCCCTTCCTTTTACAAGATAGGAGAGGATGCAAAACAAACAATAGGGAAGGTGAATTTGGGCAGGAGATCACCTCAACAGTCTGATCTAGGTACAAACTGGTGCACGTGGATTTCAGAGCTCAGTAACCAAATCAGTGACATTGTCACACAATATGGAAGGTTAATAATCTTTCTATATTAGACAAGTGCTACTATAATAATTGAGAATGACGTGTCCTAAGGCTGACTTCATATATTCTATATTAGTCCCAGCGAAAACCGTGATGAGGGGTCTCTCCGCTCCCCCTCCAACCCTACATTTACCCTGGTGCGACGATCTCTTCCCCCTATTGCAAACAGCTTCCATTACAGAGGAAAGAGAAGGGAGATGCGGTTTGGTTGGGGGGAATCGGTATGAAATACCGCCAGCCGCGCAGCACCTGGCCGACCACAGCAGAGTTCCCGGCAGTGGAAGCTCAACAGCGCTGGAAATCCCGATCGTCGACAGGTAAGTATTGACTAACCTAACCCTCCTTAGGGGTGCCTAACCCTACCCCCCCCAAGTGCCTAACCCTAATCCCCCGTCTAAGTACATAACCCTAACCCCCCCCCTTCCCCGGGGGGGAGCCTAACCCTAAGTCCCCCCCGGGGGTGCCTAACACTAACCCTCCCTCCCCCTAGCCCTAACCCTCCCGGGGGGTGCCTAACCCTAAGTCCCCCCCGAGTGCCCTAAACCTAACCCTCCCCCCCACCCACGGCTGTCCGATCGGGATGCCGGGCGCCTGTCTCTCGGCATCGGGGAAATGTCAGGCGTCTCTATCTAGACGTCCGGCATTTCACCCTCGCCGGGATATGACAGGCGGGAAGCCGGCTGCCGGTACTAAGGCAGCTGGCTTCCCGATTGTATACCGGTTGGGGTAAGTGGTGTAGAAGCGGAGGGAAAAAAAGAAGAGAAAAAAAAGGAGTCCCCCATCCTGGCGATCGCAGGGTTCAATATACCAGTAAAGGAATAAATCTCCACTCCTGTAAAAGATTAAAGGATAATACAAGTAATGTTGTGACACCTGTATAGAAGCACTCTGCTTGAAGCCTTGTGCCTCTATATGATCACAGAACTCTTCAAATTAGAATACCTTTATAATTTACAGCAGGGAGTGTATTATCCCACATACAAATCCATTCATTTACAAGCAGAAACAGCTTATGAGGTTTTGTATACACATTTTTATTCACAGAAGGCGTTTCATGTTATTTCCTTCAACGTATAATATTTTAGATTAACTACATGACACTGTGTACATAAGTCACCTGTGATCCCATCTGGCTTAGGAGCAACTGTACCCATCAGCGGTGAAGTAATGTACATTAAACTGGTGCTCACCGGGAAGGCAATTGGGTGAGAAATCTAACACCAGAGCTGCCCAACTTCTATCTGCCAGAACTGAGGGAATTCTGTATATATAACCAATTATTATGTAATGTGGCGATTATAGACCTGAAAGCTTGATCTACGGGTGACCGTGACCGTATCTGGACAGCTCTTCATAACGCCAACCCTAATGCACCGAGACAAATGAGAGTACAGTATTTACTATTATAGGAAACTAAATATATATTTCCATAACACATGGAGATGAGATAAAACAAACACTGATGATATGGAACATCTAAAACAGTGTATTCTTTGCAAAGAGAACATCAGCTGAGTTACAGATAGCTTATAATGGCTCAGAAATTCCAACTATGAAGAAAAGATGCAGTGCCCCTTGTTTAATTTAAAATATAAAGCTCAAAGTTGGACACATCACAGTTCAGCCGTAAAGATCAGCTAGCCTCCAGTAGTATTTGTTGCCAACGTACAGTCTGGGGGCAGCCATTTTGTGGCAGCCAATTTTCACACATTGGAGGAAGCCATTTGTGCACAATACAGCATATTTCTTCACTGGGAGGCAAAGACATTACTGAAGCACAATGGGACGCATAACTGGGGCGTGACATGTCACTGGTTCGGAGTAATTTGATTGGTTACATTCTCATGGGGGGCGAAAAAGATCAGTCCACAAAATGTCTGCCTCTACTGTATATAGACAATAGGCACACTTTACAGCAGGGGTGGGGAACCTTTTTTCTGCCGAGGGCCATACTGATATATATAACATTCACGGGCCCAATGCAGGCCACACCCCCACCATGTGATGTCACACGGGGGTGGGGTCACAATCGCTGGTGATTACAGCAATGCCCGAATACTCCAGGCAGCACTGCTGCATACATTCTGGTTGCAAGAAGCCGTTCTAGGCACCCTGCTATCCAAATGAGGCTAGCAGAAAAAGCTCAGCGGGCCAGACCAAATGATTCCGCGGGCCTGAGGTTCCCCATCCCTGCTTTCCAGGGTCAATGGCCAGGCATATGAAATAAATAACCAGTCTTCTCTCAGTATAAAAGTTTATTCTTTTGTGTGAATAAATCGGTTTCATATATTTAATTTAAAACCCAAGGAGAGCTGCACCTCCAACGAACGGTCATGCAATATTCTGTTTTGCCTTTTTAACTCATATACTATCAAAAACGAGAATAGGTTTTGGTCTTTTAGTTGGGTCATATGGTAGATATTTCAAGGACATTGTCATCTGCTGAATGTCTTGACTGAAGGGCAGGTCTTAAACAGAACTAAACCTAATGATCTGGATTAGGCTTTAGAGTAAAGTGAATATATTTAGCTTATAAACGGGACTAGGAAGTAGGTTAGGACTGTAGCAAGAACTGTGCTTTTTGGGTAATATAAAGAAATCCTGATGTAAGACAAGTGTTAATAGGTCAGTCAGCGAATTAGGTCAATCTGAATGACATTAGTATTGCAAAAAAAATAAATCTAATCTAAAGAGGACAAGTGGTGGTTATGCCCATAGCAACCAGCTCCCAGTTATCAATTTATAGACAGTACTAGATAAATGAGAGCTAGATTCTGATTGCAATAGGTAACACCTTCACTTGTCTGTTTTAGGTTTGATAATTTCCCCCACAGTCATGTACACAGTGGAGACCGCCATTTTGTGGGCTGAAGGGATATCCAGTCTTTCCGTTCACTAGGAACAAGTGACATTGCACTGAGGCATAAGGCACAAAGTGCTTCAAACCTTTGTGAATATTGGTCCAGTACACAGGATGGCTGCCCAGTTGTGTGTAAGGACTATGAGATTCTGGGGTCTATTTACTAAGCAGTGTTAGGAGAAGTGAAAAGTGGAGAGTGAAAAGTGATAAGGTACCAGCCAATCAGCTCCCAACTGTCATTTTTCAAACACAGCCTGTGAGATGGCAGTTGTGCCAGCCAATCAGCTCCTAACTGCCATCTCACAGGCTGTGTTTGAAAAATGACAGTTGGGAGCTGATTGGCTGGCACCTTATCACTTTTCACTTCTAACACTGCTTAGTAAATAGACCCCTCTGAGTCTTTGGTGTTGCAGTTGTTCAGACACAGGAAGTAGTGAGATGTTGCTGATCTGATCATGTGACGTACACCTTACATAACATAAGGGGGGGGGGGGCATGGAATACCTGACAACTCTGACACTGGTAAGCTAAAATACTACGAATTACAATATTTGTGTCATTCTATTCTAGATCATCTCTTATCCTGTATAGTCTCTCTCAAGGTGATTAAAACACAGGATAACTACTAACTGCTGCCATTGCTATGCACAACTGTAATGTATGTAAATAGGATTCAACGGTAAATATATTCCTAATAGTAATTCTGGTAAGTATTAAACAAGTGATTTTATTTTTAATGAAATATTTGACTTGTGTACCTAGATTTGTTAGTGTATCCCACCATGGGAAAATATTTCAATTGACTAAGGGCTTTGGCACACATAAAAAGACCACTAATAGTGAAAGGAATTGTCCCTTCCTCCTAAATGTAAAGTAACATACATAATAACACTGGTGCACATGAAAGTTGTTTTGTTTGTCTGTATTGCTACACTACTGGCAAAATGAGCAAAGCTGGAGGCCCCTGCTGTATCAGAGATGGCTTACCAGTAATAACCTGCAAGTGCCAGCCACCAGCACAGGAGAATGGGGCTTGTAGTTCAGTAATAGTTCAGTGTGCCATAGGTTGCGAAGACTTTATAGATGTCACATATATATGTATATATTTGAAAAAAAATACATATTGATATAACAGCCAATAGAAAGTGATTCACAGCATTGTGAATTAAACATCTGCTCATCTGAAATAGTCTCAAACTAGGGCAAGATACAGAAAGAGGTCCTCAGACCTGGTATATGGGTGCATTAAATATCTGAACTAGTAACCGACCTAGAAGGCAGTCATTGTTTGTAAACAAATAAATATGAAATGTTTTCAATACGAACAAGGAAATAACGATTATACGCAGTGCCAGTCTGATACACAGCGACTGGGGCAGAAGACATGGGTATATTCCACAGTGAAGACAGCACTCAAATCCAGGTTGAGGATGCCCATTAGATTCGTAGTCTAAAGCACAGAGTGGACATAACAAAAAGCAGCTTGATGATGCGATATGTGGCGTTTTGTCATCAGATGTGATCCACGCCGGGGGCAAACCACAATCACGTTGCTCAGAACCCCAAATGCAGAGGTTACACATTTCTCAGTCTCCGATATTTTACAATAGTAAGGCAGAATGTAGAAAAAAAGAAAAAAGGGTATACACAAGGCTGGAAGTGTAGATAGCAAATAGAAAAGGACATGAAAAAGGGAGTATAATCCAATTGATAATGAGGAAAGTAACGATACAGAACATGTCTTTCTCAGCAGGGCCAGGAGATGCCTTTGGTTCTATTCTGGGATGTTCAGTCACTCAGTGAACGCACCTAACCTGGAGTTCCATCAACCATTACTTCTCAGACGGCTTCCTCAAGATAAAGGCTTGATTAGATAGAGTTTCTCGCCCTGCTCGCTAGTAAAAATTGGGGCCTTTTTGTAATGTTCTACCAACTCCTCCATGGTGGTAAACCTGCGTTGGCCGATGCAGTACACATTGTCTTTCATCTGTACTTTGAAATGCTTGTTCTTCCCTTGGGCTTTCAAAGACACAGAGAAGTCATTTGGCTTGAAAAGGTGGAGAGAAAGAAAACAATTAGACAACTTCAGACAATGGCCAACAAATTGAAAAACAAATCAGTTGCTGATACTGTGTTAAATTGAACCAATGATTTCTATGTAGGGAACTCTGTAATGTCTGTGAATACCATTAAGTACTACGTTCCAGCACCATTTATAGCATGCCGTAGCAGAAAATCTGCGGCAGTGTATGCTGGGAGGCTGGAGGGCCACATATTGCCAACCAGTGTTACAGAATGGAAGTTCAGATACAGCAAGTAAACACACACAACTCTCAGTAACATGTTTCTAAGGCACTAATTGAAGTGTTCATTACAGGCTCTGTGCAGCAGCAAAATGCACAATAGTGCTTTCACAGGGGCCTAAATTAGCATTCCCATGGAGCCCTATTATATTACTGAGAGATAACCATTGTGAAGCCCTGGAGGCAACCCGACATGGACAAGAAGCAAAAGCATGTTAGATGTCAATTTACTTGCATTATTTCCTGGAAGCACTGGCATCATTAGTCTTGTCTGTACAGTGAATATTTTAATCTCTTAATACCCGTGTGTTTGAGCCCTAACATACACTTTCAAACCCTACAATAGCTAAGGGGATTAAATAATATAATATTCGCACAATGCAGTCAAGTTCTAGCCTGATATTACAGGGTTCATTGGATAATTATTACGCAGTTGATGTTTTTGGGCAATCTAATCTAATAAGATTAGAATATTATCTAGCATATCTGTAAGTGCCATCAGACGGTGACTGCTAGCAGCCTGTTACCAGTCATCTTTCGACCATACTATGTGCTCCAGTCATACTGGATTTGGTCCATAATGCCCATCTACAGATGTCCAAATTCAACATGGAGCCTTCTGCTCCGAGCTAGCGCCAAGAAGAAGTTGTTTAACTTCAATTATTCTAGAATTGACGCTTACAAGCTAACGCATCAGGCTGGGGGGCGGCAATACAGAGAAGCAGGTTCAGCACTATGCACTAACATGGAGAGTGCATGCGTGTTATAGATGGGCAGAGGTATATTCGAGAGATAATTACTCAGACTCCTAGCAATGCATCAGATATTAGCTTCCGCTAGTCTGACTACATTAGATTTCTAAATTCGGATAACCAAATGAATGCTATGTATTACAACACACCAGTACTTTTTGCCCCAATATACTGGTGGTATTTGATACCACAGACATAGCAGATCGCAAAAAACTTGGGGGTATATTTACTAAAGTGCAGGTTTTTAGAAGTGTTGATGTTGCCCATAGCAACCAATGAGATTCTACTTAACATTTATCTAGCTCCTTCTAAAACACAGGTTCTCCAACTCGGTCCTCGGGACCTCTAACAGTGCGTGTCAGGTCTCCTCACAGAATCACATGAAATAATTAGCTCCACCTGTGGATCTTTTAAAATGTGTCAGCGAGGAATGACCACCTGTGCACCTGCTAGGTGATTTAGAAAACATGACCTGTGTGGGGTTCTGAGGACAGAGTTTGAGAACCACTGCTCTAGAAGTTAGATAAAATCTGATTTGTTGCTATGGGGCAACATCTCCACTTCTAAAAACCAGCACTCTAACCCTTAGAACTTTTACACACGTCATATTAAAATAATAATAATTTAGAGTGAAGACAAAAATGTAAATCCGCTTTTATGTGGAATACGCATTAATAATGCAGTAACACAAACGTTTCCGCAGAACGCCACAGAATGTCAGAACCAATGCAGAGTGAACACTCGTCTGAGAAAGTGTGTGTACGGGTCCATTTGTGCTTTCAGCATCTTAGGGAGCTTAAAGACTTTCAGAATAAGCTTTGCAAGTTTAAACACATCTGAAAATGCAGCGCATCATTTCTAAATAATCCGTTCCAGGATATCTGCTAGTAGAAATTATAATAAAATAATAAAAAATGTAATTGCTAAATAAATGTGTACCAGTTTGCATAAAAACAAATGACACTTATACGGCGTTTACTCTAAAGTCCTGGGCGTGACTCGGTATTTGGAACATGGTTCCAATCCGGGTCAGACCCCCTCCCCCCCCCGCTCCCACTGCGACGACGACCTGCGCTATCCCTGGGACGGAGCCGTTCGCACTGCAGTGGAACTGTTCTTCTGGCATTTGGAGATGTCAAACCTGGAAGTCCCCATGCTATAAATGGAACCCGGGCCCGGCGACCCACGTTACCCGCTAACACTGCAGGGTTACATTGGTCGTTCCAGTGTTAAACCCCGCACATTGCCCGGGTTGGATTGCCAGGTCACTCGAGCCAGGAATCCAACCCTTGCCCATTTTATACTTAGCAGCAACCCTGGTTAATACTGCAATAACACGGGTTTGAGCTGTGGTGTAAAAGGGCCATTATTCATCTGCAGTAGTTAAAAATGCAAATGATATTACAAGAAGAATATGGACATTCAGTCCTTTCCATTGCTGTGTCGCTAATGTACAGAGAAAAGGCCAGTTCCTTATCTCTGCCAGCTGCGTGTGGATGCAGGAGCTGGTACAGAAACATCTACTTGTTGCTCAAACAGGACTCCCCGGCAGCTTCAGTCTAGTAATCTCTATTACATCTGCTGGATATTAAAAGTGGCTCCATATATATTGTGGATTTTTCCCCAGTGAGTAAGGTCTGCAGACTTATATGGGAAGTCCTTGTCCTCAGGATGGTAAGTGCCTTTGTGGAAAACATCTAAGATTCTTAGGGGCATATCTGAATGAGCCTGGAAAAACAAATTACGCAGACATTGCAACAAATTCTGGATAACCGCGTGTATGCTCGCTCCCAATACCGTTGGTATCCAATAAAAAAAAAATGGTTTCAGGGTTTTATGCTGACAAAAATCATGCGAGGGAAAGAAAAAACACAAAGTTGCAGCACAGAACTCGGGGCACTTTGCGACTTGTTCCAGCTGCTCCTGGGCCTCTCACCCTCCCTTAGCTTCCCTCCTGCCGGTCAAGTTGCGGAGGAGGATGCTGGGAGAAGGCGGTTTATGGGAGATGTAGTTCCTGGCTGGGTTAGGGGTAATGTAGGGATGCCAGGTTAGCGGCAGTAGTGTAGGTAGGTATGCGCAGAGAGCAGGTGCAGGGCTACTAGGGGCAGTAGTGTAGTGTAGGTAGGTATGCGCAGAGAGCAGGTGCAGGGCTAGGGGCAGTAGTGTAGGTAGGTATGCGCAGAGAGCAGGTGCAGGGCTGGGGGCAGTAGTGTAGGTAGGTATGCGCAGAGAGCAGGTGCAGGGCTGGGGGCAGTAGTGTATGCGGAAACTTCCATTTGCTTAATTAGTCATTAGGGGGTGTCCAAAGGGGTCCAGAGCAGATGCAGACAATTTTTCCTTAAAATATGGATTTTAGGAAAAATTAGACATGCTCTGGAGGGACCAAAAAAAAATTAAAAATTGACCGCTCAAACAAAAAATGTGCACCCTACTGAATACCAAAATCCATGCATGTGCGAGATTTCAGGTAAACTCACACTTAATTGGATATGCCCCCTAGAGAGATCATTGAAGTCCGAAAGATTAATTATTACAAGAGTAAACCACCACCACTGGTTATGAGGCTTTACAAGTGCGCTTACTTTACCTGACATACTGCGGCTTAATATGAGTTGGAAGCAAAGCAAAAAAAAAGCACCTAGACAAACCATTTTGCAGTCCAAGAGGTGCAAATGCAGGGTAATACTGGCTGCGTATACATGGACAGCTTCATTTTTTACACAGCAATCTAAATCTCTATGCACATCATAAATCTGCCCCACCAGCCTTGCAACATGGTTTTACCAAGGTGCAAAGTTCATTGTATTTATTTATTTGCTATCAGTCCCATTGCACTATATGCATCTTTACTTTTGTCCTCCTGAGGTTATTGGCGCTCTGGAATATCCTTACAATTGGTCAGCTGGACACTTTCCTAAATCTACAGATGGCCATAGATGGCTCTACAATTAACAGTTTTTAACCATCGGGGCGGAAACCACTGGCTGGGTGCTACACATGCGCAAACCTCAGACACCGTGCCACAAATGTTCAAGATTGGGGGACCACCTTCAATGGTGCAGCATTGGTGGCAAAACCACTTTGGCCTTAGACCATTGACTGTTGCAAAACAATGGAAAGGGATTTCGTCCAAAACTAGGATTTAGGTAGGGATGACTATCTACACGTATGAGAAATGCTGATTGTTCAGTTGCCTCAATTGTATTACACTATGTCAAGTTTTATTTCTATTTGAGGTATTCAGGATATTTTATTTTGAAGCACCAAACCAAAGATTAGCACGTTTTCAGCTATGGTATGCAATCATTAGCATTTTCTCTCTTTTTTATACTATGTATAATCCCAATAAATGTCAAATAAACGCACAATAATATGAGATATGGTAAGAACTTACCCTTGTTATCTCTATTTCTACGAAGTCCATAGGGTTCCACAGGATACCTTGGGGTATAGGCGATGGCGGCAGACATCCAGGCACCACAGAGTTAAATTTTCAGCCTCCCAGGATGCACTGGGGTCCCTCTCCTATACCCCGCCCCCGAGCCTCAGGCCACTCAGTTTCGTAACAAGCCATAGGCCGGGGCAGGAGCAAAAAAGAGAGAGAAGAGAATCTGGAACACACAAGAATCACATTCTCACCAGAAGGAGACGGAGAAACCGGTGACCAGATCAAAGCCCATCTGCAGTACAGGTTCGACAGGGCGGGAGTCCTGTGGAACCCTATGGACTTCGTAGAAATAGAGATAACAAGGGTAAGTTCTTACCATATCTCATTTTCTACTTCAGGGTCCATAAGGTATCCACAGGATACCTTGGGGATGTCCCAAAGCAGTATCCTTTTAAGGGTGGGGACGCTCCTGTGCTGTAAGGAGAATCCGCCACCGAAAGGAAGCATCCTGAGAGGCGAAAGTATCAAAAGCATAATACCTTACAAAAATATGGACAGATGACCACGTGGCTGCCAATCACCGCTGAGGCGCCACGTCGAGCTGCCCACGAAGGACCCACAGACCTAGTGGAAGAGCTTTAATAGAGGATGGAACAGGAAGACCTGTGAATCCATCCTGCCAAAGTTAGCGTAGTGGCAGGCCAACCCTTTTTATGGAAACCAGAAAGGACAAAACCGAGAGTCTGATTTCCTAAATGGACTGGTACGGTCAACTTAAATTCTTACCGCCCGTACCACAGCCAAAGAGGCCTCACCAGCAGACAGGACTGGGGAAGTAAAGGCCGGTACTATAATTTCCTCATTGATGTGAAAACTAGACACCCCCGTAGGTAAAAAACCAGGGCAAGTGTGAAGCACTGCCCAGTTCCTAGTAAAGATGAGAAAAAGGGAGGTCTACATGACAGAGCCTCCCATTCTGAGATCCTACTGGCCAAATTAAGAGCCAGAAGGAATACAGTCCTAGCCGTAAGCCATTTGAAATCCACTGAGCCCAGTGGATCAAATGGCGGTCCTCAGAGAGCCCTAAGGACCACAGCCAAATCCCAAGGAGCCACAGGTGGAACAAAGGGATGCTGAATATAACGTACACCCTGCACAAAGGTGCGGACATCAGGAAGAGTAGCAATCCTACACTGAAACCATACTAACAGGGCAGAAACCTGCACCTTCAGGTAAGCAAGGCGAAGATCGTTATCTAAGCCCACCTGTAGGAAAGCCAACCTCTGGATATCCGGAATACCCGAGGAGCCTAGCCTCTAGGGCGACACAACTGAAAGTATACCATACCCAATGGAAAATTCTTGCAGATAAAAGCTTCCGAGCTCTTAGCATGGACAGAGCCCCTGTTAACTATAAAGCTGGAAAAACTCCTAGACCTTAAGAGGGCAGTCTCCACCACCACACCGTCAAGGACAGACAACCCAGGTCTGGGTATCAGCCAGGATCCCGAGACAACAAGTCCGGGCGTAGAGGCAACAGCTTCGGAGTGTTAACTGAGAGGCTCCGAAGATCTGAGTAATAGTGCCATCTGGCCCACGCTGGAGCTATCAGCAGGAGCGTGCCTCCTTCTTGCTATTACTGCAATCCCAAAGGGGGTGCCCCTTGTTTAGGTGAGCTTTCCGCAGCCACCAGGCCACAGAGAGACAAACCTCCGGGGAAAGCCTATTGACTTTATCCGATGGGGCAACCCATCCCATCCGGAGGGGATCAAGTTTTACAGAGGTTTAGAGTGAAGCTGGGTACTCTCCACCATGTCGAACAGCGACACCCTGGAACCCAGGAACCACATTGCCAAGTGAATAGACACTCAGCAAATCGGCAGGCAACTGCGTACCTTTGCCTGTAATGCAGAGATCTTTTCCTCAATCACAAAGATCCTCCGATGTTGGGATATGGATCATCCTCTGAAGAATCAGAGAGGACCATTTCCAGTTTATCAGTCAGCCCTAACGTAGCAACACAGATATTGTCCGTTGCATATGGCACTGAAGTATCTCTGGGGACCGTGGTAACAACAGGAGGTCGCCCGGATAGGGTAACAAGCGGACCCCCTGCATCCGCAGGTGGGCTGCCATAACTGCCATGACCCTGGTAAACCGTGAGGCGCGGAGGCCAGACCAAGGGGCAATGCCAGAAACTGGAAATGCTTATCGACCACTGCAAACCTGAGGAAAACACTGGTGTGGTAATAAAAGAGGGATATTCAGGTAGTCACCCTGAATATATCCAACGACACCACAAATTTCCCAGGCTCCACTGAATGATGGAATGCAGGGTCCTCCTCCCGAACCGAGGAACCCTTAAGAATTTGTTGAAGGATTCGAGGTTGAGAATGTCCTGGTAAGACCCATTGGGTGTCTGTACCAGAAAGAGGATGGAGTAATACCTCGTTCCCCTTTGGGGCAACGGAATAGGTACTATAACTCCTGCCTGGAGTGTAACACCCTCAAAAATTACAGGGCCTTGTCCTGAATTGACAGAAGACCTGTAACGAAAAACCGTCTGGGAGGCTTTTACCGGGAGGAGAGGACATAACCTTCAAGAAAATACTCTTACCCCAGTGTCCGTGGTGGTCAGACACCAGCACTGGGCGAACTGGAGAAGCCGGCCTCCAACTCTGGGGGCTCCCGAGAGGAGGCCCGTCTCGTGAGGCTGAAGGCTTGTAGTCTAACTTGGGAGTAGGACGTCTTGTACTCCAAGCCTGTTCTTATGGCTGAGCAGATTTCCTGGCTACTGACTGTCTTGGAAAGCTGTATTTTAGACTTAACCTGGCCTCACAGGGCCGAAAAGACAAAGCCCCAGAACCTGATGGGACTGTAGCCGATGGCAGACACGCAGACGTAGCTGCTGCCTGCGGGGCCACAATTGCGTCCAGACGAGGGCCAAACAGGACTTGTCCCGTAAAAGGCAAAGCATTCCAAATGGAATCTGCGTCCACTTTCCAAGAGCGCAACCACAGGGAGCGGCAAGCCGCTACTGCTGCCGAGGAGATTCTGGAAAGGAGTAGGCTATATGTAAGACCGTCTCATTATGAACGTGGCAAAGTCTCTTGAGAACTTGCCACTATCCACCTGCTCTGCTGGAGAGTCAGTGTGCAGAGATCCAGTTACCTACTCGGCACTCCATGGCTCTGTCCCCCCAGCACACGGCCATAGCCGGCCTGGAAGCCCCTCCAGCAAGGGAATATTGGATTTTAGATATATTTGCACCTTGCAATCTGGAACCTCCTTCAAAGAGGACCTGGAGGGCATGGGCAACGTAGCACTCCTCACTAGACGTGTAACATGAGAATCTACCCGTAAAGGTAACTCCCATTCGGAAATGTAATTATCCGCAAAAGGGATATGCAAAAGTTCAACCGTTTTTGAGGCTGGAACCGCTTACCCAGATTTTCCACGCCTCCTCTAAATGATCCATCTGACCAGATAGAGGAATTACAGTGGCAACACCCTTATCCTTAAAGAAGGCATATTTGGATTTAGCCACGGGGGATATGTAATAACCAAAGCCGCACGGACTGCCCGTAGAAGGCCAGGTATATAGACTTTAGACCCAGACTACGCCTCCTGTGCACTAAGGGGCTCGTGTCTGAAAAAGTCAATAATGTCACCGTCATCAGACGTCATGCCTTTACCCGTCTGAGACCCGAAAGGCCATTTAGAAGGCCGAAATGGTGACTCCCCCTGTAAAACGTCCATCATGTGCTATACCATTTGGACAATAAATTCACCCACACAGGCTCCTGCGAGACCTGGGGGGGGGGGGGGGGGGCGAAAAACAGGATACACTGGGGTACCATCAACTGTCCTGCATCTGATGAGACCACCACAGGCTGCGATAACCCCTATGGGGAAACGCAGGGGGCATTGCCCACAAAGGCTGTAAGCATCTTAGCCAGCCGAGGGCGGTCCCCTTTTTTGTGCAGGCACAGTGACAGAAATGGGGCGTGATATATAATACAACATGCCCTCCATAAACCCTCAGCGTCTACATATCCCTCCGCTAACTGCACATGATATCAGTACATTATAGCTGGAAGAGGATATCCTCGTTCACTTTCAGACATGAGGAATGTGAACGGAGCGTATGTGACCTCCCACACAGAAAAACCACGTTTACTGTGAGGTAATAAACACCCTGCAACACCGCACCGCAAGGGCTGTAGCAGAAGAACAGGGATAGGAAAAAGGCTGACAGTCAGAAATGAAAGTACAGGCAAACAGCGCTAGCATTTAAGTCACATACAATGCACAGATAACATGCTGCATTACAAGCCCTGCGATCAACTACACAGACCAGAGCCTGGTAGGAAACAGTGCTGCATACACTGACCTTAATTGAAGGAGAGGTATGCGGGGGACCCGGACCGCAATGGCATCTGTATCAGCTTCCAGCAGCGTTTGCCATCCCCAGCACATGTAGTGAGAAAATGGCCACCGAGGAGCAGAGAGAAGGCAGGGCCCGGGGGAGGAGCGCTGACACAGCCCGCTCAGACCGCTGTGGAATGGCACTGTGCAGCGGGGGAGACGCCGGCTGTGAGACAGGGAAGGCGTTCTCCCCTGGCCTGCTATTAACCCCTGGGACGCCGCGCTGTACCGCACATGCTGCGGCCCGCTGTCCCTGGTGGTCTAGTGGAAGGCGCAGGATCAGTACCTGGCCCCACACGCAGCCGGTCCCCAGGGAGCCCCCTGCCTGGGGACCAAATAGGACTGTGTTACCGGCGGGTGCCCACCGCGGGACCCCGCCGCTTACCTTGTTCCCCGTGCATCCGGCCACAGTCCAGGTGGCCGGGATCACCGCTAGCTGTGACCCCAGCTACCTACCAGCATCCCCGGATCGGTACCGGCGTTCTGGTACCGGCGGGGTGTAGGAGTGACAGCATGGACGTCAATACTGACTGTCCTATGCTGGAGCACTCTAGTTGTGCAGCCACAACTGCGAAGAAATATTCAGGGGCCTTAAAAAGACCCCCCTCTGTACGGTGCGACTGGTCCGGCCAGGCACCGATGAAAACTGAGTGGCCTGAGGCTCGGGGGCAGGGTATAGGAGAGGGACCCCAGTGCATCCTGGGAGGCTGAAAATTTAACTCTGTGGTGCCTGGATGTCTGCCGCCATCGCCTATACCCCAAGGTATCCTGTGGATACCCTAGGGACCCTGAAGTAGAAAAAAAGTTAAAGGGAGCATCAGTAAGAGAGGGTATATAGCCACTTTAAGGATAGAGATCTACATACAAACATTACATTAGCATGCACTCTACCAACTAAAGCTACAAGTGCAATGTCACCCAGACTCATTCTGTAATCAGGAGTGAAGGAGATACTATTTAAAAAATAAAATGTCAGGAGTTATATGTGCAAAATGGATGTCTTTCACATATACAACCCCCTATATGAAACCACTGTTTGTATACTCTCAGTGTTTAAAACAAGTTCCTTATCTTATTGATCAGATGCTGAATCTTCAGGTAGCCAGACATTATCTATGCATGATCCCCACCAGAGCACCACAAGCCTAAAGGTGCTTATCCACTAGCAGATAGTGGAACGACAGTACAATTACAACATTGTAATCGTACAGTGGTTCCTCTTCCCCTGCATGTCGTTCAGTGCAGGCACACTCCCTCATCCCTGAACATGGTCAATCTGTCGTTATCAGCAGATTGACCGGCATGTTCAGGCGGTGATTGATGTCGGAAATGACCAGCGGGAGCGCGCCTCGCAGGTCGTTTTCGACATTTTCATGCCCGATTTGTGAACGATAAATGAACGATTGAACGATGTCGTAAACTTTCATTTAAATTTGCCTAGTGGATACGCGGCATTCGGGTTTGTGCAAATCAATTGATGCTACAGATGCTGGTCCGATAACATGGTCTCTGTGGCGCGGTCAGTGACATGCGGTGAGGTCAATAGCTGGGGAGGCACACATGTATAAAAACAGTTTTTAGATCAAAACTCTGGAGCAGGGGAGGGCGTATGACAGGGGGAGACAGAGCACATCCCTGGGCACAGTGTAGGCAGAGGAGGGAAACCATGATCATTAAGGTACTTATCTGATAAATTGTTATAGAAGGGATAAGTTCTTCATACACTGCTGTGTAAGTATGTCTACAGGACAAGGACAATAAAAATAGACCCTTTTGGTCACCAAAAAAGAACAAAAAAAAAAAAAAAACTCTTCAAATACCATCTCCATACAGTCCTTTAACATAATTCTCAGTTGAAAGACGACCCTTTTAAAAGATTACGAGTTATATATGCAATACAAAACAATGTGCTACTTTTGTTTTAAATAACAATCCCTCCTGTTTTATTATGTAAACATATACTATGATAAAATAAGTAAACGATTAACGAAAATAAAAAGCTGTAGATAGCCGTAGTCCTGTTGGTTATAAAAGCAATTACACCACAAATACAACTGCCTTAGGAGTCCAGACATGCTATTCATAAATACTGGTTAGGTTATACACAATAATTAAAAATATAAGTTCACATTACTTTGACTGAAATAGTTCTGTGCAAAAAACCCCCACAAAACTGTTTACTTACTTAGATCCCTGGATTCTGGTGTTCATTTTTTAGTGATATGCAGAGTACATTAATAATAACAGGAATAAATAGTAATAAAGTTATATAGGGGTATTCAATATGGGAGCGAAAACTCAGTTTATGCGTTAATATCGCACCTATGACGTCATTATCGCAGGTTTTAGTTTTACACCGTATTCAATTTCAAAGACTTTTCGCAGGTTCGAAAAGTCTTTGATAAAAAACGGGGATAACTTTTCACCATTGAATAGGTGTTGAAAAAAAGTGCAGAATTGGGGTTTAGGGGTGCAGGCTTAAAAAAAATAGCCTGCACCCCTGGGAATGACATTTAAAAAAGAACTATGTCAAAAAAAGTTTTAAAAAAAAAAATAGGCACACCCCAAAAAATTAATTAAAAAATTGGGGTGAAAAAAAAAAATGGGAAAAAATTGTTTAACAATAGGGAAATAGGTTCAGGGCTATTCTGCAAATATGCAGCTGGTGTTTTCTAGAATAACTTTATAGCGGCAGGTGCACAGTTGCAGAATTTTTAAAAACTTACTTTAGGGACATCAAAATATGCTAGTACCCATTTTTATGTACCCCAAATTTGATGGGACCACTTAAAAAAATGAAAAAAATAACCTAAGTGCTCTTCTGCAACACTTCTTCAATGTCGGGAAAAAACACCTGCTGCGGCTATTTAAATCCCCGACTTTCATTTACAGGCTAAAATGGAGGTACCATAGTGATCCCCATGTTTTTACAACTTTAGGGGGGGTCCCACAATTTTTTTAAGGAAAATTTCGTAACTTTACGCAAATCCCACTTCGCAGGCTCCCGTTTCTTTTAAGTTTCATATTGAATACGGGGATAAGCGGGAGCGCGCCCGATACATTATCCCAGGTAAAAGCTCCGATATGAAACGTAAACTTCAACAGCGAAGTTTACATTTCATATTGAATTCCCCTCAGAGTCATTTAATGTGTTGGCTTGTAGATGCCCCTGTACAACTTGTACTAAACACCAGGTTTCTAACTTCCTGTAATGTCTTTCACCTGTATGCCTTTTTTTATCCATTTAGTAGTGTACAGTAGAGCTATGCTCATTATATATAAAATAAAGCGACTATTAAGTATTACACAATATAAGGGCATGGCTGAAAAGCAGATGAAGCAATGTATTTAGTAAAGGGAAAGGTACGCACAAATCAATAAAATGAAAGTCACTTGAAGGTGAGAAGACTTGATGTGGGAGAGAGCAAAGCTTTATACCACAGCAGCACACATGCCATTAGGAGGTCTCTCTCTTTGCAGGGAGAAAGCCCATCCGGCCACGTAAATTTAAGATCAAATACTCAGGGCCAATGTATGGAAATCAGATACCATGCACAAAATTGAAAACCCTACATCAAGAATGAGCCCTTCAGCTGCTATTGATCTACAGGTTCCAGTATCCCCAGCACCCTAATAAGACAGCCAATTGTCCTAAGGCACCGTCGACAAGTCACACACCTGGGCAGTATTATGGTGGGGCATGTTTGGGTCTAAAGCTACTGGGTAATTCACAAACACATACATGCATACATTGGAGTTATGCACAATGGTCATCAAGAGCGTCAAAAACAAAATAGACCACTTACCGAAGACTCACTATCTCTAATTAGGAAGTCGCCCTCATTTCCTCGCTCGTTGAGTGCCATTTCTGCCTGGTGTCGAGTTACCTTTCCATAATACCACTGGTTGCCGGCAAACCGTCCAGAGACAGAGGGTCCAATGTAGTCACAGCGTGGCGGCAGTGGCTCGTAACCTGAGCTGGGCTGAAAGTTCTGCATTATAGTGACATAGTTCTTTGGCACCAGGCCCACAAGACCATTGCTCTTCCGGCACTTCCACCACTCTGGGTCATTCTCTGGCTTCTCAATAACATCCATCATTTCACCCTTCTCAAAATTGAGTTCTTCCTCATTGGACGAGCTAAATGGATACAGAGCTTGGACGACATGGAGCGAACGACCATTATTGAGATTGTTGACCACAGCCGCCAGTTTCTCAGATAACGTGCTCACTTGGTCGCCGGAAGGGCTATCGCTCTCTTCAGTCACATAGTTAGACGGGAACCAGCCTACGCGTCCATTGTAACTACCCCGCCACCAGCCATCACTGCACTTTTCCATTACAATCACCTTTGTACCTTTCACCAAGGACAGCTCATCATCCCTCTCCGCCGTGTATGTGAACTTCACGTAAGCTGGCATGTTAAGGTCATACAGACGCTCAGTGTCGGACAAGCTTTCATCGGCTGTAGAAGAGGAATCCGGCATGTTTGGTTTCCTTTTCACTTTCCCTATACCTGTAAATAAACACAAAGTTAGAATACATGTATTCAATAGCAACTTTAGAACTCATGCGACAGCCTTAAAGGAACAAATATTATTTGAAATTACAAGTGTGATTGATAAATCCTACAAAACAAAAAAAACACAAAAATACAATTATAGGGTTTATAAGAGGAATTGAATCTCTCCATCCTCCCACTGACTGCTGCGTCTTAACTTTTATAGCAGACCAGAGTAACACTACTACACATTATCAAGGCAGTGGTGTAGCACAGACATGTTGGAGAATGAACATATAGAATAAATCTAAATATGAATATGAATTCTTAATTATAAGGGAAACAGCTGTTTCTTTATGTATACAGTATAAATGTATTACATACATACGGTACAGGGTCGTGGGTTGCACAAAACAACATTCTGTTATATTTACTAGCGTCCTCTAGCAAGATTATTCCCAAGTTAGGGTACACACATACTGAGCTTCCCTCTGCATGTGTGGGTTTACCATGTGTACAACGCAACTTTTGTGGACGCATCCATTAAGATCTAATGACTTTCAGCTTGTGTCAAAGTGACAGAGTACTGTTCCCCTGCACAGACTGTGGAAGGGTTTTAACCTGTAATTGTGTGTTGAAAATATAATTATTAATTCCGTGACAATTTGGTAAATATTGTAAATGCCAAATATTTTATGTATAGCCCTTGATAGTTTAATCAAAATTAAGAAAGTGTTTTGAGTAAGGGTCTCAACGGTTGGTGGTGGTGGTGGGGGGCTGCACTGGAATAAACGTAGGAGCCAATAAGGGAACGTCTGCTCTAACCTGATCAACGCTTGCAACGGATACTGGCAGCAGAAGATCAAAAACCCCAATGAGCTCTATTGTCACTTGCGCCTTTCTACCACTGTCCAATCACATCTCGCTTCAGTGCTGATACCTCTAAAACCCCTACCTACAGATGAGTCCTTTGTCATCTGGCCTCAATACGCCATGCAGCGCGATATGCCTGAAGTGAGTGAGCCTTCAGCTCTCGAGCAACTCTGCTAAGGTCGGGCGTCTCTTTTTTGGGGACAATGCATCTAAGTCGCACTTGTGATGTGACTAGGACGCATCAGGAGACGGTGCTGATTAATTTGATATGCGACACTTGTATACCTGTGTTCGACTAAGATTGTAAACGGAACTTGGCATAAAAATAAGTTGTGTTTGGGAATGGAACCCATGACCTCAGTGCTGTGAGGCAATAAATGCTAACAGATGTGCCATCGTGCTGTTTAACACAAGCCAAACAGATGATAATGCAGGCTATGGTCACTGGGGGGAAAAAAATGACATATCGAAAACCATAGCACTGTGCATGCATTTATAACTGTGTTTACAATCAAAATGGATTGCTCTGTATACATTCCCTGAAGGCCTGTGATGACAAGTCCTATGCACTAAATACCATCTGCTGCACTAATCCCTATGAGCCAAATATCTTCCGTATTTAGACTCCAGAGGCACTGGCAGCCAGGTGTGAGCTGCTACCTGTCAAGAACCAAGCTGGGTTTTCTGCAATGTAGTTGGGTGAGCCATAAACAACGTCACTCCCTTCTTAGCAGTATTCTTACAACTGATAACCACGCACTAGAGATTCTGCATTCGTGTCTTAATAAAACCGGATGCTTTTCAGCTGTTGAACATTTGGTTGCTGGAATCATGTCAGACATTCCATCCTGAGACTTTAATGTCGTCTTCCTGTTGTGCACAGTGGCATCCTGCTTGAATCCTCGGATAAAAAAAATAAAAAAAAGCCCTTCTCTGTTAAAATACATGTTATTAAGCCAAGCTTACAGCTAAGGTAGAACAATGGTGTGTGTACAGGTACAGCTGGAGGATTATGGAACCAGCTCACCAAATTGAATTCCATTCAGTGTACAGAAGAGTGAGAATTCACGGGTGATATGACCCACGATTGCTTACAAGCATTTTTAACCCACAGCTGCATGCAGTCCAAAATCCCCACTGTCATCCAGCCACCGGTGCTGTGCAAAACGCAATCAGTCAGGGAAAGCCCAGCTATGTCATCAATAGAGTTTCAAGCAAAGTTCAACTTAACCAGCAGCTCTCAAGAAAACACTAAGTCCAACAGCTATAGAGACTCTTGGATAGAATAGGGACTGCTATTTAGAGTGTTTTTGTGTTCATTTACTTTTAAAACAGATGCAGGAGGCAGTCCAGCCTTCGCATTATTAATTGTGCGTGATCTTGCATACGCATGTGACAGATTACTGGTGACATATTACCTGCGCAGCTCAGGATTATCTAACATTAACTCATTCACTAGTTGGAACATTCACAGTTCCACCACATGAGAGCATGAAAGACGCTGCTATTAGAGACATGTGGGAAGATGTCAGACTCCCCCTGCATCACTCAGAGCCCTAAGACAGCACCCTAGAGAGAAGGATCAGCAAATGCACAAACTGCTGTTCTATGCGCCTGCCAGTACTTCCGGCCACTACTATACTTTTATTATCTTGGGAAAGGGCTAGCAAGATCCGACCTTAAACTTGGAGTTTGGCAGAATTTGTGGGTTTTTGATGGAGCACCTTGCCATAAGGCAAAAGTGATAACTAAGTGGCTCGGGGAACAACACACCGAAATTTTGAGTCCATCGCCAGAAAACTCCCCAGACCTTAATCCCATTGAGAATTTGTGGTGAATCCTCTAGAGGCGGGTGGACAAACAAAAACCCAGAAATTCTGACAAACTCCGAGCATTGATTAGGCAAGAATGGGCGGCCATCAGTCAGTATGTGGCCCAGAAGTTGATTTGACAGCATGCCAGGGTGAATTGCAGATATTGACTCCTTGCATAAACTTATTTGTCAATAAAAGCCTTTGACACTTATGAAATGCTTGTAATTTTACTTCAGTATATCATAGTAACACCTGCCCAAAAGGTCTAAAAACACTGAAGCAGCAAACATTGTGAAAACCAATACTTGTGTCATTCTCAAAACATTTGTGTGTGTATATATATATATATATATATATATATATATACACATATACATACACACACACACACACATAC
This sequence comes from Taudactylus pleione, assembly GCA_031769625.1. Classification (NCBI taxonomy): domain Eukaryota; kingdom Metazoa; phylum Chordata; class Amphibia; order Anura; family Myobatrachidae; genus Taudactylus; species Taudactylus pleione. Next base: position 4,335,471 of record JAUIMM010000141.1, on the reverse strand, counting down.
ATATACATATATATATATATACACACACGCACTGTTGTTCCAACTGTGCATAACAGACCCAGAATATACACACACGGAAATTATGGCACTGTCCAGACTAACTGTAAAGCACAAATGTATGCTTTACAATTAGTCTGGAGAGTGCCATCATTTCCATATAGGATCTATGTGAAAATAAAGATATATCTATATACTAGCGACCCGCCCCAGCTTCACACAGGAGCAATTTTGAATTCAAGGCGATAGCCTTTTTTTAACCGAGATCTTGACATCAACACAAGGAGATTTAGTTATGACGTGACACACAAAAGGGCCACATAACGTTGTCCATGAGAATAAGTGTCTCCACTTAGGCCAACTCCAGCCAAGTTTAGTGCCTGTCCCTGTGCTTTTGAAATTAAAGTTTTTTTACATGCATAAAATTGGAACAGTAAAAAAAAAAAAAAAAAGGGAAAAAACTGAAAATTGTGTATCAGTAAGCAGGGCTTACATCAATTTTACTGGAGACAACAGATAATATGTATCAATCTCTACATGGTATAAAATAAAGTCCATCATTGTGAAATATCTTTAATGGTTTAGGCAGCGTGAACTTCACTAAAATAGTCCCTGCTTGGCTCCCTTTTGTCATACATTAATGTTTCGTTGCACACCCATAAACCCTCCTCGACAAATGCTCTATAGAATAGTGACAACTGCATCAAAATCCGGTCAGTTCGCAAGATTAGCCCGGTGCTGGTGTTTCATTTGGGGGTGTTTAGAATGCATGTAATTTTTTTTTTTTTTTTTTGTAATTTTAACACTTTTTTTTAACCCAGCAGCACAGAATGATCTCACTGAACCCGTCCGTGCATCGTGTTTATTTTTATCACACACAGATGCAAGCATCACCGATCGCCCTGGTCCGTGCATGCTGCATCCCAGTCCTGGCTGCAGCTAACGGTCGCTCCTTTCCCCTGGGTCCCTACCCTGGAACAAGAGCTACCTAAAGTCTAAATCCTCCCCCTACCCTGAGTTATGCCTTCCCAAAAGTCCCCCATAGAGAACAGAAGAAAAGTGGTCCTATCTGAGAGCGTCAGAAAAAAAACTGACAGTTGGAACTTCAGATTACTCCCAAAGCCTCTTTTTTGTGCCCTGAAATTGGCATGCAGCACCAAGCGACAGTTCTACTCGCCCATGCCAAATTTCACCTCAGTACCTCCAATAGCTTTTGAGGTGTAGCCCCTTAAATACCATGCCCCGCCCCTCAGGAATTCTATGGGAGATTTCCATTTTTTCAGCCCTAATATAAGAGCACGGCTGTGCCGTTATAATGTATATAGATAATAAATATAGTATGTATATATAATATCTATATATATATATATATATATATATATATATCTATATATATATCTATATCTATCTATCAAGCAGATGTCAAAGTGCCCAGATGTAATGATATTACATTTGAGACCCCTAAACCATTTCCCAGTACACATTTGAATTTTACATTAGGAGCATTCAGTAATGACGATTTGATGATGGGAACCTTCATTGTTCCATGTGTTTCTGTGGGCTCATCGGAGTGTGAACGCTGCTACTCTGCTCTGGGGATTAACAGGTTAGGAGTTTCTCATGTGCTTCTGACTGTACGCTGACACTGGGGTGAGCGGGCCAGAAAGCCATAGGGACGTGTTGGGGGGGAGGATTTTCTAAGTGTGCAGGAGTCTGGACACACGGACTTACAGTACATTATAAGCATCAAATTTCTAACACAATTAAACTTCTAATAAAACAAAACACAACAGTGTTAAATGACTACAAGTGTGAGATAAAGTTACTGCAGGCTCGATAAGGAAAAAACTATTACCAGTTAAATAATGGGATATGTTCAATATCCCGGCACATGGGTTTCCACCTGTTACAATCCCAGCGCAGGTATCCTGTCTGCCAGAATCCGGATAGCGGGGTTAGGGGGAGGGTTATGTTTAGGAGTTAGGGCTAGTCACTAGGGGAAGGGTTAGGTTTAGGTATTGAAGAGGGGGGGGGGAGGTTTAGGCACCGGGAAAAGAGGGTTAGGGTAGGTAGAGGGGGTGGGTTAGAATACCGACCTACAAGTGTCGGTATCCTAACCCTGTTAGGATGCAGTCTTCAAGTTACCTGATTACCGGGATCCCGGGTGCCGGCATCCCATACTCATCCCTTAAACAACATCTAAATACATTACTAGGAGGAACAGAATATTGGGGTAATGAAAATTACTGGAACCACAATTCCATAAAAATTAAGTAACGAAATTAGGGGAGGCATTTGCAATGTTAAACTTTTATGGAAATAACACAAATTCAATAATTATTTTTGTAATTCAAAAAAAAAAAAAAAAGGGAAAAACTATAATCTTGTAACAAAAAAGGAAAAATACTCTGATTCTAAATATACAAAAAAACGCAATGCAAACCTACTCTGCTGAAGCCCCAATACAAAATGAGGACAAAAACACATGCGTGCTGAAGCCCCAATACAAAATGAGGACAAAAACACATGCGTGTCAAAGGCTTCTCAGACAATCACAATCTGTTTTCAATAATGCACAAATGTAATTAGCCGTGGGGTGAGACCTGCTACGTAGCTCCATTCATCACAACAGCCAATTCACTGCCATGGAAATGAAGAGGCTGTAGGAGGAAATGGTGTATGGATAGTAAGAGTCCAGCACAACCCTAGTTAAACTTCTCATATTAACCCCTATTGGGTATGTTAATACATTCCCATAAAGATCAGTGAATATTTGGAGACATTTAAAATTATATCAAATAAACAGGCAGCATCCAAAAAGAATTCACTGCAACATTAACTCATGCAGGAGTGTGAAAGTACATGGCTATGGACGGAATGTGATTGAAATGCCGGTTCAAATCCCGACAGCAGATGCCCGACAGGATCAAGATTCAGACAGGGACAGGTAAGTACTCTCTGTTCCCCTAACCCTCTTTCCCCGTTGCTCAAACCTAACCTCCCTCCTTAGTGCCTAACCCTAACCTCCTCCCAGGGGTGACTAAGCCTAACCCTAACCTCCCCCCAGGGGTGACTAAACCTAGCCCCTCCTCCCCACACTCTAAACCAAACCCTCCCGGGGGGACCCCCCCCCCCCCAACCCCACTAAAGGTCCTGATCCCCCCTCCCCCCCGTGGCTAACGCTAAGGGCGCCCCGGACTTACCTGCGTTCGGGCAGGCGTCCTTGGCGTTGGGAATAACATAGGCGTCGGTATTTCGACTGCCTATGTTGACTCCCCTGCCGGGACCCTGCTGTTGGGATTGAGACCGGCGGCCGCATAACTACATCCCGTATGGACACCTAGAATAGAAAAGGCTTCATTTTATCTTTCCTTACATACATTTACATGTTTGCATGGTTACAAATGCAAGTGAAGCACAGCGTTCAAAGACAGTGGGAAAGCAGCCTAAAGGATTCAGGATCTCTATCTGAAATGATGGTAGCACAGGTGACATCGTAATGTAGCCAAATACAGACAGAACAAGTCACTCAACAAGAGATTGCATGTATGTTGTGTTTCTTCACACTCAAGTGTATGGCCAAATCTGACACAGACTGAAATGTTAGTCCCTATGGAGCACAGCTGGCACAGGTACATACAGTCAGGTGCAGTCATGGATCAACTGGATTTCCCTGCAACACAGCTCAATATTCGCAAGACCCCCATCACTTAATGCCCATACATGCTGCGATTTGCAACCAAGTAGTCCTAAGACGTTGTTAGCTACAAAGGTTACAGGTTTTGTTGTGGTATTATGGATATTACACATAGACCTGTTATAGTTACAGATCTATCAACAGTTATTTATATTGCACACATATATTCCATAGTGCTTTACAGAGAATATTTTCAGTTATTGACATCAATGTCTGCCCAGTGGAGCTTACAAACTATGTAGCCCATCAGATGGACACACACACTAGGGGTAAGATTGTTGTCAGATGTCAATTAACCTGCCAGTATGATGGTTAGTTTTGTTTTTGAGTGCAGGAGGAAACTAGAGCACCTGGAAGAAATACCCACACACTTATGATTAGAACATATACACTCCACACAGATGGCCTCAGTGCTGTGAGGCAGTAATGCTAACCACTACGCCATGCGTGCTGTCCTACATGAACAATCCAGTTAAGGCCCTCATAACAAGCCTTATTTGCAAAACTATCCTCCATCTTCCTTCTAATAATGCAAAGCTGATCTATAAGCTTCATAAAGAGCTATGAAAAACCACATTGACACAAAAACAAACCTAATAGATCTTGCATATCATTTTATGGTGTCCATATCATATACATACAAATCTGTAGAAAAGGACCCTCTGTATCTGAAATTGCTGAGAGCAGATTTCTCTCCAAGTTTGGCCTGTAAACTAAACTCCATCATTCCATAAGTGATGTCGTGGCTCTGCCAACTCATCCTTCCAGTTACAAACCTCATTTGTAGTGCTCGTCTAACTAGATTAAGGACTGGAACTTACCTTCTATGGGGGAGTTTCAACTGTTTTATGGCACCCGATCTCCCGTCAGTGCAGGGCGATCAGGGGGAGGTATTCAATTATTTTTGGGTCACCCACGCCTTTTCGCATATGTGACGACAAAATAAACCGGGTGTAGCAGCTAAACTAGTCTAAAATCTTGATTAGTGCGCCCAAAGGAGGATGCATGCAGAAATGTGCTCCCACGACAGTCGTGCCTCTTCGGAGCAACAACTGAATTGGGCGCTCATTAGTAGCAGCCGCAAACAACTGAATTACCCCCATTGACACATTTTGCCAGATATCACAGACTGCAACGAGCGTTAGTCAGTTTGTTGGAAATGCAGGAAGTGTGACTATACTCCTGTCCCTGAAGATTAGGAAAGTCTACATTCAGGCAGTTAAATGAATATTCCACATCTGTTGACACACGTTGCTAGCGATTAAATGCAAGAGCCCATCAGATAAGTTTAAATTATAATTAAACCAAGTTAGCCAAAAACTTTTGTATTGGAAGGAGATCATGTCTTCCGATACACATTATGGCCCCAGAGCAGCAGCAGAGACTTGAGAATTGCGATGTAGGGTGATTTATTCTGAAACTAAACCTTTAGAGTAACTTTCACTTAATTGGGGAAAAAAGAAAAAAGAAAAAAAAAAAACACACATATACCGCTTTCACACCTAAATTCTGGGTCTGACCCGGAGGTTGGAACAGGGTTCCAATACGGAATTTAGCCGGCACCGACCCAGAATATTCCCGAGTCAGTGCCAATCACACCGGAGCCGGGTCAGCAGAGACCCGGCTTTTCCGGCGTTGAAGAGGATGCTTGGAGATGACATCTCCAAGCGCTACTGAAGCCAGCCAATCGGCAGGCAAGCGGCACAAACCAGGTGCCCCTGACCCGGATCGCGCCGTTTACACAGCAGGGTTTCACGGGTTATTCCCGTGTTAAACCCTGCTAGTCACCTGGGTTAGATTGCTGGTCACTCGACCCGGCAATCCAACCCTTTCCCCTTTTACACCAAGGAGCTACCCATGTTAACCCTGCAATAACCCGGGTTTTCGCTCTGGTGTAAAAGGGATATTACAAACAGTATGCCCACAACGGAAAGACCCTTTCTGTTTTTCAGTTTTTATTGATGCTATTATTTTGAGGTTATAAAAAAAAAAAATAGAATATCGTAATGAAAATGTGTAAAACGTGCATAACATAACATGTTATAATCTCAACACCATCTTGTAAATAAAGGTGGAAGCTGATTAGTCAATGTAAAAACAAACCTCTGCTCATTAATGAGCTAACCAGCCACAGACTGCGCTGTGCAGACACTAATGTCAATCCCTAGAAAGAGGAAGTGCCTGTAATTATGAGGACCTCAAGACCCAACCTCAGCACAGCCAGTTACCCACAATCCATCTCAACTCTTAGCTCAATGTGAAACAGCTATGAAATAAAACACTGTTTAGGAGAACAGGAAATAATCCAGGATCACTGTGTAAATGTTTCAGCAATATTGTTGCTATACAAAATAGTTGATTATATACTTTAGGGTTGTTTCTATGAGACCTGGGTGGGGTGTGGAGAGTTTCCGCTGTAATGGCAAGGAATTCACCAATGGCCCACAACTCGCCCAGGACTCGTGTATTTTACATGCAACGCTATGGGACTCTCCCAGTGCTGTGACATGCTTTAACACACACAGAAAAGGAACAAAGTGTTTGAAAAACACAGACTCAATTAAGAACACAAAAGGGTATGAACATATAGAGAAAAGCATGTTTTAATTTCACACACAGTTAAAAATGCAACTTAGGTGCAACTTCACATTATTTGCAAGTGTGGATTCAAAATACTTCTATTTTCTCAAGAATCTAAACCCAATGACCAAAGGCTACACATATAATTGTAAAAATGGATGTTTAAAGCCTATGATTTGATAAGGGTAGAGGCAAGCCAATTGTCTAAATGTATAGACCTAAATTTATATATAAAATCATTTATGGATTGTGTGGCCTCCGCAACATGTAGAAGACATTGGGGTAGAAGGAACATAACACAAAAGGTGCCATCATCCTGTAAGTCTAGCTTATCTGTGGATGAAAAATGTAATAGTGCTCTGAAAAAAACAAAACAATGGGCATCTCCCACGCTTTTATCATTTTACACATCAGTCCTTACACAAAAAGTCAAAAGACATCTATGATGTACTCTATGGGGGGGAATTCAGTTCCGAACGTGGCGGTGAAGTGCTATTCGATTGCCCGTGCTGTAAACCCCTAGACTAGCAATTTCTGTCCACACCTTCCTGAGGGTGCAAGCAGAAATCTAACTTAACTAGTGCCTCGGGGCTAGTTGCAGTGTTACGGCGTGAGCTAACAGCATCATGCCCAGAGCTTAGGTCATTAAATGCAGTTTAACATGACTAAGCCCCAGGTATTAGTCGCAGTAAAATGCATCTCCTGACTTAAGTGCCAGATGTAGTGCTGACAGTTGAACACACTGGCGCGGTACACCTTTACATGTCAACCGTTAACATGTCAAACCGTAACGCAGATGACCTAAGGCGAGCTCAGGGAGGACAGAAACCTCCCGTGGAGCAGAAGGGCATCGCTGCACTGGGAATATAATTCCCCTTAATGGGGGCGATTAAATTAATGTTTGGGCAGCAATAAGGGCTCCCAATGGAGAAATTTGTTTGTTTTGGGAACATATCACGCTTGTCATGCCCAAAAAGCACTGGGTTTAGCAGTGTAAAGTGGCTAAAAACATATAAAGTTGGTCTAAACTACTGGTAAAGACGGTAGTTTGGGCGCCCTAAACACTGACTTTTCGCACTTTTCTGCTCACCACCTCAGGATTCTGCGATAGAAAAAGTCGGAGTCCGTAGCACTCACGTCCGATCGGAGCAATAATTAAATTACTTTAACAGACACACCCCAAAAAAATAAATGGAATTCCCCTATACGATGTCAAATCTATTTTCATAGTGAGGAGCAACAGTCAACACCCCATCACTGTCCCATTCCCTGTCCATAGTAAGAATCCTGAAATTATCCCTCAAAGACAATACATCTTCAATTAATCCTTTCTGTTCATCTATTAAAGCACTTAACTATTTTATAGTGCCAATTATTCAACATGTCATGTCAGTAAAGACGTACATAAAACGTTAATATCACATGCAAATATACAGTTTCTTAATGAATAGCTATGAAATTAAGAACGTCTATGTAATTTTTATAGGCCTTGTATACAAGGACACTTAACAGGAAGTGTGGTATATAGCACCAAAGTATGACTAAATGCAGAAAAGATTAGAGATCATGACTCCCTTTATTAAGAAATCTTTTTGCATGCAGGGTCATTCTCTAATGCTGGCCACACACACAGCGATATTTTACCCGATCTGGCCGATTCTGACACATTGTAACGACAGATCGAGTAAAATATGACCAAATCGTGATGTGCATCCCCGCTGGTCGCACATCGCACCTTCAGATCTGCCGTGCAGTAGGGCAGATCTGACAATCTAAGAGGCGATGCACTGTGACAGTCTGGATGCAGGAGAGATAGTTTGAAGATTGGACACCAAATTGTGTGCAGATCGTGTGCAGAACTGCCGGGGAGAGTGTCAAGGGAAATGGTACACAAACCGTACACATCGGCTGATCGTGTGCAGATCGCCATGTGTGTGGCCACCTTTAGTTCTGGTAATGCTACAGGCAGGATGATGCCTAACCTTTGGTTTATTCACATGCGTTCTGAATAAATTAATGAAACATGGAGGTAAAACACATTATTGTTATAATATTCGTTCCAAGCTTATATTCCCACTGCACCTGTTAAAAAAAATAACTATTCCCTTCAACCTCCCATATAGGCAGTTGTTGCCCTAGCCACATGTTTAATAAAGTCTTATTCATGTCAAAAAGCTGAAAACAAATTTGAGTTAACATGAGACCACTGGCCCTGCCTCTGTGTAGGAATCCACACAACGCATTCTGTACAGTAATAACAGAAAGCAGTCACTCACATTCTCAAAGATCTAGTGCATATTGATAAAGTGCTACATAATGTGACATAATAGTGATGTGGCTGTAAATAGGACTGCTATAATATGTACACAATATGTCGAATATAAACAAAAACATAACATGTTCATAACAGATTGTCGTTCAGTCTCTCTGAAATAAGTTACTGGTATCAAAGTTCAGCAAGTGGTATGTTTATTGCTGGCTGCTCAGTATTGCGAAAATTACAATGTACAATCAAAGCATAATGAAGGGAATCAGCTTCCTTGCGGGTTGCTCACTGCCAACTACCATATATGCCTTGATAGACTTGGAAACACAGCATCAGAACTCCACAGATACTATTGCAAAAACTCTCATACACGCTGTTCAGTACCTCCTTCCTTAGAGAACACCTGCTGCAGAGCAGTATCCAGACTACAGATAGAAGGTCGACAATGTCTAGATAGACACCAGATGTTAAACAGGCAACAGGTCGCCAGGGACAAAAGATCGACATGTACAAATGGTCGACTGTGTCAAAAGTTCAACGCGAAAATGGTTGACTCAAAAATGGCCAATTTTTTTTTTTTTTTACGGTTAGGCACTTACCCCGAGGGTTAAGGATAGGCACCAGAAGGGAGGGCTAGGCAGTTACCCCGACCGTTAGAGTCAGGCACGGTTTTGAAATATTATTCGGAAATGGTGGTTGTTAGTCATTTAAACGGATACGATTTGGTCAGCTCTAGGTAATGTGACGCACATATCGGAATCCAACACAATCTCTGCAATTGGAGACCTTTAGACTGCACTGCTGACCAGAAATGATGTTGCCCATGACATAATCCTCTGCCACAAGGGTCATAACGGTGATTAATCCAGAAAGGGAATACTATGAAAAGTCCCATCTGCCCTATAACCTCAACGCTCTCTCTAGGATAATTCTCATAACATTCTAATTATACAGGCACAATCTGTGCAGAAGTGCCAGGCTAGACAAAGCATCCCATTCCCAAACCCTAAAATATACACATTAAGTCCCATATGCTACATGCAAATGCCTCTCTTTTCTACCCGCTGACATCCCCCCTTGCAGCGTGAGGATTCTAAACACTGAATTTGATCACCTGCTTCTGATTGGGTAAGAGGAGTCAAATTTGTTATAGACACCAGTGTACTCCATGCAATTCTCAGTATACCAAAAGCTTTAGTGATCTCCTTTTGCTCAAGCTCTGAAATCACATTACAGTACATACACAGAACAGAAGGCAACAAACAGAATCCGGGTGCAGTATGGAGCATCAGAGACTAAACAAGTGTGTGTAAGCATATAGAGCAGACCAAGGTGCTCTATTACAGGACAAACATTAAAATTATTACCATTATTATTACCAGTTATTTATATAGCGCACACATATTCCGCAGCACTTTACAGAGAATATTTGGCCATTCACATCAGTCCCTGCCCCAGTGGAGCTTACAATCTATGTTCCCTATCACATGCGCACACACATACACACTAGGGTTAATTTTTATATTTGGAGCCAATTAACCTACCAGTATATTTTTGGAGTGTGGGAGGAAACCGGAGCACCCGGAGGAAACCCACGCAAGCAGAGGGAGAATATACAAACTCCACACAGTTAGAGCTGAGGTGGGAAATGCAGTACAGTTGGCATCTCAGGGCAGAAGCTTGCATCATATGGCATAACAGCTCTGCAAGGAGTAATAAACCGCGGAAATGACTATTATTGACATATTAACTTCCAGAGAGAAGTGCACAGAATGTCAAATTATTTCAAGCATCAGAACACCATGACTGCCTGTGACAATGTCACTACTAGGACTCCACATGGAGTCGGTATGATATACCGCTGGACGGGTTGCTGGTGGTTAGAAGACAGACAGCGGCATCCCGATCTTCAAAATCCCAAAAGAGGCCGCGAAGTACCCTAACCCTCTCCCTCCTGCAAACCCTCCTTCGGTGGTGCCTAACCCTAACCTGCCCCCTTGAGGTGCCTAATCCAAACCCCCCTCTCCCAGCAGCCTAACCCTACCCTAACCCACCCAAGGGGGTCCCTAATCCTAACCCCCCATCCCCAGGATAATACTAGTATACTTTCCTTAGGGGTACCGGTGTCAGTATCTTGATCCCTTTAGGGTCGCGGTGTCAGCTTCCTGAATGGGTTACGGGATTTCGGTACCAGCATCTTAACCACATCCCCTCCACATACATGTCTGGTACTATGTATCAATACTGTTCACTCAAGTATCTTGCTAGCTGCAAACCTGTTTGATCATGCAATCACTGCAGTTAAGCACATTACACTGCCATGTATAACTCTCAATAGAAAGGTGGACTGCATGTTTAGATCAGGGGTAGAGAACGTGTTGCACTCCAGTTGCTGTGCAAGTATACATCCCAACATGCCCTGCCATTCAGATCATGCCTAAACAGCAAATCTGTGGCAGGGAATATTGGGATGTGTATTACCACAGCAGCAGGAGTGCAGTACATTATCTACCTCTGGTTTAGATCATGTGTCTCCCTGCCAAGAGCACTGTATGCTGGGTTTACAAACATGTGAAAAACATCTAAGTTGAGTGTCTATTCCTCTATTCATGATAACATGAGCAGGACTAAGAAATCCTCATTTGCACACCACATAATTGTCGCCATTTTGTTGGTTAGAAAACAAAATTTGACCACACGCTCCGTAGTGAAGTTTGGACCATCGAGCAGGAAACCTATTATGTCATAATGGAGTCCTGTCTCAATCAAGGGACCATTCATTGTCCCAGCTGACTGATCCCACATTGTAACTCCTTTCCTGTAGCCTGCAGATGTTTCCTGTTACCAAGATAACCTCTCATCGCTACTTATAACAAACTTATTTACATCTATTCTCAGCTACTGGCATTGTGCGTCTATGCCCCTGACATAGTGCAAATATTGTTTCAATGAATGCACACGGGTATGTTACCTGTATGGCAGAAAGCCTAATTATGCCCTCAAAGCAGAGCCGAAAGAGCAAAACCTGGGAGACCAGCAAACCCTGAAATCTGTCTCAAGAGTAGAGGTTACTGCAATCACATAGCAATCAAAGTGCACCTCACACATAACCGTCCTACAAATGGTGCTACTGGATGTTTCTCTACAGAGAACGGCTGGGGTAGCAGGGCATGCTGGGGTTAGTTGTTGCACTTGTGTTGGAGATGCCTACCTTTGCTATAACCTACACATCACATACATGACCACTTTACACACACAATACTGTAAATGGGCAACTTATACATTGTCCATCCACATTAAAATAGATAAAAATTAGGAACATCTAGGAGGGGGGCAGGGTTATCAAACCTAAAAAAAAAAAAGGAAAGTGTAGGCCTATCCCTTAGCAACCAATTACATTCTCATTCTAACTATAACTAGTGCACTAGATAAATGATACCTAGAAAATGATTGGTCGCTGCCACTTCTTCATTATGGCTAAGAAGCCATAGAGAAAAAGCGGTACTGCTGCTGGTCAACTCCACTGAGTTAGATACGGATGGGTAAATTTGGCATATCTGATATCAGGAGAATACCTGAACGCAGGCAGCATTGCTGCTGTTCCTGGGAGCCCTGTGAATTGCGGTGAGGTCAGTGTGGGGTAGTGCTGCTGTCCGTTGGAGGAAAGCCATGTGTTACACATTACTGATCTGGAGGAAACTTCCCCCATTGGGGTCTCTCTGATGGAAAGCTGCTAAGCAGAAAGCTCTTAATCCTAAATAGTCTCACACAAAAAAGTTGCTTAACCCCTTTCTCTGTGCCTCTTAATCCTGCCAGATTTGACTTCACTTCCATTTCCTGTCCACAACTGGTTGCCAAAGTCCACCGGAGTCTTGCTCAAAGTGTCTCAAACCCATAATTAAAGGACCTTCCGAACTGCTGCATTAACCCCTTTTGTGCCAACAAAGTTTTCCATATCTCAGACATCTGACTAATAAATATTATATAAATATACCTACAAATCCAGGTCTGGCACTTTATAATAAAATTTAACTTGACCCGGTGCCTCCACATAGATAATACATTACCCCAAACGGTGCGGCACTCAGGTACATTGGAGCAGACAAAAGGCAATATATCGCAATATATCAAAATATAATATAAATACAGGTTGAGTCTCCGATATCCAAAATGCTTGGGACCAGGGATATTTTGGATAACGGAATATTCCGTAATTTGGAATATTTGCATATCATAATGAAATATCTTGGGAATGGGACCCAAATATACACACAGAATGCATGTATGTGTTATATACACCTTATACACACAGCCTGCAGGTCATTTTATACAATATTTTCAATAATTTTGTGGCTCAAACAAAGTTTGTGTACATGCATGAAATTCATTTATGTTTCATATACACCCTATACACACAGCCTGAAGGTAATTTTGTACAATATTTGTAATAATTTGTGCCTTAGACAAAGTTTGTGTACATTGAACCATCAAAAATCAAAGGTTTCATTATCTGTGTCATGCCAAAATAATTCCGTAGTTCGGAATATTCCGTATTTCGGAATATTTGGATATGGGAGACTCAACGTGTGTGTGTGTGTGTGTGTATATATATATATATATATATATATATATATATATATATATAACATTTGTTATAATAGAGGAGATCCCATCAGTAGCAGGTACATGGCCTGAGGGCTTTATCTGCATATTATACACATGAATAACTGCACTACAGGTAACACAATAGTGTTATTCTCACCACCATAGCCTAAATTGTAACGATTTCTTGTGCGTCAATGCATGCTACTAGTAGAATGTATGTGTACAAGCATTACAGATGGAAAACATTTCAATAACGCATCACTAATTGTTAATGCTCTCTCCCCACCGCATGTCCTAATTGAACAATATTAGCAATGTGTAAAAACTGTATTTATAGAATTATAGCTACTGTACAAATCTTAAAATAGCATACATGACATCAGCTTTTTAGGGACAGAACAAACCCAATTAGACAGAAATGTATGAAAACAATTAGACGACTGCTTCTAACCAAAGCATAAAGGAACAGCGTAAGGAATACACACTATCAGGCAGGGCTAGCTGGTGACATTTCACCTGCACCCAGTGCAACCAATGTGTGACCTCCTTGTGCTCAGCACTGAGACAATGAGGGACATTTCTCAACCACAATGCACTGGGACAGCAGTGATTATAAAGGAGCTTTGTCCACAGGCAGATGGGTGGTTACAGACTACAACCGAGCACAAAAACGACATGGAGAAGGGACCCTGAGCCTCCAGACAGGCTGACTTACTGAACCAGTGTCTGAAGAGGTTCGGAAGATCCATGCTTTCTTCCCAGTGTCTCCGCTCTCTGGAAGTTGTGTCTCTCTGGAGCACAGTCTGAAACTTCCTGCCCCTGGGGTGGGGGAAGCTGGAGAGCAGCAGTCACATGACCTGGCCCTTCCTACGGAAACAGTCTATTCTTTGGGCAATCCTACCCCTGAATTAACCCTATAGATCCCAGGATGGCTAGAAAAGCACTGTCTGTTCATTAGGACAGTTCTCAGGATAAGTTTTTGTTTGTATTTTCTTGCAAGTACTTCTAGGCAAAAACTATTCAGGGCAAGCATACTTAATCTGTGGCACCACAAGTCCCAGCATGCCCTTGCTATATTCAAATACAAGGTATCCTGCTGATTAATTTGCGGTTTATGAGGGGTTTTTTTAAAAGAAAGGTTTATTCAGGAGGCACATGTTGGTGGCAGGAGAGATGGGATTTATAGTATATAATAAAACCACATCTATATGTATAAAGACATATGCTACAATAATTCCATACACAAGACAAGACCGTCAGGTACAGTAAAGACACTAACATGACAATAAGACCTAAAATGTTCAGTATTACAGGGTCAGGCAATTCAAGCAGCATACCAAAACACTGAGATCGGCCTAATCAAAATCCTATTTAACGAGATAGACGTTTTAGTTCTGTGTGCGCGTGCAGTTGCTCCTTGCATCATAAAATGTGCCTTATGCATTCTAGTTATTCAACTGCCTCAGTAACAGTACAGCAAGATCCATACCGCTCACAGCAGGTCTATTCATTAGGTGATCCAGCTGCAGGCATACCACCCTCCACATTAATGCATTTGAAAGATTTTAGTTTTTATTATCTTTCCACCCTTATGGGCCTGGCACACAAAAGGTTAAGTCGTAACCTGCTGAACAGCTCTGATATTATTTCTGACAACTGCTCCCAAAAATTCAAGGTGGGGGGGGGGGGGGGGGGGGGGAGAGAGAGGGGGGTTAGGAGGAGACATTGCAAGGTCACAGGATGCTGACCTGCTGGAGGTCTTGCAGCTTGGGACTGGAGGCTGACTTGTATAAACATGTAGATAACAGCCTGGATGCACATGGCCTGGGGGAAATCAGACAATCAGTCAAAGTCAACCTCAACATTACCAGGGGACTGTGAGGCAGACTGTGTGCTGCTAATTTACATGCCTTATTTACATGATGTCAGGCAAGTGAACAGCAGGTATTTACTAGCACATTTGCATAGACAGCCCAGATCAATGACTCAGTCAGCTGCTACCAGGACTTGTCTGTCCTAATGTAAAAAGATGGCTTAACCATGCCTAAACTGCACTTTAAGGTAGGGTGTGCTTAATTCTAGGCATTAGTGAAACTTGTGGTGCCAGAAGGGCAGGGACAGTGTTCTCAGGAACTGGGACTGATGCATCATGCCTAAATATGCTCAGTTTCACTGTAAAGACTCCTGCTATTCTTCTCATCACAATGTTTAGCAATGTCTTCACACGCCACACTTGTGACTTATATACAGTATGTTACCTAACTTACGCGATTCATTTCACATTTAACTAAAGCAAAAAGGAGTAGCATTTGAGAAGTGATTGAGTAATAACTCCTGAAAGATTCTCCTAAAACAGTAGAAGAAAACCAATTTTAAAGGGGTTTTTTTGTAACATGTTCCAGCACCCACATTTTCATAAATCATTAATATTCATATTAATTGCACATATTGCCTTTCTGCAGTACAGACGGTGTAATGGTTAGCATTACTGCATCACAGAACTGAGGTTGTGGGTTCCCATTCCCACCACAGCCAACTGTGTGGAGTTTGTATATTCTCCCTGTGCTTGCGTGGGTTTTACTTGGGTGATCCGGTTTCCTCCTGCACTCCAAAAATATACTGGTAGGTTAACTGGCTCCCGAAACAAATTAACCCTAGTGTGTATGTGTGTGTGCATGTGGTATGGAATATAGATTGTAAGCTCCACTGGGGCAGGGACTGATGTGAACGGCCAAATATTCGCTCTGTAAATCGCTGCATAATGTGGGCAGTATATAAATAACAGATAATAAATAATGCTCTTAAAAGGTTACCCATATTGTCACTCAATTCATATATACTTTATTCAATGTATTGTCAGCACATTGGGGCAGATTCAATTAGCCGCAGGTTGAGCCGCGCAGTCAGTGCCCTCGGGTAAAGTGCCCGTAGCTATTATAGCTCTGGGTCCTTTAGCAGCGAGAACAGACAGCGTGGCACAATCTGCGGCTAATTAATTCTGCCCAATAGTATTATATAAAACATTTTTTCAGGTGGTTCAATAATAATTAAAAAAAATCTTGAGGCCATGTTTTATTTGCTGATTTTCAAATAACTGAAGGGATTATTACCCCTGATACCCACATGCCCAGAGGTTCGGGAGAGCCCCAACAAATGTTAGCATTGGGCAGGTAGGCCATGAGAGTTGGGGAAACCTGCAGGCTTTTTGTTTTTCTTTTTTTCCCAAGCCCCTTCCCCCTATATAGGCTCCAGGGGTAAAATGTTAAATTTAGACCTATAAACACTAAACGAAAAGAAGAAAACCGTGCTGGTATTGACATATTTGTTAGTAATTAATCTTTAATAGATTAAGGTTTGCTCTCTATTACGTAACCGGCTTGTTTAAATTATACCAACATTTCCCGTATGATCCCTACGGCGTGTAAAGTCATGCTTCTGCTGTTCTTTGATAGGCATGGTATGATCCTACAACACTGGGTTCCCCGTGGACAGACAATTAATGGTGACTACTGTGCAAACGTCCTGAAAACACATTTGCGTGGAGCCATGAGGAAGAAAAGACCACATTTGCTGAAGAAACAGTTTTTGCTCCAAGACAATGCCCGACCGCATGTTGCTGCTGTTGCATTGGCAGTACTGACTGAAATTAATTGGACAGCACTGGAACACCCTCCTGTGATTTCTGGGCATTCCCAACCCTGAAAAGACAACTGCATGGAGAGAAGTTCTCAACAGATGATGAAGTGGAAAATGCCACAGCTGTAACACTAAAAGTGATGTCACAAAACAGTCTCTACTGCACGTCTGATTCGTTGTTGAAAAGCTGCAAAAAATGTATTGAATATGATGGACGCTACTTTGACAAAGAAAATGTTCAGATCCTGTAGAGCACAGGTTCTCAAACTCGATCCTCAGGACCCCAAACAGTGCATGTTTTCCAGGTCTCCTCACAGAATCAGTGAAATAATTAGCTCCACCTGTGGATCTTTTAAAATGTGTCAGTGAGTAATAAATACACCTGTGTACCTGCTGGGTGACCTGCAAAACGTGACCTGTGTGGGGTCTTGAGGACAGAGTTCGAGAACCACTGCTGTAGAGTCATCGGATTCTGGATAAGAAAATCAGTCTCATTACTTTTTTTTTTCCAAACTAATAAACAAGTACACTCATTAGGACTTAAATAATGAAGAAGGTAAAGCTTTATTCGGATCACATCAGCATCATATAGGTCAACATTTTGGTCTCTTGTAAGACCTTGGTCAAGAACGTTCGAGTACAATTGCACAGGTAATTGAATTATCCCTATTGGACTGCCATGGAGAATTATAATATATACTAACGCATACTGTAAATTATAATAAATTTAGAAAGGCAAGAAACATCAAAAACCAATTGGCACCTAGCACTTTAAAATCAATAAAGACTACAACTAATCAATAGATCCAGAAAAGCAAAGGTTTTTTTTAAATGTAACAGTTGTAACATATGTAAATTTGTTGATACTAAAGCTGCATACACACGTAACGATTTTTTTGAACGGTTTAACTACGACGTCGTTATCGTTCAAAAAATCGTTCAGTTCCTGAGTTATAACGATAATCGTTCATGCGCGTTCACGTTTGTAGTTTACCGTCCATTTCTGACTGACCAACTTATCGATTTTCATTAAGGGAAGGTAGATTTTTCATTCATCGTTGAAAAAAATCGTTCACTTTTTCAAAGGAAAAACTGAATCAAAATCGTTCACTAACAAAATCGTGTGTATGCAGCTCAAGAATAACCAATTATCTAATTTTAACACCACAGTATCATACAAAATTAACTGTTTAATGAATTGTACCACTGCATGGGTAGTTTATGTTTTAGAATGCCCATGCCAACTTAAATATGTGGGAAAAACTAAAAGGAATCTCAAATTGCGTATACAAGAACATGTTAGAGGTATTAAGAACAGAGTTGATAATCACTCTGTACCAAAGCATTTATCCAAATACCAGAATGCGGAATCCATCAGGGCTAAGATTTAAAGCCATTGAATTAGTACAACTTGGTGATAGGGGTGGTGATAGGGAGAATAAATTATCACAAATAGAAAAGTATTGGATATTCACCCTCAACACCATGGCACCATACGGGATGAATGAGAGCTATGAGATTACACTATTCTTATAAATTACCGATTTTCACGCCCTTTTCTTTTTCTTCTGGTTTAGTATGAGATTTAAACTGATCTATATTGAATATATTATGTTTATACATACACTTATACATATGCCTATAGATGGTTTTTATGAATGAGATTATATTTATTTATTTATTGTATTATGTAGTCACTAGATGTGTGTATTAAGTTGATCGATTCTTGTCCTTACTGTAATTTGTCGTAGGGATAATAATTACAATTTATTAAATGTATTAATTAACACTACATTTTATATTATTATAAATTCTAAGTAATTTTAGATTGATATGGTTTTTAGAAGATAAGAATTATTTTAAGATGTCCATCTAATCGGGTTTATTTAATGTTTACTATGTATACTACCTAGTTCTAGAACGATGGGATGTCTGTCAATGTAATTATAGTATTGTATACCCAACGCTTATATACCTACCTATGATAATGACATCTATATAAATAGGAACTCTGACAAAATGGCGTCCACGAGTCGAATGATGGAGACTATGCCAAAATGGCTGCGGATGTTTGTCCTCTAGTGGTGAGAGGAAATGCTATTAGGGCAGCACACTGCGATCGCGCGCCAGATAGAGAGGAGGAGAACACTCTCCCGGCTAGGCAATTCGTTAGGGTCTTCTAGACAATACTCGCGAGATCAGAGTGTTCCTGCGCAAGCGCGGTAACGGGCAAAATGGCGCCCGCAGTCGGAAATCCGGCTTTGCCTAACAAGGGCAGGTATATAAAGTAGCGGGGTATCCCTTTTTGGGTGTTATCCTCCTGACGAAGTCCTACCAAAGTGGTGTAAGAGACAAAACGCGTTGAGGAAGCGGGGACCTCTGTCAGATAAGCCTATTTTGAACTCTTAATGTAATTACGCATTTTTGTGTTTGTGTTTATTGTATGCTTCAATAAATTGTCTCTGATAATACACTATGAGATTGTTCCTTTTCTCCTACACACCAATGAATTTGGAGTAAGAACTGAACCCAATAAAATCCAAGACGGCGTTAGAGAATCTAAGGACTATATATTACGTGCTTGTATTCTAGCATACTACAGTACACATAACTCAGTGTTTATGGTGCGGGCACAAATTAATTAGCATTCGACCATATGAGATATGGTAAGAACGTAGAAATCGAGATAACAAGGGTAAGTTCTTACCATAGGGTATCCACAGGATACCTTGGGGATGTCCCAAAGCAGTATCCTTCAAGGGTGGGGATGCTACTGTGCTGAGAGGAGAATCCGTCGCCCGAAGGAAGCATCCTGAGAGGCGTAGGTATCAAAAGTATAATACCGTACGAAAGTATGGACAGATGACCACGTGGCCGCCTTGCAAAGCTGAACAGCTGAGGCGCCACATCGAGCTGCCCACGAAGGACCCACAGACCTAGTGGAATGAGCCTTAACAGAAGATGGAACAGGAAGGCCCTCGTGAGCAAAAGGTTCAGAGATAGCCAGTCAAATCCATCCTGCCAATGTTTCTTTAGTGGCAGGCCAACCTCTTTTGTGGAAGCCATAAAGGACAAACAAAGAGTGACTACCAATAGACAGAAGTGCGGTCCACATAGATTTTCAAGGCCGGCACCACATCAAAGGTGGCCTCACCAACCGAAAGGTCCGGTGAAGTAAACGATGGTACAATAATTTCCTCGTTGATATGGAAACTAGATACCACCTTTGGAAGAAACCCAGGACGAGTGCGCAGCACAGCCCTGTTTTTATGAAAAATTAGAAATGGAGGTCTACATGAGAGAGCTCCCAATTCCGAACCCCTTCTGGCCGACGCAATAGCCAGAAGGAATACAGTCTTAGTGGTTAGCCATTTCAAATCCACTGAGCCCAGTGGTTCAAATGGCAGTCCTTGAAGAGTATTCAAGACCACAGCCAGATCACATGGTGCCACAGGTGGAACAAAGGGAGGCTGAATTAGAAGCACCCTTTGCATAAAGGTGCGGACATCAGGAAGCATAGCAATCCTACGATGAAACCACACTGAAAGTGCAGACACCTGTACCTTCAGGGAAACTAGGCAAAGACCCTGGTCTAAACCCGCCTGTAGGATGGCCAGAACACCTGAGGAGCATAACCTCTAGTGTGACACCACTAGAATAAAGCCCGCCACACTCTATGGTAGATGTTGACAGATGAAGGCTTCCGAGCTCTCAGCATGGTGTTGACCACTGAACTGGAGAAACCTCTGGACCTCAAGAGGGCAGTCTCAATTACCACGCCGTCAAAGACAGCCGACTCAGGTCCGGATGAAGGCAAGGACCCCGAGATAGCAGGTCCTGACATTGAGGCAACAACAGCGGAGTGTCCACTGAGAGACTGAAGATCTGTGTACCAGTGCCGCCTAGGCCACGCTGGAGCAATCAGCAGTAGCGTGCCGCCTTCTTGCTTTAATTTGCATATCACTCGAGGAAGAATGGAGAACGGAGGGAAGAGGTACGCATACTGGAAGATCCACTTGACCGCCAGAGCGTCCACTAGACAAGCCTTTGCGTCTCTTGTTCTTGACCCGAACATTGGCAGTTTGTTGTTGTGTCGTGAGGCCATGAGATCTATCTCTAGAAGGCCCCACTTGTTCACCAGTAGCTGACACACCTCCTGGTGAAGAGACCACTCTCCTGGATGCACGTCTTGACGGCTGAGAAAGTCTGCTCCCAGTTGAGAACACTGCTGATATTGCGGTGAGATGTTTTTCTGCCCATACTAGAATGCGGGACACCTCTGTCAGAGCCGCCTGACTGCGAGTCCCTCCTTGGCGGTTTATGTATTCCACCGTGGTGGCGTTGTCCAACTGTACCTGCACAGGTTTACCATGCAGGACCTGTCTTGCTTGCTGGAGAGCCTTGAAAACTGCCCGCAGTTCCAATATGTTTATTGGAAGAGCAGCTTCTACCGATGTCCACCTTCCCTGAAAGAAATGTGGACCCATCACCGCTCCCAAGTCTCGGAGACTGGCATCCGTCGTCAGAAGGGCCCAGTCTGCATTCCAAAAGGGGCGCCCCTTGATCAGGTGAGGCGTCTGTAGCCACCAGGCCAGAGACAATCGCACCTACGGGGAAAGCACCATAGTCTGTGTCTTTATCCTTTGGGGGGACCCATTCCATCCGGAGAGGATCAGCTTCTGCAGAGGTCTTGAGTGAAACTGAGCAAACTCCACCATGTCGAACATAGATACCACGGATCCCAGTAACCTCACTGCCGAGTGAATAGACACCGGCGACTCTGCAGGCAAAGAGGGACCTTTCCCTGTAACGCAGAGATCTTTTCTCCCGTCACCAAGATCCTCTGATGTTGGGAATCCAACAGAGCTCCTAGATGGAGCATCCTCTGTGATGGTACCAGGGAGGACCAAGTAGCCAGACCGAAGGGGCAGAGCCTGAAACTGGAAGTGGTCCTTGACCACTGCAAATCTGAGGAAGCACTGTGTCCTGGGACAACAGGGATATGCAGGTAAGCATCCTGAATATCCAGCGACACCATGAAATCCCCAGGTTCCATTGCTATAATAATGGAACGCAGAGTCTCCATCCTGAACCGAGGAACCCCCAGAAATTTGTTGAGGGATTTGAGGTTGAGTATTGGCCGGTAGGACCCATTGGGTTTCTGCACCAGAAAAAGATTGGAGTAATACCCCAATCCCTTCTGAGACAAAGGAACTGGCACTATAACTCCATTCTGGAGCATCAAGTGCATTATCTTCTTGAATTCCCGGGCCTTGTCCTGATTGGACGGAAGGCCCATGGTGAAAAACCGGCTGGGCGTCGTCCTGCGGAAGGAGAGGGCGTACCCCTGAGAGACCACTTCTCTGACCCATGTGTCTGAAGTGGTCAGACACCAGCTTTAGGCGAATTTCAGAAGTCGGCCTCCCACTTTGAGGTCCCCCAAAGAGAGGCCTGTCCCGTCAGGCCGAAGGTTTGTCATCGGACTTGGGAGTGGGATGTCTGGTACTCCAGGCCTGCTTCCTAGGCTTTGCAGGTTTCTTGGCGGCAGTCCTCCTAGGAAAGGACTGTACCCTGGGTCTGTTCTGCGTTCTGTAGGGCCGAAAGGACGAAGAACCCGCTCCTGATGGGACAGTAGTGGAAGACAGACACGCAGACTTAGATGCTGCCGAAGTATCCACAATTTTGACTAGATCAGGGCCAAACAGCACTTCTCCATTGAAGGGTAACCCCTCCAAACCCTTTTTGGAATCAGCATCCGCCTTCCAAGAACGCAGCCACAGGATACGACGAGCCGCCGCTGCTGCCAAGGAGATCTTGGACGCCATGAGGCCCATACCTAAAGCTGCCTCATTAATGAAGGTAGCTGAGTCCCTTAAATTACCCACCAACTCCACCTGTTCAGATGACGAGTCTAGGTCCAGGGATGCCTCCAAGGTATCACCCCAGTGCTCCATAGCTCTTGCCACCCATCACACGGCCAAAGCCGGTCTGACACGCCTCCTGCAAGGGAATAAATCATTTTCAAACATTTCTACCCTGCGATCCGTTGGATTCTTTAAGGAGGACATAGAGGGCATAGGCAACGTAGCACTCTTTACTAGACGTGTGAATCCACTTATGCCGGGTTATCCCATTTTGCAAAATAATTATCTGCAAAAGGGTATGCCACCGCAAACCGTCTAGGGGCTGGTAACACTTACCCGGCGTTTTCCATGCCTCCTCTAAATGATTCACTAGCTGATCAGATAGGGGAAACACCGTAGCATCACTTTTAATATCCTTGAAAAAGGCATATTTTGATTTAGCTACATGAGGAGCGTCATCCCCAATAACCAAGGCCGTGCGCACCGCACGTATGAGCCATCATCTGTCGTCACAGCATCCTGATCTTGATGAGGTTGCAGCTGACGCTTCTGCGCCCGCACAGACGACTCGCCCTGTAACACCTCTGATAGCTGTTGTACTGAGGTAGACAGTGAATTAGCCCACGCAGGTTCATAGATGACCTGAGGGGGCGACAACAGGAAACTCTGAGGTACTATTAACTGTGTAGGAAACCCCTGCATAGGGGACGACACCATAGACTGCTGTGAGACCCCCATCTGGGGACATGCAGGGGTTGTCGTTAACTGGCCCACCAGGATAGTAAGTGCTGTAGCAAAACAAGCCCACGGTAGCTCCTGCACAGGTGTAGTGACAGAAGTCGGCCGTGCCAACCGCAGGCATACCTTACATAATCCATCAGAGTTACCATCACCCTCTGCCAATGGTACCCTGCATACAGTACACTTAGGCGGAATGGGGAAATCATGCTGACTGTCAGACATACTGAGTGTGTGACCCGGAGCTGCATGTGACCACCGCACTTCACAAGTTGTATAGTGAGGTATAAATCCCCCTTGCAACACCGCACCGCAAGGGCTTGAGCAGAGAAGAAGAAAGGGATAGGGAAAATAACTGACAGTATGTGAAAGTAACAGACAGCAGCGCTAGCCCAAAGTCACATACAATGCAGAATATTGAAAACCCTGCAGTATCTGCGCTTCATCAACTAACCAGACCTCAGCCTGGTAGGAAACAGCGCTGCATACACTGACCTTGCACCGAAGGAGAGGTATGCAGGGGGACCCAGACCACGATGCCCTCGTTAACAGCTTCCAGCAGCGTTTGCCACATGTATTAAAATGGCCACCGAGGAGCAGAGGGAGGGCTGGTCCAGGGGCGGAGCGCACGCAGATGCCTAACCACCTTGTGGAGAGGCCGTGGGCAGCGGGGGAGGCGCCGGCTGCTTAGCAGGGAAAGCGCGCTCCCCTGGCATGCATTTAACCCCTGGGACGCTGGACATTTACTGTTTCTGTCCAGTCCTCAGTCCCAGGGGGTAGTGGAGAGCGCAGGGATCAGTAGCCTGGTTCCACACTGCAGCCAGTCCCCAGGGAGCCCCCTGCCTGGGGACTAAGGACTGTGCTATTCGGCTGAGACCCACCGTGGGAACTTGCCGCTTACCTGAACCCCCGTAAATCCGGGCAACCGAGGCTACCGCTAGCTGTGACCCCCAGTCACCCACCAGCATCCCCGGATCAGTACCAGCATTCTGGTACCAGCGTGGTGTAGGAGCAACGACATGGACGTCAGTACAGACTGTCCATGTTGTCTGCTCGTTAGATGTGCAGTCACAGCTGCATTGAAGAACTTCAGGTGCCGTGCAGGCCACCACTCTTTAAGCTGCATCCGACTTCGGCCAGGCACCGACGAAAACAGTGCCTGAGGCTCGGGGGCGGGGTATAGGAGAGGGACCCCAGTGCATCCTGGGAGGATGGAGAAGTTTTTAACTCTGTGGTGCCTGGATGTCTGCCGCCATCGCCTATACCCCAAGGTATCCTGTGGATACCCTAAGGACCCTGAAGTAGAAAAAAAAAAATATTATATATATATATATATATATATATATATACACACACACACACACATATATATATACTCATATATATATATACATATATATACATACATACATATACACATATATATATACACATATACACTAGGGGTGATTGAAAAGTTTGTGACCTAAGCTATAATGAAGTGTGCTGAACACTCATAAAATGTTACGTTTTAGGATTACATAACAAGTGTCAAATTAATAACAGTCGCGGTTTTTGTTTTACAGACATTTGAAATGGACAGGATGATATTTGCAAAAAATTAATGTAATTGCTCATCGCGCAGTCATCTGCTACCTCGTCATACAGGGTTTACCACCCACAGAGATCCATGAGGACATGGTTAGGACACTAGGGAATGCTGCGGCTTCTTACAGCGTGGTTAAGAAATGGGCAGCAGAATTCAAACATGGAAAGGAGAGCCATGAAGATGTTCCCCATCCAGAGAGGCCAGTCACTATTACCACACAAGAAATCATTGACAAAATCCATGACATGATATTGGAATATCGAACAATAACAGAGCGTTACTTTGCCAAACATCTGTGTATCTCCCAGGAACGTGTTCATGCTGTTCTTCACAACAGACTCCAAATTACAAAGGTCTCAGCTTGATGGGTCCCAAAACTTCTTGGCTGGAACGTTTCACCATGGCAAAAACCAATCAGGCTCTGTTTGATGCATATCCTCACTTGGGTGCATTCTTCCAACCTGATACTAAAGAATAATCAAAACAGTGGAAGAATCAGG